>JAVJGI010000040.1:78121379-78144909 GCA_035590275.1 Ibycter americanus | reverse complement strand
TCTTTTCTTTTCTTTTCTTTTCTTTTCTTTTCTTTTCTTTTCTTTTCTTTTCTTTTCTTTTCTTTTCTTTCTTTTTTTCTTCCTTTCTTCTTTTGGGTTTCACAGCTGGTAGGTGTAGAAACTGTTTACAAAGAAGTAACACCAGGATGTCTAGGTATTTTCTTCAGAAAGTCTAATTGTTCTGATGGCTTTCGTGGAGTGGCCTTTTAGACATGTACTTCTGTATTTTTTATTTTCTCTGTTAAGTTGTGCTTTTAATAAGCACTGAGCTCACTTAAATTAAGGTAAATGGATCTTTTGAATTTTAAAAGCATGTTTTAGCAGCACGTTAGACAGTGGCTGTGTATTTGGTTCTGTTAATTGGAGTCTGTCAGTAAAGCAGAGAGAAAAAATATCTACTGAATTACTGTCCATGTATAAATTAACGTAATCTTAACCTGATGTAACAGATGTATCACCATGCCTGAGGGTAGCAGAACAACCATTTCACACTTTTCTGTTCTTTTTAGTATTCTCAATTGCATTTATTTTGAAGAAAATTATTTCACCAGTCTCAGGTCAACACGAGGATACATGGCTTCTTTCTTACTAATAAAGTAATCACAGATTTGTTTAAATAATTTTTTACATTGTTATAATGTCAAATTTAGGTTTTCTGATTAATTTTATTGTGTGTTAATTTATATTTAATAAAGGAGAGTTCAACGCTTGTGTAAGATCAATAAAAGTAACCTTAAATGATATGTTTGTCTACAAAGTGGAAAATGTAACTTTTAAATACAATTGTGACATTGAAAAGCTGGTGCTTCAAAAAGGTGATAAAAATTAGAATTTGTATTAAGATGGACATTTAAGTTAGATCTAATACATCACTTCTAACACTACTGTTTTCTCTCCCTTGATTAAAAGGGGAGAGTTCAGGTTACCTGAAACAGGTTCAAGAACATAAAGTTAAGATGCCAAAGTTGTGCTAGATGAAGCCTTCTTAAATATTTGATGTATTTATTTCCTAGATTGTGTAGTTAAAACCCTTCTGTGTCTTTGTCTTGGCTTCTGTAACAATACTGTTTTGAATTCTGAGGCTCGCTTAGGGGCTGAGCTTCCTTCCGTTCTAAGTAAAAATGCCAGTTGTTTGAGCCAGCTTTACTCTGTGGAGCATAGATGGAAAGAAACCATTTGGTTCCTTAGTTCCACCTGCTGCTACTGCTGGCAGTCTGGGCATATAATCCATTTCCCAAACCGATCAAGCTTTAAACTAGTTCATTTTTTCCCCCAAACTATTCCTATTGGGATGCTACTCTAACATGTTGTTTTTCTGGTGGCTGAAACCTCCTAATTTCCATCATAAATGCTTTCATGGCCAGTTTATTCCCATTGGTCATTTTGCCAGCATTATCTTTTGCACAAGTAGCTGGTTTGTCTTAACGTGGTTCATCCCCTTGCTTTTAGTCCATAGCATAAGACCTTGCATTTTGCCTTCTTGAAATCCAAACTGTTTTTCTGACATCGTTACTTCTCATAATCCTTGTCTTTATGCTGTTCCAGTCTCTTTTATCCAGCTCTTCAACAGATTTGACTCTCCTTTTCACAGGTCACTAAACAGAAGCTAACTAAATTCAGAAATGTATCCACTTTGTTACACTTTACTGTCAGAAATATCCTAATCCTAATTCATCTTCAAGAAGAACAGTGCAGTAGATGACCACCTGGAGTCTTTGCTGGACATTTAGGAAATTCTGTAGTGGAGGTGCTCCATCAGTTTTCCATTCAAAAAGACATAGACAAGAGCCATTCCTTGTTCCCCAAGTACAGTCCTTTTGGAATTATTCATTTAAGGAACACTAAATTACCCGGGTTGGCGATCACTTGTGATGAATGGGAGAAATCTATGTTGCAAAATCAAATTCAGAGGAGTTTTATGTGGATTGTCAGGAGAGGTACAAAGCTTTTGAAGATCTGTCTAGGTCATCCATCTTTACATACCAAAGGGACCACACAGTTCCCATATATCTGTTCAATGTGACCATTAGTGTTTTCATTATCAAGATACTGGGGAAATATTTTGTCATTGGATTGACCCTTCACATCCTCAAAACAATTACAGGATTTAAGGCAGGATCTGCACACAGTACATGCTAGATCAATGCTTTCTATTGATACCATATATCGATAACAACTGACCCTTGATTCTTATGCTGTTGCATAGTCTAGTGATATATTGAAGGAGCCAGTCTTACATATGTGATTTGCTAAACTGAACACCAACAAGTTGGGACCACCCTGAGAGCTGTATGATTTATGAATGTTTTACATTCTTTTAGAGAGCTCATCAAGAAGAAAAGATAGAAGTGGTCAAGCCTGCCAGTTTGGGCTGTGTTATTGGTAATAAGGTAAAGACAATAAATTGAAATACAATATTTTATGATCATATGGTCATCTCAGATTTTGTTTTATTTGTGGTCATTCTGTTGTCAGAAGAACACTATTTTCTGCCAAACTGGCACTAAATTTCATGGCCATATGGAAGGTGATGTAATGTCACCTTTTCCAAATGTTTTGCAGAAATTTAAGATTGATTTAGCTTGGGATTTGGGGATTTGGGGGTTTGCTTGATTGTTTGTTTGTGAGGGGTGCTTTTTTGGCTTTAGCCTCAGTATTTGAACAGTATGGGCAGAAACTGAAATCAGGATGGTAGCATCTATTCCATTCAGAAAAGCTGGCAAGCACTTTAACCACTTCTGTTCATTTATTAGGATTCTGAAAGGCTGATTGGGAAAACTGTATGTGTTAATAAGACTGTTAGCTATTGTTAATTTTTTCAGATGAAGACTTGTTCTAGCTCAGAAGCTGTTGATTCATGTTTTGAGCATGGAAGCAGAAGATAGAGTTGGCACACTGGATCGAAATAATGTGAGTACCATGTCTTACATTACAGTTTCAGCTCTATTTTAGATATATATATATATATTTTTATATATGTATATATACACACACATATATATAGTGTTATGGTAAATCAGAAGACAACTTTAAATGTTTCTAAACAGGTATTTTATGGCAAATGAATGGATGTCCATTTTTAACTTATTTTGACAAAGCCTAAGCAGGTCTTTTCTCTTCTTAAAAACCATTTAGGTTCTAATAGACAAATAATCCACTATAATGAATTGCTGTTCACATCTATGTTAAAACTGGTGATGTGCTGACAAATGACTCATGTGAGTTTGCTTTTGTGTCTCTAACATTGCAAAAGCACCTTGTTGCAGTTTAGATTTTGTAAATAATGTGGAAGCCACTAACAAATGCCTTTTCCCCCAAAAAAACTAATTATTTTTCTTTTCCAAGTCAGGAAAACAAAGGTACAGGGCCAAGGTTGTTTGAAAAGATGCAAAGAGACAGTCCCAGATAAACACTAGGTAATAGTATAACTGATATTTCAGAGCAGAGGATATAGTTTTCACCCTTTCTCCTCTCCTTTTAATTTTGTTCTACAGATGGCAAAATTGCCCAAGAAATGTCACTGCACAAATAGAAGAGAAAAGGCCAGAACTGTGAGTAATTTTCTAAATGTATTGTTCAGTATTTGCCAACAAGAGCATAAGTTAGGGTGAATGGTTCAAATCATCTGTGATTAAAGATCAGCCATACAATTGGAATAAGAGAAAAGAAAAAGAAAAGAAAAAAATGTTTTTAACTTATCCCAAGGTAGTCTGGAATGGCACAGCTATCGAATTAAATTCAGTAAGTGAGGCTGGCTCCAGTTTTGAAAGTTGGAACAGAGTGAAAGAAGTGACCTGAAAAATAAGTGGTGTAATTCTTGCTTAGCCTTTCTGCATAAAGGGAAAATTCTTCTGTGTTCAAGATGGCCTAACTCATAAGACCGAGTGCACAAAGCAGTCACAGGAATAAGAACAGAGTTACAGCTCAGAGCAGTAAACAACTGAATGACGGAAAGATGCTCAGACTCTGAGAAAGCTTTGCTAGCTGCTGTGTGGGATTAAAGAATTTTAATTACATCTATATTGGACAATGCTCTTGAAACTAATTGTTATTCAACAGTGTTGGCAAAGTCCAGCCAGATTTGGAAAGGGTAAAGCTTCCAACACAAAAATTCTTGCCTGTTTGTTAAATTTGGTGGCCAGTGGTGCGAACAATATAGTGTGTGCCAAATGAAGATTCACAGAAGTGCATCAACATTAGGAAATGCTTAGTGTTGAAAGAAACAGTGGTAGAAGGAACGAAAAGTTCATTTTTTAAGGGAAATGCCATTCTCACTCTCCCATGATTATTCTGTTTGAAATATTTTGCCTCCTGTTATTGTTTGGGTGGATAAACTTTTTAGGAAGGCATAAGATGTAGAGTTATCTGTGTACTTGAAGAGATGGAGGGAGGAAGAGATGTGTCTCAGGACAGAAATCAACTGTCTGATGTTAGAAAGCAACCTGTAGAAATAACAGGTGTTAAACACAGACCTATTATTGACAGAATTTCATAATAGATTTGTTATTCATTTTGGTCACCAAAAGAGTGGACTGTATTCATGCACCAAGTGAAGGAGTTTAAAAAGTATCATCTGTGTTAAAACAAGTCACTACTTGAGAAACCATAATAGGTATCTGGTAAATGCTGCGAATAATAGCCAAATACCTCAAAGCAAAATGCATATTGGTATTACTGGTGCTCATTTGGGGTAAAAAAAAATGGAAATAGCTAAAAACTAAGCTGAGAAAGTCTGCATGAATGTCAAATAGATGAAAGATTGCATTTTGACCATTTGGTCTACATCAAATGGGCCTACTGAGCTCATTACAAGATAAAGAATGAGCTCCTTTTATCACATACTGAAATTCTGCCCTTAAAGTAACCTTTGAAAGCGGTATTCTCCTTTGCCCATAGGGGAAAAAAATATTGAAATGATATGCTATGCTTAGTATGGCCAGACATCTTTACCACCCCATGATAAATTTTTAAGATCTCTCTGAGAGTCATGCATTTTTGAATTTTAATTTATATTGATTGATGTCAACGTACATCAGTGTCTGATAATGTAAATGTTTCAGAGTCTGTAAAAGAGTTATTCTTTTGAAGGGTCTGAGAACCATCTACAGTTAACATGATTACAGGGAAAAATGTGGGCAAGACAGAGCCATAAAACCCTGGAGATACTGCAAAGGATTAGTCATTAACATGTATTATAAAAGTATTTTCATTGAAACACCAAAACAGAGTCATGGTCTGGATACAGAACAGGCAGTTAACTGTTTTTCCAGTTTGTTTTACTTTAGATTTTGCCTTTGCTTTTGTATAGATGCTGTTCTTCCTGCCCAGCACACAAGATGTTTAGTGACGTATTTTTCATTTTTTTGTTCAGAATATTATCTTTTCTACAAATTTGAACCAGAGCTGTTACATCACTACTATTAGCCATATTCAGGTTTAACTTATATTCCAAACAGTATGACTAAAGTTTACTGGGTCAAGAGTTATTTCTCTACGAATCTGTTTGCTGCTGCATACCTATTTTACCACTAAAGATAATCATAAGAATGTATTATTTTAATATGTGTGGAACTGCCAAAATAGTGACATTATGATAACCTTTACATGTGATTTCTACTTCTTTAAGTGCCTGGCAATTGCCATTCTACTAATTGCTGACCATTCTGTAATGGGAATTTACAAATTATGCATTGCCCTCATTCCTCTGCCTGTCATAGTTCTGGTCTTAGAACCATAATGAACATTTTACCTTTTTAAACTATGGAATAAGAATACCCAGAAATAACATGGACTAACTACTATCTAGTAACAATAAATATATGCCTCTTCATTTGATCTTCTATTAAAATTGTGTCCCTGAAATTGCACACATGCCTAAATTCAACGTGTACAGAAGTGTTTGTTGTTCTGACATCTAAAGCAGGAAAATTTCTGATAGGAAAATTAGCCACCTGTTAATGAATTTGTATAATGAAAACCTCTGTACAAGAAGATAATTTATTCCTATAGTAAAGAGAGTTGTGCTGTTTCTAAAACTATGTGGAATATAGTTAAATAATTTGAATGGTAGCTGCTAAGTAATTTAGAATTTGATCCATAATGTTAAATTTTTTTTTTAAGTTACTTCTAGTAAACATCAGGTGTAATTAAAAGTCAAGGCATATCCATCTTCCCTGACTGATTAAAGCCATTAGAACAGGAAAAAGAGCTTAGTGCAGTGTGGTAGGCTGACCCTGGCTGGACGCCAGGTGCCCACCGAAGCCACTGTATCACTCCCTTTCTCAGTAGAACAGGGGAGAGAAAATACAACAAAAATCTCATGGGTCAAAATAAAGACGGGGCGAGATCACTCACCAATTACCATCATGGGCAAAACAGACTTGACTTGGGGAAATCAGTTTAATCTGTTGCCAATCAATTCAGAGTAAGATAATGAGAAATAAAATCTAAATCCTAAAACATCTTCCCTTCTTCCTGGACTCAATTTCACTCGTGATTTCTCTACCTCCTCCCTGGCCAGCAGCACAGAGGGATGGGGAATGAGAGTTGCGGCGAGTCCATCACACCCTGTCTGCCACTTCTTCCACCTCAGGGAGAGGCTCCTCACAATCTTCCCCTGGTCCAGTGTGGGGTCCCTCCCATGGGAGACAGTCCTCCATGAACTTCTCCAACATTAATCCTTCCCACATGCTGCAGTTCTTCATGAACTGCTCCAGCGTGGGTCCTTCCCAGGGGGTTCAGTCCTTCAAGAACAGCCGGCTCCCATGTGGGTCCCCCACGGGGTCACAAGTCCTGCCAGCAAACCTGCTCCAGCCTGGGTTCCTCTCTCCACACAGTCCACAGGTGCTGACAGGAGCGTGCTCCAGCGTGGTCTTCACAGAAAGTCACAGCCTCCTTTGGGTGCGCCCGCCTGCTCTGGTGTGGGGTCCTCCATGGGCTGCAGGTGGATATCTCCTCCACCATGGACCTCCATGGGCTGCAGGGGGACAGCCCGCCTCACCATGGTCTTCACCACAAGCTGAGGGGGAATATTTTCTCCGGTGACTGAAGCACCTTCTCCCCCTCCTTCACTGACCTTGGTGTCTGCAGAGTTGTTGCTCTCACATGTTCTCACCCCCTTCACTGTTGTGCAGCTCTTTTTCCCCTTCTTAAATACGTTATCCCAGAGGCACTACCACTGTCACTGACGGGCTCAGCCTTGGCCAGTGGCAGGTCCATCTTGGAGCCGGCAGGCATTAGCTCTGTCACAGGGGAAACTTTTAGCAGCTTCTCACAGAAACCACCCCTGTAGCCTCGCACTAGCAAAACCTTGCCATGCAAACCCAATACAATGCAAATATTGCAGAAGGTACTGTCGTACCTACAATTATTCTGACATTAAATGGAAGAAAAGAGACGGTGTCACAGCAGAGTTTTTAATCTGAAAAATACTAACATTGTTCTAAGTGGAAAATATCTGTTCTTTTCAAATTTCTCCAGTTTGCAGTGAAGCTTCTCAGTTCTGTTTGTGAAAGTTAAGGAAAGTGCAGAGGAAGTACCTAATGTGAAAAATTATTTTGGCTTCAGCAGCCAGAGGGATTTCTGCATCTAGTGAAGAATATAGGCATGCTGGAAGGTTTTACAGAAAAGGCCACGTGATATAGGCCTTTCAAAATATCACTAGATACCCATCTTCCGCTGAATATTTTTTTTCTAAATTTGGACCTATTTCTTATCCAGAAATAAAGATTGAGTATTAAATCTAAAGCCTCCTTATTAAAAAATAAAAAATAAAAAAAGGAAACTCAGTGATGGTTCTTGTAAATATTTTAACTCCAGGTGGATAAGAAGTAATTATTTTTTTATTTATTTATTTATTAATCTCTGCATTATCTTTAATGTCCAGAAGGCATTTTCAGACTTTGCCACACAATTTTTGGTAAAACATGATCAAGTCTTCCAGCATGTCTCCTTAGACTGTATGACTTCATCTAAACTAGAGATGAGCATAGCAACAGACTAGAGGCAGGTGGCAAAAGGGCGTTCTGTCCATACAACATATCCTGTTTCAATCACAAAAGCATTGACTGCACAGTGCCATGCCCATACAACATAGTCTGTGTGGTGTTAACTTAAGCTCTCATGCTTGGCAGAGTTTTCTAGTGCAGATGCATAATGGTTGTGGTTTATAGCATCTGCTTTCTCTCAGTCTTGGTTTTAGTTATGCAATTCAGGCAGAGGGGGTATAAGGTTTTCAAAAGCTGTAATCTTCCACTAGATACTGCTACTGAGAGTACTATGACTATGACAACTCTCCAAGATTTAGCTATATTTTAGTATTCTTAAATTGCTACTTCTTTTTGGCAGTAAAGTTTTAAATCAGTGTGTTTCTTACAGTGATGCACTGTGCTGTAAGCATACAAAAAGACTCACCTTATGAGGTACAGTTTCTTTTACCAGGTGTCAAACAACTCCAGCTTATGTTTTAAGTAGTTATCTCTGTAACTGTCAGGCCAAAGAAATACAATAGGTGGGTTTTGTTTGTCTGTGGTTTGTTTTTATTTTTCATTAAGTGCTAAGCACATGTATCTTCTGTTTTCAATTTCTTTCAAATGTTGCATGTTTTTCACCTCTTAAAACATTCAAATGAATTTGAATGTCTTTGGCCATCAGAAGTAGCAGCACACAGAAGGTGGACAAGTGCAGATCCCAATGGTTTTCCCTGTGCTCCTAACATGGATGATGTGAAACCCAAAAGGAATTCCCTTAGCCATAA
This sequence comes from Ibycter americanus, assembly GCA_035590275.1. Lineage (NCBI taxonomy): Eukaryota > Metazoa > Chordata > Aves > Falconiformes > Falconidae > Ibycter > Ibycter americanus. Next base: position 78,136,154 of record JAVJGI010000040.1, on the reverse strand, counting down.
TGGAGCAGCAATAACAGATGGGTCTTCAAAATGTCCAAAAGGCCCACTGGAACATCCTTCAGCAGTGCCCCTCAGCAGTCAGATAGACCTAATATTGCAAATGGCTACTCTGTGTATAATAATATACATTAATGTTCTAAATTAATACATAAAAAAAATAATACTACAGTTACATTTTAAAGCAAAAAATCTATCCTTGTTCCTTTGGAGTTAAACTCACCTTTCCAAAGTTCTTCTGGGTCCTAAGCGTGAGTGCTTTGTTATAACTCCAGCAGAATGTGGGGGGGTTAAGTCAGAATTCTGAGGTCTCCACTGGGAGGAAAGTGACATCAGGGTTGAGGTTTCTTTCTCCTCTTTGCCAAGAGTCATGTGATGGTGATGGTCTTGTAGATGGCATCTTCCTCCTCAGCCTTGGGTCTGCTTTAGTTGATTTTTATACATTCTGTTAAAGTGGTCTGCCTAGATGCTTTTTCTCTTCACTGGTTTCTGGTTACTCAGTTTATTTATTATCTTTGTTATCTCTAAAAACATGTTTTTACCTGAACAATTTCAAGTTCTACTCTTGTAGTAGCCTTTGACCATTGTGATTTGTATCTCCAGTAAAGGACCTTTGGTATCACTGTGTGTTTGTACTCCTCCATACCACATTCTGTTCTAGAGTCATTCAATGTATACCAAGTAAACACTTGTTACTGCTATAAATTAATGCTAAACTAAGATAAATTTGGACAATAGTTATCTGATCACTAGATAAATTGCTATCACAGCTGAACAAAAGAAACCTAGAAATGTTCAGACATCCTGCACTTCTTAGACCAACAAAAAACTTGTGGCCTTTAAGAAACAATAGCAAAATTATTTTGTACTGGGTGACAGTTTACCTGCTTCAGCTGTTTCTGGACCTTGTTGTGTTCTCTAAGGATTTATGCCGGAGTTTCATCCTTCCTTTTTGTGTTGGGAGCTGATTGTACTGGAAAGCAAAGCAGTTTTAGCAGGAGATCTGGGTGGTACCACATACCGTAGTTTTAGGACACTTGTTTATTCAGAAGACATGGAATCAAAGGTAGGCAAACCATCCTCTGTATTAACTGCATTTGAAAAAACTGGGAGAATTCCAGCATAGCACCGTCACCTTCTATAGCCCAAAACTGTAATCTATACCCACACACACAAATGTACACGTGTGATTCTGTTGCTGTGTCTAGAACATATTGGTGCAGTCACTGACTTTATAGTTAGAAGCTGTCCTGATGGTAATTATATGGTAATGAAAAGTCCATGTTATTCTCAGGCATGTGGTAGGGTACAGTGCCTTTTGGCTTGGATTGAACCATTATTGATGGGTGGAGTATAAGCATCTCCTCAGCATTTTCCAGTCATTTACTTGGTATCTCCCTGATCAGCAGTGCAGCCCTAATGAGTCCTGCAGTTAAAAACCCTACAGATTACCAAGCATTTTACACAGAACATAGGTGCTGCACCTGATGATGTGAATTCCAGAAAGAAGCAAGACATTGTGAAGCTAAGCCTAAGTTTCCCATGGGAATCTAGCTCCATAGAAACAGTTTTCTGGAAAAGACCTACACAAAGCTAGAAGATAGAGGTGGCATCTTTTATTAGACCATCCAATAAAGCTTGGAAAAACATACAAACTTTCAGGAGCTGTTGTGAAGATGCACAGGAGGTCACCTAAGATCATCCTATCTAAAAAGTGCTATTGGCTGGCCTAGAAATTATTCATGTAGAAGTTATCACTCACAGAAGAAATCCACAGGATTTACTCCAAACTATGACAGTATGTGATAATCAAAACTCTGGATCTGAAAGAACTCAGCATCCCCAGTAATGGGTAAATTTAATTTGATATAATCACACTGTAAAGAAAATACAAGCATTTTGAAAAAAGGGAAACATTTAGTGAACAGCAGTGCTCTTCATTTATTAAGCTTCCTTTCACACGCTCTATCCATGTGAAGTAAGATAATGACTAGTAAAAGTTACCAACATTAATATATTACAGTGCAAATGACAGTGCCATTAATAGTTTTATTAATTCATTTCTGTGTCTCTTTAAGTATAATGGACCCATTAATGCTGAAATGTAATAACAGTTATGATGGTGCAATCACAGAAATAACTTTCTGTGATACTTCTATCTGTAAATATAGGAATCTGAGAACAGTTTCCTTTTCTTGCCCTTTTGATCATAGATTTTGGGCAAGATTAAGTTTTCAGTGCTGAGCTGCAGGAAGTTGAACGGAACAGTCTTAGGTAGAACAGCCCCAGCCCATACCTCACACCCCAGCAGCAGCAGCGGGTCTGCACTACCCTTTGTGTGCCTGAGTGGAATAATTGAACCCCGCAGGATTAAGAGAAACAAGCAAAGATCACAGCCAGAAAATAACTGGAGAAGTGTGCAAAAAGAAGGGAGGATGTTGCAAAGAAGAGTGGGAAACCATGCACAAATGAAGAGTAAGTAGAGATTAAAAAGTAACAGGAGGAGGGAGTTGAAGGAGATAAATGGAAAGAATATGACAGGAGCAACATAATGCTAAGATATTAGACTACATAAGCAGTAAATCCACTGACATTTTGAATTAAGACCAATTCAGTTATTCTATATTTTTCTAAAATGTCAAGGTGCACCCTAGTTGATAAAGTCAATTTGCAAAAAATAATTAATGACTGCAAGTACTACTGTCTTTATTATGGACATGTCTGCTGTGCTGCATTTTTTTCTCTTTTCAAAAACGAAACTGCTTAGTTCCTTACTTAAGTTTGGGGGTAAGATTTAACCTCAGGAAAAATAAAATGTTATGGAAACCCCACCTGTGCTAAGGGAGAGTTACATTTTTTTTCTGAAAGCTTTCCTTAGTTTACCCCTGCTTTTTCTGTTTTACACATAGAGTTTCAGCCTCTATTGCACCTGAATTTAGTATTCTGCATCCTGACCTTTTAGAACGGAGACAGCTTCTGAGTCAATGGACTGTGTAATGCCAAAGCTCAGGTGTGGTCTCCGTTGCCAGTCTTTCCACAGACTTTAAAATCAAGGGCCGCTACCTTTTACTGTACTACAGATTCAAACAAGGTTTGATTCTGGAAATAAACAAGGTATTCATTAATGACTGTACCAGCAATATTATTGACAGAAAATAGTAAATAAAAATTCTGTGTATGTCTTTTACAAAACAGATTAACCATATAGGACAGCATAAGACAGGCAAATAGATTGTACTGTTCTCAGAGTAACTCCCTTCTCGTCAATGCAGTAAGACCAAGTTTGCATTTGTCCTGCTGGATTAAAAAACAGATTGTGAAAATAAGTCCTTTGCTTCAAAACTAGAGATTTTTTATTATGATTCTTACTGAGAACAGGAGAAAATAGTACAGTAGAGTCTCTGACATTCTGGTTTAAGAACTTTAAGAAGTCTGATATTAGCTCTAGATAAAATATATAGACATAAATGGACTATGAATGGCGTTTGTAAAATAACTTCTGTGCTTTAGAATTTAATACATTTTTCTACTCTCTGCAATACATAAACAAATATTTACTGACTTAAATATGCTCATCCATGTGTTCCTTTAAAATGTACTGGCATAAATCTTACTGTATCATCTTCACTGATATCCAGGTAGTGTCATTGTCATTTCCATTTAAGTTGGAGACACCTCACATCAACTGCTTTCATTTTAAAAAAAAATAGTTTTTAAACTTCTCTCTGAATGCTGCATGAGATCTTGGATATTACAACAAATGTAACTGAGACTGGTCAGTAGATCTAGACTGTGTTTGTATTCATTGTGTAGGCCTGGAAACTGAGAAAAAATCAATGAAGGAACCTTCAAATTTAAAGAGATTTTCTTCACCTGAGCATATTTGATTGATACTTCCTGTGAGACTGAGACTGGCTGAATTATGTTCATTTTGCTGTGGATCTAGTTCTGCTGGAATAATGGTGGAACAGCAATTTTAAAGATGAAAAGGGAGAAGTTAGCATCTGGGCTATGCAAAAATAAAGATCTCATGTTAAATAAATAAAATATATCTCATGGGACCGTTGATCATGTTGGCCTGATTAAATAAACATGGCACCTTGTTCTGCCTTGTAAAAGTTTCCTGTTCTTCCTGTGAAAGAGCACTATCCCTGTAACGTACTGCTGGGGAATGTAAGGCAGATATCATCAGGAGGGATCAATGAAGGAAAGAATATTCAAATAGTGAAATATCTACCTTGGATTATATCCTAATTGGATATTACATTAGTCTAAATTTATTTCACTCTCATATTACCTTATTTGAGTCATTAGAGGCTAATGAAAGCTAATGTCAATTAGTTAAATCCTTGTTATGTTCCATCTAACAGTCATCTGTGAACCGCACTGTGTAAGAAATAGGCACTGATGCGTTTCCTAATTAATAAAGTAACACTTTGGGAGGAGGGAGGGAAGGGAGATGCCTTTTGAGATTTCCTGTAATTCTTCATAATTCAAAAAGCTTGGTTGTTTTCTTATGAATTTGTAATTGGGAATCCGTTATCTCATGTAAAAGTATGTTCAGTATAGTACATTTGAGTTTCCCTTTTTTTTTTTTTTTTTTAAATAAGTAAGATTTTATTCATATAGGTAAATAGTGGCAAAGAACTACTGCAATATATCCTCTTGTGAACTGCCAAAAGAGATTCCCCCTGTCAATTACTCATGACAACCTTCTGCTCTTCTTGAATCTAGAGATTCAGGTCCTACACCTGCCCTTTCCAGACCATTTCTAAGTTTGAACTTGGGTAAACTACATTTGAGATGCATACCTGGATTTCCTGCCTACGAAATCTCGTAATAGTACCTATCTCAAAAAAGGGCCTCTGAAGAGATGGAAGAGGTGATAAAAAATGTAACACTTTAAAAATATTTAATATTACAAAAAGCATCCTCATTCCAAGATGCTCTGGTGGTCAGTCAGTATGTGCTGGAAATCCAGTTCCCCTTTTAAGGCAAATATTGCCTCCGGATGCTTCCAGCTGACCTTCGTGTCCTCCTTGTGACGAATGCATATTGGGTTTTCCCTTTTCAACAAAAGATCAGGTGTAAGTCCAGCCCTTTACATGACAAGAGCAAAGAATTGCCCACTCTATATCCTTCTGTCCTTAATGCTGTAAGACAGCTAACTGCAAATAGATGTGCTTTAAAATTATGCATCTGATTAATTCATAATTCAAATGCCTTTCAAGGATGCAACCAGAGTATGAACATGGACCAAACCCTGAGGATGACTGCCTGGCATCTGTGGGGCAGGAGAAAGGCAAAATGTAAACAACAAAGGCATGTAGCAGGGTGACTGCCTCAGCTACCTGCCGAGAAATCTTTGAAGACATTATGCCACTGCTGAAATACTTTTAATGGTGGGTATTTTTAACTTTTGTTATTAAGAACTCATCTGTCCCACTGAGTTTATTTCTTTTGTGACATTGAGCCTCTTTAAGACTGTAAATAATGAAAGCACAATTTTCTTTGTGCTCTGGAAGTTTTCCTCTCCACAAAATATTAGAATAGAAGTTCAGGAGCGTAAATAAGCTTTTCCATAAATGTAAGCAGAAATATCTTTCTATTGAGTATTTTGTTTACATTTCTGACAACAGGGAGTAAATTTTCAGTGCACACCTTGAGATTTTACAGAAGATTCAACTCTCATTAACTTCAAAAAGAGTTTTATAACTTGTCATTCATGTACCATATGAAAGCTAACTTTTGGGTGTAACTGCTGAGTATCTACTCTTTAATAATTATAACAAAATATACAGTATCTCTGTCATTATTGGCAATACAATAACATTTATTTAAAAAGGTTATCACTGGCGCTGTGGAGTACAGCTGTGGATAAGAAAGTGAGTGTATACTTTGTTGAAAAATGCCAGGACACTGCTAATAAATGTGTAGTACCATGTAGTTATTGACATTTCCATGCGGAAAAGTATTTTTGCTTTAATATAGCAAAATAAAAAATAGTCATGGTTCATCACCTCTTATTTAAAGCTGTTCTTCTTGTTGTATATAGATTTGGCAATGACAGCACATGGCAATGTTCCCTGCTAAGAAATAGAGATAATTTAAAATTTGCAAGCAAGAAGTTTTGTGGTGGAAGCACTGCTCTTGAACACCAGAAATGTGGGTTCTGTCCCCTTTTCTCATGGTGTACTGCAATGTAATATTGGGAAGGTCACCCTCAACTACATTTGAAAGGTTTTTTGATGGGAATTATGTGATTCACTATCCTTTCTCCCTACACTCACTCCTCCACATTTCCCATGTCTGCTTTTGTAAACTGTGGTACTGACCTCCCTCTAAGGAATTTTAAGATCAATTAGTATGAAGCTATGTATAAGAACTTGCATCGTTAATGAGTTCAACAGTACAATTGCACTGAACAAGAAATGAGCTAAAATGAAGTAGTATTAACACAAGAATGTAGCAGTTTGTTTGTGTCCATTCAGTAATACCACCGGCAAGACTGAGATCCATCATTACATAAAGCAGCACACATGCTTACTCCAGGCTTTTTCAATGTCCACCTTCTATGTCTGAATTTATTCATATCAGTGGAGTTAAACTGATATTAAACAGAAATTTATTTGATGGTGGTGACTCAAGTTTAAGATTTAGAAAATTGTCATTCAGTTACTGTACAGGGTACATAGTTTCTGTTCTGAAAGCAGTGCTGATTCTGCTTTGACTGAAAGTGAAGGCAAAATTCAGTGTTTCTGGGCTGAACTGCATGTTTTGCTAAAATATTCTGGGTGTCACGGGAGGGGCTGGGTGGTATTGGAAGATAAATAACCTGTAGCATTTCCATATTTTGCATCCAACTGCATACTGGGAAATGGTTTTATATGCATAAACTAATTTCCAAAGGAGTTCCATGCTACATTTTAAGGAATTTACAAAACCCACATAGGAAAAATGCCTCCAAAAAAAATGTATGGAGGAAACTTTGCATCCTTATAGATTCAAGAGACAGAAAGGAGAAAATTCAGTTTTAGTTATTTTCATCTTCAGTTTAAAAGAGATGCGATACTGCCAAACAAACAGAGCTCAGCAGGATAATTGAATGATCAAGGAAACTGCAAAAAGCTGAGCCTGCTTAAACGATGCCATGTTTTCTACAATCTCGTTAGCTTGCATATACAGCTACAGGGCCATTTCAGGAGACTTTGCAAGGCATAAGGAATACTACTACTAGGAATGGTGGAATGTTTGTTTAATTAGGTTTGAAAGATTTGATTATATAATGGAATATACATCACAGTAGACTAAACTATATGTTGGGGATTCTGATTTAATGTCTGCATATACATACAAAGAGGGCATCACAATAATTGGAAATTGTTCTTTTTCACCTCTTCCCTCACCTGGCTGTGTTTAAATTACAAGGTTATCACTGCAATAATCTCAGTATCAAATATCTGAGAAACGACTCAACATTTACATTTTTATAGATTTTAAGTATGAGTCAAGGCAAGTAAATTACAGCATTAAAGGATGATTGAAAAGTCAAGATGCCATGGTGCAATATCAGATATTGCACTGAATCAGCCTGTCTTTTATTCCATTCTTAAAAAAAAGAAACGGGGAAAAAAATATCCCCACAGGTTAGAATGGCTTGTAAACCATTAACTCTTTATGAAGAAGTACTGTCAGGTCAAAACTGTGACAAGAAAAACAAAACAGGCTGCTTTTGGTTGTCATAGTACAGGATAGTTGCTAGGGATTATTGTACAAGGGAAAAAATTATAGAGAAACAAAAACACCTTCACAGAACATTGTTTTAATGCAGTAGCAGGCTCAGCTCTGCAAGGCGCAGAACATTTCCTTCCTCTGACCTTCCGAGGACTTTTGGATGCTGTGGAATATAACAGGACTTAGAGATGGTTAACCCCAAATGACTTGAAACTGGACACCAGCTTCATGATTAACTTCCAAATTTTTCCTGTGAATGTGTAGACGGCTGGGTCTCCATATATCCCACCCAGCAGAAGCACCAGACTAAGAGTGTAATTGCCTTAGGCCTGATTTAGGCCATAGTTAAGGTCTGCTGGAAATTAGGTCAGAGTTGCCATGGCCTGAATTTCCCTTAGGAGTGTCCCTTTTCTTTCCATGACTCATGTGGGGAACCTAGGGCTTCAGTGCTCTCAAGCTCAGTGCCTGAAGTCAGAAGGGATAACCCTAAATTATTTCTTTTGAAGTGGCCTGACTGTTGACCAAGCGTAGAGAGGGGAGCTGAGCCTGCAGTCACCTGGGGGGAGCAAAAAGCCCTTTCACTGTTAGTTACTGTTGAGTACGTAAAAAAGCCGCCTCTTCTTCTCAGAGCAGCATAGGTTAGAATACTAAACAATCTTGTTCTTCGTGTAACAAGTTGCTTTTCCACCTCCAGGCAAAGTTAGTGTTGATCATGCATTTTCTAGAAGTGCTTCTTTAGAGGCTGACAGATGTTATGCTGCTGATAACTGTGAGGGGCCTACACCACCCCAAGGTGCTGCTGGTGATGGCAGTACCTCTGGGTATGTCACCTTGTGAAGAGGCAGCCAGCCACCTAAGTGAGTCTTATCCCTTCATCACTGTAGGGTTATGCTTGAATTTATACAGGAGCCACTCAGTACATTACTCTCATTCATTAACATCCCAAGTGCCTCTGTTCTGCTCATGGGTATAAGGAACTCCCACAGCTAATTAGCAATTTACAGTCATACGTACATCTATTTTCAGAAGAGAGTGAGAGGGAAAAAAAATTGTCTACACTTGAAGTTGCATCATTGATGACAGAAATTGATTTGACTTTGTGGCCATTAAATGAAATTCAAAATGACAGATTATCAGTCCTGGTGACTGAAGTTTCCTTCAAAGGATAATAAAGCAGACAGAATGCTACCAGTGCCTTTCTCCAATACGGAAAAGTTGTCTTTACACATACAGACACCCACACGTTTACTTAAGACTAAGTGTTGTGGAGGGCTGATTTTCTAGTTTGTCCTCCTGCTTAGTTCAGAGTCTCTTCCTGAGACAGTCAGCAGTGAAATTGCTACCAACTTACTGCATAGGGGTGGTGATGATGGATATGATGCCCCTTACGTTACAATCACAGACTTATATGACACACTCCTTAGACACATGAAATCAATGGAGACAATGAAGAAAATATCTTCAAATATCAACAAATTTAAGCCAACAGACTCCCTGATTTTTAAATTATTTTTTTTTTGGTCATGGTTTCACATAGCTTTGCATGGTTACAAAATAAACAACTTTTATCAGTTGTTTGGAAAGCCCAGTGACTAGTTCTCCCCTTCACTTACACTTACCCCATCCCAGGAACTTCGGAAGTGCTATCCCTGATTTACACCGAACACGTGTGAAACCATGATCTCAGCACTCAAGTCTGCATTTTAATTTTTACATTTTTGTCGGAAATCAGCTTCTCCCTTTTAATCCTATTAGTTTGTATTCTCTTTTGTTTCTATTCCTTTGCATCTCTTAGCAAGTCCCTTGGCTGCTTTTATATAGTTTCTAACTTTAACAGCCTTGCTATATTCAAAATATAGTTTTTACTTTGAGGCCTATCAGCTTTTGATCTTAAGAAGCAGAAAGATAAAGAGTTACAGCTGTGGTCAGAAAAGTATTCTTGTTCACTCATTTTTTGTATGCTTGTCTGTATCTTCAACAGAAGAAATAAAACCAAAAATAGCATGGAGCTAGATGGGAGATCACCTCACCAGATAGGACTTATGATTTCCTAAACAGTTACACAGTTCTCTGTGATAAAGTCCATCCTGTAGTGACACTTACTGCTTTTTTTATCCAAACTGAAACTAATGCATGTCACACCACCTTATTTTAAACATCTAAGTTTGAAGTGTCTAAATTCTGTGGCCCACTTAGATAATATTGCTGTACTTCCACCCTTTGTAATCAATGACTAGTAAGGATACACGGCTAAAAAAATTAAGCATATTCCAACTGAAGCAAATCAGAAGAGGCAGAGCCAATCCAGAGAATCTGAATTTGTGCCTCTGCACCAAATAAAATTATTTAAGCCAAAAAACCCCAACAGTATTACTAAGCAATGAATATTTGGTTGCTTAGATATTTCAGCATTTCTCTTCTATGCTTCCTCAGGATAAAAAAACAACCTATAAATACATTTATCAAATCATTGAAGAAGTAATGCGTAGAAAAAAAAAATCAGAAAAAGTAATTCAGTAGTCTCACAAGTTTTATATCTTTTTCTTTCCTTTTTTTTTTTTTTTTAAATAAGAAAATGAACTTTGGTTGTAACATGAACTATTTAATTTTGTGTCAATGTTAATTTTGTCTTGCTAACTGCTAAGGTGCATAACGGCCTCTGCCATTCTGGGTTATTCAGGTGCAACTTTCTCCTGCATATGCAGGCTGGATGTGTCTCTGTCTGGCTCTAATGCCATCTCCCATAATGCATTATGGTCTTCCTTGTCACCACCACCATACAGTCCATATTTTGCATTGTATCCTCTGCATTCATTGTATCATTTAGGCACAGGCCCAAAACTCTGGAGCTTCCTTGGGATTGGTATGAGGGTATATTTTGGCATCATCAGGACCAAACCATTCTGCATTCTCCAAATGTTTAGTTATGTAAAATAAAATATATTTATGATTAAAGAATTTCTTTACAGAATTCTTTCATAAAATAAAACTAACGTAAGTATATAAAGGATCACAGAAGAAAATGTAAATATGGAAAATAAAATCTTCATGGCTTTTAATGCTCGTTCAGAACAACAGCAGTTTTCTGGACTTTGCTTTCTTATCAGCTATTGCCTTTTATCCCAAAGAACTGAAGTGATATATACTTTAAGCAAACATCTATTGAACACATGTAACCATGCTATTGAGGTCAGTTCCCTCCATTCACTTCAATACAGCAGAATAAATGTTACCCAGGTTTAGAAATGACAACTGAAAGCTTATTCTTATGCCCTGAGGAAAAACATCTCACTCTCCAAAAACTTGATCGCTTCCACTTCTAGTGGGACAGAGTTAAAATTAATACTTTTAGATTAAATATTTTTTTAAAGATTGGTCTTTTCCCACTAATGTTGATTGTAAAATTTCTATGGATTCAGCAGAAGCAGAGATACACTAATGCTGAACATATTTAATCTGAGGTTTCTACAAATTAAACTCACGAGAAGAGCTGATGTGGCAGAAGAAAACAGTCATTTTGTGAGAATTTCAGCTTGAAATAAAACTTTTATTTCAGTTCCAAGCAACTTCAATGTTCTTTGAAACACCAACCTTATTTTTTTTATTTTTAAAAAATGCTTAATTTTAAAAGATTAAGAAAGACTGTGGGAGTTTTTAAGGACTTTTATTGAAAACAAACAACTTGGTGAATCAGGTACAAATTGTTTTAGTGGGTCTGAGTCTCAATTGCTTTAAAAAAAACCCAAAGAAATGTTGAGGAAACTGCAAGTTGTCAGATCCGAAAAATATGACATTTCCAGAACAAGATTATAAATCTGAGGTCTTCAACCTATCACATAATTATTTTAGAAGACAATACAATAAACTAGTAGAACTCCAGACTCATTCTCTTAGGAAAAGCAGATATACACTTTGCTTAAAAATAGATGTACTTTCTCTAGCAAAAAAAAAAAGGTGCTTGTTCATCAATTTTACATGTTTTACGACTCTTATTACCAGAAGCTACCCTTACTCTATAGTAGAAAATGTGAAAGAGGCATCTTGCATAGTCTCTGAACTCAATGATCCATTAAATAAGTGCTTTTAATCTCTTGACAGAGGGAGAGAATATAAACTTTGATGATGTGCTTCAGTCTTAAACCCAGCATGTTGCTGGCCTGCTTCAGAAACACAGGGGTGGCCACCCAGAAAGCTGGCTCTCCTGAAGTGTCAGCCTGGGGGCAAGCTGCTTTCCAGCTCACCACAGCTCCTTGCTGAAAGAAGAGCAGCAGCTTTTCACCCACCCATCATTCCAACAAGCAGCTTGTGTGGAAATGCAAAAGAAGCCAGAGCACCTCTTCATCCCTGAATGTGATTATCATAACCAGACTGCCGTCTGATGCAGTGAGAAGATAGGTATGAGGTGGGAAATATTGCAATTCTCTGTGATAATTTCTGTTTTATTTTGATGAAAATCAGAACACATGTGAGTAACAGAAAAATGTTTGCTTTTCAGCTAAAAGCTGTGTTTTGGAGGAGTGATTCTCAATGGGAAAAAGTCCAGTCTTTGCTCGTGTGACAGCTTGACAGGAAGCATTCGCAGCCTAGCTTTGCAAATCCTGCTAAAAGCCACTTGGTAGAATAATAATCTGATCAAAATGTGAAACGCTATATGAAATTACCCAGAAAATTATTCTGGTTCAAATGCCATTTCTATAAAATACCTGTCCTTTCAGCTAAACACAAGATTGAGTTTCATGGAACTTAAGCAATTCCTTACAGGTAGGAACATCACTAGACATGTGGCTGAGAAATTGTTTAATTTTAAACCTACAGTTTTATGCTTCAGGTATCAGGCATGAAGATTACTCTTGGCTCCTCCTCCCCCCACTTAGCCCTGGTTAGAGCAGGGGATTAGCAGCCAGACTGACCAGGAAGACTTCCACCCAGTATCATTCTGTCTATTTTGCAGGAATCCCCTACAAGTCCTCACCATTCACACTGCAGAGGGGAAGGGAATGAAGCATAAATGCTGACAAAGGAAAGGAAAAATGGAATAAACAGCTTGGGGTCTTCCCAGAACTGCCAGTATATTACAGCTATACACCTTTGTTTGCTTTCTGACAGAAGCGCTGCTGGCTCCTCTGAAAACGCTAGCTGGGACACGGATACTTGAGTGAGAGAGAGGCTGCAAGGACAGGGTGAGTCAGCCCTGCCTGCAAGCCAGTCGCAGATGCTTTCCCTCAGTGCATAGTGCCTTCTCGGCACTCAGTGCCTGTCTTACTACATGGAAAGCTTATATGGGAGAGAAAAATTCCTGTGAAACTGTTCTAGAAGACCAAAGTCATAAGCTTCTGAAAATCATACTTGGGCATTTGATACACAGGAGCAGAAGTAGAATATGACAGGACTTCAGCTGTGAAGGAAAAGAAGAAATCAAAAAGAAGTTGTGGAGAATAATAGAGAAGTTTATAATTACTACAGCATTTTCCTTCTCTGAACATTAGAGTGAATACTTAGGTCTGTTTTCCTCTACTGTCACAAACCACTGTGAAATGCATTACCAAGGTATAATTTGCATAGTGTATAACAAAGTGTAGGAATCATGTATGCCTACACATACAAGCAAGTGCTTACAGCTGTATGCTGTCAGCGCTTTTGCGTGAAGCCAGGTTTAATGCAGAAACTGTAAAGTCACAGGATACCTACAGGACAACACTGTACTTAGGGCAACTTGTAGACTGGGTCAGGGTGATTTGCAGAGACTGGGAGCACAACTGTCTGTCTGTCTTATCTAGGTAACATGTTCGTGTGAGTGAAAGCTGAGGGACCACATGGTGGTCTAGCAGAGCACTGCATTACCTCTCGCCACTGTCTCTTCCATAGGGAGGCATAGCCAAGGGATATCTTGCAAATACTTTAGCTCAATTGGCACAGGCCTATGCATTTTACTTGGAAAATAAAAAGGGTCACAGGAAATGTCTGTTTGCTTTGGAAATAATAAAAAAGAAATCCACCAGCAAGTCTAATGCAAAAATGAATATTTTCTGCACAGAGAAAATATAGAAGAAATAAGTTTTCTAACTTGTTCCAGGATAAATCTTATTGTTAATCAATATGGGAGACAATATATACCCACACACTGGAATTTTTAGTTATTATTTTGCTCATTAAAAAAACCCCAAAACAAAAACCTTAGGCAATTGTTTTAAACTAGAAGCACTGTTTTGCTAAATGAAAGGTAAGATTGCAAAGCCAGCTGCTCAGAGTAAGGAAAAGCTGTAATGAAGATTACCAGTGCTCTCTTTGTACATCTGCATTGGAATTAATTACATAATCATACAGCATTTTTTTTCACAAAACTCCTGCCTTATTCAATGCGCAGCATAAATGGAGCTCACTGAATGGGTAACTTCAATATTTCAAATATGGGGAGCTTTCAATATTCAAGTGATTGATTCCAAATACTTAAAAATTGGTTTGGTTTGCATACAAATTGATCCTGAATTAGGCAATGGTCATGTCCATGATGAAAACACTTCAGTTAAATGACACATAGAGAAAGCTTAATTGATACTTTATGGTTTCTCAGCAGATGTCTGCATTCAAATGGAATTACTGTAAAAGAATTTGCTAGAAAGATGTAGGTACTGTATCTGAATAAATCATTTGCATTTGCTAAAATGAAGTTATATGCAGTAGGAGGTGCTGGTTATATCAGCAAGCCATAAACATGCTTTTATTCTTGTCTCTCTTTTTCATATTGTGCATTAATATGAATCCAGAATGGGACTGATTCCCTGTACATTATATCAGCTTCATGCTGATGCAACTCTCTTAATTTCGGTCTTTTACCACCTAACTGCCTCTTATAGTGATAAAACCCGGTCTATACACATATATATTGTATTTAATGCCCTAGCATTTCATTTTATAGAAAGAATAAAATCATATGAGAATTTTGTAGGACTAAGAATTTGACTTCCAAGTTGAAAGTGGGTCATAGCTGAAATAAATGGTTTTGTAGTGCTGGGGCGGGGAGGGGGGGGAGTTGGGGGTTGGGGG
>JAVJGI010000040.1:78078852-78121279 GCA_035590275.1 Ibycter americanus | reverse complement strand
GCAGGGGGGAAGCAGCAGCAGAGTAAAATTTCACATGTGGGTTCTAGGAAGATTGTGAGTTCCAGTTCATTTTCCTCCTCTTCCAGTCTCAGTGTGAGTATGCATTTACCGTATGTCCTTGCAATGCATTCTGTCTTTGTAACCCTATTCTCTCCCTCTAATAAAGCCCTCATGAGGCTGTGAAGAACATTATGCAGAAAAATAAATACAGATCGGATATCAGTATGTGAAATAAAATGCTGCCAGTGCTTTTTATCCTTTCTGCAATTTGATCCAAATGCTGTGACTAGGTTACTGTGGTTAAGATTAATGGGTAAATTATTTTCCCACAAGAAACCACTGCTTTTCTCCACTTAATTACCAGATGTTAAAAAAAGAACAAGTAGTTATTCTTCTGTGTACTCATCTGTGCCCTTTAGCTAATTACAGGCAAATTCAAAGTGATTTCACGTAGCTTTTGCTGTGATGTTGCAGGACTCTTAAGGTTAACAATGATCTGTATCTATAACATAACCTGGCATGATGTCATACACTGATAGTCATTATGTTAGTTATGTGTGCCCCTTCAAACAGGTGCTTTGTCAAACAGGTAGAATCTATAATGTTTTACAGAGTCTCTCGCTCCCTGCTTCTTTTACATGCATGGCTGGGAATAGAAGAGAGAGCCTCAGTCCCAGATGTTGTAATAGACTGTATAACTCAGACCCCCTTCATACTATGAGGGCAATTCCATAATTTTTAAAGTTTTACAAAGGTAAACATTCTACAAGGAAGAACTAGAAAAGTTCAAATGCATGCATTGGGGAACATCAAAACTTCTGAACTGTACTGGAAAAAGGGGAATCCTTTATGGCATTTCTGCACTGCTAGAGCAGCACAAATGAGTCACGATGGGCTTAAGTGTCCCGTTCACTTTGTGGAGATAGAAAGGATTCACAGAGCTGAAGACAGGGGAGAGCTAGACTAATGACATTTTAGAGGAAGACTAGTTTCATCCACTGAGATATGGAAAGGGGAGCCTCAAGAGACTCAGTTGATTAATTTATTGGAATTTTGAATAAACTTTCACTTTCAGTTACAGGTTGTCACCTATCCTACAGTCTCTACTATTTGAGTAATGTATTTGAAGTTAGTATTTTGTGCTTGATAGGTTTTCACTTCCAGACTGACACAGACAGTATCACTAGGTTAGTCTTTGAATTGAATTAGCAAGCCAAACACTCCTACTAATGTGTAGTAGAACACACTCCTACATTATTATTCATACTTCCTGTTGTGAATCCAAACCCAAAATTACGATTTCATAAAGGACTGTGAATAACTAGAGCTGCAATTCTTGCATAAACTACTGTTGTCAGCTTTAGCGGATAGGGAAGAACAGTGATAGACACTCTGTGTAAGTCACTACAGTCCTCATTTCAATCTGTATTTATGAAAATACAACAAATATTGTTAAAACCCAGGCAAGTGTTAGTAATTTTAATTATTATTTTACTTTATTATTTAGTATTATGATTGCAAATATTTTGTCAAAGTTAATATTATAAGTGTGCTCTTGCAGTTGTACGATTATTGCAGCTGTGATTACCATTAAATATGGCATTAGGTCCTCATGTTTTCTCCAGCAGCCTTTCTACAGTTATTTGTTACTGTGCCAGCGATATAATAAAATCTTATGATTTATGGTTATTTACTTGTAATGATCATTTATGCTAGTGTTTATAGTGGCAAGTCATGTTATCTACTAGGACAGGATGACAGTTTGTGCTGAGAACATAACATCCATACCATGCATGCTTTGGTGTTTAGTTTTGGACTACCTCTAGTCTGATTCCATGGATGGGATTACGAGCAGAAGTGAGTGTACTCCAGCAGCACATTTTCAGGTACAATTTCATCCAAAATTAATCCCGTTGCATGCTCCAACATCTTTACATCATATGAAACAAAGTGGAATAATTTGGGAACATCAAGTGAAAACTGTAAACCATCCTTTAAAACAGAAAGTCAATAAAAATTGTCATTGTCAATACTTTACAAAGTTATAAAAAAATGTGACAGTATGATATCCATGAAAAGAGCAGAAATGACCCAACCGTAAGTCTTTCACCTGCAATTAAAATTGATCACAAATTCAAAGATTCTTTCAGTCAACCTTTTTATTTTTTAATGTGTTTGAAAAAGTTGGTAAAAATTTTGTTCTTGGGGATTTCTTAGTTTCCCTGTTGAAAAACAATAACAACAATAAACAAATAAAAATTGATAGCTTAACCATTTGAAAAACAACAGATTTTGAATGATACAAGAAAGTTTGATATAAGAATGTTTGATAAGAAACATATTTTTTTTCCCAAGAAATCAACTTTTTGTTTTATTTTTGCTCTTTTTAAATAAGAGCACATATATAGATTCACAAGCATTGTCCACCACTCCCTTAAAGAGTGTCCTGTACTGTATGTGAGTCTAGGGTTTGTGCTTCAAGTTGCTGTAAATTCACTCTGGAAATGGGGCCTCCTACATCCACTGTAAATTCACAAGCTAGTGGAAAGGATGAATTTCCCTTTAACTTGTGAAGGACACATGAATTTCCCTGACAGTTTTCCCAGCAAATGAAGTCTTCCCAGTACTTGAAAATTTCCATATAGTTTCTTCTTTTTCAATAATTGGCTGGTACTATCTGTTAAATGTGATCCAAATTTGCCAACTGGTCTACCTGATGTAAAGCAGCTTTTTGCAAATAAACCATTCAAGAATCTGTTCACAGTCATGTCAGATAAGTTTTTCCCTTTGCTTCTTCAGCTGTTTCTTATTGAATTATTGTCATTTGTACTCCAGTAAGATATATTGCCTCCCACTGAGATAGGGCCCCCTCATAATAGGGGCACGAGTGAGAGACTGGTGCTAGCCTGTGCGGTTTATTAATTGGTCGCTAAATGATGGGAGATGGGAACTTGCCTAAGATGATAATGGAGATGACTCATGGGGACAGCACTGGAAACCTTTACTCATTACACTGAACTCAATGTCACATTGATGAACCCCCTAACAGCGTTTAAAATGTGCAGTCATTTGAGCTGGGGAAACAGAAATTAAACATATTACTTGTACACATCTTCCCCTGTCAGTCTTTCTCAGTCTTTTTTTCTCTTTAATCAGAAAATATACCCTTTAAGCTTTACGTAGCAGACATATTTTTTTGTTCCTTCAGGTAATTCCTTTATGTTTGTCCTGTTCTGGCCTGGCAAAACTTATAGAAATAAGCTAAATAATTCTTCCAGCCTTCTACATACATGCACTTTGAAATGGCAGATAAAGACAAAGGGTTAAGAAACAATTCCAGTATTTTCTTAACAGGACTAGAATTACTGGCAGGCAATAAGGCTCCATTATTTGTATTTAATGGGAATTAACCCATTTTTGACCAATTCTTTTTGGTAGTATGTTAGTACTACACAGGCCTCCTGAGCTCTGTCGTACCTCCTCTGCTAATGTTTAATGAAGTGTTCTCTTTTTCTTTCACAATTTTTATTTACTCTGAAGAAATACTGTAATCATTACTAATGCTGTAAACTGACATGTCTGCCAGCAAATGTGTTCTTAATATCTCACATACACTTTTACTGAAGATTTAAATGCTGACTTTACCTAACTGACTTTCTCAGACGAGGCATAAAACATATAGACACATTTTCCCTCTTACTTAATTATTATTTTGTAAAAAATCATCAAATATGCTTCTTTCTGTCAGTCTGCATGGCTACAGTGGAAAGAGATTAAAAAATTAAGACTTTCTATTCATACTGTTCCTTGTGAAAAAGGAGCCTTTCACTGACTATTCTGTGGCAAAATGGATTATCACAAAACATGGCATCATGTTTTGCTGGCAAAATGTGTCATCTGTTTTGCTTTAATCTCATTGTGGAGGAATTGTCACAAGTGTCTCCTGTATGAAATTTTTCCTTATCCCATTTGACTGACTAAGATTAAATGTCAATGCAAGGGCACCTAAATAAAGCAGAAGAACAGATATTTCTGTAGCTATTCCTATTGCTGTCAATGGAGTTTAACCTTAAATCAATACAGAGAGGAAAGTGATATGCATACTGCTTTCCAGGGACTGTAGGATGGCTTTCAAGCAAAGACACATATGCTAAACCACTAAACATATTACCTGCTGGGTAGATGCTGATCCCTGTGAACTTTTCCTGAAATACCAAAATCCTGGATAAAATAGGTCAATCTAGAAATCTTAGGGCAACATTCTCAGTACTGTGAAGAATTTGTCCTTCTCCTAGCAAAGTAATGCTTCTGCTTTATATAGCAGTCTCAACAGTGAGATTTATATTATGTTGCCCTTTGTTTTAGGAGAGCAAACTGAGCATAAAGTTGTGATGGGATTACAAATAATAAAACCAATAAAACCATATTTTTTAGTTTGTAAAATGGGTTTGAACTGAAAATTTCTAGAATTACAAAAAGGGTAAATGGAAAATACTTTACTCTTGACCAAAGCGATAGTTATGCCCTGAGATTTATCATATTTCTATTTACCTTCTACTCACCATGCACATTTGGATTCTTTTAAAACACTATACTGTATAAACACATTGCTGTGAGGTTATTGAAATTAATGTGTCCGGTTTGGAGAAAAATGATTTTTTAGTTTACAGGTCACCTCGTTCTGTCTGTCTAAATGAGACAGAGATCCAGATATATGGTCTAACACAGAGAGTGACAATTACTCTACAGCTAAACTTGTTAAAAGAGTTCATAAAAGCATGAATGATGTCATTTGTGGGAAGCAGAATGTGCTTCCATCTTCGGCTGTCTTGTCATTCCTGAAGTTTGTATTTCCTGTTTAGTTTTGGGGCTCAATCTGTAGATTTCCAAATAAAGGGTGAATAGTATCTGCTGTGTGGATGAATAAAGTCTGCTGCTTTGCTTTGCTTTTCCTTTCCCCCTCCTTTTTTTTTTTTTTTTGACAGTTATAAACTGAGGTAATTATAGTTCACTATTCAGACATAAAACATGGCTTCATTTCGAGTCTTAAATAGTATTTGGACTGCAAGATTCCCTTATGTGTAGGCACTGAGTGACTCATTCAAAACTGAATAGATTTTAAAATAAAATTAGAAATTCATTTTGTGAGAACGTCTTAATAGAAAATCAATCCAAAAAATAATTTGTGCCATAGAAAGGATTCTACCCATCCAAAAAATGAATTCATTTCCTTAGTGCTTTCAAATGTCAGCAAAGGTTGGATTTGGTTTAAAAAGTTGTTAAATGACTCAGATATTTTTAAAAAAAATCTCACATTTTTATTTCTACATTGATTTTCCCGAAGAATTCACCATAATTTTGAAAGAACTGTCTTGTTTTTATGGGCACTGTTGTTTTGCTTGACTTCTGCTGGCTCTGCTATGGGGCTCCAGTCCTTGTGACTTCAGAACTGGTGGCCAGGTGAATTATTTGGCTCTAAAGTTACTTGTGACAGCAGAGGGTGACTAATCAGCAGAAACAGATTATCACCCTAGCAACAGCAGCTCAACTTTTATGGAAATATCCAGGGAGCTAGTGATAGAGAAACAGGCAAAACGGAATTATCTCTGAATTAATGGCATCTGAGCAGGTAGCAGCAGAGAACAGAATGACTCCAGCACACCCAAGCAAAAAGCCCGGAGCATAGGAAACACGTAGCTCTTCTTAGAAATTCAGACACAGAGATTTTGTCTTCCGCTTCCCAGGACAGCATCCTACAGAGCACCAGGTTATGCCCAGTCCTTCACTCCTCATTCAAAAGACTGTAAACCTGATGGTCAGACTGCCTAACTGAAGAACTAAAGCGCCAAAATACTTAACCAGGATAGTCAATAACAATGACAAATGTCTTTCTCTTAGAAGAAGGAAAATTTCTATGGTAGGGATTTTTCCTTTGTGGTGGGCTGCAAGGCCTTCTGCAAGAAATAAGGACTTTTGCAGCTTATCTTCTGCTTTAAGTGCAAGACACATTTCCTTGATTTTATCTTCTTTGATATTATATATGTGGGTGGATGTAGGTGTGTGTACACATCATGTTCAAAGAAAAATCCAGCACACTCTATACACTGGATACGTTTAAAAAAAAGTTCATTTGATCTCTTCATATAGTACTGGGAAGCATTCAGCTACTACAATTAAAAACGCAGTGAAAGAATCAGAATAGGACATAAAGAGTTCTTAGACCACTCCAGCACCCAGTGAGTTTTCTTGCTCTGAGTGACCCCAAAATACAATGTACTTTGAAGCATGTGGGAAAAGAACAGTGGGTTGTATTGGCACTTAGGTGGCAGAAGGCTGCATCATGCAAAGTGTTACAGAGCCTGCGATTTCTTTCTTTTTATAGACCAAGAACAAAGAACAATGGCTCTGGCTCCTATGTCTTAACAGACAGCAGCTCATGGGCTTTCTGCCAAAGGGTTAAGTGCTGTCGTTTGGCCCTGAGTTTCAAATACAGAAATGGCCATCTTTCAATAGTAGATTTTTCTATGCTAAAGAAAGAGCAGTCAGCTGAAGGGAAAAAAGCAATGGTGAATAAAACAGGGAAATAACAGCTGTGATACAATCTTCCTCTTAGCTGAGCATTTAGTTTGAGGTGGGTTTTCTTTTTTTTTTTCTCCTTTTTTTTCCCATTTTTAATTCTGAGAGGGATTTATATGGAAGATTGTTTTCAAAAGAAGGTATTATTCCACTACCGTACATTTACATGTATTTGCCACTAAGCTTTTGAAGGATTCTAGCAGCATATTATGAAAAAAAAATGTTGGCAATTGTTCATGGAAAATATCTGACAGTAAGGTCAAGTGAGCCATGAAGGAGGTGACATTCGTCGATTAAGCTCTTGCTACAGTGTGAAGCAAGTTGACCAAGAAAAGCATACTGCATTTAAGGATTTAGTCATATTTTCTATGGCAATAGTGTACTTTTATGTGTGCTAAAGAATGGAAATGAATTTTAATGCTTATCAGGCACTTAGGCTATCTTATATGAAACCAGATTTGGCAACTCCTCCTGCAGCTGTTGCAAACAAGTCCAGCCAATCATCAGTACTTGTGTGCTTCATTCATCCCTCCGTAAGAGAAATAGAGAAGCAATAGACTCAGAACATTTGGAGATTCAGTTTTAACAAAGTGGATGATTTTCTTTGTAGAGCCAAGTCTTTTAGTTTGTTGTTGTTGGGTTTTTATAATAATTTCACCAGCAGAATTGGATTGAGATTGCTGCCTTCACAACTACAGAAAGCAAAACAAAACTGTTTTCCAAGCTTCTAACAACCTCTGAGCTTCACCAATGTCTTCTAATGGAGAAGAAGTGTGCGCACAGCCCGTCTTGAGTTCTGAAACTAAAGATATCAAACCCACACCTGTATGTTTTTGTCCCATGCCATCTGGTGGCATGTTGTTACCTCTGAGTGTCACATCAGGTAACAGTAGTATTATCTGGTATTTTCTTTCCACCAGTATGCCAGCACTGAATATTGTAGTAATAGCTAAACAACATTAGTAACGGTTACAGTAATGATGGTAGTGGATTCTTTAGCACCTTTTTCTAAATGGGATTCAATTTACTATACATTTGGTAAAATCCAGTATTTTGGGTCTACTTATTGAATGTCTTTGTCGAATCGTTAGCTGTGTCTATGTAAAGCATGTATAGGAAACTTCCATTCTGACAGGCAACTTTTGACTTGTTCTTTAGTTGCCACTGCTGAACACACATGTTTCAAGAGAAGTTAATTTTGTATAATCATTGACCCTTTCCACTCAGGAGAAGTAACAAATGCCTACGTCAAAGTCTATAATCTGATTCAACTAGTAGCAATTATCTTGTCATCTGCATTATCAGACCTGCCTAGTCATCTGCACAGTACTTTCAAGTGTGCAGTCTCCTGATAATTCTTCTTCTTCGTACTTATCCAAGTAGACACATTCAGATGCTTAAGTATTTCCAAAGCTAACCTATAATCTATTGCCAAAACACATTTAGTGTAAATTGAAATCTGAAAGAAATTCTTTAAAACCAGCAGAATATCAATATGATCTATTGCAGTGTTTGGCACTTCAATTATTTTGCCAAAAATCTCTCCTGCTTCTTGCTGTTGTTTTTGGAGAAAGGAGGAAACTGTTTGGTTTGGTTTCATTTGGTTTGGTTTTCTGGGAAATTGGGCCAAAGGCCATATACATGTTTATCAAGTCCTGGGTATTTGATTGAACAAATCTAGGTAATGATACACACCTCCCAAAAGCATGTGCAAAATGTTAAAGTTTCTTTTCCTCATGGAAAACACTGTTCAGGCTTGAACAATCATATGTCCTTTATGCATTGTGCTTTCTTGGTACAATCCCTGGCCAACTTTTCAAAACAAGATGGAATAGAATACGTTGAAACTTATTTGCAATAAGTTCGTAGTAGGCTTTAGTTCATTTTCCCTTTTAGTCATAGTTTCTAATCTCTATCGTAGCTGCAAGCATCATAGTTTACACATTTCCCCAGTAAGAGGTTCTAAATTCCATATAACAGTGTCATATTTCCTCATTCTCATATTTTTTTGAGGATGCACAGATGACTTATAGGGGATGGGGAGGGATTTTTTTAGTAAGAGAATGTAATTTACAACTACATGGAAATAGCAGAGCTGCACCAGGCACCACTGATTTTGGAGTGAAGATGATGTCTTACAGAATACAGATAGGCATAAGCTTAAAGTGAATTCTTCCAGCCTCAGTGGTTTTGTATTTCTGAATATTATTTTTATCTGAAGTAGTGATTTTGCCATTTTTCTAAATTATCATTTTTTATCATTGAAAGATTGCATACTTTAATGCTGCTTCTTCACTTCAGATCACAAAACAAACCACAAAGATTAGGAAATCTAAAAATTTTGAAACACATGGTTTATTTGCGATGGTACACAAAGGAAAACAAGAAGGAATAGAGGTGCAGAAGAAAAGCTGTAAAGCAAAGAAATAGTGTGTAAGCAATAAAACATACCTAAATTTTGCCATTTTTCCATCTAAGTCCTTTCTTGTTGCCCTAGTGGTATTTACCTGGCCTAAAGAAAAGACATCTGCCACCTCTGAAGAGCCCAGAGGACATCAGCATATGCTGTGGTCAGATTACACTATACTGACCGACCTACTTGGTCTTACCTGTAAGTTTTGGCTGAGGTCTGCATTTCTGCTCTGTCAGTTGTGTGGGTGATACACATTTGTTCTCCTCCCTTTCCCCAGTCACAAATCTACAACCTGCAATGAACTCTCTGCTCCTGTGCTGCTATGATACCATGATAGGTATTGTTGTCTTGCTTGTTTCCAGTAATATGTCAAAGACAGAAGATGAATAAGTACGTCAAAGTAAAACTCTAACATACTACGTTCATGCTGGCCTAGTGTCACATTTTCCCATCATTATATTTCCACTTAGTCCCAAAATAACAAACATCTTGGACACTTGCTATCTGACAAATGCAATGGATAATACAAAGGTACAATTCTGTGCAGTCTGCCCCAGCCTTTACACACTGTCCAGCAACTGTTTTGTTACTGTAAGCTAATGTAAAATGTTAATGCCATGATGGCACCAGTGCTACCTCACTATTTTCTGTCACACTGGCTCTGCTGCCCTCCCTGAAATATCCTTGCTTCAGAAAGCTCCCAGGACTTGTGTTTCCTTCACTGGAGGAGAGAATGGCCACGTCTCTAAACGATTATTATATCCCTCTAAATGCATTCTTATATTTCTGATAAGGTTATCATTTGCACTGAGCTGGTAAGCCAGCCTGCAAGGCTGACTCTGCAGCTGTCATAACCTAGTATAACTCTGCTGAAATCAATTGTATTATATTGAGTTACCTTGTGGAGTAATTCATATGTAGAGTGCGTTAATGGCTTTTCTCATACTTCCACATTCATTTCTCCTGTAAAGGTTCTACATAATGACCGACCTTCTCTACTTGATTTTCAGAATTTATTTTTTATTTTTCGGGTCTGTTTTCCTGTGTGAGAGACTTGTTAGCCTGGGCTTTTATCTTTGCACTTAAGCTCACAAAGTCTCATCAACTGCTGTGAAATATATGCGCTTGGTACAAGTTTAGACATAAATCATCCATATTTGTGGGAAATTACAGTGCCTGTCTTTGAGGCTGTGGTCCAGCCCTCCCTGGTCTATTTAGATTTAAGAAAAAGTAAAATGCTTGCTGTAAGAGGAAAGGGAGCAGAGGAGCAGAAAGAGGTAGATTGCAGCCCTCTTGTTTAAAAAAAAAAAAAAAAAAAAAAAGAAAAAAGGCAAACAGCCTTAATTAACAGGAAATCCAAGTGTGTTTATGTTCTTAGCAGAGAATCTTAAAGAGATGGTTTCTGCAAAGGGAGGAGCAGTATTCTTTTTACTTTTTGCCTAACTTTTAGGTCTAATTGGGATACTTCAGAGCTGGAGACTAATAGAGGAGTTCTGTCTGAAAGGCACTAAGGGGTATACTGCTCAAAAACATAGACCAAGAAAGACTGCCTGCCTTAGTAAGACATTAAAGACCTTTTAAAATTAGAATGTTATTTAATCTTGGAGTTAAATTTCTGATAGGCAGAGTGAGTTCTTTAAGAAGCCTCTCTGAAAATGGGGTTCTATGCAATGCAGTAGACACAGATGGCTGTTTTCCTGTTCTTTTCCTTTGGACTAAAATTCAGATGCCTGAAAATGTGAAAAGCTTCTCTTACACCACTTCCCAACAAAAGGTTGAATCCTTTTCCTCTCTCCAGCCTGGGAATCACCAGACAGAGAAAAATCCCATACACTGAGAACTGGAAAACTGCTCAGCACTCCTGAGATTTCACTCCCCAGTGGCCACCAGCAGCCATCCTGAAGTGACTCATCTTGCCATTACGCTGCTCCTGAAAGGCTCCGGGCCTCTCTGGGAGCCCAGGGCTGCCAAACCCCTGGCAGGGGAGGGAAGGTGATAGCAAGGGCTACAGGCAGAGCAGGTTACTGGTTTGGTCGGAGGAAACTGTCAGAAAATACCAGGCTTTACAAATAAGTCTAAATGTGAAATAGAAACTGGGATAATAAAAGGCTTAATTTGAGACTGGAGATGAGGCCGTTACAGGCAACGATGGTTTCAATTTGTTTTGATTATATTTGTCAGCATCTACAGCTGTGAATACTTTTTCTTTCTTCATCTGCAGATAGTCATGTAGTTCTTGCCATATATTTCATTATGCATTCATGTATTTCACATTTAGTTTTTTTGTAGGTAACTTGTTTTGGTTTCAGTTGGTTTGGTTGTTTCATTGACAGCAGCAGCAGCAGTGCTTTCAGGGGTTTCTAGGTACCCCTTGAACAAAACCTGTGCCTATACAACACAGAGAATTTGTATCATTTCTATATTTCACATCTGCTTCCCATCCCTTTTGGACATTGCTAAACAGTCTCTTCCAGTGATGACGTATCTTTGCAATTTATTAAAATGCTTCTGTAACATGAATTTCTTTTTATCTCGGAAAGCTAAAGACTGTATCAAATGAAAAAAACTTTGAAAAGCCTTCTCAGGAAAGCTCTGCCTACAAAATATTCATACCACTTTTCTTATTGTGAAATGCCTTACTCTGAGTTGATGGCTACAGTATCAGTACTGGGAGACAGAACACAAAGGTTTCTGGCAATTTTGATCATTTTTCCTTTTTTTTTTTTTTTTTTTTTTTTTCTTCTTTTCCTTTTTATTAGAGAAGGCATAGGGTCAGATTTTCAGAATTTAGTTTTGGCTTACTTCTGTGCCTTCCAGCTTGAGCATAAGAGAAATTAAGACTACTAAAAAGATGCTTCAGAATCTTGCTTTAAGATATTTAGGATAACAACTATGTTTTACAGTGAGTTCATACAGTACATAACACAACAAAGATAATTAATTGAGACCTCCAGGTGCTATTGTATTATAAACACTCATTAGCAAACTAATTTAATCTTTTCCATGGACTGTGGATGTCTCCAGTACAAACATGTAGAGCATAATGAGAATATTGATCCATCACTCACAGAAAGTTAGGGAAAGATGTATAGGGATTTCTAGTACATTTCTAGTGCAGAAGGAAATTTCCTTCTTTGGTGGTGTCTGTCTCTCTCCTACAGTGTTGACTAGGAAGCGTCATTTATGCTGTTTTACAGATCCCCTAGTATCTCTGTTTCCTAATCTCCAATGCATATTCCTGGTGGACACAGGTGTGACAATGACATGTATTATAAACAGGAGGGAAGTGTCCTGTTTAAATTTCCTGCAGCCTGACTCTCGAATAAACTCATAGAGTCTGTTCTCTTTATATAGGTGAGAGAGGGAAATAACAGTGAAAATACTGTGATAAAGGAAAAGCTAAATGTAAAAGATTAGTTAGAACTAAATTTAAAAATAATAATAATAATATTGCACATAGCACACTAATATTACATGTAGCACACAACATAGGCTATACCTACATTGTCAAGTAGTGTAAGCCAATAAGAGCAGTGTGCAGGGCCAAAGAGTTGGTGCTGGCGATCTGATTCCTGCACTATACATCTTTCAGGACATTTTTCCTTCAGATGAGCTGTAGACTGTTCGCATAGACTGAATGCCCACTTGCAGCTGGAGTGTATTTGTTTTGTTGCTAAAGACCATATTGCAGTTCGGTCTCATCCAAAAGGAATCCAGTCCATGTGCTCTGGGACCCGTCTGTGATACAACCCAAAAGATCATGGGGACCAGATGGAGATTTTCTTAGATCAGCAGATGATCCAAATTAAAACCCTAAGGTAGGTGCACCTAGGTAGGTGTATCAGACCTGAATGCATTCAACCTAATATGCAAGTTGCAGTGTTGATTATTATTTTAGTATTATTGTATGGGGTTTATGTGGCAAGATTTTGGTACCAGAGGGGCTGCAGGGATGACCTGTGTGGGAGGAGATTAGGGGCTGCCCTGTGGCAGTTGCAGCCCATTCCAGCTGCCTCTACAACGGACCCAATTTAAATTTTCAATAAACTATTTTTCCAGAAGTTGAGTCTGTTTTGCCCATGATGTTAATTGGTAAGTGATATTCCTGTCTTTATCTTGACCCATTAGCTTTCTTATCCTTTTTTCTCCCCCTACCCCACTGAGAAGGGGGAGTGAGTTTGCAGCTGGGTGTGCATTTGACTGTGCAGGCTAACCCACCACAATTTTCTATATTGTTTCTGTCTCACCTGCAGCTGGAAAAATGTGGGGGGTAGGGGTAGGAAAGGAAGAAGAAATAAAATGTAGGCAGTTTAGGCAGTTCTCTGCTACTATGGGCCTATGTTTTAAGACAGTGAAGGTAAGCTGAAGATGTGACATCCGAGGGAATGATCACCTTAGTCGATAGATAGTCAGCGTGGAAGAGTGCTTTACTCTGACATTTCAAAACTGAAGTTACAAGCAGGCCTCTTGGGGTAGCAGCCATGAAGGAAACCTATTGGTATATCTAAGTAATCACATTAGCTTAGATATGAAGCCACGTGTTGTGTTACCTTTTCACTCTGCAGTGAGGAGCTGGTTCCCTTGGCAGGTACTCTTGATTCAGTTTTCTCCTTATCAGTAATACAGAGATGACTGGTACCCTACTAGCTTGTTTCTCCTTCAAAGATACACCTGCAGGTCTGCAGTCCTACTAAATGCCGCTGTCCTTGCATCTCCTCCTCCACTGCTGAGCTGCTTTATCCTCTGCCACCTTTAGGTGCCAGTCCTTTAATTTCTCATGGAGCACTCTAGTTTTACAGGAACTAGACAGTTACATTGGGCACCAAAGACACCACAGTTCTCATTATAAATCTTGAGAGTAAGAAAAAAGCATCTTCCAGGACTTGGTCAAGAGCAAGATGGGAAGAACACAGGTGTTCAAGAGTTAGAAACCCAGGGTGACCTACCTTAAGAGCCAGACCTATCACACCCCAGATGTGTTCCAGCTGACTTTATTTGATGAGGCACCAAGGAAGACCTTGATCCCCAAGAGATGTCATTAGGGGTGAGAGGAACATAGCTGAGCACTAGAGCTTGAGAGTCAGGTCCTGAAGATAACATCTACTTTGTGCCCCAAGGATGGTGCAGAAAGGCTGGACAGAAAATCCATACTGGAATACTGTTCTGAAGACGGTATTAAAAAAATTGTCCTTGTGAGCCTTCAAGCCAGACTTTTTCCATGGATCAAGAAGAGAGATCAGGAGATAACAGCGAGTCTGTTACTGAGAGAAGATTTCTAGCGAAAGCCCACAAAGCTGCCAGATGGTCAGGATCCCTTAGAATCACTTCAGCACATCCTTCCTGTCTCCAGGAAGCTCTGTCAGGCAGCAATCCTCAGGCCAAGTGCACTGAAAAAATCGCAATACATTTTATGTTCTCTGTATAAGAAGAGCACATGACTGATTGCCTCCTTCTGTTACTGTGACACTGACAGTGGCTTTCCTCTCTCTAAGCTGGTGCCTTGTCAGTAGTGGAAGCTAGATCAGACTGCAGAGGCCAGTCCCTTCTCACTGCTAAGAGGAGTCTCTGGCTATAATCTGATCATACGGGGCAATTTCCTAAAGGCTTGTCACTAAAGTAGGTTGTCTCCTACCCAGGGACACTACAATGGTTCTTGCTAGAAAAAACAGAGAAAGAGCCAAGGGACCTTGGCGTGTCAGACTGTGTGTCAGACCTGAGCCCAAAAGCAAGTGGGTGCTCTAAAACGACTGTCACAGACCTGCTCCACATTTCTGCAAGTATCAGGCTTCCTGAGCAGCATATTTTGTGTGGATGCTAATGGGCTGAGGCAGGCAAGGCTCCTGGGACAAGTCGAATTGGAGCATATATCTGCTAGGAGAGCCTGTCAGACAGGCAGAGGACATGGATTGTAGAATATCTGGAGAGGTCAAGTCGTTCCAACTGAAGCACAGAGGGGGCACAGCTAATGAGAGCCAGAGAAGGACTAAGGCAATGCACATGCAACTGTCTCAAGCTGCTTAGCTGGCAAAGCTGGATCTGAACTTGGCATTGCTGCTGAAGTAGCAGTATAGAATTGGCCTACAGTGCTCTAGGGAGCTTCTGCAATTGAACTGAAAAGGAATGGTGGGTGAGATTTGAGCAGATTTTTCTATTTTATGCCTTCTCTAGAGAACGCTCCATCATCCCCGCCAGAGCTAGTTTATCCCTGTGTTTCATAGCAATATACAAGCAAAGCAAATGCTGCTGATTGCAGCACTTGGCAAGTATATTCTAAATACTTTCAAGGGAAAAAAATCCCCGGGTCCTTTTAGGATGTCTTCACTTGCATTTAAAGATGCTCTAAGTTAAATATGGTGCTACAATAGTTACAGGAACAAACTGTAAACAGTTTCAGAGAATGCATCTAGTCTAAGCTCATTTACCAAATGAAATGTCCTCTTGGTTGCAAGTACAAGAAACACGTATGTTCTAACAGGGTACACAAGCAAATAGATTCTGCAGTCCCTGAGACCCTTTCTGGGACAGATTTTATTTAATAAACCAGGGAAATTTTTTGGTAGGAATCTTTCTTTCACAGATTGTTTGGCACAGCAAGCTGGCAGCACACAGCTGGGCCCCTAGATGCCATCCCTCCCCAGGAATCCCAGGCATCCCTGTAGAGTATCCAACTTCCAGCACAGTCCCTCTCCCCTTTTCCCCTGACAACAGGAATCTCAAGGCAGCCCTCAATTAATGTCTCTGGTTTGTTCTTTCTCAGACGAAGGTACAAGCCAAAGAAAACAGATGTTTTTCTGGGAATTCACTTGATCCCCTGCAGAAAGTTTTGCTCCAATCCCTTCCCTAGCCTTGACCTCTTGCTCCTTTTTGTGTTTGCAGACAGGTGCATGCTGCTCCTCTGTGTCCTACAGCCTGCTCTCTGGTCATCTAGGGTGGGGAGGGGGAGATATTCAAGGCTCTTAACTTTAGACACCTTAATGATCCAGATAAGTTGATTGGGAAATGATCTGAATTCCCTCTATAGTCAGAAAGAGGTGCTCCCACGGAGAACAATTCATGTCACCTTGGTTAGGTTCTTGCTCTGAATCACCCTCTGGAGGAGCCCATTTATCTCCATTAATTACACAGGGAATCTACAAAGCCTGTCATGCTAATGTATGTGCCAAAGTTAGGTGCCTGAAATTAGGCACTATGAAAACCTCCCTTCAGCCTATGAGCTCCTGGAATCTTGTGTGCCACTGCTGTAAATATATAAGGCTTCTCTTATTAGGGGAGGACATTCAGGAAGAATTTTCACTCTTTTGTATTGCACTTGACTTTAAAACAAGATCACTAATCAGACTCACTTTTTTTAAAGTGCACTACTGAAAGAAAAAGAATGTATAGCTTTCCCACACATGCTAATATGCGCAATCACTGCTAATAATGAATGCATCACAGCTTCATTCCTGTCATTGCCTTTCATTTCCCATGTGTCTGAGCTCCATAGTTACTCTGACTGTCATATCTATTATTTATTATACACAGAAAGGCATTAAAATGCAATTTCCTCATCTATTTGTTTCTTTCATAATTACACACTATTTAATACTCAAAGAAATTCAGCAATGGTCGGCTTGATTTTCCTCAGTTGCATAGATGCATGAGTTTATATTTAATCATTGTTTTTATTTTAATTTTTTTGGTTTTATTTATGTGAACTTTGTGTACTATTTCTTTCCACTTTTAATCCATTAGCTGTTTATATTCTGTCTTTCTTTAGCATGCATTTAATCTCATGATTGATTTTTAGCATCAATATTTTGAAAAGAGTTTTCTCTGAAAGGAGAAGCATTATGCGTGACATTTCTTAAACTTTCTACAGACTCTCTGATTTAAGTATATTTAAAATAATTCTGCTTTCTTTTTGATTTAGGTGATAGAAACAAAAACTTTCAAAGAAAGGGTTAGATTTGTTGTAGAGGTTAATTAAAACAGTCCTTTTGTTCTGTAAAAAATTATTGAGACTGACATAAACTTCTCTGAATCAGGGTGAAAAACATTTTTTTTAAATAAAAAAATAATAATCTGATTACAAATATTAAATGTGCATAATTTAAAGTTAGTCAAACTGTATTCTTTGTTTTGTCTTTTTTCATTATTTGTGGCACATTAGTTTTGAAAATGAAAAGTCATCTCAAAGCTAACCACAATTACAAAAAATGAAAAACAGAAATCAAGCAAAAGTGTTTATTTTCAAAATGGTGGTGTGCAGGACTTTCTCAATATTTAAAATATATTTTCCATTGGTAATTTAATTCTTACTACTAGAATGGAAACTGATTACATTTTCTGCTAGATTTTGATTTCAGTGAAGCATCATTAGGGCTTTCCAACAAGCCCTACTTGCTGGTTTTTCAGACAGGTCTGCTATTCCTGTTTAACATCTGGGAACATACAGTGTTTTCATGTGTTAATATGACCAAGTCTAAAATTAGGTTTACATGCTAACACATTCATTAGGTCATTTCTCTAGTGTACTACAGAGAAGCAGGAAGCCTGCTCCAATTTCCAATGTATGCATAGAGTTTTGCACTGTTTCTTAGTGCAAGACCAGTGTGCTCAATAGTCATGATTCAGCAATCACCTGCTCCATTAGGTAGGCTCGTTCTCATTTACCATCTAGTTTTCTTCCAAAGGAAACGGAGGGCTAGGCATCATTTGATACAGAACAAAGGTGAGGGAGTGCATCCCGTGAACCAGGGCTGTGCAGGGCTCCGCCCTAGGCTGAAATGACAGTTTAGTTGTAGGTGTGGCCACCAGATGCATAGCAAAAACCGTTAGATTGTCCTCAGGCTGCAAAAGGATAAGTATGGTGGTGACTGTATTGTTGTCATGTACCAATTGGAATCACCAACACAGCAGCCTTTGGGATAAATAGTGAAATCTGGACTTCAGTGTCTTGGTAAAGTAGCTTTCAAAGATGTAAATAGACAGGAATGGTTAAAAAAAAAAAAAAAAAAAAAAAGAAACACCAAACCACAAAACAGACAGAGTTTTAGACATTAAATCTCTGTATAACATTTGACTGTGCAAAGCAGTTGAGACACTGAACCCCTGTGCCTTAAATAAAACACTTCTCAACCCATCCTCTCCTGACACATTCACTGAAGTAGCTTTTTAGCAAAAACATTTGTCAGTATTTCAATAAGCTGCATAATTCAGTTCAGTAAGTTGAATGAAAAGGGTAGGAGTATTTGCATTCAAAGTAGTGAGGCTTTCTTTCTCCTCAAACTACTCTATTTTGTGGTTGGTTAAAAAAAAGAAAACAAAAAACCAGCACACCAAAAAACCACTAAAACCATAAAACTGCATTTCCAAACTTTCTTCTTCCTATTTTAGTTAGATAAATCCTGAGAAAGTGGGAACGAAAAGTTATTTCAGGGTCATGATGGAAAGATGGCATCTGTACTTTCATGTAGTCTTTGTTTCTGAGTTGTGTAATAATTTTTGGACTTTTTTCTTTCTTCATCAGTGGTTTTTTTCAATGGTCAAATTGGGGTACAAGCTTCTCTGTCGTCTTGTTCATTCTAGCAGAGTTGGGCAAAAATTTTGGAGTTTAAAATGTCAATTAAAAAATGCCATTTAAAAAATATTTTACTTACAGGAAAAAAAACATGAAGTAAAACCAATAGTTTTGTGATTCTTTTTAGGGCAGAAACTTAAAATGTTTATGATTTCATGTCTTTCCTTTTATTGTTAGTTTAGTTTCTGGGGCTTTTTATGCTACTTACTTACTTATGTTACAGGTATTATGAAAAGTGACAGGTGAGAAATACAACTGAATTATTTTTTCTTGGCAAAAGGAAGCTGATGGATGATAATATTGCGTGATGTTGTTGGAAAAATTGCTAGTATTCTGGTAAAGCCCCCAGTGCTAGAGCTTTAAACTGGAACTTTGTCTTCAGAGTTCTCTGTATAATTAACAGAATTGTACCCGCTATGTAATGCTAATGCATTAATGTATAAATAGAAAAATTCAGCTTGCCATGATTTATAGAATTTCAAAAAATTACAGTTTCATCCCTCTACCTAGTCTTTGGTCTGAAAGATGAAAGACATTTTTTGCTTTTTTTTGAACTGGCTCTTAATGCTGAAAATGGATCATCTAGCAACCACTCTCAGGACTTTACAGGTACATTTATAATAGGGCTGGCACATCACCTTGATGCCTCATCCATCATCACATTTTTCTCCAAAGATGGTAAATGAGCCAGTAGCATTTAAGGGACACTGTCTAGGAAAGCTTTGCACACAATCCCTTGTGCTCAGCAAGATTTGTGACCTTGATTTCCGTGACCTTTGGGTCAGGATGGATCTCTTTGCTTTAGAGTTAGCAGAATAATGTATTTGGGAAACGCAGCCTCTTTCAGCTCATGGAATGTGTGGGGTGTTTGGAATGTAAATTTCAAACAAGGCATGTTGTAGCCTAACATCAGAATAATATAAGGAATTGGTGAAGGAGGCATGTTTGAGCGGATGCAGGACCAACAGGGATGTTCATTCCTTCCTGTGAAATGGCAGACAAACGTCACACATAGGCCAAAATGCTGGTCATTTTTTAATGCTAAAACTGGATTCTAAGGTGCTAAAACTGGGTGGCCTTGCCAGGACTAGTATAATCGTGTTGGGTTATCACCCCACAACTACCGATTTGCATGGAAGTCTTCTTTTTGTATGATTCTATATGACTAGCTGGATTGGTATGCTGCTGCTATATTAATGCATTGACATGTTAATAGAAAAACTGAGAATATTATGATGTTTCATCTAGATTTCAAAAAGATGACTGTTACAATGGTGTAAGAAGTGCTAAAGCAACCAATCCGTTACCATAAATGCACAATGAAAACAGAGTTTATAAGCGTAGTGTCTCCTTACAAAAGACTGTAGGGTAAAAATATCAGTGTTATTTTGTGTTCCTACTTCTGCCCCCAGAAAGTCCTTTGCCCTTAGTTTTAGGGAACTGGGAGCTTTACATAAGGATCTGAAAATGCAGTTTAGACTCCTGTCTTTTAAAAATATTTTACAAAGCAAACAATCTTTTTTTAAGTACAACACAGATAAAATTCCATCAGTTAGCAGGAAATTGCATTTTTGTTTAATATTTTATAAAAATATGGCATAAATGGAAATTTTTAATAGATTAAAAACATGTTTTGCTATGTAATAGTGTTTATAGCAAATTTATTTGTACAAAATTTGTTTTAAAGAGGGTAAAGAGAACTTATGGACTTTTTGTCATAGAAAAGGAAAAATATCACCAGTTTCTTAATATCTGATCCTTTGGGAATAATCTCAGGAATATTAACAAAAAGACATTAAGTAGATGATGAACAGTGTAACTATGATTGACTTTTGAATATACATTTTTTAAAAAAATAATTGGTGAACAAGATCAGTTGTACGTTTTTCTGTCATCCGTTAATCTGAGTCTTAGAAAAAGAAAAAGAATATTCTTGTTTATATTAAACATTCACCCCATTGGAGGATCTGTTGAAGGACATAGGCATAGCAGCATAGCAGCCATATGCCCAGATGACCTATAATGAGGTCAACAAGACCAAATATATTTAAATGAGCTGAGGACATCGTCTTGGCCTATGTTCTGCATTACCAAACAACCCACAAAATGAGGATGTAAGAATACAGTTCAAGGATGATGTCTCAAATAATTTTATAATATAAAGTTCTGGTAGCAGCATAAGTAATATTTTAAGGTATCAAGTAGGAAACCATGATCTCATTTACATTCAGGAAATGTAGTTCAGACAGTTAAGTTGCAGGAATGCAGTAGAGTAAAGAATATAACACTAAGAATCCTTAGCTATATGGTCACTTTTTCAGTCCATGAAAACAGATTTGCTTTGTTTACAGTGGCTAGAAATAGTCAATGGAGGATAACATTGACAAAAATGAAGTTTCCCCTGATGAAAGGTGGTAGAAACTCCTCTGTCAGCAGCTATCATCTCCACCCATGATATTAGGGTATGGCTAGGAAAGGGACAAGAACACTCCGAGAACATGGAAATCCTAACGGATGGCTTGGGATTTACTCCTTACTTAAATCTACACAGTACTTAAACTGCTGGCATCTAAAAAGCTGCATTAATGATCACAAAAAATCAGATATGCAGGAAAACCCCAAGTTTTGCAGTATCTGCCTTCTTTCTAACTCAAACTTCAGCAGTGTACAAGTTTTCATTAGTGGTGTAACTAATAATGACAAAATAACTCAATACTGTGAACTTTTCTAAAGGCTGTGGTGGGATTCATTAGAGCCAGAGGAATGTCTTTTACCCATTGCATCTCTGTGATTTGCTGGCTCCATCTATTTCAGGCAGCATTGAAAAGTGTAACAGTACATATAAACTAGAACTAATATTGTTTTGGCATTAAAGTTATTGCACAAAGAGTGATCATGATATCTGATGTCTAATTTAGCTTTGGTTATTCTTCTACAAGGATTTCTTTAGCCCCTGGAGGTTCATAATGCTCCAGGAAATATGTCTTTTCATTTTGTTAAGAAAATATACTGATGAATGCTCTGATGGCAAAATGTGTGCCTTGTGTCTGGTTAGCCCCGGGATGTCTTGAAGAAGATATCTATCTCAATGGGCCTATTCCTGGGAGACAGATATAATTAACAACTGAATATATAAATCAACCAATAAGCTCACTACTGTAAGGAATAGTTTAATTTCTTGTGTTGTTTTTTGAGTTTTGTTTTCAAAATGCTAATTTTTATAATAACTTCAAATGATAGCTTCAGGTGTGGTATGCACAAAACCTCTTTTTTAAAATTTTTTACATTATGTTATGGGCCCAAGCCAGCTCCTGATGTATCCCTTCAGAGTGTTGCTTTAGCAGCCTTACCCAGAAAGATTGTTTAATAAATGTAATACTGTTCAGTGAGCAATCTGTCAGATCTACAACAAACCCAAAGTCCATTATCTTCTTCTTACCTTTGCAGCCATATTCTCTCAGTTTCTCTAGCTCAATGCTCCTTTGCAGGTGAATATGAACTTAATCTGCTTGCACACTGAACTGAATGGACCCAAAGTTGGTCTGAGATGAAAAGCACCGTTTATAAAGCTCAGGTGCTGGTCAGAGGTGGCTCACATCTGATCAGCTTACAGTGTGGGCAGCTGTCAGTTCACATCTGTGTGCAGAAGGACACCTGAACCCCGAATTTGTACAATACACCTTTCTTTTTCATTGAAATTAGTCTTGAAAGTCCCTATCTTGCATTTGAAATTTTTCTACTTTTCTCTTGCCTTCCAGCTATCTCTGTGTATCTGGCCACGTAACAATGACAACACTCTAAGAGAAGCTTGAAGAACACTGTGACCTGGCGTAACTGCAGAATCAGGTAAATGGCATCAGTGTACAACTGGTGTGAGGAAAAGGGAATCCTCTTTTCAAAAGTGTCATAGATTCTTACAGTTTACTTGCAGAATTTTGGCCTAGGCAATTAATTCTGATAAAGATTAAAATCAGATGTTTTCCACCAAAAAATGGATATGTTCACCAACAATCTGTTGAGCTTTCTATTGCATGTGGTTTTAATCTCAAACCAAGGCAGACTTCTGGCAGGCCTCTGTGTCATAGCTTATTCAGCACTCTTTCGATGAGACATTCCAGGTGATTTTTAAATACTTTACACAAAACCCCAAAACCCCATTGCTGTCAAGAATTTCACTCAAACACCTGGAGGAAAAATTTCAAAATTACAATTTAGATAGGTCAGCATCATGGGAGTTTTTAAAACCTCATTTGATGCAGTTCTCACACCTCATTAGAATACAGAAAAAAATGGTATTTCATGAAACATTCAGATGCCAGGATAAACAGTATTTATGTATTCTGGAGGATTTAGATCGTGACAATACTTACTGAAATTTATTTGTAAACAAGATAGTTTTATTTATTTGTTAAATTGCTTCTACTGTTGTTAGGCCCAAATGTATATAAAGTGTTCATCCAGCAGTTTGACTGAAGAGACAATTTTATAAAGTATGTTGTGTTGTTTTGTTGTGACCTCATGACCATCTGGTAATTGGGATATTTCCTAATATTAGCAATCATAATTATAATTACAATAATAAAGAAAATAATTGGTGTACCTTTCCAGGATATAAAAATATAATCACTCATGTTATTAGTGATTTATATCACCTTGTTGTGGTTTAACCCCAGCCGGCAACCCAGCACCATGCAGCTACTTGCTCACTCTCCCCTCACCCGGAGGGATGGGGAGGAGAATTAGAAAAGAATGTAAAACTCAGGGGTTCAGATAAGAAAACAATTTAATAGGTAAAGCAAAAGCCAAACATGCAAGCAAAGCAAAGCAAGGAATTCATTCACTGCTTTCCATCGGCAGGGAGGTTTCAGCCATCCCCAGGAAAGCAGGGTTCCGTCATGTGTAGTCGTTACTTGGGAAGACAAACGCCATAATGCCAGGCGTCCCCCCCTTCCTTCTTCCCCCAGTTTATATGCTCAGCATGCTGTCCCATGGTATGGAATACCTCTTTGGCCAGTTCGGGTCAGCTGTCCTGGCTGTGTCCCCTCCCAATTTCCCGTGCCCCTCCAGCCCTCTGGCTGGCAGGGCCCAAGAAACTGAAAAGTCCTTGACTTAGTATAAACATCACCCAGCAACAACTAAAAACATCAGTGTGCTGTCAACATTGTTCTCGCATCAGAGCCAAAATACAGCACTGTACTAGCCACTAAGAAGAAAACTAGCTCTATCCCAGCTGAAACCAGGACACACCTAAAATTAAAAAAAAAAAATAACATTGTTAGATTTTAGAGATAGCTCATCAGTGACAAAATCTGTGGAAGGATAAAGCAAAAGGGTTGCAGAGAAAGAAGACAATGAAAACATCACAGGATATATACACCTGACATTCTCAAGTCAGTTTAGTCACAGTTTCTTTTAACAAATCTTGACTAGCTAACTTTTCCTGTAAGTGACTCAATTAGTTGAATCTCAATGACTAAACATAGAGAAAACTCAGAGGAACTGTCACATTGCTGTGCTGAGAAAAATCACCATGGTCAAATCAATGCTTGACACATAAGAAGAGCCACACTTACCTCTCCTTCCTTTCAGAGAAGATAGGAGCAAGTCTTGGGATTTGGCCATGATCCCATCATACTGTAAACATATTTGTTTATTTTTGAGGAAAAAAGGAGGTTTTTAACAGCTGAGTCAAATGAAAAATGAACCACTCATTCTCCATAATAAGCATGTTTCATGTTATTTTAACAGATATTTTATATGCCTCTTCATACAAAAGACAATCTGAGATCCTCAGATGAGAAAATGAATGCTATCTACAGTTTGTCCAGAGAATTACTATCATTGAAGAAACAATTTGTGTTTAGTAAATATATATTTATAGCATAATAGCTGTCTCTGGTAAATAATATATGGTATGTTAATATAATTAAATTCCACCATTCATTTCTAAATTAACTAAATATGTATTTAACAAACAAACTTCTGAAAAGAGCCTAATCACCCATGGGCAAAAAGAAGATTAAAATTGAAACAACAGGACACATTATGTCTTGTCAAAACGAAACAAAACAAAACAAAATCCAATTTATAATCTTCCCTATTAATGTAACTGTCATTTTGATGCCTGCACAGAAAGAATAAAAAAATCCTTAGGCTCATGGAATGACAAAGGCCAAGATTCTGAACCATTATTTTCAAGAGAAATATAAAGAAGATATAAGGAGGAATATGGCCTCTAAAATCAAACCATGAAGTATCTGAGATAAGTGCAAATCAGGGTCACCTGCCATTAACTCCTCATTTTCTCAACAACTCTGTGTGTAGCACCATGCAGTATATAGGCGGAAATATTAATTACTTTATTAATGGTTTATCATGAATTCATAAACTTAATTTGTAAAATAAAGCATCACTTGTTACACAGAAAGTAAGTCAAACTGCTTTCTCATAGAGCAAGAAACAGATTCTTTTTTCTTTTTTGGGGAGGAAAATCAGTTCACTAAAAGCAAGGATAGTTTTCTGTAGGGGCAGGAATCTCTTCTGGGAATATGATTTGTATTGGTGAAGTTGGCTAGAAGACATACTAAGTGACCCCACAAAAAATATACTCCTCCTTATATACGATTTTAGGATAGAGCAGTTTGGAATGTAAATTTTATTAAATAAGCAAAATTAAGACTATTGAAGAAGAAAGCCTGTAATTTTAAAACTTTGGCATTTTGTTGCCTCTTGGGCTGCTGAAAATACAGCTGTCTTTAATCACTAATATGTTTTGGATGATTTATTGCTCTATTTACTGATTACTGTATTTACTCTGTGTATACAGGCAAAAGTATTATCATATGTAAGGGTTACTTGGGAAGAAAAATGCCATCACTCTGAATGTCCTCCCCTTCCTTCTTCTTCCCCCAGCTTATATACTCAGCATGACATCCCATGGTGTGGAATACCTCTTTGGTCAGTTGGGGTCAGCTGTCCTGGCTGTGTCCCCTCCCAACTTCTTGTGCCCCTCCAGCCCTCTCACTGGCAAGGCCTGAGAAACTGAAAAGTCCTTGACTTAGTATAAACATTACAACAACTAAAACCATCAGTGTGCTATCAACATTGTGCTCACAGCAAATCCAGACACAGCACTGCACCAGCTACTAAGAAGAAAATTAACTCTATCCCAGCTGAAACCAGGACACTCCCTAATGTGCTGGTCAGACTTAAGATACAGTCAGAGGAAAGCCACTGAGCAAATGATAAATCAAAGATGAATCTTTTTACTGACCTGTTTTCTACCAGCCTGGATGAAACATTTATGTATGCTCCCAGCTTTAAAGAGCGTCACGCAGCTGATTTCCACCGCTGCTATTCAGGATCTGTGACAAACTCTTTCAGTGACAGAGGGCTGGTAAAGCCACAGGAAGATTTGTGAACATGCCACTTAAAGTGATTTTTGACATTCCTATATTATATTTAGTGAAAAAAAAAATACGTTGCACTCTTTTTTCAAATCCTTCCCTAAAACTCTTCCTACACATCTTCTGGATGCCTAAGAAACACCCAGTACCAGCTGTGTGTGGTTGTTGGCATGCACTGGAGCTGCCCGGCTATAGCGTTAACATGTGAACACTGTTGCACGTATCTGTGATCAAAGTGCTCTGGCACCCATGTCCACCTTGTCTCCGAACTGTCTAGCTGGTGTTAAGCAACAGCGAGGGGCCACGAGTGTGCTGCAAGCATTGCTGATGACTGTGGTGACTAAGGTAACCTTATACCATCCCAGTGCTGCCCCTCCTGCACTGGGTGCACAAGGGACCCTGGGTTGCAAAGGGGAATGGGCTGTACTGTACGCATTTCAGAGGTGTCTTGGCCCATCAATATCCATGCCATGGGGGACAGGCGTGTTAAGAACAGAGTTTTGGAAATGGATGTGTTTTCAACAGTCAGTGCAGTTGAATGGGCTGAATTATGCACATCATAGCTTTGCTGTGTTCACACAGTATCAAGGGACACTGAGATCTTGGTCTTCAGCTGGGGCTTCTCAGGTTGAAAGAAACAACAAAAAAAACCCCCGAAGATAATAAAATTGTAACTTGCAGTCTCTGGTCTTAAATTATAAACTCCCTAAAGTGAGAATTACACTTTCTGTGCTTTATGGCATGCTATCTAACTTGTTTCATCTTCAAGGGTGAGGGGACGAAGTTCTTTTTTTAACACATTGGCAGTCCCTCTTAAAGCTCAGCATCAATCTTTCAGAGATTTTTCTTTGGTTTAGCTTTGTTGAAATGTCTGTCAAACTATTAACAATTTTCTGCAACCAAAGATTAAAAAAAAGACCCCAAAACCAACTTCACCTTCAGAAAACTAAAAGCTTTCAACATCTTTTTTTGCATCTCAAACTCCCCACTACCTTTGCTTCAGACAAAATAAAACTAACTCCGTTTTCCAGTTGTACCATGTTGCCAGAAGTAACTAGTTCTGCAAACATTCTTGTAGTTGACTGAAGAAATACATGCTGGCTAACTGCACTCTTTAGAGATTGCCTCAATATCACAGGAAGGTCTGTAGCAGAGTTGGAACAGAAGTGTAAAGTCCTGGCTGCAATTCCCACTTGTACCTTTATCAAAAAAAGAAAAAAGAAAAAAAAAGCCACACACCAAACCACACCCAAATCACCAAGATCTCATTCCCGTGGATATGAATCATTTGCTTGTTATTTTTGCAGCTCTTTTTATTTCAGCTGTTTTGGAGGCTGTATGACTTCTTGTTGGATGAACTTTACAGATTCAGGTTTGGGTTTTTTTTTTCAAAAGTACTCTTCCTAATTGTTACATATTCTCTAAAGTAATATATTTAAGGAAGAAACCGGCCCTGAAAACTGTTTTGCAACATGATTGAAATACTTTCACTAATTAAAATGTTTTGCCTTGTGAGTGAATGAAATGCTTGGTACAATTTTGTGCTATATTTATATATTTTAGTTGATTTCAATGTTTGGGATATATACCATTTTATGCTTTGTGTCCTAGCTTTTCCGAGAAACTAAAAAATAATA
Source organism: Ibycter americanus (assembly GCA_035590275.1). Taxonomy (NCBI): domain Eukaryota; kingdom Metazoa; phylum Chordata; class Aves; order Falconiformes; family Falconidae; genus Ibycter; species Ibycter americanus. The sequence continues at coordinate 78,093,685 of JAVJGI010000040.1, read as the reverse complement.
AAATATAAAGTGTAAATTTGCTTCAGCCTACTCTGTTTTATCCTGAAAGAAAATAGCCAGCTGTTAATGGCCAACACAATCAGTCAGACTACCTGTGGTGCAAAGTCTGATAACAACAGAATACAGTTCTTGGTGATTAGGTTATGCCCATCTGATTGAACATAATGAAGATGGTTTTATAATAGAGATAATATTATCAAGTAAGCTTCATGGATATGCATTTCTATGTACTTTCTAAAATTATTTATTTATTTCTCTGGGCTTTGTGGCAATCTGAATATTCTGGAGTTTGATTTGGTTTGATTTTGACTTGTTTTGATTAGTTTGTCAACACTAATGGGAAGTATGAAGTTAGAAACAGGTTTCAGGGAGTTACAATCATATTAATCTTTTCTCCCTTTCATTAAGTGTTAATAAATGCAAATGTGACTCATCCTTTTGGTTACAGAGAGAAGACCAGCAAGGACTGGACATCCCCCAGTGCAGCCAAGGGAGGAAGCAGGAGCAGGGACTGGTTGCCTGCTTGCTTCAGTGCAAGAGTACAAGGGATGTGAACTCTGGAGAGTCACAAGCAGGTGCTGGCAGGGCAGGTAGGTGGAAGGTGCAATATCAAGGGAAAACACTGGACTCCAATGTTTAGGAATTTTTTGTTGCAACCCTTGAGGCAAATTAAACAAATGTTTGTGCTTATATGTCTATATATGTCTATATAGATATAAATATATATAGATACAGATATATAGATATATAAATGAGTAATGCATTGGACAGAAAATTATGACCATAAGCAATTCTACAAGGAGTTTGCAAAGATGTTTCATGAGTCAATTCCTTACATAAACTTGCAGGAGCACCAATTCTGAAAGAGGTTGCATGGGGCATTTTAGACCAGCTTTGGGTCCATCCCCCAGCCGAGCTTTTCTGCCCAAAGTTGTCACCTGAGCTTGGGCCCTTAAGTGCTCCCATTCCAGGATTGCTACAAGACAATGCTGAGGCTGTTTCTTATCTCATTGCCAAGGGAAACTTCCTTGCAAGGAGTCCTTCTGTCTCTGGCTTCCCTGCTTCCAGCTAGTTTAACCCCTTCTGCAGCTGGGCTGTCGCGCCCTCCAGTGCCAGGTCATTCCGCTGTCACAAATTACTGCTGCTGGGCAGTTACAGTTTGAATTTCCCCTTCACCGTGTAAATGCAACTGTACAGTTTCCAGGCCACTGACTCAGGGGATTAAAGCACTTTATACTTTCTCAGGCACTGAATACAAACTCTGGGTGAGCCAGAGCTATGCCCTCACCAAAGAGCAGTGCAGAAATATCTCACCGGGGAAGAAGCCCTGCGCGTGCGGCCTCTGCCTCCGCTGCTTTCTGCATGTGAATGGGTGCAATATGCGGTAAGCAAGGGTGACACCGTGGCTGGCCAAAGTGAGAAGGAAGAAGCATCCACTCTTCCAGGGGAGTGCTTAGGAGTGATGGCTTAGTTCAGCCAGACATACACAGCTCCATTCATACCACCGTACAGATATACCAGCTAAAGTACCCATCTGATTCTCACTGCCAGTGATTACAAGTGCAGCTCTGTAGTCATGCTTAGTCTCAAATACAGCACCAAAAGCCCTGTTCATACTCCAGGAAAAAGGCATTTTTGAACACAGATTTGAGACATACTTCTGTCTCCTAAAAGGGATATAATTTTGGTAGAAACCATTTTTTCCTTCATAAATGTGAGCATGGGGGTCACTCATGGATGTCTCTGCTCCAAGGGGCATTCTTTCCTGCAACTCATCCCAGAACTTCCTCCTACAACCAGTCTGATAGAAAGTGGTGAAGATGCATGGGTATATCCAACTGACTCCCCTGTCAGACTAAAATGATGGCAGGCACAGTTCAGGTTTGATTCTAGGCATCGAGCAGGTGGATCACAAATAAATCACTGCATTCATCTCCACAGCTCGATAGCTCACTATGACTCTGTATGGAGAGAAAATATACCACAATTTCAAAATGTTGTTCTGAGGATGGAACTCATAATAGAAACTCTGCAGTCATCAGAAAAAAACTCAATACCAATACCTATCTGGAACAGTGCAAATCCCAGCAACTGGGGATTCAACTACAATACCTAATGCTTTCCAATGTGACCTGGACTTGCATTATACTCTTGTGGTATGGGAATAAGGGGCTTAATCTCCAAACTTGCTGCGCATCTACTGAGAAGTGCTGGGTACTCAGTATTTACTGACTTCTGTATAGATATATGCTAACACACAAATCTATATAATAGATTTCTCATGATGCAATATAATTTAGCATCAGATGGTTTTTGTATTGTGCAGTAACTTTAATGATGATTCTGCCTTGCTTGCTCTGTCCCTTGAGTTCTGTTTCATGTTGTACTGAACAAAATAATCTCCTAGTGTAAAGTTGATTTTTATGGTGGGACGAGGGTAAATGGAATAACAACATTGTTAAAAACAATGGACACATTTAATTAACTTCAGCCTGGCTAGGCATTTGACTTTCGATCTCTCAGGCAACAGTTTTTGCTGAAAGACAAGAATGAGTAGATATGGAGATAAATTAAAAAATATAATTCCCCTTTGAGTAATTGAATTGATCTTTGATACGAGAGAAAACACAGTATTATGAATTCTGGTTCTGATTAAAAGAATACTTGTTTTTCATGCTATGCAAATTGTAATTCTCTTTCTTTAAAGTTAGCTTTTTGTTTCATACTTTTTATATTAATATTTTCTTAACCATTCTTATATATGACTCCTGAATTGATTGTTGCTCTGTTATCTTCTTTTAAAGAGTTCATTTTTGTATATTTCACTTGCAAGGGTTGCAACAAGTTTCCACTGAAGCCCTGCTTCTTTTTTTCCTTCTCTATGACTATACTTAAATGCTGGTGTTCAGAAATATGTTTTTGTAATTACAAAATAGTGAAGATGGTCTGTTTTTCTGGCCTGAAAGCAGAGAGTTCTTTAGGTTGATAAGTCAGGCAAGCCATTGAAACTTAGCTTGAAACAGGAAGAAATCTTGCTTTTGGTTGACCTGAGATTGACATAAGGGAAGAATCAAGCAATCTTTAATATAATCATAATAAAATTCTTACAGATGAAGTAATGTGACAGACTGACTTGTTAAAATACTTCTTGTTACTTTTTCCCCTGCGGACAGCCGTAGCCTCACAGCAGAGTATCTGCTTATCCTAAAAACATTTTAAGTCCCTTGCCTTTCACATCTGAGTGTTATTTTTATCTGAGAGAGTGATGATTTTTTTTTTTTTTCCACATTGCCTTTTATTTTTCCTTTAATTGAAGGAGAGGAAAAGCTGAACTTTTCAGCTGACCATAGTTATTATAACAACAAACACCAAAACACTGGGTATTTTACTGCAACCTGTTAACCAATCTTAAAAAAAAAAATGGAACAGTGCAGGAATTAATTCCAGTTTTATGTTATATTGCATGGCAATTATAAATAGGACTGTGTTAATGTTTGTTGACTGTTTTGTAGTGTATTTAAGTGCTTAGCATTACAGATTGTGTCGCAAGTGTGCACAGGAACTGCTGATTTAGATAGATATAAAAGTGTAGGATATCAAAGGGCTTTTGCTGTTTTTACTGCTTCCTTCACCCTACTAAAAATTTATAAGATTGCCCCACAGGCTCAAATCTTTATGTAGCTGACACACAGTCCGTTCTGTGAGCTGAGAGAAATGGGAGCTGCAGAAAGGTTCACCAGTGGGCAATGGCCAGGGCTCCCAGGGGCTCCGTTTCGGGTTGGCATTTGAACACAGTAAACCAGCAGCTGTGACTTGGTAATGTCAGACTTGAGGAACTGCATCCTCTGCAGCTAATGGGGCTCTGGTGTGACTCCACTGCCTTGTCCCTGGCAGCATTGGTAGGAGTGAGGGCCACATGAACTGTCAGTGAGCCACTGCTATGTCATGCATGCAGGAGTGCCACTGTTGCTCCTGCAGAGTGAGCAGAGGGATGGCAGGAAATGCCCATGTCTGCCAGGAATGATCATTTTGGTGATTGCATGAGGAGGACCTCCTCTACAAAGCAGAATCTACAGCTCAGGAATATATGATGGCTGAAAGTCTGGCAGCTTGCAGACAGCATGTTATTTGTGCAAAGTAAACAGTTTTTTTTCACCAGATTGCAAGAAAGATGTTACAGTCCCTGCTTACCCCCTATTACTCACCAGTCTTCACCCTGCTCATAAAATATTAGCCTCTTACTCAGTTGAAAATTAATACTCACTTCCAAACATGCGACTTGTCTGTTTCCTCCTTTTTTCTCCCTGTCTTCATTGCTTTCTTCTTTTCTCGTCCTCTACCTGTTCTCTCCAGCTTCAAAATCCCTTTCCAAACACAGAAATCTCAGGAGGAGTAATTGCAAAGTATTTCTAGGGAATTCTTCTCTTTCTACAGGGAAATTTCATATAAATTTAATTATACTGAGGAATAGCCTCTTCTTTCTTGGCCAGATTTTCCTGGGCCACTTCTTTTCCCTTTTGCATCCACACAGCTGTCAGACACTGCTATAGTCCTTCTGAGCGATATCATGAGTCAATATCAAAACTTCCATTCTGCTTAGAGGGATTCCTCATGAAATAAACCATTTTTAGAGAGCTCTGCTTAGAGCAGTGTGGCCTGACTTCCATCTTCAAGTAAAGTGAGCAAGAACCAGTTTAGAGCTTGTCAATGAAAGCTGTTTACCACTACAGTTACAGGGGGATTTTGGTAAACGTTGGAGATGTTTTTCTTTTTTTGGAAAGAGTTCTAATGTTATCGAAAAGCTCTCAGTTTTCTTTCTAGTCATCTGCTAGGCAAAACCCAAGAGAAGGGGGGAAAAAAGCTAAACTACTCTTTTTTTTTAGGATATGTCATTAAAAATATGGTTTTAGATGAAAATACTTTTTAAGTTCTTTGCTATAACATTTTTATGAAAGCAAGGCAGAAGGAGAAGGGTGGAGGAGTCTGCTGGGCAAAAATGGAAGGAAGTAATGCTGCATTTGCTTGCACAAAGGTGTGAAGTTGTTAAGACAGTAACTGGGTTTTTCACATTGTTTCAAGAAGCTCTAAGTTTGAAAACATTCCCTGGAGAAAATAAACAGGTATCATTAAGATGTCAAGAACTTCGGTGTACTTCTGTATTCAGATATAACACTTTCTAGCTTAGATATGCAGCCCCACTTCCCAAACTAGAAGACAGACAGACTATAGGCAGGTGAACAGTTTGAGTGACTTCAGATTTCAAAATTATTTATCTGAATTATCCACTGAAAACTCGGTGACTAGAGAGGTCAATTCCTTTTAACTTGGTTTCTGTTGACATCAGCTGTGGGTTTGTCTGATGAAAAAGATGAGCAGTTTACAAATTCTTGTCTAGAAAAGAAAACGTGATAAACTCATAATGGCTTTCAGTCAGGAAGAATACTTTGGCTGTGTTTTTCATAACCTTCAAACACAGTTCACAACTCTTACTTTACCACTACTCCCTTCTCATCAGGCTGTATCCCCATGCCACTGTAATTCAAGCAGAAGTAGGACTGGGGCAGGAAAGGGAAGAAGAAAGTAAGAAAAAGGAAAGCAAGGAAACCTAGCACTTAAAAGATTCAATAAAATGTTGGCACATAAAAAGTTCCAGATCTTGTGGGCTGAGTATTAATTGGTATGGTATAACTATTTACTTTTTACTTTCCCAAATGGATTGCTTCAATAAGACAAGAAAAAAACCCCAAAAACCACAACCTTATGAAAAGGAAAAAGTTAAAATTAATTTTAAAAAAGACAAAACACTGGGGAGTTTGCATTTTTCTGGGCAATACAATAGAGACAAACTTGAAATTCCTCTCACAGAACCAATTTATCCATGGGCAAGTTCAAGCAACACTTTTAGCCCTGTATTCATATCAGCAGGTTCTAAGAGCCATTCTTTTCCTAGCTAATGGAGGAAGGTGAAGCTTTAGAAAGAAAGAATTGTCCACACCTCGCAAGATGCCTTGCTTCTTTCCTGTAATAGCATGTTGATTTGAACATGAGGATGACCTCTTTGGCACAGCTCAGCACCAGTTGAATACATTAATTTTGCCTCTAAAAGAGTGTGCCCTTTGTCATTTAGTCTTACATTGCTAGACTTGCCATCTGTGAGTTAGAAGGTTCATCCAAGTTAGCAATGTTTTGTAGGTGGTCATTTACAGACAGTGAGAACAGAGCTTAACTGCTAGGTGAGAAATTTTTGTACACCTTTATGTTGCTATTCCTGGAAGACAGAGGTTGGAAGTGTCAGTGTATTCTGAATATCTAATCATATCTGCTAGTGTAGCAGGTTGTATGTTACGAGGTCAACATATTGTTGTAGATACGAATTTTTATTCCACTGCCATAATAAGTCTGTGATATGTGAGGGTGAACAATAAACAGAAAAATGACCGAGGCGAGAATTTCAAGAGCTTCAAATATGGCCCTGGGGAGCATGAGTGGCTGAAAGACAAGCACAGCATAATGAGAGCAAAGCAAGGGGCCAGAGCCTTGCACTCACAGTGAACCAGAGTGAGGTAAATTAGCCTTCCCCAGAGAGGTAAAGGATAGGGCTGTTCCAGAAACCAACACAATACAACTGTGAAAAGGTCTTGAGTAAATCAGGGATTGCTCCAGTCCCACTCTCCCTCCACCTACATGATAACCAGATGCTGAGAGCACCATTCATCTTACTGAATGAAGACATCTGGATTGCAGTTCTCTGCATTTTATAGAGACACTCAAGGCCCCTTTGTGGCACTGAGACCCAGTCAGTGGTCTGTAGAGCACACTTCATCTCATCCTAATGCAGAGGCCTACATTGTTCAAATAAACAGCATGTTCACATTGGGCTTTGCTCTCTCTACAGGCTATGGAATGAGCCTGCACTGATTTATGCCTGTACTTTAGCTAATTAAAATTAAGTGAGACAAATGGTACCCAAAATGACCAACTCAAAATGCCTCACAAAAAGTTGTGTCTGCCTAACATGGTTCTTCATACTGCAAAATAAAACCTGGATACTCCTTCATTGCTTTTCAACACTTTGTTTAGATTGAAGGTGAGGTAAGCACAAATACAGTTTCTATAGCCAGCTCCAGCTCTGCGGAAAACATCCTTAAACCGCTTTTTTTAACACCCTCTTGGCTTCTTTGAAATTTTGTGACTTATAATAGACTTCTGTGGGCACTAACATTGCCACAGGAGAGGTGGGATATTGTGCACTGCTGTGTCTTGAAACTCCTCCTCAGCTCTGGCCCATAACAAAATGCCTCCTATGGCAGGGTCAGGGCCAGGGTCAGAGCAGGAAATATACAGCTATGCAAAAACACATCCCAACTTCACACAGACATTTTGCTGGAATAATTCACATCTCATTTCCACCATTAGAGTGACAGAAATAGTTGTATCATGTACAATATAAAAGCACTGCACTGTCAACTTCCTACCTTATTCTTGTTCCTATGGGAAAAGTGATAAATGCACTTTGCTTTGCTTTGTTCACCTTATGACACTCTGCTTGAAGTTGTACTAAACATATCCCTTGGTTGTATTAAGTGCTACTTAGTTTTGCTTTTGCTTTGTTTTTAATATTGTCTTTTACTTATTTTACAGTTGAATGGTTTGCACCTGAGACAGTATCTCATACCCATAGCAATTACTTTTAAGTGTTTTACGTTAACTTGAGGTTTAAAACAATTTTTTTTCTTTTAAGCAATACATAATCATATATTACTCACAATGATTGATGGTTTGTTGAGTGTAGGATCATGAAAATAGTACTCTGAATATTACAACAAAGCAAGTCCCACCAAGTCTCAAGGTTTCAGGAGGTGTCACACAGATCAGTCATTTTGTATTATAATCATAAAGGCCTTCCGAAATGATTTAAACAATAGTCAGAGAAAGTGCATCCTTCACATACAGAGTGGAGGCAACTCGATCACCATAACTGTGGGAGAGTCACTAAGATATCACAAGAAAAAACAATCTCAAGACATTTCAGATCTTTCCTGCTTGTTTGTTGTACATTCTTTTAAATGTTGTTTTATACGATCTATAAGTAAGAGGAGTTCTAGAAAATGAAGTAAAGCTGTGCATGCATCAAAACTTTACGAAGACAACCCTTTTCAGAACTTCTTCAAAGGGGAGAACTTTGAGCATGCAGCAGCTGCAGATATATGGCTTTACCTCTTCACCTCAGGAACGTACACACACGAAGCAGGATGGCATACTGAGCAAACAGCAAGCCTTACCTCTGATCAGGTTAGGTGACTGATATCCCTTTTCAATGATAAGTGCAAAGGTCCTCCCAAACTGTCTAGCTCTGGGGTAGAAATTGTTTATTGTGACAAACTTACCTACTGCTCTGGTTTTGCATCTGACAATCTCTTTCAGGCTGCATTCTGGGGAAGACATATCAATCACAGCCCCTGCACCCAGTATTTGCATATTCACAACAACACACTGCAGGTTTGGTTGAACAAGACCTCATTTTTAAAGAATACCAAAACCCTGGAAAAAATAAAAAATGGTTCTGGCCCATGATATTCCCTGATATTACTGAAAAGTTGCCCAAGATCTTCTGAGATGCCAAGATTAGAGTCATTTTAAGAGCTTAGGATTTTAGCTCACATATATCAAACAGGAATTATTTGCATTATTGCTGTGCAAAAACAAGCTGAGAGTGATAAGCATATTGTAATTTGGTCAAAAAAAAAAAAAAAGATAAGGTTAGGTGACATTTCAGAGAAAAATGCAACAGAAGACATGCAAAATGAACATATGCACTCCTTGCGCAGACAAGTCAGGCACGGTTGTTTATTCAGCTTAAGCTAAGCTAGAACAGTCCACCAAAACTAACAGATCTGTTTTCTCTGATTTGCATGCAGAACAGCTATGCCATTTAATGAGACTCACTCACACAGAACTGTAGGAAATGAAAACTAAATCAACCCCCTTGACAAGCTTAGAGAATTAAAACTCAAACCTGCTAATATAAAGACAACACTACCATACACTTTAAAATCATATTTTATAAACAAAAATATAGTACTGGAAAACAGAGCTAGATAAAACATTTCAGTGAAAATGCTTTTGACTTTTCAGAACAGGAAAGGTCAATTTTGAAGAAATAATTTTCTTTTTTTGCCCATTAGAATGTGACAGTTTTGCTGGTCCTGGCTCAGGATGGAAAAAAATCCAGCCAGCTTTCTGGCAATGACTACAGAAATTGCTTTAAACTCACACTCCACAATTTGCCACACAAGGAAAGTGGTTTGGCCACAGTACAAAGCCTTAGAGCTGACCTGCTGCACAAGAGGACGATCCCTGAAACCTTTATGCTTTCAAATATTTGAAACTTCTGGAAGGGAGAAAAATTGCTTGTTGTTCAGTTCCATTCCCAGTTTTTTCACTGTTATGACTATTACATAGTACAATGATTGAAAAACATTATTTTTCATGTATAATTGTATTGCCCATCATGAGTTGAACTAGCTAAGCAGTGGAAAATGTTCTCTATCTCTCCCAGTCTTCTGCAGCTTTACTGGGACAGGTGCCAGTCTGACAGGGACACTTGTTCTCTAAAGAGGTGGAGAGGAGAATCCTTTGCATTAGAGATCTTTGCTCATTATGAGGAGGTCAGTTATCTCCTTCTTCATTCATTCACTCTGGAAGAGATTGGGGAAGGAGCTTGGCAGAACTGAAGCAGACACAAATGCCCCGACTTATGCTGTACGACATCATTCTCTGGTAGACAGAACCCAACACTACTGTGGCTGCTTTGATTTGTCAGATGGCCTTAAATCAGGCACACTTGTGCATTACAGCACAGCCAGAATGAGACACAGTGGGGCTAAGGGACCAGAATTTCTGACTGCTACACAGCGATGATTTCACATGTTTTGCTTCATACATCTTTACTTGATTTTGTTGCTGTTGACACAGGTAATATTGTCTTTAAGACAGAAAGTGAATCACTGTCGTAACTGTGAGCCATACTGCACTGCTGCATTACTTTGCAGTACTACGCGCTTTGCCACGCTGCGTTCTAGTGGTTTCTCTGATGATGTTAGTATACACAGCCATAGTGGAGCAGCAGGGAGTAATTGCACACAACAGATATCATGGCAGTACAATGCACCCCTGTCTCCACCACACTGTTGGTACATGCACTGGAGGAAAAGTCTAATACATGACCTTCTTCCAATCCTGAGGCTGCTCCACTGTGGCTTGTGGCTGCTGAGGGTGCTCAGCAGCAGAGGTAGGGCACTGCACGGTGATGTCATTTTGAAATCATTTACAGAAAGGTGGAAAAGCAAAATATAAATTGCGGTGTTTCTGTTCAGCTAGTAACGAACAATACCTGTTGGGGAGAAAATGTGTGTGGTCATTTGCACAGAAGTACTTACTGCCAGGCACTTATATGTACACCACCATTTCAGTGAATTATTTTTTCTGCCTCATAAAAGAAGAACTACTTGTTGCTATGGTAGTACGTAGAATGAGAAAACACAAGAGGCTGAAGTTATTAGAATTCAGATTAGTGTGCTGGTTTTGGCTGGGACAGAGTTAATTTTCTTCATAGTAGCTAGCAGGGGCTATGTTTTGGATTTGTGCTGGAAACTGTTGATAATTCAGGGATGTTTTCATCATTGCTGAGCAGCGCTCACACAGAGCCAAGGACTTTGCTGCCCCTCACCCACCCACCAGCGAGCAGGCTGGGGGGCCACGAGAAGCTGGGAGGGGACACAGCCGGGACAGCTGACCCCAACTGGCCAAAGGGATATTCCATACCATATGGCGTCATGCTCAGCCTATAAAGCTGGGGGAAGAAGAAGGAAGGGGGGGACACCTTTGGAGTTATGGCATTTTGTCTTCCCAAGTAACCGTTAGGCATGCTGGAGCCCTGCTTTCCTGGGGATGGCTGAACAGCTGCCTGCCCATGGGAAGTGGTGAATGAATTCCTTGGTTTGCTCTGCCTGACTGCGCAGCTTTTGCTTTACCTATTAAACTGTCTTTGTCTCAGCCCACATGTTTTCTCGCTTTTACTTTTCTGATTCTCTCCTCCATGCCACCAGGAGGGGGGAATGAGCAAGTTGCTGGGTGGGTCTTATCTGCCATCTGGGGTTAAACCATGACAATGAGTCTAAGTTATTTTAAATTTTAGTCAGTTTCTTATCCATGGAATGGGAAAGAAGGTTTTCTGTGTACTACAAAATTCTCCGCAGATACTGTAGCCAGAAGAACTTTTTCAATAGCTGGTTTGTGAATAATGTTATATCACAGTCCTTCCAACATAGATATTTGGATGAAAATATTGCAGATTTTTAATGATTTTCCTGTAAGGAGTGAAAAGCCTGATCTTGTAATCGGAGTGGAATTTCACCTTGAAGAAACAACAGATGTGTGCATAAGCAAAATCTGACATCGCCCTGCAACTTAATACAAAATAAACCACTAAAAATTAGTAGAATGTAGCCGATTATAGGTCTTTATTTATATTTGGACAGTGCTCTGAAGCCATCATAAGGATGAAAATCTTTCAAATGTGGATAGGTTTTACCCTGATACAAAATGGATGGAGAGGCAAAATTAAGGCTGATAGCTGTGGTCTTCTGATCACACGAGTCATACAGATAATTTTATTATGACCATCCTGCTAATTATTTTAAATCACTCATATCAGTTTTAAATCTACCATCCCAATTATTTTTAAATCAATCACATCAGCTTTAAATCTGTTGTCACATATCACCTTATTTCTTGGTGGCTTCACAAGTCACCTTGATCTGCATGCCTAGCATTCCTCTAAGGCACCTTTCACATTTGCAGCTCAGGACTTTCGCCAGATAAAAATTTTTATACATATATTTTGTGCCTTTCTTATTTTACATCAATCCTCCACCACCAACAGAGACAATTCAAATAAAAGTATTCTTCTGTTTTTCAGGACATCTTATAAAGTTATATACTTCTTTTCATCTTTTTCCTCATGAAAATTACCATAAGAGTGAATGGGATGTTACTGTTTTCTGTTGTTTTACTGAAATAGCTATTTACAGGTACCATTCCCAGAAGGTGACTTTCCCAATAATATTTCTAAAAATATTAGTATTCAAAGCATCTTTCAATTTTACCTCACTGAATGTCCATGTCCACAGAACAGAAGCCAGTGAATAGCACTCAAATTACCTTGTGGATCAGTTATGTTCTGCACTTACGATATTTCTCAATATTGTTTCATGCTTTAATGATCCTCAAGACACAATACATGTTTTGTGAGTATGTTACAAACAGATTTTGAAATCCAGTTACTGTTTATTTGACATGGCAAAAGCTAGATAGCTAGATTTAGGATTAAAAACACTTAATGATCTTCTACAAATTCTAAACTATTACTAACCCAAATGATAGGTATTTCAGATTTACAGAGTATGCTCCAATTCAACAAGATAGTTAAATACATGAATAGTTTTAAACACTTGAGTAGTTCCTGCTGAACATATTAAAATCACTTTGCAGTATTTGAATGCTTAAATGTCATTATGAATTGGGGTTTAAATTTACTGTTGAAATATAGATGCTTTTCATAGTAATGCCTGCCTTCAAAACTGTATTTTAAAATTATAAATACTGGGTTGTGACTGAAACCTGGTACTTAGTTTGAAACAAATACTTCACAGTTCAAGCTGGTACCTCTCACATTCTTTGTGCAATTGTGTTCAAAATACTGCAGTTATTTTGTTTCAGAATTACATCAGTGATACAAATGTTGAGATTTAAAAATGCTAAAGATAGTCTTTAGAGGTATAACTGAATAGGTTACACCTACATTTATCTAAATTCATCATTAGCTGTTTACTTCCTGATCACATGCTCTGCCATGATATCTTTTAATCAGCAAACATAAGCAATAATCAAGATAAATATGTATGTGGTGGAGCAAACAAAACAACAACTGGGCTTTTTTTACACTGGTTTGTGGTGTAAGACCACAGAAGAAATGTATTAGGAATGTGTTTTGGTGGTCTCACCTAATTTCCTACTCTACAACGAGCAACAGAAAACAAGAACTTGCTATAATATATATGAAGCAAGTTTTGTCTTGTGCTAAAACATTTTGAATTTGCAAAATTTTGCATACTTTTTCACTCATGAAAAACTGACGGAAAAACTAGGGTGAGTAAATGTGAAGGTTAATTATTTAAGATTGTGGTTTATATAAAAGTAATACCAACAATACAATCATACTTGTTCAAGATACTAAGGGATATCAGTGCCCATTAGCACATTTCTATCTGAATTGTCTCAAGTGCAGTTAGTTGAATGTTTCCCTTTTTTGTCTTGTTCACCAAAACATTTACTGTAACCCAACTTCAGATGTAACACTAATTAAGCATCCATTAATTTGTTTGACTAATTATACTGTAATTACTTTTGTATGAAAAATTTGGAGAAAAATGTTATCTTTAGTCTTTGAGGCTTCCTGTGCCATTCTTTACGGCACCTTGGCCCAACAATTACTGATTCTGCAATTGGAATGTGGAAGTTTTCTAAGAATTAGTTTTCATATTCCATGAAACATAAGAGAATACTGACAAATCTAGTTCACAATGGGATGAGATAAGGATATTTTTAATTTTTCAGTTACCCATTCCTCAAAAAGAACCAAAAATCTACCAACAAAACAAACTAAGAGAAGAAAAAGAGGGATGGTGAACCACCATCCTCCAGGAGTATTTTTACAGATATGACCAGAAATTCCAGCCTAGTATTGAAAACTCTTTCCCAATGTCATTTCTTGTTGAAACTGATGTGTTTCTACAAACAGATGAACAGAACAGAACTTTTGATTGATAGGAAATTGCCAACAACATATAACTACAGCAGTATTACGGAAGTACTAAACATAAAGGAATTACATGCCTCATTCTGATATCAAAAGTGTTTCATACTCGAATATATCATATGCCATTTTCTTATGGTGTTACAGAAATAAATAAAAGATTGGCAAGCTGAAAATTTGTGGTGCTATTTTCCCCCCCTCTCATTTACACGACTTTCCATGTATGCATTTAGCTAATGTGAGACCAGAAATGCATGCTTTCCTTTGCAGCTGTCTTTGAGCTGTGAAATTACGAATGACTGGAGAAGAACAGCAAAACTGAGCTAGAAATAATGCAAAGGACACAGAAAGCAACTCATAGGTGTTCAGAAAATAAGAGTTCTGTGATACTTATGAAAAGATAATACATAGAAGGATGGTAAATAGGAAAGTACTTTTCAAGTGCACCGTAAGTATCAAACTTCATTTTCACTGGTATAAGCTGAAGTACCACAGTGGCAAGACAGGCTCATAGTTCACGTATTTAAAGAGACTGTATGTCAGGCTATCAAAAGACAATGCAAGCAAGGTAAAAACTGTTCATGTTATCATTGACTATACAAACTTGCACAAACTGCCAAATCCTGAAACACATTGTAATGAACAAAACACAGATTTAATGTGGAGTTTTCTGTCATCTAGTAAAAAGCACAGAAACTTAAGCAGTGATTGCTGGATAAATCAGATCCTTAAAAATAAGAACTAAGTCTACAAATCCACTCTCTGCCCTCATCATTGCATTTGGGACATCTTTTCCACCAAGAAAAAGGGATTTTACTGAGTGCCACTGGATGAGTTTCTTACCAGTTCAGGCTCCAGACACAGCTAGTCTAAGTTGTTTCTTATATAGATTAAAAGCAGAAGTGAGGATGCACAGGTGGAGTGCCAGGAGGGTTATGAACATGCAGGAAACAAAAA
>JAVJGI010000040.1:78059362-78077050 GCA_035590275.1 Ibycter americanus | reverse complement strand
CAAAGAAAGCAATCAAACAAGCAAACAGTTGTATAACTTTATATAGCTTGGTAGACTAAAAGAAAACTCTCTTGGCAGCAGGTGGTGGATGCAATGAGGATACAGCAATGAACATAAAGAGGATTGGTGAGCAACAATTAGTAAGAAAAGTACATTGTTTCCCCATTTGGTACTTTGTTACTTATGCAACCACATTGAGAGAAGTCATTATCGTGCCAACAGTCATGTATTTCTTTCCTGAAGATGAAAGAAAGATGTCTGAAATTTTACAAGAAAAGATACATTTTTCTGTCAGAATGTATACATAAAAAAGAAAATATGCATGTACATGTTCTGGAAAGAAGCTATATGGCACAGGTGATGAAATGTGAGAAAAAGGCACGTTTGCTTTTCTGTTTAGGAGTACATATCACATGGCTATGTGAAACGGTTTTATTAAGTAGTCAGATTATTTGATGTAAAAAAGTAGTTAGGTTTTGAGGTATAGATCCAGAAAGTGAGAGAGAGGCACAGTTGCACTAAACTCTGTAGGAATAGGGACAGAATAGACTCAGTACACAACAACTTTTCCAGGTTGTGCGAGCAGCCTCCAGGCTTTAGCCCTCCTGGTGTTTCCAAAGTCATAACCATTGACTGTGCACCTCCTATGACCTCTTATAAGAATCTCCAGCACTTTACATAAGCATGATGGAATTGTCTTAATTTGCAAACAGCATCAAGGTAAAATAAATCAGAAAATACAACTGTTCCCTGGTTAATTTCATGGAGTAATTATGTAAGGCAAAGTCCACAGCCACATGGTACCCATTAACCAGTTAATCTTGTCAATTCATGAGAAGCTGTCCTGATACTTGAATATAACCCATCCCCATCCATAGCAATTGGAGTTTGCAGACCCTGAAACATCTAGCTTTTTAATGATCCAGATTTCTTGAGGCAACAAACCTAGTTATGTTTCAACACAGGACACCTATAACCACTCAGTGGAAGTCTAAATGGGTGCAAATTGCATGTGGAGGAACTGTAAGGTGTAAATTAGTTACAGTACAATGCCTTAACTTATACAAGTTTCAGCACCAGCTTGTTCCTAGATAGATTCATGGGTGCTCCTAGACATAAGGAGTGGGTGTAAGTAACTCTGAAGCTTAAGTAAGCTTAAGTAAGTACACAGTTGTCTACCTTACGCATAAACAACAAATTTTCCCTAATGGCCAAAAGTCAGTTTGCTACATTACTGTATCTGATAAAACAATATAAAGACAACAAGGAGGTGAGAGAATCAGTGTGTGGGATAATCAGGGAGGGTAATAACACTAATCTTGTTAGTTCTTAGATAAACCCCAGCATCCAAATCTGCTACAGGTTGTCATTTATTCTGACTTGCTTGTGCCAGTTTCTCAAATATTTTACAAAAGGGTATCTATTTATCACAAGTTTCAAGCCCAGACAGAAATGTGAACCCTTTTTCTCAAAAAAGGGTAAGAAGCACGAAAGTAATCCAGTGATTTTGTCCATATATACTGATCTCATGACATTTATGTCATAGTCCTTGTCAGCTAATGCAGAAGAGCAATGTGATTGCACTTACAGTTTCCTATTTAATAACTCCTCTTTTAGGAAAAAAAAAAAAAAAGGAATGACAATGTAGGAGGACTACTGAAATTACTAGTGAAATTATTTTGCTATAAAAGAAGACTAGTAAAATAACAAAATGAGAAAATATGTGTAATATTCCAACTCCTCTTTTACTATGTCATTGTAATCTTGTATATGAGTAACGACATTAAAAGGAAACTAGAAGCAGGGCCAAAGGTAGCTGAGACATATCCTCATTTCCTTAGAATGGGACGCAGGTTTGTATTTCAAAGGCTTTTTCAATACTCTTCCCATACAACCCTGACTGTATTTTCACTCTAGTATTAACCAGAGCAAGGACTGCTCCCATTTTCAACAGCAATGGACTGTTCACGGCTTTTCATGCTTGTGTGTCACTCCACCGTTTGTTGCCCATTCATCTCTTTTGTTGGGCTTGAATTATTTACTCTGGGATATTAAGACAAGGTGCTTGACCTATACTTAATTTGTATCGGATGAGTATTCTTACTAGAAGTTAGTGATTGAGTCTTCTGTTTAGTTTACAACAGTTAACCTGTTATCTGGGTGTGAAGGAAAATAAGGTTGCTCATTTTGCCTTTCTGGGTCCACTGTCATGGTACCTCATATACTCCTGTAAGAAATCCTTGTGCTCTTGTAAAGTCAGGTTTTTCTTAAAGGTTAAATGTTCCTTTTCCTGACATATTTTCTATAAGAAGAATGTTACGATGGCTTAACGATTCTAGCTCAGCTTTGCAACAGGGAAAGCTTAGACAGGTGTCTCAGGAGAAAATACTCTAAAAATATCTTGCAGAAATGTTGTACTAAGTGTTGAAAATTGCTTAAATTGCTTGAAGTAGGTGGGGGCACACAGTTCTGTTTGCTTCTCTTCCAAATCCTATGACTCATGTTCACCTTCATAAAAGTTATTTTTGCTTTGGGAACCACTACAGTTCATCTTTACTTCTTCCAGCACTTTATAAGCACTTAGTAGTAAATCACCTGGACTCAGCTACCTGATCTCTCGTATCGGTTCATCAACCTCTTTCTTTGCAATGTTAAATCAGTTGTAAAGTTAAAAAAAAAAAAAAAAAAAAAAAAAAGGAAAAAACAAAAAAGGAAATTATGGTGAATTCATGAACATATAACTAAATTAACTCTGAAAAAGTAATTCAGCTGGCAAAGGTGAGTGATATATATTTATTTTAAATTGGTTTTGTCAGACTATTCTATTAAATTAAATGCAGAAGTTACAATTTAATGACGTGATTTCATTCTGTCTGTTTAAATGGCTTGATTCATTAATTATTTAACTCAGCAATTATTTAGCTTGAAATGAATGTGCAATTAAATCCATCTCTAAGTTGATTTGTATTATGCACTGCGAAATTCATGGCTTACTAATTTTCTTGTTTAGTATTTTGAATGGGCTGCAGCCAGGTATGTTGGGAACCTGTAACAAACCCATTCAAAGAGGCTTCTCCCTCACCTCCCCAAACCTCACTAGAATCAATACCTACCTGCTAGTACACAATTTTCCAGATTTGGAGCCATTCTTATCATGGAACTGGGCAACTTGGGGGCAGCGTTTGGCCCATTGTCTTTCCACCTCCTACCTGCTACCTTTGAAGTGTATAATTAAGTTGTCTGTAGCTTTTGTTTTGCAAATGTACACCCTTCAATATGTGAAGGGGGAGGGGAACCCTTAGACCGTTCTTTTTAGTCTTAAATTTTCCCGTTATGATATACTTGAAAAGGAAATTAAATTGGTGCTGTGCTGATGATTTATTGCAGGAAGGAATGCAACTTACACAGAGAAAAGTACAATTTTAATTTTGCACAGTTCACTAACAGCATGTTCATGTTCTGCCTATAGGTGTTGCAGTAAAGATGACAGTGTGGTTTTGTTTTCTAATAAGGGGAAAACATAAAGCTTGTTTTAACTGTTAATATACTATTCTGATGCCTTTTCTGTACAAGAAAAAGAAGTTTTCTAATACATTTGTAATATTATTTTAAAGAAATCTACATCCGCACTTCTAAAATCTTCAAAGTTGTTTATATATGACACTCTAACATATAACTAACCATATCTTAAAATATATTGGCACACAGTGGCACATTTATAGTTACAGTTCAAAATGTTTATAATGTATTTTTAAATCATATAATAGTTTTTCAAAATCACCTAAATGTCTAGCACTATTTGTTGCCTACAATCAGCCCTCTGGAGCTGGCAAGTTAGGAATTCCTGCTGTTCATGTTAATATATTTCACATTACTGTCTCGCTTCAGAAGATATCTATTTGTGGGTCAAAAATGTTAATTAATTAAATAAACAATATACAACATTGACTTCTATTAGACTTGTATTATCTCTGTGTCATGCTACCACTCATTTGTTTAACCTCTGGGCTAAAAATATAGTATTTCTTTGGAATGGAAAAGAAAAATCTTGACTCTGAGAACGGCCATCTAGGAGATATGGAAAGTGTAAATGCATTGTTACAATTTAAATGTAACCAAATGAAAATGTTTTTGTTTTTATCAGAAGTTATTGCACTGTCTTTTCTGAGACAACTCTAGATTTTATGTTATAGACCTAATACTTAGGGATTAACTTTACTAGATACCATATGCTATTTGATGTAGGACACTGTGTGGTTTTTTCCAGTCTATTTTACTTCTGATTCCAGGAGCTCAAATTTATCCTCTATATACAGGGAAGAGAAAAATACTTGCATAGTTAGTAAGTCTTCGCTAGTTCACATTTTCAGAAAAAGCATCTGAATTACATCTAATGATTTATGGAAGAAAAGGATGTAATTATTCCTTCAGTCCAAAAGACATTGCAAGGGCTCAAATCAATACCATCTCAACTTTTTTTTTTTTTTTTTTAAAATGAACTAATCTGTCTGTTTCCAGGTTGGTCACATCTAGAGTTGTAACGGAAGTAAGAATCATTAAAAGAACAAAATTCCACAAATACAAACTTAATAGTTTACAAGTACAGAAGAAGAATCATATGGCACCATAACTTTAGTGAACAGTAATTACTAGACATTCTCAGTTAAAATGAAAGAAAACTGACTGGAAGTTTTATGTACACAGTAATTTGGCAAAGTAAAGGCATATTAGAGCTTGGTAACCGGATTTTCAGTCTAGTTTTGCTTGTCAAAAAAATATCTTTTGTAATAGGGTTGGTGTTGGGGTTTTGTGTGCGTGTGTGTGTGTGTGTTCGTTTCTTTTTTTCTTTTTTTCTGAAAATAACATGAAAGAATGAAAGAAAAGTACCTATTTGTTGTGGAGGTGTTTCTTCAGTCACTGTTCTTTCCATTATTGCTTAATTGTTCTTGATAGCAAAATGAGAAAAGAAAAAAAGAAAAAGATCAGAAAATGGAGTGGAGAAGGACAGCAAAACCATTATGCTGCCCCCAAAGTTAATGCCTTCCCAAGTTTTTTGTTCCACTCATTTTTCTTTTACAAACTTGTCCAAACCAGTTAGTGTGATGTTTTTAAAATCTCTGCAATCAAATCACCTGAACATTTTTTCTCCTATATTCTTCTAACTTTCTTTTTATGTCACCATCCTATACAGAAACGAGAGAAAGGCCTTATGAATGGAGAGGCAGAAGAGCGATTCCTAATGAAGATGGATGTGTTGTTACTGATGTGTAGCTGAGCATTAAACTTTCTAACATAGGTTGAAACCATCACATTATATGAGACCTAAAGAGGTGTGCAGTGATGGACAGAAGAATGTAAGTAAAAGAAGATCTAGTTAAACACTGAAAAGATAGCAATCAGACACATGCATTTGAATACTGAATGAAGCAGCACAATCTTAGAATATAGGTTTTAATTTTGGTCTGCTGTACCTGTTCTGGTTTATTGTAGTCACCCAGGTGTGGTATTCTTCCTATACTCTGTAATATTACTCAATTTGTCTTGATATTTTGCCCATTTACTATGATTTACTACTGCATAAATAGAGAAATCAGGCTAAGATATTGGGTTTTTTTTAAATGAAAACAAATTTTATTGTAAAAGCGCTGAGCCAGCTAGTCTACACTGTTAACATATCAGGTGTCCTCATTTAGCTAGAAAAAATATCATTTATGCATTTTAACAGTTCAGTCTTTGAAAGAAATTCAGGAATCAAAGAAGCAGAAGATCTGCCTTCAAGTGGTATTGAATTAGTATTATTTCTAGCTTAAATAGATTGTGCAAAGTTGACAAAATTACTTTAAGAGTTTTCTTTGCCGGATAGTTTTTCCTGTACAAACCAAAGCAGAAGGAGCAGGGGACCTTCAAAGATGAGAGATGCTGTCTGCTGTAGCTGCATCAGCAGTAAAACATTAGCAAAAGGGAATCTGGAGAATATGAGGAAAACATCTTGATGAATCAGGACTGAAAATCAGTGATAAATAAGGAGAAAAACTTTGAAGTTAAAAAAATAAATTAATAATTATGAGAACAATGAGAACTATCTTCTTGGTTTATGCTGATTTTTAGCATCATATATTGTTGAGCAAGAATGCAACACATACTCATTTACACTCTTAAGGGATCAGCTTGAGACCAGGTGGCTGCCCAAATCTTTATCTGTTTATCAATAATATAAATAATAAAGTCCCAATGCCACTAAAGAAACAGTGTGTTTTACTGGATTTGACAAAGAACTGTTTTGTCATATATGCCTTCACATTGTTGCTACTTCCAGTGTTTTGCTTAAAAAATTAAAATAAAGCCACTTTCTCTATAAATAGATGTTGCAGACTGCTTTGTGGTACTAACATTTTTCAAAGTCATGAAGAAAGTTGAAGAAAATGTTAATATTCATCTTGAGAAACCACATTTTTGTTTCAACAATATTCATAAAATATCCTTTTTTTCTGTGAACATACATATTTTCTCCTTTTCTCTCTCTGAAGTACTTGTGAAAGTCTGATAATGGCCACCACATGGTGTTCCAGAATCTTTTGCAGAGACTACTAAGCAAGACAATACTGTGTTATGTATATGTCTGTTGCCCACCACAGGTAATTCAGGGGTGATGATTTATTATCTCCTAAAACTGAAAAGAAAAGGTGCATGAGTAGCATCTGCATAGCCGTGGATACCACCCCAGCTAGGAAGATATCTCATTCATTACATTACACATTATGACTGTCATTAAATGACTGTACATCCCCATATTAAAACTAGGGTAATGTTCTCCCCTGTCACAGAGTCTGTGTGTTTTTTCCCATGTTTTTACCTGTCAACAAGCTTGGGGATTTTTGTTTGAAGTCTTTCTTAAGAGTTGAGAGATTTTAACCACTGTTTTGACCTGGACCCGAATAGGCAGAAAATTTAGCCTGACGTTTATAGATGTAAACATTTTATCCAATACACAAGACGAGGTCCCTACACAGAGACCAAACCTGATTTTTCCATACTCTTCCCCACTAAAAAAAAGAGTTGGATTCCTCAAAGCTGGATTCTCCTCAGTAAAAGTTGGAGGAGAGGTGCTATGCTGCATCTTACTCTCACCAACAAGGAGAGGCTGGTGGGGAATGTGAAGCTCAAGGGTAGCCTTGGCTGCAGTGACCATGAAATGGTGGAGTTCAAGACCCTTAGGGCAATGAGGAGGGTGCACAGCAAGATCATTTCCCTAAACTTCAGGAGGGCAGGCTTTGGCCTCTTCAGGGATCTGCTTCGTAGAGTACCATGTGATAAAGCCCTGGAGGGAAGAGGTGCCCAGGAAAGCTGGTTAATATTCAGGAGCGATGCATCCCAACAAAGACGAAGTCAGGCAAAAATACTAGGAGGCTTGCATGGATGAACAAGGAGCTCCTGGACAAAATCAAACACAAAAAGGAAGCCTACAGGGCGTGGAACCTGAAGGTGTACAAGTCCATGGGACCCACTGAGATACATTCAGGGTCCTGAGGGAACTGGCGGATGAAGTTGCTAAGTCACTATCGATCATATTTGAGAAGTCACAGTAATCCAGTGAAGTTCCCACTGACTGGAAAAGGGTAAACATAACCTCCATGTTTAAAAAGGGAAATAAGGAAGAGCTGGGGAGCTACAGGCCAGTCAGTCTCACCTCAGTGACCAGCAGGATCATGGAGCAGACCTTCCTGGAAACTATGCTAAGACATGTGGAAAATTAGGAGGTGATTGGTGACAGTCAACAAGGCTTGACTAAGGGCGTATAATGACTGACAAATTTGGTGGTCTTCTGCAACAGGGTACAGAGTTGATAGATGAGGGAAGAGCAACTGATGTCTTCTATCTGGACTTGTGCAAAGTATTTGACACTGTTCCATACGACATCCTTGCCTCGAAACTGGAAAGACATGGATTTGGTCGATGGAACACTCAGTAGATAAGGAATTTGTTGGATGGCCACACTCAAAGAGTTGCGGCCAACAGCTCCACGTACAAGCAGAGACCAATGATGAGTGGCATTCCTTAGGGGATGGTACTGGGACCAGTGCTGTTTAATATCTTTGTTGGTGAAATGGACACTGAAATTGAGTGCACTCTCAGCAAGTTTCCAGACAACACCAAGCTATGTGGTGCGGTTGACACACCGGAGGGAAGGAATGCTATCCAGAGGGACCCTGACAGGTTTGAGAGGTGGGCCCATGTGAACCTCATGGAGTTCAACAAGGACAAGTGTGAGGTCCTGCATGGGGGTCAGGGCAATACCAAGCACAAATACAGGCCGGGTGGAGAATGGATTGAGAGCAGCCTTGAGTTGAAAGACCTGGGGAGTGTTGGTGGACGAGAATCTCAACATGGCCTGGCAATGTGTCCTTGCAATCCAGAAAGCCAACTGTATCCTGGGCTTCATCAAAAGAAGCATGGCCAGCAGGTTGAAGGAGGTGATTCTCCCCCTCTAGTATGCTCTCATGAGATCCCACCTGGAGTACTGAGTTCTGGAGTACTCAGCACAAGAAAGACATGGACCTTTTGGACTGAGTCCAGAGGCGGGCCATGAAGACGATCAGAGAGCTGGAGCACCTGTCCCATGATGACAGATTGAGAGAGTTGGGGTTGTTCGGCCTGGAGAAGAGAAGACTCCGAGGAGACCTTATAGTGGCCTTCCAGTACCTAAAGGGGACCTACAAGAAAACTGGTGGAGAGGGACTTTTTACAAGGGCCTGTAGTGAGAGGACAAGGGGGAATGGTTTTAAACTGAAAGAGGATAGATTTAGATTAGATATTAGGAAAAAATTCTTTACTGTGAGGGTGATGAGGCACTGGAACAGGTTGCCCAGGGAAGCTGCGGATGCCCCATCCCTGGAAGTGTTCAAGGCCGGGCTGGATGGGGCTTTGAGCAACCTCGTCTAGTGGAAGGTGTCCCTGCCCATGGCAGGTCAGTTGGAACTAGATTGTCTTTATGATCCTTTCCAACCCAAACCATTCTATGACTTTATGATTCCCACATGCGTGGCTATCATTACTGTAGTACATGAGCATCTCATCCAATGCTTTCTATCTTCACAAGACCTCTTGGGGGGGAAACTATTGCACCATTTGTACAGGTGCATGGAAAGGTGGGTCTGTATTTCCTATGAGGATAATGACATAGAAGTCACATAGTAGACCACTGCTCACCAAAGACTCTTAAATCTTCATTTATCAGGTTGTTGTGGAAGTCTGTCCTTTGCAAGCCACTGATATGAACACTGGGACCTCTTACAGACCTTTGTGCAGATTCTCCATACAGCAATCATTTCTACGGCTTTCTCTATTTTCAGTTATTTTTTCAAGCTACTTCTAAAATTTGTGATTTCTGTATCCCCTCTCAAATAAAATCAGAATTTCCACAGCATTCGTATTCTGGTCCTCCCGCCCCACCCCCCCCCCGGCCCCTGGCCCCTTCCTGGCTTATTAGTGTTCGAAAGTCTGTAGTACCTTTGAGCAACAAAACATTTATTTTGTGACAGCCATTTCTGCTCAGCTAGGGCATATCTTATCTACATGACCAAACTCTCTTTGCTGTGGCTTGGAATTACATGAGTCAAGTTCATTCAGAAGATGGATAGCCATGATAGCACAGAGTTTTGCCTATAGAAATAAGTCCTTCTGAGAAGTTACTTAGTTGCTATTGCAACACCTTTGCAGTTTTCATAAGGGTTTTGGTGTCCAAACAATCTTACTTATCTCTCAGCCTACCCAGGACAATGTTAACAGCAGTTTGCAATTCATCTATTAGACTGTTACCTTTCATCTTTAGTGCACTGCTACCTGTGCAAGAGCTGACATGCAATGAAAGATAAAAAGTGTGAATGGCTTGTTCTGTGGCTGAAGTACTGTGCACAATCCTGCACATCGTTACCACCTGGCATAGTATTTGTTCAATGTCCAATTTTCCTTATATTTTCAAAAGTACCAGAGCACTCTGCTGGTTTGTTTAGGAGCTCTGGAGATGACTTTGGGAGTAACATTTACCACATCTGAATTTCCCATGAGAGGTCTACCTATCACCAGTCTCTTTGTCCAGAGACATTATTTGGTAAGGGAAATAAAAAGAGGCAGTTCTGCAGCACAGTTTGCTGTATCATAAGGCAGCTATCTAAAATAGGCCAAGTGAGCCTCGAAGAACTGTTTCTCTCATATATTAAAACACAAATCCTAAGCAGCTGGCTCAGAGATAAATCTATTGTGTAGCTACCTAAAATGAGGTAAGCCAAACTTCTTTGGAGTGGGAGAGTTAGGTAGATTTCATATGATTTTGGCAAGGTACTCTTTGCTACACGTGGCAAATGTTATCAGACAAACAAATACACAGTTATTAAATAAATTCTTTTTTTTCCCCTTTTCTTTTTTCTTTGCCTTTAGAGTTTGAGCTTGACTTATTCAGCTTACCTTATTCATTCAGCTTTAATTACTTCTTTTTTCCCGTACATCTTTACCTTTTTTGGTATTTCTTTTTGCCCATTGTGTTGGTCTGTTTTCATTACGGTAGATATAAGCCATACATAGAAATTCTGAAAGTAGTCCATTACCATTGCATGGTTTGGACATGCCTTAGGGTAATTCCTTTTTGTGACTTAATTCCATTAATTTTAATTTAAAGTTTCTTGTACTTCCCCTATTTTTTTCTGCTATAATGTAAAGTCTTCAATTCTATTTAATTTTGTTTCAGCCCCATTGCTAATGTAATTGTGATCAATATTATACTAATCCCATTTGGCATTTTTGTCACCCATTCTTTCCTTTAAAGTGAACCTGGACTGTTTTTAACTAAGTTTCCTGCATGACATACCACATAGGTTAACATCCTAATTATATCCAATATATTCGGAGATACCATTTTGTCATTCCCTTTTGCTGCATTTTAGATGTTTTAAATGTCCCTGTCATTCCGTATTTCTCCTGGAGCTTTGTGGAGTTGATTCTTCATTCCCCAGTCCTATGCACACATACATACTACGAAACCATCGTATTTAGGATTCTGTGGGATTTTTTTCCTTCCCTTTTGCAATAACAACAGTGTGCTAGTTAGTTTTCATTGGGGCAATCTAACAGATTTTGCCAATAAAATGGCTTTTTACTCTCCTGTTTTCTTCTCTGCCATTAAAAAGCAGTAAATTTAGAACCAATAAAAGCAAATGCTCCTTTACGCAGCATATAATCAACCTGTGAAATTCACCCTCACAGGAGGCCATCAAGTCAAATACCCTTGTTGAATGTTAAAAAGAAGTGGGTTAATTTTATGAACACTAACAACATTTGTAGCTATGCATGCCAAAATAAATAATAAGGGTAAACCAAATATCATGCTTCAGGGCATAAATTGATTATCTGCAGGTGTCAGGATGGATTCTCTCTACACAGAGTTTTGTGCAATTGCTAAGGCTTTTTTAATGAGGATATGAAGCAGTTACAGGAATGGGGGTTTAGGTTGCATCTTTGATTTTTTTTGTTTTGTTTTGGTTTTAATTTGGTTTCATCTCCGCTAAATAATCTCACATTGCTTTCTTTCACTGTAAAAATATTGTAGCAAATGGTAAGGTAAGGCAGCCCCTACTTGCTCAGAGATTTAATGCAGGAAAGAGACATATTCTTTTGTATATGAAGACAGTGACTACTACAGCGGGAGGAGTTCTCTGTTAAGGAGTTGTTACAGCATCTTTCTTCATATCTGCCTTTAACCCTCACCTACACGTTGGTGTCTCTTGACAGTGGTCAAGCAAGTGATGTGCTGCCATCCATACCACTAAATTTTTATATTTCCCAGCTTTGATAATCCCTGTGTTATCTTCCTTTTTCTATAATTGTTCCTCATTTTCTACTTAAATTGTAAGGGGTTTTTTTTTTAGACTACGATCATCTTATTGTTATGTGTGAATGCAATAAGTAACAGGCTAGAGTCCTGATTATTCTAAACTAATATCCTAATTATAATAACAGATTAAAAACCAAAGCAGCTGACACTGTATAGTGGATCTTTGCAAAAATCCTTTGCCTAATTAGTTTTTCTTTTGGAAAACTGCTACCTCTAAAAAACTATTTTCCTATCTGACATCTAGCCTTCTACACAGCCATGTCATTTACAAGGTTTTGCCATTCTTATCTTACAGTTTCGCTTCTTTCCAAATATTGGTGTACCTGATCCACCTCAAGCATTCTGAACAATAATTTTCCTTATCTTTGAATCACAAATATGTGATAATCTTGAATAAGTTCAGCATAAGAAATTTAGCTTTATGAAGTTAAAAAAATGTGCACACTGCTGTATCAGACACTGCTGCCTAGCAGTCAAAGCCACCATATTTTTTCTCATTTGTAACCATGGGTTATTCTAAATATCTATAGATTCCTACAGTGATGTGAAGAGGAACAGTACAGACTTAAATGAGATAAGCTTCTAGGGTGCTTTAGAAAATTTCATGGCAGGGTTCAAGTAAATTTTGAGAGTCAATTAAGCTGGGTGGCTAGTTCCCATGTAACTCTTGGAAAATTCTCCCTGGATTTTTAATAGGAGTATTGATGAGCTCTAGACAAAAGAGACTGTGTCATCTGGGTCTTTCATTAAACTTTGGGGAAATAATTCAGCTGATGCGAAGCTAAAATACAGGGTCAACATGAACAGAATACAGTAGGTATGCAACTAACTGCATCACTTCAGAACAGAAGTAATTTTGTTTTCTATATGTTACTGTCTATAATATTTCTGCTTAAATATAAGTCTCTAGTCAGTTGGTAGAGCTGATGGGAAGCTATGAGTTTCATAATTTATTAAACAATAACTTTGTTTAAAAAGTCACTGGCTAATAACTAGTGAACCATAAGTTAAACTAATGTAACTTGTATAATAAGCTAATTTTTACAGCCCCTTGTTGTAAAAAAAAAAAACAACCAACCCAAAAAAAGGGTTGGGGGGGAGTGGGGAGTGGAAAGAGTTACCATCTAGATCATCTGGATTATAGGTTCATTATGCGTGTAAGTCCATTTTATAAAAACATTATGATCTGCAGTCTTAGACTTTTAAGAAGTTGTTCAGTGGTGTTTAATTTTAAAAGCATATTCTGAGGAACTGCTCTGTAGACATGTGCTTCAGTGTGCATTTAACATTTCAGCTGAGATCTGAGAGGAGATGATCATGCATTATCTAACAAGCTACGTGATCAAAATACAATAATTAATACATAATATGACTTGTAAAACATAAATGAAAATTAACCAGAGGGAGGAACTTGCCAACTTTTAAACAAGGCTAACCTATTTATATAACAAATGCCTGCAATATTTCTCATGAGTCATACTTTCCACTCAGCCCGAGAATACATGATAACCTTAGTTGTTCTGTATCTGAGGACATTAACCCCATGTTAATGTGTTCCACTTTTATACAATCAGAGTCAGACTGGTTTCAGCCATAAGGTGCAAACTAATTTTTGGGATGGAGCATGCTATGGATGGGTAAAGAGTTTGACAGCACTGGTTTAATTCATTACTCAGGAAAAAATGTATATGCACACATATACATACACATATATAATATTCATGAGATAAAATCTTTAGAGAGGCTACATTTTCAAGTATAGAATGCAAACACTGTTGATACCAGTCATTATTGCATGGAGATTATTTGGCTAATTAAATGACAAATCTGCAGTTAAAATGGTGATTGCCATTTTTTAGTGTTATGTTGACTCACCACTTTTCCTCCATTTATAGAATTCTTTGTAAAATGATGAAAAAAAACCACATCAAAATGAGTTCACTTCATTGTTGCCTTAATTTAGGTAAAACAAGAAACATGTCACTGAAATAAAAAACGATCATGGAAGAGAGAAGTGAAGTTTGTAAGATTTTAATCATTAAACCACTCTTCCCAAGAATTAGATGATTACATGCTCGAGTTTGTTTTTGTCTTGATGAAAAATTTCAGCACCTGAATTGTAGAAGAAGTTGAGCACCCGTAAATCATTACATTAACAAAAGAATCCATCAAATAGGAGACAATTAATTGAAATAACCTGACTCCTAGCAGCAATTAATTTTTACAACAAATAGGAAAGGGTAGCAAAACAGTTACACATTTGCCTCATAATCTCTCTTTGGACATCTTGATAATATTAATAGAATATTGTTGTCTGCATTTAATATTCAGCCCTGGTTTATTAGGTGAAAAAGACACATTTGCTTACAACAGTGCCTTTAGATGTTCTTTTTCAAATGTCAACTGCTAGAAGATTCTGATAATGTTATCCATTCTCAGGGGGCCCTCTTTCTATAGGGAATCCAAGTGAAATCAACCAAGCTACCCAAACTGATACAAAGCTGTATTAGAATCCAGATGATGTAATTCAATATACAAGTCTAGTATAAAATTTTCTTTGTATTACAGTCTTCCATTGTTCTTAATTGCCAATCTAACTTACAGCACACACTGAAATCACACAGAGAGGCATGCTACTAAATGCTTATTTCCATATTTCATATATCAAAGCACATGAAATGTGATATTACAGAGATCTCTGTCTTCTCAAATGAAGTCATCTGAGAGCAGTAGAAGACCAGAAGAGAATAATTACAAAACTCCCTGCAAATCTGTTAAAGGTGTTAGTAGTGCCAGAGATCTGATTTTCCATTCTCGTCCATTTAATTTGTATGCTTAAGGAAAACTATTTAGTGAGAGGCTGAAGTGCATTTGGTAGATCAATACTCCATTGATGTTGATATTTGTCAGCATTTTCTTTAGCTGATGATTTATAGGGTGCCAGAAGCATTTATAGAATACTTAACTCTTTGTCATGTCTCAATTTGCTCTACGTAGAAAATGCTTATTCTTTATTACACTGTATTTTTAACAGAGTAAAGGACATGCCACGTTAGATAGTTTATAAGTGTGCTTAAAACAGAGTTATAGTACCACTAGGAGTTGACATTACTTGGTCTAAAATCTTGTTAAAGTAGTTTAAAAACCTGCTCTTCCTAAACAAAAAAAAGGAATCACTTTTTAAGCAATACAACACTACTTTTAAGAGCTGAATTAATTTCTATCTTTTAAACCAGACTCTTTTTTTAATAACATAAAAATAATTGAAAATGTCATTTCTTTGAAGTTGAATAGCTGTTGCTGATGAAATTAAATCCGAGTTCTTGCAAAGTTTTTACCAAGACCGGTTAAGAAAAAGACTTGGAGCAAGGAAGTTGTCTCCTGTGATAAAAATATATATTGCCATATTTTTAATAGAGAAATGCAATTTGCAACTCATAACTGATAAAAGGGGGTAAAATACCTGACTAAAAATAATGTCTAGCTCTTACATAGTGATTTTTATCAAAAGCTTAAGAAAAGCTACTGCCTTTTTCAGGTGCTGTGAATCTAAGATGCATAAAGACAAAGAAAATTCTTCAAGTCAGGGCCTAGGCTATGGCAGATTCAGCTGAAGAAGACAGGCTTGCGACTGGTGGCACAAAGTCTGGCTGGAGGCCAGTCCCTAGTGCTGTACCCCTGGGGTCAATACTGGGGCCAATATTGTTTAACATCTTCATTAATGACCTGGGTGATGGGACCAAACGCACCCTGTGCAGGTTTGCAGATAATATAATATTGGGAGAAGTGGCCAATACATCAAATGGATGGACGTGCTCCTGTTCCTATCTGGAGTACTGTGTCCAGGTCTGGCCTTTTCAGTACAAGAAAAGAACATATTGGAGCAATTCCAGCAAAGGGCCGTGAAGATGATTAAGGGACTACAGCTGAGGCTGGGAGAGCTGGCACTTCTCAGCCTGGAAGAGAAAAGATCCGGCGGGGATCTTATCAATGCATATAAATACCTGATGGAGGGAATGAATAAAAGAGAGCCAGACTCTTATCAGCAGTGACAACAGACAGGACAAGAGGTAATAGCCATAAATTGAAATACAAGGAATTTAATTTAAACAAGTGAGAAAATAATTTAAGGGTGATTGAACATTGGAACAGGTCTCCCAGAAAGGTTGTGGAGTCTCCATCCTTGGAAATACTAAAAAACCAACTGGGCACAGTCCTAAGCAACCTGCTTTAGGAGACCTTGCTTGAGCAGTGAGGTTGGACCAGATGGTCTTCAGAGGTCCCCTCCAACCTCAACAAGTCCGTGAAACCCAGCCCTCTGACATCTGCCCTGAGTACATGACCACAAAGAACAAGCTTATTTTCCTATTTTGTTACTCTAGTGATGAAAAGTTCTTAATCAGTGAATATATACTAGCGTAAAACTGAAGTAATGCAGTGATAAAGTACATAGCAATGTAAGGCAGTGTTCCAGATACAGTGGAATATTATTTTAAACTCAAAAGAGATTGTTTGCTGCTAAGGTAGTAAATGGAGGTCAACTGTTAGAGAGCTGTAGTATACTAATTAAACAAATACCCACAGAAATATCAATATTATCTAAAATCTTTTGTTTTACAAGAGTTTTGACATGCTTTATGGTGAAACAACCAATGTTTAATATTTTATTCATGGATTAGTATAAAATATTTCTAAGCAAAATCAATACTGTGTTTTTATTAAGAACAACATTGTCCTTCCCAGCAAAGAAACAAAATGCACTGTAAGAAAGGAACTGAAGAATTGCATAAGAAATTGATAGCTAGTGCTAAAACATATCACTATGGGCAACATAAATAGTTCTTACTTATACGTATTTAGTCATGTGTCTGCTTTTTGTTCTCATTTGTCTTCTTCATTTTGGGGCCTTGCTTTCAGCAAAGGACTGATCCTAAAACTATCTCAGGGCTTAATTTACAGACGACAATACTTGTATCTGTATGACACATTTAGTGAGATCCCTGAAACAAACACATCCCAACGAAGAGGGTGGAGTGCAGGGACACACATGAGAAAGCTGTTTGAGAGAAGCAATCAATATGAAAGAAAATCAATACCTTTATTACTGGCAACAAAACGTGGGTTTTGTAGAAGTGCTGTCTCAAAGGGCAGGATGTTCAGGCTGAGCTAGAAGAATGATTATGAAAGACAGGTGTGGTGGTTTAACCCTAGCTGGCAACTAAGCACCACACCGCCAGTCACTCACTCCCCCCTGGTGGAAGCATGCAACTCACATGATAGGTTACAACAGTTTAAAGGTGTATCCATTACAGTCCTTACCCCTGGTCCCTTTGGGCCATGTTGTAGGGTTCAACATCGGAATGAACACCTCCCCTTGCCTCCGTTACATCTTGGACTTATCCACAGACTGCAGTCCCTTAGGGGTGTACCTACTCCAAGTGGAGCTTTATCTATGAGCAACAGTTTCTCCAGGGGTATACCTTCTGTGGCGTAGACTTACCCACAGCCACCGACGCTTTGAGGTGTACCTTCTTCAGCATGGACTTATCCTTGGGCCACAATCCCTTCAGAGGTATACCTGCTGCAGCACAGACATAACCATGGCTACAGACGCTTTGAGATGTACCTGCTCTGGCATGGGTCTATCCATGGCCACAGACACTTCAGGGTGTCCTGCTTATGCACATGTCCTGCATGGACTTATGCACAGGTCACAGTCCCTTTGACTCAAGTTCACACTGGAGTCCCAGCCTGTCCAGTACAGCAGCACAGAAACAGCAGCCATGCCCTGGCCACCTGCCAGC
>JAVJGI010000040.1:78017664-78059262 GCA_035590275.1 Ibycter americanus | reverse complement strand
TCAAGTTCACACTGGAGTCCCAGCCTGTCCAGTACAGCAGCACAGAAACAGCAGCCATGCCCTGGCCACCTGCCAGCCCCGGCGCATCGCCATTGCTGTTAGCAGAATGTTCCCGGGCACAGCAAGGTAAGATGTTAAGCAGCACAGCAAGCAGCAAAAGCAAAATGTAGCCGCTAACGAACACGAGACTCTAAGTTACATTAAAGCAAGCAAGCCCCATGGCCAGCACAGGAGCCTGCCAATTAATAGCTAACCAGCAGTAACAGCTATAAATTCAGTCTAGCACATTCCAATCAAATTTGTCATTATCTTGAACCCTTCAAGCCCCAAGTTAGGCACCAAGAAGGACTGTTGTGGTTTATTCCCAGCTGGCAGCTAGGACCCACACAGCAACTCGCTCACCCCGTCCCCCACAGTGGGATGTGGGAGATAATCTGAAGAGTAAAAGTGAGAGAACTCATGGAGCGAGATAAAGACAGTTTAACAGGTAAGGCAGAAGCCACACGTGCAAGCAAAGCAAACCAAGGAATTCATTCACCACTTCCCATGGGCAGGCAGCTGTTCAGCCATCCCCAGGAAAGCAGGGCTCCAGCATGCCTAACGGTTACTTGGGAAGACAAAATGCCATAACTCCAAAGGTGTCCCCCCCTTCCTTCTTCTTCCCCCAGCTTTATAGGCTGAGCATGACGCCATATGGTATGGAATATCCCTTTGGCCAGTTGGGGTCAGCTGTCCCGGCTGTGTCCCCTCCCAGCTTCTCGTGCCCCCCCAGCCTGCTCGCTGGTGGGTGGGTGAGGGGCAGAAAAGGCCTTGGCTCTGTGTGAGCGCTGCTCAGCAATGATGAAAACATCCCCGAGTTATCAACATGATTTCCAGCACAAATCCAAAAGATAGCCCCTGCTAGCTACTATGAAGAAAATTAACTCTTCCGCAGCCAAAACCAAGGAAGCTTTTATGATCATTCCCACTCTTTGCTGTGCAAGACTGCAGCTTAACAAAGGTTCAGTTGTTAATATGGAAACAAAAGTGAAGAGGGATGACAAAAAGCATTCTGAACAGCATGACACAAAATGGGAAAGAAAAGGGGAGACAAATGCCTTCCCAAAATACATCTCTTGAAATATGTATGAAATGAAAGGACTTGGTCAGTGAAGTTGGAAATGATAAGAACATCACACTGTTTTTTGGTTTTACTTGGTAAAGCTGAGGAGCTATGTAGAAGGAGAGCATCTGTTTAGGATAGTGAGAGATCATTGGAAAATAATTATTATAAAATGAGGAAAAAAAGTCAATAGAAAATTCAGTGTGTATTACTGTCAACAGTTAACTGAGGAAACCTATTCAGTAACCTCCAAAAGATATCTGTCCTTTGTTGATTTAGGGCATATCTGACTGCATTTTTAATAGAAGCTGTAGTTTATTAAAGATGTCTCATTTTTGAGATAACAAATAAACATGTGACAAAGAACATTAAACCTTTTTAAAGATGAACACCATTCAACATTCAAGCTAATGTTTACTTTCTCTTTTTAATCATTCTCCAAGACGTGGTGCCTGATAGCATTTTGATTTCTGTCCCTCCAAAAAACCTGGTCCCTCCAAAGAACTGTACTTCCCTGGCAAACTGTTGCCCCTTCAAGCCCAGTTATTGTAAACTCCCTTTTGAAGGTATGTAGGCAATGAAAAAGGAAGGTTGTGATTAACCACATTCCCTATTTTCCACTACTTTGTGAAATGAGGTTCTGAAAGAGCCTTTCCAAATGGAACCTTCCCTATTTTCAGTCCCCTAAGACAAAGTGAGAAAGCGATTGTTATCGTTGTCGTGATATCTGTCCTGGTATCTAGCTTTAAATAGTACCATTTAAAGAAAAAGGAAAATAAAAAATGAAAAATCTCCCTGCCCCACAGACATAGAAGTTGTCTATACAACAAATTGCATTGACCAAGTGGTGACTCCTGCCATTCCAAATACTAAATATTTGAGTTTTGGCTATCCAAAATTATTAGCACACATCCAAATCTTTACCTTCGAAGCCCCTACAGGAAGTCCAAAGGACTATGTGGTACCCAAAGAGCATAAAGGGCTGGTGCTGTCACACTAGTCCAACAAGAACATTTCGTGTGCTACCATGCGACTCTGGATCAGCTCCGGGTTGTTCATTCTTCTTCAACTGTCAGTAGCTTTAGCACTGTGAAATAAGATCTTCATGACTGCTTAGGCTCTTCTGTAAATTCCTCTCTACTCTGTCCTGCAGATTCATACCACAGAGAGCATACAAAAATCAAAAGAAAATACGAAACAAAGGAGGATCTATATGACAATTCTTTATCCTGTGACCACAGCACTTGCTTACTCTGACAGATTTTGTGTGTGTGCGTGTGTGTGCATGTCTTTTCTTAGATGAGATAGTATGAAGTATGATCCTTTATTGATAAGGTTCTTTCTGTATATTCTCTTTGCCCTTTCCCTGCAGTAATATTGGTTAATTATCATTTAAGTGGGGATTACATTTCAGGTAATGCAACAATAGTCAGCAGATAGCTTTAAAGGTATGAAACACTATAATTCATATATGCTAAAGTAATGAAAGCCTGGTTGTGGAATTATTTTTTTTTTCTGTTTTCTCTGATTAGGAGAACAATAATTTTTTTTTTTTAATCAGTCTTCAAACTCATTGGCTAAAGTGTCTCTCAGGGTAACAATCTGAGGTCTGAACTGAGACTGGAGCACATTTTACATCTTGATACATTGTATATGAGGGAAAAATAATATCTTTGCCCTGTAACATTTACCACCTAAATAGATAAGACAAAGACCTTAAAGAAAACAGGAACAGAAAAGGGAAGGAGTTTCATAAAATCACATCCCCTTTCAAAGTTCAGCTTTCCTACAAGATCAAGAGATATTCTATGTGACTAGAAGAAAGAACCACCTGTGTGTCACCATCCAGGTCTCACAGAGTATGGTGAGTAGCTCTTGAATCTGTGTAAAGCAAACAAGCAGGGAGGCTGAGGGACAAGCAGGTGTATCAAGGAAAAGATCAGGAAAAGACTGGCAACAAAATCTTCCCTGGCACTTCCTCAGAGGATTTCAGCACCAAAAGTAAGTGGCACAAGTCATTAAAACTTTGAAAAAACGTATTTGTGTCGAACAGCTCCCACAGTACATTTTTCCATACTGACAGATACTTTCCAAAAGTTTAATCTTTCAGATTTGTTGCATCTGATGATGCCACAAGATGCTAAAATTTTACATTTTAAAGGGTTTAAGGGGAGAGAGAACATGTTCAAGGAAGACAAGTCCAGTAAGAATTAACAACTACATTAAACCAATGCTCTAAAAGTTCTGAAACATAAATTGTCAGAGGCAATATATAGAGAAATATAGACTAATACTACAGATCTGGAGAGAAACATTACCAAAGAAGTACCAAACTCAGCCATAGAAGCCCATAGAACTTGGCTCTGAGAAAATGCTAAGTTGAAAATGAGAGCTCTAGGTCTGAGTGTCATGAGATAAGAAGCTTTCTTTGGTCATTTATTTGCCTTATAATCTAGAAAACACTACTTAATCTGAAAAAAAGCCCACAAACCCCAAACCAAAAAACAACCCTACAAAAACAGAAACCCCCAAAGCAAACCATGAAAACCAAACACACACACTCACATGCACCAGCAAGAAGGTATCAAAGTTATCTGAGACAAATCATCAGCTTCTCCTACTTGTACTCACAACTCAAAATTTTGACTTAATATTATTTACTCTTTCTGTTATGGCTATGTGATATAAGTCATGGGTCTGATCTCTACATTATACATCCAAAGAACAGGGCAATAAGCCTTGAAAGGTTATATGCAATATAAACATGGTCACAGTTTATGATAAACTCTCCTCTGGTGCTATTCTAGAAACCTTACTCTGTCAGGCAGAGAGTTTATGTTTATATATGCACACTTATTTTGAATACTGACAATACAGCACAACAGCAAGATATGTCAGGTTGTTTTGGTTTGTTGTTTTTTTTTTTATGTAGGTATGTTCAGCAGCCGAAATGGACATAATAATGTGTGTGTGTACCACACAAGTGCCTTTCATGCCTGATGAAGCCTGACTAATCTGAGCACTCTAGGACTGTGTCACACTTTCAGGTTACCAAATGCTCACTTATTGGAAAAGGCTGATTGACAGTGTAAGAGCACACTCTTCTCAGTGTATGTAAATATCTGGGGCTAAATTGAAACAACAACAACAAAAAACAGCAACAACAACAACAACAAAAAAACAAATCCAAAACCAACAGTAAACCCACCTCCCCCTAAAACCAAAACCAACAGTAAATGCATCTACCATGCGTCCTTAAACCAGCAAGAGCGACAGGAACAAGGAACACTAGTGAGAGTAATTCTGGAAAAGGCATCTCCACAGAAGTGCAGTAAGCTCTCCGTGGTCTGCGTCCCAGCCCGCAGGCAGAAAGCGGGGCTTGGCTGAGGGCAGCAGTGCATCACTGGGGAGAGCCATGCACCGGACTGCCGCTTGGCGCTCCTCCGACGCCTTACATTTTTACATTTGCAGGCCAGTGCTGCCAGCCCTCTCTCACTCCCTGACCCACAAGCCAGGCACAGCCGGTCGGTGTATTTGCAATCTGCCAACAATCAGTTTTGGGCACCTGGGTTCCCAGGGTCATGGTACAGTTAAACCAGCAGGATTCAGAGGACCTGACTGGGAGGCAAATGCAGCTTTCGGTGGTTAATCCCAGCTGTGGCACCTTCTTTTTCATGGCTAATTGGCTCAGGCTTGTCATATGACCTGGCAGAGGTCTCTCAAGTGTTTGTGGACCACCATTGTTTGATTGGAAGGGAGGGCTGGGGGAGAGGGGGGTTCTGCAGTGCTAAAGTCCTTTGCTGTGGTGCATGTGCTGCTCCACCTGCCTGCTGTTTTATAACACCACTGAATATTTCATATTTCTCAGCTATACTAATCTGTTCTTCCAGAAGCAGCCTCAGAATTGACATTTGCCACAGAAGTCTAGAGACCAGCTTCTAGAATGGAGATGGCACAGACTGTCAAATTTATATTTATTAATAAAGATCCCTGTCTCACACCCTTTTTTCCCAAACATAATGGAAAATCATATTGAGATTCTCCGGTATGTTCTCAGCACGTTGCCTATAACTTTGCTCCACCCATATGGATT
The DNA here is from genome assembly GCA_035590275.1 of Ibycter americanus. Classification (NCBI taxonomy): domain Eukaryota; kingdom Metazoa; phylum Chordata; class Aves; order Falconiformes; family Falconidae; genus Ibycter; species Ibycter americanus. The sequence continues at coordinate 78,054,067 of JAVJGI010000040.1, read as the reverse complement.
TTACAAGTTGCCCTGCATAATGAGGGCATTACTTGGAGAAAGCTGCTGAAGTAGATCCTATACTAAGATGTTTTGCGAAATAAAATAAAAATCGACGGCATTTGTTTGGGTTTTAACTTCGGTTAACTCACTGTTTAAAATGTGTGGTTTAAAGACATACTGACATATTTTAAGATATAAAGCTGGATGGATTGATCCTTTTCAGTGTTTTGTATTGTCTGTTACAGACCAAAGTCATGTTTCTTTGGAGTGCACCTAAAGACAGAATTTGGCTTTAATGATATACTTTTGGGCAGTCAGGCATTTAACCTAAGAACTGTGTTGTCAGAGAAGCTATTTGATGGTGGGAATTTTTATGAACAGATAATACAACACTCTTTGGCGTTACTTCTCACACAGTCCCTGTAAATCAGGCACAACTGCTTTATTGAAGTGAATGGAGTTAGATCATCACAAAGATGGTGTAAATAAGGGGAAAATTAGGCCCATCAAATTTGAATACTTACTTTCAATGTCACATTTTAAGAGATCATTAGCCTTCAATTTTCAGTGAGGCTCTGCTCCTTCACACACTGGATGCCATTATAGCCATTGCCGTAATTCTCAGAAGAGGCTACTGTATCTACTAACACACACACAACTTACTGAAGCCCTATGAATACAGTATTGTCCACTTTTACTTGCCCACCTGGAGTATGTATTTCACTGCTCACCATGCTATTAACAGTATTCTTAACTGCTGGGTTCTTTCTGCTCTGAGTTACTCAGTCACCTGCAAATAATGATTCATCCTGTTACAAGTCCAGGGAAGTTTTTGCATATTCCTCAGTGTAGTTAAACCTTTTAACACCACCAGAAGTTCTCAATATTTCTAGACTCTGAATTAAACTTCTACAAGAAGAGATTGCTCTATTTTCTGTGAGAAAAATCCTGCGAATATTATTTTTTCATACAAACTAAATTGATCCACACCTGAAACGAAGTGTATTTCTACTAGTTCTTAGCATCCCTAATACATTTGGTTATTACAGGTTTTATTCTGAGTCACATCAAAACCACAGGATTGAAGTTGTCATGAGTTGCATTTTATCAGCATAAATGAGAGGTTTTTGCTGCTTAGGGTGATTATTTCAGCTCAAGCTGTGACAGTTCTGAAGAGAATGATTGCACATATATTAGGCAAAAAATAATAATAATTAATTTTAGAGACCCTGCAATGCAGTCTTCCATGTGGATCTTTTTTTTTTTTCTTTTAATCCTTCTACATGACAGTAATTCATTATTTTGTTACTGTGAGTTTGCTGAACTGAGAATGTATGTGGATTTCATGTAACCATCCAGCCGTTTGTGTAGTCTCCTAATTATTTTCTGATATTCTAGGAAGAAAACCAAGCAATTATGGATTTGGAGCAAATGCACATGGCTTCATTATTCATTATTTTAAGCTGTTTAGTTTTGTGAATCTGGGGAGTTTTCAGAGCTTAAAATAAAGAGAAGGAAGCAATCAAACATTCTGTTTGGTGATGATTCATTTATTCAAAAGCCCATGACAAAAAATGTATGGTTGAGAGGAACTCTGCCATTTACAAAGGTGACTTGGGTCACAAAATAAAAAAAGGTTTACAGTAGTGTTACATCCTTTTTATACTACATTAGCATTGCAAATACGTCCAGACAGAATCACATTTTCTGTTTAGGTCATATTCTCAATCCTGCTGTATACACTCAATTACTCACATGGTCCTTTTCCTTCAGTGAAAGCCCAGATTCACAGAGAGGAGGTACAATTTATAGGTCAAGGAATAGAAAATACTAGTAATAGTAGCAGCAGCAGTAGAATTAGTAGTAATAGTATAGTTGCTTCAAAAATAATATAAAAAAAAAGCGCCACAAACAAATCAACTGTAGCTTTTTCTTAAGCTTCAGGTACTTTGCGTCTCTCAGGTAGAGCATGGCATTTTTAGACCTAAGATTTCTGATATGACTTCTGCCTTATATTGGAAATTTCTATAGACAGGTGGGCAGATTCTAACTTTACAAGCAATCTGTTTGCAAAGTATTCTTTATCAGTATGTCAAAGTCAAAGTTGGAGTAGGGAACAACTTAGACATGTTAATCTTAATAATATGTTTCTGTCCTGTTCTTTGAAGTCGAACAGTTCCCAGAACATATATCCAACTGATGTATAACAACCAACAAAATAAGATTGTTTAATGGCCAGCATTGGCACCCCACTCAAACTCACAAACAGTATCTAAGGTTGATAAATTCTCAAAAAAGACCAAAACAAACCAACCAACCCAATTAACCAACCAAAAACCAACACATACAACCCCTAAACCCCGAAAGTTTTTCTTACGTTAAATGTCTGGAGATGCAATCTCTCTCAAGCATATTTCTTTTCTCACTTCATTGCCTGCCTTGATATATATGATTTAGGATTTCTTTAGGTCAAATCAAAATAAAGTCATTTGGCCAGCAAAATAAGTGAAAAGCGAAACTACGCATTGTCTGGTTGTCTGGTTTTGTTGTTTCGTAGTGCCAGCACAACCCACATACATATTTGAATTGAAAAATTAGTTTTAACCAGAAATTTTTATAGTCAGCTAAAGGTAAATGGTCTGTGTACTGATGACAACCTAGCCTTCCCTCAAACAGAACTGGAGATTCTAATATTTCTTAAATCATAAAAAGTACTAAGTCAAAACATTTTAAAGATCCTTAGAGTGCAAATCAAACTATGAAAACTACAATTCCTGTCAGCAGTGACCTACAGTGAGTTCTTCAACCACAAACATTGAAGACCACTTGTATCTAGTTCAGGCTTGAATACAACGTAAGGGCATCAGAAACAATTCCTGGAAAGGAGTATGGAGTATAATGGAAATATGACTACCGAAATAGTCATCCTAAGGTATGCAACCAGTATGGACAGGCCCTCACAACAGATTACTGTTTTGCAAAGCCATAATCATCTGAAAACAGCCTTTGAGTAGGAAATGCCTGTACCTACATAGCTACCAGTTCCATGTATAATACAGGGACCAGTTTAGCAATTTACCATCTAGTCTGTATTTTACCATGGTTAAATGAAAGACACACAAACAGTGTAAACTGCTAGTGCAACCAGGCAGAACACTAAAGGGTTAATATTATTCTTTCCTACTGGCACAGGCAGGTTTACAAGCAATTCTTTTTCAAAATCAGAGTTAGATTGAACTACTTCAAGTGCATTTTGCTTTGACAAGTGAATGTGAAAATGACACATTGGATCTTTACCTCTTAATGATTCCTAGATCCAATGTGCAGTTTTCAAATTAGGCATCAAGTCAAACATGGAGAATTCACCAAGTCATGGCATATGCTTTGTTTCCTTTTAGATTTGGTCTCATTGATGCTCATGAAACTTTACAGAATTAATAAAAAAGAATACCAAAATTACTTCCAAGGATGATATACGAAAAGAATTCTTCTTCTCACCATGTATTTTCTGTATAGGCCTGAAGGGCTAACATGATAGCACAGAAATTAAGTCGTGTGGGAAAGAAAAAAAAATTATGGCTTTTTAAAATTGTTATTTTCTGCTAAATCTTGGAAGTAGATGATTGCATTGTTTGCATGTGATATTGCAATCTCAGATATGCCTTCAGTGCCTCTGATCCTATATGGTCAGATAGGAGAAACCTATACAAAATAGAAAAATTTATGAGAAGTACACAGTGACATGAGTGCATAAAAAGTGAAGGATGCAGACAATAAAATCTAGTCCAAGGCAAGCTCTTAATCAAAAATATCACCTCCCCAACCAATCTTCTCTTGGTATAAACCTATAGAAGCTCCACTGGCATCAGAAAAGTTTGGTCTTCCAAGATGCTTTGAACTGTTCAAACTCTTTCTTTCTTTGTTTCCTGATACAGCTAATATCTCATATTAGTTTAGTCATTCAATCAAGTAGACTAGTTAGAGCTATGTAGTTTTCACAGCCACATCTGTATCAGATTTTTGGACCAAAAGTTTAAATACAGACCATTCTACAGAAAAAAACAAAACCAAAACAACAAAACTGAATATGAATCTAAACTTAGAGAAATAAAGTTTTGGGTGGAGACATTCAACATTAATTTCATCTGATATATTCTAGCTGTGGGGGAAATGAGCTATCAAAAATATTTATGGAAGAGTCTAAAACCCCCGTATGTGTAGTTCGGTGGGAAAGAGAATAATATCAATTATTCAGTAAAAAATGAACACTTAAGTAAGAAAAGAACATGTCAACCTTTTCTGAAAATAAAAACTGTGGAAGCCTCTCATAAATGAACTGTGAACAAATTTATCGTGGGCAAAATAAGATATTTATGTAGTCAGAAGCCATTTTATAGAATCAATACCATATATAAGAATTGATATAAACAGGGAAATGGGATGCTAAAGTGATATGGCAGTACACAGCAAGTTTAACATAAACCAACTTATCACAAATAAAGAAAAAAAGAGAGAGAGATCATTTTGGGCAGAAGTCATCAACAGGTTTTGCTCTCATAATCTTATGGAGCTGAGATGACAGGAAATGATATCTCCCTGTTAGAAACATAGAATATGATAAAAGTTTGGCAAGGTTACGACAATGCGCACAGTATCAATATATTATTTGGATTGAAAAATAAGGTGTTGTCTAGAGAAATTGTAGATGTCCCATCTCTGGAAACATTCAAGGCCAAGCTGGACTGGGCTTTGAGCAAGCTAATCTAGTTGAAGATGCCCCTGCTCATTGCACGGGTTTGGACTAAATGATCTTTAAATGTCCCTTCCAACGCAAACCATTCTATGAGTCTACGAAACTTCAGCATTTATGCCCAATGAGACCCCAACCACAGTATGCATCCCCTCAATTACTTCTTCTTAAAAGGTAGTTTTTAAGTGACTGTGAGGTTTTTCTATGTCTGTTTGTTTGGGGTTTTTTCTGTTCATAAGAGACTTCTGCTAAACAAAAGCTCCAAGTGGAGGGCTCCTAGACAGTGAAGAAAATTATTTTTTCTAATTAAATTTTCATCTATCTCATCAATAATCTTACCTTATCAATCTTACCAATACAAATATTACATTTTGTGCCTTCAAGGTACATTAGGTTTTTAATGTGCAGTGATGGGGTTTTAACAAAATATTCTATCTCCCATTTTCTATGAAGAAGCTGCTGTCTTCTGTTATAGAAGTATCCCTTTCTAATATTTCAACTTGATCTTGCAGTAAGACTGTTGCATCCACAAAGACTGCTAGTTGATTTCACAATGTCTATTTACTAAGTTGCATTGCTGTATGAGATCTGCATCTCTTTTTAATCTACGTGTTTGTTCAAGAGAGAAAGAGAAGAGAATCCCAATAATTACCTGGTCAGTTTTTCCATTGCCAGATTGGTATTTATGTGTTTCTCAGATGTCGCCTCATCTGCATAAAATGTTTTCTCTATTGAGAGCAGAATTTTATAAAAAAATGGGAAAACAGCCTAATTAATCAGAATTATCATTCAGAAAGTTTACTAAAGAATTCTTAACAAACATAGCATCAGCAGCCAAAGGGAGAACTATGGCTGACCTTCATTTCTCTACTTCCTCTCTCCTTTCACATGTAGAGAAAGGCATTCTCAGGACATGAAGAAATTAAGAGTAAAAACTAATAGACAGGAGATTAAGAAAATCAGGTATTCCAGTATACACATAACCAGGCTGGCTAAGGAAGAGACATAAATTAAAAAGTAGTGCATTTATTATGCACCATGTTTAATGTCTCAGTACCTCCTTGTGATCCACCACACAACACATCATAACAGAAGCAACTTGTGAAAACATGCGTTTTCAACTTTAGCCTGAATTGAGTAGCAGCCACAAGAGTGCGGTCAAACAGGGGAACAAGTTTCCTTGAGAGGTGGGCAATGCCTCTAACAACTTTAACTTTTGGTCAGCCCTGAAGTGGTCAGGCAGTTGGACTAGATGGTCATTCTAAGTCCTTTCCAACAGAACTTTTCTATTCTAGTCTAGTCTAGTCTACTTTAGTCTATTATTTTATTTTAAATTGGCTGATTCCTCATTTGCCCATTCAGGTAAACAAATTAGAGGTGAAGGAAGGAGAACCAGATTAAGTTGAACCAATGTAAAAAAAAAAGGTTTTCCTCTCTATTTAATCTGCATTAAAACAAACAAAGCAAAAAAATGCTGGATTCAAAAGAAAAGAAAAGAAGAAAAGAAAAAAAAAGCCATTTATATCACTTTTAACAAAAAATTGCTTCTGCTCTATTTGGGTTAGTATTAACCCCAAAAAAGCAATGGAAATGAAGTCATAGATTCAGATGTCTTTTGCACAAGAGGCAGATTAGTGGTTTACTTTCATTGAACAGCTCAGCAGTCATGAGATGTGAGAATGCATCAGAAGTTTCTCTGATTGTGAGGGATCCACTTCCAAAAGAGAATTCTATACCTATTGCAGCAAGATTTTTTGGAAGTGGGCTGTTCTCCAGCTCTCCTACTGATGCTGTTCCTCCTTGTTGAAATAGGTCAATCTTTACCGAGTTTAGAAGGAAGGGCGAGAGTAACTTGATATTTCGTAGATAGGGAGCTTACCCGGAAAACTGGACATTTCCAACTTGTCTCTACTTTAATGATTGTTTATATACATTATGACAGCGGGTAAATCCTGACACTATTTAAAATACTGGAATTTGAAGTCCTACTAAAATTTTGAGCTTCAGCAAGCCAGTTGATTTTTGCTATGAACAGCACAACCCCGTTTGATTCTAAAATGTCTAAATAAATATGAACAGTGACGCAGAAACCAGAGCTGCTTCACAAACTCGTCAGAACATAGGCACAGATATGCTTACTGATACCCTGGAGTTACTGCAAGTGAAAACTTTCCAAAGTGTCTACATCAAAATAAAAGCTCTCACAAATACAAACGTGATTTACAGTTCGTCCTCTTGAATTTCTAGTAGCAATAATCCCTACACTTCTGATACTTGTATTTTTAATGAAATGGTTTGATAACTTCTTTTATTTGTAATCTGCTTTTATGATCAGACTTACCTGATTTGATTTAATATTTTGAAGGAGGGTTTGTAACGGTACTTACGAAACCACAGACCTTTTTTGCTGCCTACCAGCTGTTAATTACCACTCTTTCCCTAAAGGTTGCCACCCCACAGATGAGCTACAGTAATGATGCAGCAGCTCCTAGTCCACTTCAGTACAAAGTCAGGAAGGTTATTTAAAAGACTGGAGTTAATTACCGTTTACTATGGTTTATGGGTAATAGATGGGTGAGATTCAAAGTGCTACCCAAATATTTGTTGAGTCTGCTGGGGTACTTACTTGGTTTCTTAATTGAGTTGCAACATATTCCAGTGTCTCCCTCTTGGCTCCTATTGAAAAGACCAGACTTAAACCCTTAATTTGGTCCTTGCAATAGATTGAAGTCAGCCTTTCTGCTGTACTAATTGTTAGCAAGTAATGTCTTAAAGCACTTCAGAACTAAATAAAATTTCTCATGGAACTTCGACGTATTTTTCTAATACACAAGAATGTGCTAGCAAACTGTTATCTAATACCACCTCCCACTATATTAGTGATCATATTGTATGTGATGACACGTGTTCCTGGAGAAATCATGGGCATACTGCAAGTGGGGGGATGAGAGTTCTCTGTGTATGCATAGAAATTTCACACTCCCATAAACCATTCCAGACTGGGGAAACAATCTCCACCCACACTCATTAACAGAGGCTCAAATCGAGATCTAGCACCACCTCTGGCATGCTTTATCGAGTCCTGATTTTGCAGTCCCATCTGTTCTTCAGAACTGCCAGTTCATCTAGCAACCAATCACATTAGACATTTTTAGACTGTGAGAGGAGTTAGCTGGAGCTCTTAACAAATTGTTCCTGTCATCTACCATCAAGTTTCCCATTATCACTGACAGCAGGACCAACCCATGGCCAATACCCATTTGCACTTCCAGCTGAGAGAGAAAGTTCCCCCACAAAACTTCATTTAAGCTAAAACATAAATTTTGTTCAGCTGAACTACACAGGCTGAGAACTCACCCATCCCTCAACAAAAATGTAGAGAGGAACTACTTTTTGGTCCTAGAATGATGACTGAAGCAAATTTTATCAGATAAAATCAGCTTAGGATTCTCTTTCTGCATTAAAAACTGGAGACTATAAATTACTATGGGTTAAAGGCAATATTTTCCAGCAGTTTAGCAAAACACCCACTTAGAATGTTTTATAAAGGTGCTTTAACATTCCTTGGATGCTTTGCTCCACACTCTCATAGGCCACTTCAAAAATCTAATCCATCATTAGCAAAATCACTGGATAGCCTGCAGAACAGAGCAGCAGCACACAGACTGCCTGCTGGTACTTGAGAAATGTACACAGGAACCGTCTGTGAACATCTGAGCCAACACCAGCCCCTGGTGTGCTGGCTAGCATTCCTGCAGGACAGACCACAGCTGCCAGGGCCCAGTGATGTCCCAAGGCACTATTTGCTTTACTCATACAAACCTAACCACTGAGTTCAAAAACATTGCTGAGCCCTTTAGAAAATGTTTGTGAATTGGCGTGAAAATGCTCTCAAATGGATCCACCAAGTTTAGTGGTCACTTGAAAACCTTGAATATTACTTCTATATCTAATGATCGGTTTTTTGCTAACAAGCCTGGCTTCTGGAGAAGTCCAGGTTTTTCTGAGGATGTTCCAACACAAGTAGATTTGGTTAAATATGGCTTGATAGAGTGCAGAATAGATATTATGCTATAGCATCACAGATTTCCACATCAGTGTTGAATTTTTTTGCCAGTGTTTATGATACTACTTGTTTTGCATACAGCCCATTCCTCTTTACAAATTTCTTTGCTCTATTTTCTACTATAATATTAAGGACTAAACAACATAAACATTACCTTGTGACATGTAAAAAATAGGCTTATATTATTTTTCTGTCTCTACATTTTTAATTTTTTTTAAATTTGACTATCATTTATAACTTCTCTTAATACCATAATATTTATTTTGAAAAATCAGTGCAAATTTGTCCAGAAGGCACTCAGAAAAATAAAATAAAGGGAAGCCCACTAATTATTATTCAGATTCCATTTATGGATCATTACCTTCTCAAAGATAAGTATTCTAATGCTAAACTGAATCAGCACTTCGTAAAGGTTCAGAATTTGTTCTTTGCGAAGCTCCAGGACGGGAAATAAGAAAGGTGTCTTTAATTTTCTTTAATTTTAAAGATGGCCAAAGACCATTAAAATAAATAGTTTAATGTGAAACAGCGGTACTGAGACCTTCAGTGGAAAGGGACCTCGGAGTCTCTTATTTAACTAATCAGAGATCACATTTCATAACACTTCCCACATAATACAATTGTCCGTGTGCTTCTCACACAACAGGAGTTGCTTGCATTGATAGGTTTGGGGAAAGACAGAAATAGGAATAGTTGATATGGCTTGAAGATCTCTTCCTCTCCAAATCTGAAGGGACAGAGAAGAAAAGAACCTGACAGCAGGCAATGGACCCAAAGGAACTGCTATGGCAAGGCAAATTCACATGTTGTAGTTGCATCCCCAGCAAAAGCAGCATTCCAGATTGCTTCCACTAGCCAGGAAACAAAGAGACATCTAAGCCACTGGCAAATATCTCCCCTCACTGTCATGCAGTGTCTATGTAAGACTAGTTTTGATCAGTTACCTGCTAAAAGCCAGCTGAGATCAGTTCTTTGCTCAGAGACAGTAATTGTCCCCTGTTGGAAACTGGGGTTCAACCCAGGTTCTGCTTTGCCCCGTGCCCTCTGTAGACTGCTCCTTGACTGGGTCTGTTGCCTCCTTCCTTCAGTTTGAAGGAGATACATTTATCAGTAGTCCTAATATTTATGGTGTGAAAAGTGGGGTGTAATCACACTTGTTCATGTCTCTTTTGCTTGAAGAAAATGCATGTAGGGCAGGGGATGGGAGATGGAGTGGTAGTGCTCATCAGGAAGTCTGCTAGCCAGGCAAAGCAGTATGCTCATTGCTGTTGGAACCTCATCTTTGTTGTTCCAGACAATTTTTTCTTGCCTTGGTCTCTTGAATCTCTGAGGTCAATGAAAGTCCTTCTGTGACTAAGATGATCTATCTTTGCTCCTGTGAGTAGTAGTTAATGAAAAAGTAGGATAGCAATCTATACAAGTGTTGAGGAATGTTACTTTTGTAGTGATTAGCCATTGTTTCTTAGTCAGGTTTCCATCTCTACTAAATGTCTCCAGGAGATACGAAGGGAAGCATTCAGGTCAAAATCAGATGATATTGGAGTTCTGATTGAACAAAACCATATGCTTCACATTTTCCTCTGTAACCTAGTATTGCACAGAACAGAATCTGGGAAGGCGCAGAAAAAAGAAACAGCTCAGAATGCAGCAATCAGGCTCACTTCTAAATGCATAATGTAGATGATATTGAGGTGAATACCCACAAGGAAATCTGAATAAGCTAGTTCTGGCATTTAGATATTTACTGATTCCAAACTGTCTTTGTGAAAACTGCAATTTGAAGAGCATAGACGCTTAATTCAGTATTCCCTGAAATACAAAAGAAGAGAAGCATGGTATCATTTGACTGATTTATTCTGCTTCTTTCTTCAAGAGTGCCTGCATTTTATTCTCTTGAGAAGACTTGTATCTTTCAGAAAAGCAGGCTGGGAAGCTAACCAGGTATTGTCAATGCACCATCACTGTGCAGCTGGGAATGAATTTGATGAGCTGATTCCTGGTGACACAGCTTTTAAAATACAGGTAATGTAAATGGAAAATCTATACAGTTGTCAATAGTTTTGGAAAGCTTATTTGTCATCACCGGAAAGTTTAGAAGCAGACCAGCTAAAGTTTTCTCATTACTGGATGGCATTTTGCAGCAAATAATGTCAGCTTGCTGGGCTAAGACTAGAAGCAGTTAGCACTATACACAGTGGGGTGGTGAGAGGATTAAAACACCCACAGACCCAAATCCAGATCCAAATCCACATTGGAATAGTTTTAAAATTCAGTAGCATGCAGCTGCAGTGGTTTGTTCCAAAATATTTAGATATTTACTATTAATGTGTCACATTTTCTTGGAGTTATTGAAGCCTACAACAGAGAAAATAATTTGTTACATACATTTATGAGATTCAGATCTTGCTTCATGTTTCTGATATTTTGTAAACAGTGCATAGAAGCAATGGGATATTTTTTCTAATGGTCCTGACCGCGCCTTGCTCTGTGCTGGGTAAAGTGACGTGAAGATCTATGTTCCTAAACGTTATTTGAAGAAAGCTGCCTTCAAATGCAGAATCAGTTGCTGTGTCACTCTTTCACGGTAGTTAAATGGTGCTGTAGGAATAAAATACAGATTATGCTCTTTGTCCTTGAGATGTGACAGCTCCTCAACTAAGGTATCGTTATGGCTGCTGTAATGTGTACCTGAAGATATATTTGATTTAAATTACTTTAGAGTCATGGGTCACAAAGAGCACTTCGATGCCTTCTTCACTTAGCTGCATCAGCTGATTAGTCACAGCCAAGATTCCTACAAGGAGACCTGATGCCTCACCTAAAAAGTGGGAAGATGCTTCTTCAAGGGCCATAATGTGAATTACAGGCCCCAGCTACAATCAGCTCCAGGAAAAACTTTCTCAATGTTCAAAGGTGTTCGGATCAAAGTGTTACTTTCTCAGTTTCTATCCAATCAAGCTTTGCTAATATGGTGACAAAAACTGCATGCCATCACAAAATTCTACGATACCTTTTTCTACTGAAATTCAGACTTCCTTTCCTAGGACTTATACTGAAAAATGACCTTTCTTTTTCTGAATATGAAAACATTACTAAATGTTTTGCTCTGAACATATCCTAGTGGGTTTTCTATTTGGTTCAAATGCGATCAGTGCTGTCTGGATTTTTTTCCAGTGTTAAATCTATAGGAACACAAGTGGAATGGGAACTATTGAGCAATGTGCTGGCCTTTCTTGTGTTCCTCCCAGTCAAATGTCAGTCATGGTTTCTGAGTACAAAAGATGTGTGTGTGCACGCCAACTGTTATTTAAAATAAATAAATAATTTCCACTGCAATCCATGGGTGTCTTTTTCTGCCCTCAGCTATTATGCTCTTCTGATGGTCTTGATATCCAGAGCTTAAATAAACTTAGGAGTAAGCATGCACTTTATTTTTTCAGTCAAACAAACCCAGGCATAAACATATGACTAACTTATTTATATTCTTTTTCTATGAAAATTTACAGTCACATTTTTAAATGAAAATGAATAGGTGAATAGTCAGCTTCAGCTCCAGAGAAGCTGGCCTCTGGAGCTTCTTACAAAATTCATACCCAAGGGTGCTTTGTGCTCCTTGTAGAACTAAGTCGTCTCCAAGCACAGTTAAATGGAGTCAGTCAGACACTGTTTCTGCTGAATGTCTGCCTCACCTCCTTGCGTCTTAAATTCTTAATCTTTTTTTCCCAACTCTACTGTCTGCTTTTTTCTTGCCATGTATTCCCAATTCTTCATTCTCCTCGCATTTCCACACTAATTTTCTCTACTCATTTACCCAATCCTTCTGAAGCTAGGCAGTGACTTGTTCCCTTTCATTTTTTCTTTCAAAGTCATTATTCTAATGCTGGTGAATCTGGACATTATTCAAACAATAAAAATTACATGTTTTAGTACTGAGAAAGATTTTTAAATATGGGAAAGAATAAAGATAAATCCTTGAAGACTGTCACCTTCAACAAATGCTGTTTCAGTTAAGGAAGATGTTACAAGAACCAACCATAGCATGCTCCTAAGACGGCTTTACTTCAGAAGGTGTCACAGCTGGGTGGAAAACAGAATTGCTGTCCTCTGGGAAATTTTGTTGTTTGTTGTTTGTTTTCCAACTAGCATATTTCTCTTTGTTGGCAGCCAAAGGCAAGACTGTCGTTTGAATATATCTGTGGAGTTGATGGGGCATGGTGATGGGGACAGGAGATTACTTAATGCTCCTGTGGAAAAGATTTTGGAGGACCACAATGCACTGATACTAAATGCTCCAAACACTTTCCTGGGGCTACCACTCTTAGGGTAGTAAGCAAGCACTGCTTAGTTTGCCTAGAGTGCATAATTCTCTTGGTCCAGGTGGCAAGAGAGAATGGCACAAAACATGATGATCCTGTAACAGTTAGTAGTGGCCTCTAAGAAGCAATGGAGGTCCAAGATTGCTTCTATACCCAACAGCTGTGGTAAAACTAGGAACCCTAACCCTTTGCCATGCTCTGCCCCATATTGCTTCTATTTTACCTTGTATGTAAGAATTAATGCTCCATTCCCTACTCCATTTGGAAACTCCAAAAGTTCAGTATTTTCTGTGGGGTCCCAGCCCATGTGAATAACCCAGAGCTCATTCAAGGGCTTCTCTACATCTCTAATGCTACTTTCCATGCACAGTATCAGAATTGGGACTGAGGGCAGAAAAAGAAAATCTTATAGCACTGAAGGTACTTAAGTGTCTATATAATAAGTATCAAACACCCAGGCTTATTGCATGTGAGCATGACTAGATAGTTTGTGTAAATTTAATTTTGTATGTGTATGAAGATAATTGATTGGGCATACACATTTTCAGATCACACAACAATGAGGGACCAATTCTAATCTCAAATGAATAATTTGCAGTGTGACAAATCTTGAATATCTTGTTGCTGTCATTACAAAAGCCAATTGCAAAAGGATTGTTCACTCGTCTGAAATTCCCTGTTCTCTGTTTGCTTGGAAAATACATTCAGGAGTTACTTCTATGGGTGTAACACACTCATCTAACTTTCCATAAAATGCAACTGATTGGAAAAATATACCTAATTGGCAGAAATAATTTAAAGCCAAGTGGCTACTTGATGAAGGTAATCCCTTCTCTCCTTCCATATCTGTTTCTTTTCAAATACAGCATTGAAACAACCCAAAATTTTTCAGTTTGTGTAATTTTGACATAATTCCCTTTCTTTCTACCTGAGTCACAAAATGATTCATCAAAAAATCAAAAGCAAAGAGGAAACTTTAGAGCACTGTAAGAGCTGTAGTGCACCTAGAAAGCAGTGCTCCAGAGACAATACTGGAACAGAGGAGTCCTGGAATTAACATTTCCATGAGACATTGTGGATACTGCCATAGGTATGATGTATGGACCTATGTTAATTTTTCAGGGGCAGGGAAGGAAGAGAAGGAGTATATACAGTAATACTTAGGAGAAATGCAAGAACAGAAAGAATCATGGGCTAGAAAGATGAAACCTTCATTAAAATTGATGTACTAACAGAAGGTGATTCAGCAGAACTGAGATGGAGAAAATATAGTTTTCCTAACATAAGGTAACAGCTGCTCTACCTGCTAGCCCTACCTTTTGATATACGTCCTGCCACTTTAGATGTCAACCAGTTTGAAAGGTTCATGAAAATGGCAGGGAAGAGAGATAAATGTCACATGGCTTGACAAATCAGCACACCACATTAAAAACCATAATGAGCAGGATGGACAAGTGAAGAAAGAAAGCGTAAACCCAATTTAAAAAGAGTTAAAAAACAAACAAAAAAATCATTGTCCAACAAATTACACAATCAGAATTTGTGAGTTTGATGAAAAAGAAGAATTAACTTTTTCAAGCAGGAATTATTATCAAATTTCTGTTATTTGCTTTTTCAAATCTCTTGCTTATGTTCTGGAGTTGCTCTGCAAAAAAATATAAAAGGGAGAAAACTACCTTTAAAAATTTAAAGCTGAGATTCAAGCAATCTGTTTATTCCAGAAGAGAAGAGTTTATGAAAAACACCTAGTGCTGAAAAATACATGAAAAAAAGATTTGGCAGAAGGAATGGGCAAAAGTCCAGTAAAAGAAGATGGAGATGCAAGAAAGATTTTATATTATTAATGCTAATGAATCTCAGCTTTGCCATTCTGGAGCTGAATTGTTTATTGGTTGGAGGTTTTTTTTGTGGGGTGAAGGTTAACCTAGGGCTCATATGTAAAGACAAATTTTGAGGTTTTATTTTTTTCTGTATTGAAGAGGGTTTTGAATGGAACAGGTAAAAGATACAAAGGGCATTGTAAAATTCTGTCAGTAATTGAAAGCAGCCAAGAATTTTATATAGGGCTACAGAGCTAAGAACTTCATGGAATAACAAGCTGCTGAAAGTATGGGAAAGTTTAGGCATAGCTAGCGAGCAAGAGTGAGTGTTGTGCTAGGTCAGCTGAGAGTAGTAAAAAGAGTCTGGCCTTTAAGCATTCATCAGGACTTTGGGGTTTTGACTTTCAAGAGCTTTAATTTGTTGTTCTGTCGTGAATTCTTGTGGCATTGCAGCTTCCTTTGTAATATGAGCTAAGTTATTTATTGCCTAAAAATAAAATAAAATAAAATAATCAAGCTGTGGTTTTATGTGCAACAGATATGAAATCTGCAAATCAGCTAGTGCAAGAACAGGTGTATATTCCCCAGGAATACCCAAAGGAATGTAATTTGCTTCCTGCCTCTTATGCTACTTTCTGATCACTGGAGACCAACTGAATACTGAATTAACTTTGATCAAATAAAACATTTCATCTTTGACCTCCACACAAGGAAAAAAAACCAAACCTGTACAAAGTAGATCAGCACCAAAGGATATGGATCTAGCTAAGAGGTCAAGGACAAGTTTATTTTATTTTCTTAACTTTCACAGTGTGGCACAAAAGTGCAAAACAGCAAATGCCTTCATGGGGAGCTCACTAGAGTCCTTAGCGAGTCTTCAGTGAATTCTTTTACATTCTTGTCCCCCAGAAAGTAGCAGCAGCAGTGTTCACCCCATGATACTATATAATTGCTCTGAAAAATACTATGAACAGAACGTCTCCATAGAAAATGTATTGTTGATGCCCCACAACAACACAGCAGAAAAAGTAGGGTCCCTAGGGAAAAAGAATAAAATTCATGAAGACACCTAAGTGATTTAGAAGCCCAAGTTCCTTTTCCAAAAGTGAAGTATGTTTGTAAGCTCAAATCCTCAGAGGAACATAGGGCTTAATATATGATGCAGTAAACTCAGTGGTGCCACAACTAGACTGCTACCAGTACCTGAACTAGTCAGTTTAAAGTTAGCTCACGTATCTGTGGTGGCAAGAGTACCCTGAGGGTTATTGACTCAAATGCCTAATTCATTTCTGAAAATGGGACTTGGGACTCTAAGCTGGCTTAGACCATTTGGAAACATATAGGGTATGACTCAGCCTTGCAAGACTCAAAATGCCTTTACCTACATTGCCATTAGCAGGAACTGGAAGTATCAGAAGAAAACCAACAAAGCACAATTGTGAGAGTTAACAGAATGAAGACAAAGAGCTTGCTTTTTTTTATTAATTTATTTTCTTCTTTTTATGTAGCAACGACTGTACAGTGTTTAATTTTTAATAAAAAATAAGATTAATTTTATCATATACTTACTTACGGTTGAACTCTGTGTAATCTTAAAGGTCTTTTCCAGCCTAAATGTTTCTATGATTCTATAATTCTCTCTAGAAGTATAGAGATTAAACATGGTGTTTATATATGTCTGTGTCTATATACATTATTGATACTGCTAAGCATAACATGATATATCAAACGAAGTGGTAAACCAGGTATAAATCCAATGCATCTGTGCCAGGAACCTATGCATATAACAATTAATGGACTGAATAAATACCACACATACAGTAATCCCCATTCAGAATATTCCCAGTTACCCTAGATAATTAATTGTGGCTTCAACACTTTTTTCTACATATTTTGTCTATATAAATGAAAGTCTCAAAAAATGACTATACCCTCAACAGTAACTTACGCAGTATCCGTGTATTGCTCAGCCTTGTCTTGTAGACTTACCAAAGGGATCAGATCAGAGAAATACAGTTGCTGATGCAACAGCAAGCTTATGAGAAAAAACAAAACCCAAAGAATATGTTGTGGTTGTCATGCTCTGAATATGTAGGATTTTTCATAGCAAGAATACCTATAGTTTGCTCCATTCTTAACCCACAGCAACCATATGTAAGGATCATGTCAAGAATTTTTCCTTTTAATTAGGAGTGTGTACTATATCCTGAAGTAACTACATCTAAGCTATTGAAAGCATCACTTCAGCCTAATAAGAGTTTTCTATGATGAAAAGGCAAAGCACCTTGCAAGAAAGTCAGCTGTATTGTCTTGAAATTTATTACCAAGCTTTAGCAAAACACAAGACAAGTTCTGAGCGATACTTGGACCTATTTTTCTAATCTGTTGTTTTACCACCTGCCCAACAAATTTTTATTCTCAGCGGCTCCATCATACATTGTCTCCATCTGAAGTTCTTTCATAATGATTAATGCAAAATATTTTTGCTTTGCTACTTGGGTACTTGTAGAGTAATTCTTTTCTGGAAATTGAAATAACTTTCTGTTCCCTAAAGCTGCATTGGCTTTATGCATGAGGGACATAATCGTATATTATTTGGCATGGCAACTTACTCCACCACATTCTGCAGTAATGACTTCTGTTTTGCTTTCACTGAAGTAGGCATGTATCTTTTGTTTCTTGTGTTTCAGTTTGATGTCATTGACACCAAAAATGTATTTGGCCGGGCTCATTTAAAGTGAAGGGTCCCTTCAGTATTCACATTATTATTTTTGTCACTTTCTTCTTTCTAATCTGTCTTGCAAAGATCCCATGTATTAATTTTTCTTTCAGTTAAAATGGCACAGGTCTGATAGTGCCCTCATTACCCAAACTGTTATTTCTCCCTCTGGCCTCACAAACTGTATTAAATGATGTTTCTTTGGGAGAGTCCAGCAATGACATTCTGAGTAATGCTTTGAACGATGGATCTCAAACTGGATTTAATTTACATTTAATAAGACATGTATTGTATGGTAAATTAATTACAACTGACGGTTGAATGTGATTTTTGAGAATTAATACTTAAGGAATGAATAGTATGTTTATTATATGGAAAGTTAAGGAATATCAATAATATTTCTCTCCAGTAGTGAAGTAGTATTTGTTTGACGTAAGTTAATTATTTAATCAGGTTTAAAAGAACAACTATTTAAGCTCTGTAAACAGGCTTTGTTAATTAAAAAAAAAAAAAAAAAAAACAAACCAAAAAACCAAGATAGAAGGCTTCACATAAAAATAAAATGGATTTTTTTTTTTACATACTTTTACTTTTATGAATGTTTTTCTACTGGTAATTTTTAATTTCATCACTTCTGCTAGCACCTTCAAATTAAGTAATGTCAAAATAGCTTTGTAGCCATAAATTTGCGCTCAATCTACATTAAACAAGGGATAATTTAGGTATCATATTTTCAAAGTACAGTTCTTTGAAGAATGTAGCATTTTTTGGTATCTTTTGGCTACAATGAATCTGAAAGAAACTAACACATAAGAAGAAGTTTCGTTCTTGTATGAGTTTTTTAAGGCATGCACTTCAGAGAAAATTTTATTCCAAAGTTTTGACTGCTTAGCCAAGACAATTCAAATGATGTATCAGAAATACATCATATTGTTTTGGTAATTTTGTTTGTGGGTGGTTTTTGTTAATCATCTGGCATTACAGTTCAGTTTTTCATAGATTTAAAATTTCCCAACTGACCCTTATGTCATTTCACTTGCATTATACAAGTCTTATAAAAATCTATTACAATTTTTCACATAGATATTTAATGAGCATTTCAGGAAGTGTTAACTACTGGCAGCACAGTGGACCTAATTATTCATTATCTCGCTCCTTCTGCAGTCATTGGCCTTTGTGCAAAGCACTGGTAAACAAACTGTAAAACATGACAAAGTACTTTTGTAAATCTTTACCCTGTTGCTCATAGGTTTAAGTGAGTACTTAAGGAGGAAGTAAAAGCAACCCCAACCACTACAACATTGGTGACATGGACTGCAGTGTCATTCTCATTCCTATAGTTCTGACAAGAAAGAAGTTTTCCAAAGTTTAATGTGTATATTCTTGAGCTGATACATGTGTATGGTATTAAATTGACCTTTTTCTTATTTTGCAGATTCAATTGGACAGCCAGTCCACTTTTTCTTCTATATGCTACTATAATGAGGCTATAAACAATGCAGAAGTCAAGTGACCACCCAATCAAAGTACAGAATATTGAAAAGGTCATAAGAGTGCAGCTCACTACTAAGATTCATTGAATATAAATTAGGCATTAAACTCCTGATACCTCGTTCCATTGACTGAGTAGTAATGAGAATGGAAAATGGCAGAAAATTAATCCCTTCTCATTAAAAATCTTGTAATGAGAATGTGGAACTTGGTAGAAATGTAACCTGTTCTCATTACAGTCTTCAGGAAAGGGTCTTTGTGGTCTTCTTCAGATGTCACAGCAGTGAGCTTTTCCTTCCTAATAAAATAGTACAGGGAATGTGGTTACATTACATACAACTCACTTGCATAAGTCTTCTGCACTGTAAAATTGTCCTAAAGTGACATAACCTTTTTCGTTCATTGATACTGGAATTTCTGCCCTATCTATACTTCATGTTAATGTGCACATACATCTATGTCAGCTGTGTTTTCAGTGCTGCCTAAACCAGGCAAGGCCTACATCCCATTGAATTTCAGTGTAATTTTGCAGATTAAGTTTCCTTAGTCTTTTGCAAAGTCTGGCTAGAGTCAAGAATGACATAAAATAAATATCCCAATGATGATTATCCAAATAAAAATGTGTACACATATGTTAATGAGTGCAGAGTACCAATGGGATAAATACTAGGAATGTGCTTACACACCTACCCACATGCACACAAATTTCTGACAGAAAAGGACCTGCAGATTTCTATTCTCCACATAAAATTCTGCTGTGCCCACAACATATAATTAATCACAGTGAATTTTACATGCTCTTTGACTTTGAAGTCTATCCAGACATTTCTCTAACAGTATTTAGATCGTGAGAGCAGAAAAAGTAAAAACCAAACAAAATACTGCAACTAAACAAATCTGTATTTTGTTTTCCATTAAAAAGTATGTGTACAATAAAATATTTTGATGGAAGTCTGTAAGTTAATGTTCATTTTGGTTCTCAGCAACTGAACACAGTAATCAAGAAAATAACTAAGCAATACATTTATTTTTTATACTGAAAAATATGTGCCAGAGCAGTTTGGTAATGAAATCTGGGTGAGGAAATAAAAAGTCACATAGGTTACCAGAATGACTTGTTTTCGACTCCATGGCAGTGCTGGTATGCATTTACCTTGGTAGGAGGAGCGACCCCTGCACACTGGCTCTGCATAGGGGTGCATCCTGGCAGGTGGCCCTGGGCTGCAGTTGACAGCTGGGACTTTGCTCACACCTCCCTCCCCATGACCCGTGGCAAGTGCAGTTATTAAACCAGTGTGGCAGCTCTACTGGGCATTTTCCATTGCCACATTGGAAATAAAACCATAGTGTTCCTCTGTGATCTAGTAAATCTCTGATGCCATGAGAAGGCATTCTTATGAGGTGTGGAGGGTATTAATTAGCTAGAGAGAGAAGGACTTCTGTAGAAGAAATTCCCAGCCCACTCATCTGCACACACACACACACTTTCACACTCACACATATTTTCCCAGGGCTATAAAAACTCACATGCCAACCGGAGATGACCAAAGTGAAGGTCTTTCCTCGTAAGTCCCAGCCCACTTTGCGCAGTGAGAAGATAACACTCATCTCTGCGGCTGCTCCAAATACCCTTGACAGCTGCAGGTTGCAGAACCACCCACAGGCAACCCAAGAAAAACATCTGTAACTTAGAACAACAACCTGGCCTGTCTAAATTATGCTGGCAGCAGTTCTGGCTCTTGAAACACTCTACAACTGGGAAAGTAGAAAAGCACTAATCTCACCTCTTTCTCCTGATCTGACTGCACCAGTGTGTGAAATGACTCCTGCTATTAATGTAAGTATATTTTCTTGACATCGTTGGTGTGTATTTATAAATATGCATATGCGCGCATAGACACACACTTTCTTACGTATCTTCCCCAGCCCTTCTCTCTTCCTCTCTCTCTCTCTCTGTAAGGATAGATGGATGGATAGATCAGATATATGCATTTTTTTCTCTGAAAATGGTCATGAAAATGGCCATTTTCGATTTGATATTTCTCGCAAAACTATTGCTAAATTCTGCAAGCCATCTGCTCTTCTTCATTTTTTTCATACTATTATTTTATTGACATTTTGTGGCAATTTCTTTAGCTAAACATTTTAAGATATGCCAGTTAGTTTCATGTCAGTATCTGTGAAAAAAATAACTGACATTTAAGTAAGTGTTGGCTAGGAAGAAAGAACTGTACTGTAGATCCAAAAGGGACCTGCTATACTGCAGACTTCCCTTGACACCAAGGGACTCTGGAAGGAATACTGCCTCAGTGAAGCCAAATTATGTGCAATGTCCCTGTGCAGCCTGCAGGAACACACAACTTAATGCAGATTGATGCCACTAGCACACAATCAACCTGACAGAATCAACAAACGTACTGACACCTAAGACCAACAGCATAGACAGTTTAGTGCCCATAAACTTCCTAAGACTTTGCCATAAAAAAACCCTTATTTGTAGCGCATTTCCATGTCCATACAAAAGACTCACCAGCACAGATACCTGCTCTTTAGCTATCAACCAATTTCTCACCCCACAAAGGCTATGTCCTTTTATGGGTTTTGCTAAATGTCTGTGGATACATACCCAAATACATAATTTCATTTTCTTTTTTCTTTTGTTTTTCCTTAGGATTAAACTGCAGACTTCACAGTATCCTCTGTCATGGGCCCATGTGATTTTGCAGCTTCTCTCCAAATGCTCTCTTAAAATTAATCGTACTTTTAAATTACTTGTATTTTGTTTTGCATCATGGAAAGCATCTGAGAACTCATCTGTAGAACCAAAAATTTCCACATCATTTAGTGTCTGGAGGTACCTGCCAAAAGCTACTGTTATCCAGATATGCTCATCTGGGCAGTCAAGGTCTTGGTGCATGGAAGTGGAGAATAGTTCACTTCACTGTCTAATTTCCACATCAATAATCACAGTTCACAAATGCGAACCCTCCTCATTGCATCTTCTGTATTTGTGGTATCACACTCTGTGTTTTTTTCAAGAGACACCTTATTTTCTCTTTCCTTCTGCATGACTGTATTCTTCAGAATCCAAGGTATCAACAGTTGCATGGACAAGGGATGTCATTACAGGGTTACCCAGTCTCTGAAAGTTTAGCATTACGGTTGTGCCCTTCACCCATTAACTCACTTGTGCAAAATTGATTAAACATTCTTCTCTGGATTCACGTGGCCAACAGCTCCAAAAAATGACCTTGTTGTTTGAAAAGTACAGATCCATAATTCAATGCTCTTTGAGACCATAGTTCCTGACCCAGCTGTGTGAAATATTGACAGTGGTAGGAGCATTGTATTGCTTTTGAGTGATTGCAAAAGCTTTACAGCCTCCTTCCTGAATCACAAACGGACTAGGTGATTCATGCTTATTTGGCTACTGTAGGAGTATTTTTAAGTACATTTACAAATCCATGATTAATAGTTAAAAAAAAAAAAAATATCAGTATCAGGTTAGAATCTATTAAATGGATATGACCTCTGTACACCTGCCTGTTGAGACTAGAAGCTCTTCAAGGCATACCGTATTGGGAGTTGCTCCAATGGATAATACCATTGGGGGTGACCCAAAGAATACAGCGATGAAAACATCCTTCCAGCTACTTGCAGTAGTGCTGCTTGGAAAGAGAAAAAAACAAACAAACAAACAAACAAACAAACCAAAAAACCAAAACTGGTAGACTGAAAGGCATTTGTCAACAAATCACTTGCATTTTTCCTAACTTTAACCATGCTATAATTCCATCCTTCTTCAGCAAGGCATGCTTTCCTGAGCAGACTGACTTAAGTAGGATTTAAGCATGTGCTTAATCATGGATAGTTATAAACAACTTTGTGAACACTAGTATATTTAAACATGAAAGCATAATTTGTTTTCCAGATTGCACCCACAAATTAGCTGAACATACCCAAAATGCAGAGCCCAAAATGCAGCACAATCCCTTTTGGAACTGCAGTAGAGCAAGGATGATGCCTGGATCTTCACCATCACCACCAAGGCAAACCTTTAGCAGAGGTGCTAAACAAAACTGAGATCTATAAACATACCATGTGAATAAGTTACTCCATGTGCTTCCTCTGAACAAAAATCTTAAGCAAATGAACATTATTGAATTGCTTTTCACGTCAATTTTTGACACTGGCATAAACATACATTTATACCACTCTGTGATGAAACAGGGATTTTTGAAACTTTCCTCTCACTCATTATCTCTTACAGATTAGTCTATGGTACACAGACACAAAAGCTGATATTGTTATAAAAATAATTACTATGTCAGGAAACTGACCTTCTTGAGAAAATTTGAACTATTTTCTGTCTCCTGTGAGAAATATTCAGTGAACCTCATGTACTAAGGTAAGCAACTTGACAAGAAAAGGAGGAGGCGGAGAAAAAGGCAAACTATGACTATCCCACTCCCCCACTTCTGATCATCCCTCTGGGTGCTGATTTGAAAACTATCCTTGCAAAGGAGGATGGAAAATTACTCTCCAGTCTCAAAACTGGGACCTTTTATTGTGTAAACTGTTATATAATATAACAATATATTTCACTAAAAATTAATTTTATGCCACGTTATCATTTAATTGTTGTTGACTAAGAAAAATGAAGAATAAAGTATGGATTAAATGAGGATCCTTAAGCATTTGGCTAAACACTGTATTAGCTTCTCTCAGGCTAATTCTTACTGTGAAAAAGGTCAGTATAAGGACATTAGTGAAACAGTGATATTTGTCAGCCTCCCATTTTGCCTTCTCAGTATAAAATCAAGGAAAATTCTGCACCACTCATGAAGGACCTTCTTTGGCCAACATAAAAGTATGGTCTGTGAGAGCAGGGTGGGTTGTAAAGAAAGATGAAAGTGTTTGAAATGCAAAACACCCTGAAGTTGTGGTTAATTTTATTTTCATTTTCAGGGTCAAATTCTCCTGTCCAGGAGTGAATGGGCTGATCTGAAGGAAAATGTCTGAGCATATAAATAAACTCTTGGCTCAGTTTAGATTCTACATGTTGACAAAGCATCTCATTTCTATTCTCTATGACTTGTGGTATCACATTGTTTATTACCTGTCCACTTGTGGATCAAATAAAAAAGGTCACTTGCATTTGTCAAGAGGTCTGCAATGTTCTCAGGAGTCAAAAATGATCTGAAATTATATACTTGTTCTTTATAAAACTACCTCTTAATAGGCAGCAACACACAGTGGGAACAGAATATCATTTTGGTATTCCTGCTTTATATGCTCTGCAGAGTTTCAATGCACTGCCGTGCCAAATGACTTGGAAATTCTTATTATAATACTTGGAATTACAATAAAACACACACCTTCATGAATGTGTGGTGCAAAGCCTATTTGGCCTGATTTTTTTAAAATGTGCTACATGGTTTTAACTCAGCTTTCCAGTAATGCAGCTGTTCCAGCTACACAAAGATCATTCTCTTGGAAACAGTATATGTAAGCCATACTGCCTTTTATGTCTCTTTCATGGATCCCTTACAAATAGTCCACTGACTCCTCTCTCAGCCCTAGACTTTAGGGAGTTCATGGGATGTCAGACTAAACCAGATGCAGGCTGGTGGGGTAGGTGGCCTGGTGATGGAGACTTCATGTCTTTGGATTTCCAGCTCTCCCCAAAACTTTCCATATGACCTCAGCAAATGCCAGATTTTCAAGCTCCCTGCTGTAAGATGTGGGTGATAACCCTTCCTTTTTCTGTTTTCTTTCCTTAAACTGAGAAACAATGGGTGTGCATCCTGGTACTGGACAAGATGTGGGCTTATGGTCCCATCTGCTCTTCCACATGCACAAAAGCTGCCTGAAGGCCTGTGGAACAGCCCAGAAGAAAATGCTAGCGTGCTCCCTGTCGCATCTCCGGTTGATGACTGGTCTGTGTGTCTTTTATTTCTGTTGACTGATGGAAAGGCACATTACTAACCCTGCTTTGCTGGAAGGGCTGCATTATTCGCGTCAACCCAAGTATTAATCTTTTCTCTGTATAAATAGAAACAATACATCTATATTGCCTGCACCCTGGAAGCATTCTTTGAGCAGAATTTGGAAATTTAGATTAAAGGAAAAAGATGTCATATTAAAAAGCAAGCCTACAGCTAACAGCTTTCTCCTATGGCATGGGACTTTCTGAGACACAAAGTTCAGTGGCAATAGAACCAGCACTACAACATTTACAGTTTCTTGAAGAGGTTACAGTGCATGATGTGAACAGGTCATCCAAAGAGAACTTTGCTACAGGAATTCTTTGTTATTACTATTATTATTGTTATTGTTATTACTGTGAATCTGTAATGATTGCTTTGCTGCTGTGTATTTCCTGCTCTGACTCCCAGGTACAGAAAAGACAAAATACTTCAACAGATGAAAGGCTGTCCTTAGGGTATTTCCAGCTCAGTAAGAAGTGGGAAGTACAAGACATCTCACAAGAAAGCCTATCTTTTAGCAATTTATAGCTGTATTGTGCACAGCCTGAATCTTTTGAGCAGGGTCTTTGGGGCACTCTCCTTTTGTCCATTCTGAGTATACTGCCTTCTCCGTCATCCTCCTTCTTTCGTCTTTTTTTTTTTCTTCTTCTTCTTTTTTACTTTAAACAATGGTAGCTGCAGGCTGCTCCTCTTGTTTCACTAGGGCTTTAGACTTCAGCATCAGGTCAGGTCTGTGAACTCTCCTGTTACGTTAAAAATTGTGAGACAAATCTTAGTTCCCTTGTGGTCCATGAGGATTTTGCCTTTGACTTCAACAGGACAGGATCATATAGAGATTCTTTGCACAAAGTTCCAGGAAAAGAGTGCTTTCTTTTCCTTCCTGTTTAACTCCTTCCTAAAAGACACCAAAGATTCGCCATTTTTGGTCCTTGGATATATAACTTATTTGAAATAATACAAATATTTATTACAGTGTTATTTATATAGAGCTCTACAGTATAGACTCTCTCATATATGTTTATCAATCCATTCCACTGAAGATAGTGAAGATCATTAGCTATACTTAACACATATTCAAAATAAAGGACAGAGGCATTTGCTCAAGGTCATCATAGTGACTGCTAATGGAAAAGGAGCTAAGCTCAGGCTTTCTCATTTCAAGTCCATCACCTTACCCTCAGGAGCCAGACTAGAAACCTAGGAGGGACGTATTTGCTGAGGGTTTTTTCATTGTGCTAATTCAGTTTCTGAAAAAGTAATTGGTGGGTTATGCTCTGAAACAGAAGTCAAACTACTAATTTTGTGTCCAATTATCATGAAACATGATAGAGTTTTGGGGATAGGACCTCATATTGCAATAATCAAGGGCTATACCTACCTAAAACTCGCTCAGGTATTGGATCCACAGTTGAACTCAGAAGGTAATAATTTATCAGATATAATTAATGCAGGATCACCATTAATAACATTCAGTCTGAAATGTTTGCACGGCTCAGAAGTGGGTCAATGCCTTAAATAAACTGAGGTGCCTAAACACCACGGCAAAAAAGTGTTGCCGTGATACATCCTGTGTCTAGTGGAAGCTCTTAATCTTGAAAACTGGGGGGTTGCTTCAGTAAGAGACCCCCAGAAGTTCAATATCTATGGGTTCATCAGCATCAGAAGTATTGCAGATGCTACATGTGACCATGCACTAGCTAACACCAGGACTGGAAGTTAAACAATCATTTCAATATAGTTCTGCGACCACACTAATGAGCACTAGTGGGAAGTCACCACTGCATCTTTCTGATAGCAATGAGCAATATATCTCTGCACAGAGCTACCTTGTACCATGTCAGCTCTGTATTTATCTCTCTTTTACCTTTCATTATGTTGTGAAAAAAATATCTGTTCAAGATGCTGGGGCTTTTGGTTTTCCGGTCCAACGCTGCAGAGCAAAAGAGGATCTCACAGTTTAAGTATCCATAAGGATTTGAAGGAGTTCTGTTCCCTTCGCAGTTTCTGTGCCATTCCAGAAAGGCTTAAGCAAAAAAAGGCAAGCATGTTACTTCTGCTTTCTTTTTATATTGTGTTTATATCCAGTGAATGATACCAGTATGTTTTTCATTGGCTTCTATGAATTTTGTAATATAGAAGAGTTCATGAATTCGGGAGCATAAGGTAAGCATTGAAAGAAGTACAGAAGAGTAAGTGGCAGCATGGCCACAACATTAAAAACTATAATTTACAGTATTGACTGACTGTTGCCCTGACTCATCACTGTTATGCTAGCTGCATACAGTATATTGCTGCCAATAACAGGCTGTCCTATATTCCTATGAGTACCTTACATTAATGAAACACTATACCAAGACATTAGGAAAAGAAAAGTAAGCACACATATATTATGAATACAGATACAGATTTTACAGAAGGGGTGAGATAATGGGTCAAATTTTGCCATTGGGTATTCACCTGAAACAACCACAGAGAGCAAAGCTGGAAAGCTGAGGTTGCTGAGTCTCATAATAATCACAACTTAGCTTGCTTATCTGTACACAACATTTTATGTTACTGTTACACTTTCAGCCTGCGCATTTCCACCCATAAATAAATAAGCCAGTCTGAATGCCACAGTTAATTTCTTAAATCCTTATTGGAGCTTGTAAATGTGGTCCCCATTTTTCCTAAATGTGAAGCAAATGCAGTCCCCACTCATTTTAATAAGACATCAAGATGCTTACTGAAAAAAAGCTGTCACAAAAGACAGCTAAGGAAGAAATACCGATATTTACACATTCTTAGATGCAGTCATACAATTTCTTAAAAAATTTTGAAGTCCCCCTGGTTTTCCCTGTTGGATGACAACTCCATGTCCTTGAAATCATAAGCCACAACATATTCCCAGCGGTGGCCAGACCCTATTATGCAGCATACCAAAGGGCAAGAAGAGCCTGGGCTTGACACAAAACACAATGTAGGCTGCTTTACAATGCTGCAGATTCCCTCTGGCTTTGGAGAAAACAGAAAGAAACAGTATGGCAGGTATGAGTAAGTTGCCTGTACTTCAGAGAACGATGGAGAAAAACTGAGGGAGTAACTAGAATACACTGAGGTACTAAAATTCCTGTAGTCCAGCTAATAAACCTATATTGACATTTGTTTGATCTTCAAATCCTGTTTGAGTAAGATTAGTAGAAAGATTGCAACCAAAAATCTTAAGGGTTCATTGAGTTTCCAATTTTACATGGTGAAATTCAAGACCAGGTGTCATATGAAACTGGTTTAGTGACTCTGTAATGGACAAAGATCAGATTGTCCATGCTGATTAAGAATGGTTAAGAAAACATTTCTGATACTGTGGACCTCTAAAGTCTTAAAGTGCCTCCAGATCTACCAACAAATTGTCTTACACTGTCATGATTCTTGCCTTCACTTTTTAGAAACACCTTGGGGTGGGGGTGGGAAAAAGACACAGCTGTACAAGTTTCTTATGTAGATCTGTACAGCTTTCTTTCAATAGAAAAATTAAAACAACTTAATTACATTAACAAGTACATACCACTACTGTATTGACTATGCTATGTGCTTTTTTGCAGTTCAAGGGAAATAATCAAGTATGATCTGTAGTACCATCAGCATATACATCGTATACCATCATGTCATTTCTGAGCCCCCAACAGAATAATTCTGGTGCTTTCCTGGTGCCTGGATGAGATTGAATCACCATGAAGAGGAAGCTGTTTAAGGCTCAAGAGTAACCTATAAGGGCAAGTGTGTACCATAAGCTGGTGAGCAAAACCGAAGGAAACACTGAAAATATTGTCACTTTTTCAGCTTTTAAATCCCAAGTCTTCAGATATGTTTGCTTTACTTTAATGGGAAAGAGTTCTGCTTGTGTCTCTGACTGCAACAACGAAGCTCTTTTAATCTTACTCACGGCCAGTGAAGGAGATGCACATGGCAGACAGATATTCAGAGAGGTAGTGGAAAGAGCATCAAAAAACCCCACACATTTCTGTGAACAACTTTTGTGTGCCTCTAAGGACAAGCAGTCATGATTTTTGTACACAGACGTGGCAGGTTGGAATATTATGGCTATATGCACTATACTGTAATGGCATCATAGTTGCTGGTTTTCTTAAAATAAAAATTAAACTCTTAAAGTAGTTGGAAGAAATTAGGGGATAGAATGAAAGGTACCAGCACCAGGTTATATTGGTAGGAACCAAACACTGGACCATGTGAAATAAAAAAACACCTCCAATCTGGAAAAGTGTTTATGTTTCATTTGGACTTTTCAATGAATCCACCCCATACATTTTTGCTGGTCACTTAATATCACTCTGAAACAAGACATTCAGAAATAAATAAGAGTTCTAGCATCTGCCTATTGCATTATCTGCTTCTCAGCCCTTTATGTCTGAAGAAGAATGTTTTCAGGCTCTGTCTCATTTTCCCAATGTGAAGAGTTTTGTGAAACAGCTTTTCAAGTAACATTTCAACAAACAGAGCTCTAATGATTTCATTAATGTAGTGGCTGTTCACAGATTTAACTGTAACTGAGCCAACGCATTGCCATTTTAGTGATGTTTAACAAAGTTCATTAACCCTGGATGTATTTATTTATCACTGCCGCACTTAAATTTTAATGCAAGAAATGCACAGGACACACATTTACTTGTAAATTTGGCAATTTTCATATGCAAACATTTTCAGAATTATTTAATACATTACTATTTTTAGAAAAACTATCTTTAAAAAGAATTGGACAGTACTACACATAGGTCTTTCAACACATTCTTCATAACAATACATGATCATCTAATGAAGATGCGGAAGATGATGAGTAAAATTACCTTTATATTCTGAATCATGTCTGTAGAATGAATAGCTAAGAATTATGCTGACTTTTACTTTATTAAGAAGTAGATTTTAGTCATTCATTCGCTCATTCATTCATATATTTAATTAATATTAACAGGGATAATTGAATTTAAAAAAAACTTTGAAAAAAATCTATCAAGATGTGTAAAAGGACATCACCATTTTATGAGCTCAAATTGGATTTTTATTTAGGGTAAAAACTGTATCAAGTGTGAGAAATAAAACCTGTTTAATGTTACTGCAGTGGCTCTAACTAAAGAGTAGATAAGAACTTCAATTGAAGGATTTAAATTACTTCAGATGCACTTTGCATTATAATTGCTTACATAGGTGGCTGGCAGAAGCATCACCCCTATTCTGTGCTCCTATTTTTTCCCTAATGTAGGAATAAACATTTCCGGGCTGTACCAGTTTCTAGCAATTATTCCTCCACAAATACTCTCATTCAAGACCTTTAGAAAAGCCCTAGGAACAAGCTTTAACACACACGGGATGGTTAAATACCATGAGGGTAGCCCCTGACAGCACAACAGTTCCAAGTTCCACGTTGCTCTCTTTCTGTAAACTCAAAACATATTATTTGACATTTGATTTGCTATAACATAATGACTAATCTTCACAATTTTAAGATATTTATTGGTTTTCTAGAGCCTTCTTTCAATTGTGTCATGCAACAAGACAAAATTTATTTCTAATCAGGAAAGAATCAAATTATTAAGAGAAAAAGAAATCACAAAGTAGGTGTTCCGGACCAAAGAAACTTTGGCACACATTCTCTAGGTTTTATCCTTTTCAAATGGATCTATGGACCTGCCAACAGCTGTCAGCATCCTACAGCAGCTGCGGTATGTCATTCTCCTTCAGCTGCTGCTGTAATGCATGACCCCTTGCTGTGCAATATCCTTGCTGAGCAAGCTGGGAACACGCTGGAAGAGACTTGTATCCTTCCTTCGCTGATAGTGCGCACTGAAACAATTTAATAGCTCTTGCCGTCCTTTCACACCATCCCTTCATCCATAAATGTCCACTCTTACCCTTCTGCAGTCATTTGGGACTCCTTATTGCACAAAACCCTCCTGATACCATTGGCCAGCAGTCAATAGAAGAACCTCATTTTCCCTTTTCTACATGATTCCCTTCTGAAGTTCACTTTATAAGTGCCTGTCACAGTAAAGTATTATTTTTCTCTTTAGAACTCCATTTTTTTTCATTCATAAATGGGATAGATCCATGTTTAAACCAGCTAAAGCACTCTTCTAAATTTCAGCTGGTTTTCATAGAACTTTATCAATTTGGTCCCTACGTTTCCCACATATTTTCATCACACCTTCACAAGTATAAAGTTCCTTTAAGTTCAAGCTATTGGTCATAGTCATGTGGTCTCATTTGCAGGGTGGCATGGATGAATGGAGCTAATACCATGCAATCTGTGCAACAAGCAGCTCAGCAGCTAGAGAAGAAAATATAAATCAGCTTCTTGTAGTGTAAAAAAAAAAAAAAAAAGCAGTCATTGCAACCTACTCAATATTTATACAGTAGGCAAATCCATTTCTGAAAATCCCAGTGAGAAGTTCCATATCCTCAGTGTTCTGAATGTCACTAATTGAAGTGACCCAAGTAACCAAATGCTCTCCTGCTTCTAACACTCCCGGTCCTCCTGTCATTGCTACCATGGGCATTGCTGGGAGGGACTTGCCACCCTGTAGCCCAGTGAAGCAGTACTGCCATGGCTAGGAGCAGGCCACTGATGCTGAAAGTCCTCAGGGCTGAGGCCCCTCAGGCATGCTTTGTACAAACTTCTTTTCTGCCTTCCTGGAACTTTGTTTTGGCATATATAGCTACAACAGAAATTTCTCCATTGACCGGGTGGCTATACCTAATTTATTTTATTTTTCATCTTTTTATGGTGTAACCATAATTTTTATATATATAGTAATAACAAAGAGCTATTCTGTGTAAACTAGAATATTCAAAGCTGCAGGTAATAATGCAGTGTAGAGAGACACAGACATGGTATGACAGCAGAGCCCTTGAAATGGAGCACAAGGGATGCAGTGTAGGGGAATGCAGGCATGGGATGGTAAGAGACAGGATGACATCGAAGACTAGAGCGAGAAACAACTCAGCAAAGGGCAGATAAAGAAATGCAACCCTGGGAGCTGGGTAAACCAATTTAAGGGTAACAATGAAAATGGTAACAAGTATTCAACATATCTAAATCACAGTATATATAGAAAATCTGAGTGTGACATGGACTGGCAGACCAAGGAAGACCAGGGTGAAAAGCATGTTACAAACATAAAATTAGCCCCAAGTAGACCCTAGAGTGAGGAAGAAGGTGTCATTGTGAAGAATTTCACATTTTTTCTGGCAAAAATGAGAAAGATACCCTATCAATAACATCACTGTACTGGTGAAGGATCTGGGACTGTCAGCACCCTGTAAATCCCCTTTCACCTCCAACTAGTCTGAAACCACTCACCTTAGGACTCAGAGGCTCTGGGTGGGTGAGCATAACATCAGACATAAGGGGTAGGTACTAGAAAGTGTGCATGTAAAAATTTTTACATTTATTGTTCTTATTTATTACTGTTAAGCCTTTTCTTGTAATAGTTTCTTTCTCTTTTTTTCCATGTACTAATTAGATCTGTATTAATGATTATTTGATGAGGGTTTTTGAGATTTCAGTGACACTTCCAATAAATTCTTAGCTTTGCATGTAAGGTGTGTTTCTCTTTTGTCAATACAATATTTTGAGTGTAACAGGCTAACTGAATAATATAGGAATAGTCAACAAGAGATCTATGTCTGAACTACTCATCTTAAGCTTCCTTTAGAGTCAATAAAAATCAGTCCATGATCGATGGAGTCAAAGATGTAATTCTTCTTAAAGCAAATATTTAAATTGTATCCTCTGTTTCCAGTGATTATAAAGGGATCTTCAATTTGTAGCTTTGACAGAACATCTATGCTGAGGACTTCTGAAGTTGAAGAGATGAGTTTCATTGTGTTTAGTATACAAAAGTTAGCATAGCTTTTGGTTTTGTGTGTTTGGTGTCAAAAGAATATATTTCAGTGCGCATTCAGCCCAACAAAAAGGGTATAGCTTTGAACTAGCAAATACTGTGTTGCAGGGTTCAAGTAGCCACACTGCTTCAGTATTTGGATCAGTTGGAATGATTCCACTCAGCGTAGCAGCAGAAAAAACACAGTGAGCCTCTGTCTGCCATATACACCATCACGGTCTTTCAAGATCATATACTCATATAAGTAAATCTGGCAAGGCTGCTTTTTTTCCATGTTCATGGCATCCTTTTCTTTCAAACTTTCCTGCAGTTATTTAATTCCTACAGGAGTGTGTCTCATAAAGCAGTACAAGTTAAATCATCAGATACTGCAACCATAGTAGGACTGTTAACTGTAAAGCTTATGTGAGCTTTTCCTAGGGAAAGATCTACTCTAGTGTTCAGTGCAATACACAGCAAGAAAGGGAAAATTAAGTACTGGTCACCCAAACTGGCATTGTCTTTTCCCTCTTCCAGCAGTGCTAAGAAGCAGTTTTATGGTTCTCCCATTCACAAAACACACAAAATAATCATTCAATTGAGTGTGACACTGTTTATCTGATACCTTTTTACTTGAGTAAGGGAGGTTTCCAAACCCTGAAGATATATAAGAAACAGCAATCTCAAAACCACCTGTGGAATACACCAAATATTTGCAAAATGGTAACTGGTAATTTTTCTCAGCTCTACCTTCAAGAAATAAATTAATCTGGATCCTGTATGTACTAAAGCAATCAGCATCCTTTACAAACAGGCCCAACAAGAGAACACTGCAATTAGTAAGTGTGGGCACAGCCTTGATTTATAATGAACCATGAAATAAAATACTTTACATATATGAACACAAAACATTTTGAATATTTACAGTGATTTCTTCTTTAAATTTCAACTTGCTGCTTCTGAACAAGTGGCTCAGGCCTTTGACTGAAAGAGTCATTCATATCCAAAAAGCTTTGCTTACTTTCACTACCTTGCTTATATAACCAATAAGTGTTGCATGCTTTCATTAAATAATGAAGACTAATACAAAAATATTGGTGGGAAGTATGTTTATTTTACCATTTTGATTAAATTTTTAAACTGCTTACAAACTGGAAATACCTAGCCTCATATGTATTTTATTATCAATTTGCAGCACCAAGTTACAGAGGGTGCTTTAATTTTTACTAGTTTATTAGACTCAAAATCTTCTTATGGCAAAAGGAACATACCCCAAAGTGATATAGTTAGTCTAATTAAATCTTAACAGACCAGCCAGAGAATTGTTACTAGTGTCCTTACAGTGATCTTCATACTTATACTTCAAGTTAAATATATTTAAAATGACACACAAATGTTCTAGTGTCTCCCACCTTTCTTTGCCATTATGCTCACCCTTCCACTGCCCCTTTGGCTCCTTGGTCCATCAACAGCTTCAGCTGGGGCAAGCTGCCAAGTGTCCCACGTCCTGTGCTGGGAGGAGCACGACACTGACACTGATAATTTCTTCTTCCTCATTATAGGGTCCACTTGAGGTAGTCCTTATGTGTTTACTAACGTGCTCTACACTATGTTCTTTCTTCCGTGGTCTACAACTCCATTTTACATCTAAATTTGCTATATATGGTATTGGAGACTTGTTCACTGTATTTCCTTAGTTACCCCTGAAGTCACTTTAGCTGGTTCCCAAGGTTACCTTTCTTCAATTAGTAATCATCCTAACTGTACCTATTACAGCCCTGGATCTCCCATACACTCCTGTGCCTCTCTTGCCAACTCATGCCCATACTTCTCTTTGCAGCATTTTATTCTTGCATCATGAATAGCTCATTTACACAGAATAACTACTTTTTATTACAACCTTTTAGTTATACATCTATTTATATATATATATATAAAGGATGTATGCTTGTATGTGTTTATAACATATATACACCTTAGAACTGTACAAAACCTTAATTATAGTAGGTAACAGTCCCCTGGTCATTAGATAATTGTTTTTAGTTACACAAGCTAAAACACAACTCCAGAGAGGACAAGAGAAGTCCAAATATAGTCCAACACGCGCTGAAGCATGTGCTGAGAGCTTAATGCAGTCTGTGGTCTGTGACTAGCAATGGCAACGTTGTATTTGCTGCACTACAAGTTTATAAATTGTTTTAAAGTAAGACCAAAATTCAGTTATAAGGAAGTCATTTCAAAGAATTTTCTTGGCCAATATTAAGGCCACGTTAGGGGAAAAAAAAAAAAAAAAGCCTGTTTGTAGAGTTATCAAGTATAGCTTTCCAAAAACAAATAGAAGAGCTGTGCTTGAATAAGAGAAGACCACAAGGACAGATTAGCAGTCTAAACAGTCACTGGTGAAAAAGCTGGGTTTGTATTAGACAGGATGGAAAAAAATTAAGGGGTAGATAGGGAACACTGGTACTTTCCACTGATGAAGACTAGGGGTAGAACGAAACATAACTGGGCTCATCTAAAGAAAGAAAGTTAGATTAGAATTTATAAATATATATAAACATATATATAAATATATAAGTAATATAGTTTTTCTAATGAAGAATGGGAAGCAGAATATAGATTGTGAAATGTCAGTCCTGGGTAGACCAGTCATCCAGAATATGCTGGAGAAACATAATTAGAATCATAGAATCATAGAATCATTTAGGTTGCAAAAGACTTTTGAGATCATCAAGTCCAACTGTTAACCCAGGACTGCCAAGCCCATCACTAAACCATGCCCCTAAGCACCGCATCTACACGTTTTTTAAACACCTCCAGGGACAGTGATTCCACCACCTCCCTGGGCAGCCTGTTCCAATGCTTGACCGCCCACTCAGTGAAGAAATTTTGCCTAATATTCGATCTAAACGTCCTCTGGCATAACTTGAGAACATTCTTCTTGTTCTATCACTTATTATCTGAGAGAAGAGACCTACCTCCACCTGCCTACAACCTCCTTTTAGCAATAAGATCCCCCTCAAGTGTACTCCAGGCTAAACAACACCAGTTCGCTCAGCTGCTCCTCATAAGACTTGTGCTCCAGACCCTTCACCATCTTCGTTGTCCTTCCGTGGAAACATTTCAACACCTCTACATCTCTCTTGAAGTGAGAGGCCCAAAACTCAACACAGTATTCAAGGTGCAGCCTTACCAGTGCCAAGTAAAGGGGATCAATCACATCCTTATTCCTGCTGGCCACACTGTTTTGGATACAGGCCAGGATGCTGTTGGCCTTCTTGGCCACCTGGGCACACTGCTGGCTCACGTTCAGCCAGCCATCAACCAGCACCCCCAGGTCCTTTTCCCCCAGGCACCTTTCCAGCCACTCTTCCCCAAGCCTGTAGTGTTGCGTG
>JAVJGI010000040.1:77992750-78007901 GCA_035590275.1 Ibycter americanus | reverse complement strand
GCAAAAAAAAAAAAAAAAAAAAAAAAAAAAAAAAAAAAAAAAAGGAAAAAGGATGTGGGAACCTGCAATACAGCCCAGGTGTCTCAGATTTCAGGAAAGAAAGTAGCTAATTCATTGGTGCCTATGAAGAACCAGCAGTTCCATTGTAAGAGACTACAAAGGCTTTGGTTAGTATTGTACTTTTCCTCAGATATATTGACCTAAACGGGTGAGCATTCTTGCTGTATTCAGAACTGAGCAGGGTTTAAGCAATGACAACACAAAAGTAGTATACTCTGGTTCTTCACTACAGCTCTGCATAATCACCATATGCCCAGATCTTATTTCACCAGCAGTGCATTAGTTCTAGTAACAGGACTGATTCCAATGGATATATTCTTGGCACCCTGTAAGCAGATCCTGTGATTTTAAGCATACGTAAAGATTCAGTCACTTCTGAAATAAAATTCACACTACTTTACTAACAAATAAGTTTTTATTATGAAAATGCATTGCTGCAAAGTTTATATTGTTCTATGTGAATCCTACACTGTCATCCATAAACAAGCATGAGCTGGATGTTTAGTGGACAGACACCTAAAGGGCTTGTGCTGTTGATGAATTATATGGACTGGAATTATGTTTTTCAGTGAATTATTACATTCAGAACATAATTAAGTTACAAATGCATACAAGGCTCGTTTTTTCTAAGGAAATTGATACTAACAGAACTACTACACATAAGCACACACGAGAACATCTGCTTATGGCAGGCAGGAACAAATGTCTACTCTTCACTCTGAAAAACAAATCTGAAAAGTTTAAGGCTAAGAAAATTAAATTAAATCATGTCATGTTACATACTAGTGTTATGCAAAACATGCTGAACCATGGCATGCTTCTGAAATTCCTGAGTGCCTGTTTTCTTTTTCTGTATATCACATAGTTATAATGTCAAATTTGTATTTTAATGTCAAGAGCACCATTAGTATGTAAAACTGTCCCTCTTTTGTAATGTATTTCTTTCTTAATTAAGGAGAAGGTAGGTTGAAGTTCAGTGGCTAGAAATGCTTACCCCAGGCAGAGGGTGGGTGGTTAGCTGCTGACAATGTTTGTTGGAGCACTTAGTTTATTACTTCAGGGTTTCAAAGTGATCCTCTCCTTTATGGCAAAGCTGGGTGTGTTAATGTATCCTGCAGTGATGTTAAAAGGCTTAAAGTGGTGATGCTGTCAAACTAGCTGTGTCACCACATTCAAAGCTCTAAAGTGCAGTTACAACTTGAAAAATGATTATGAAAAATACCATATTCTTACTCAACTGATCTAACCCCCATATGCACTTGATGTATATCTGCTTACTTTACTGACTAAAACAAATGTTTTGTACTGCTAGCACTGCAAAACCCAGACAGCTCTGAAAGATTGCACAGGATTTCACTCTGGCTCATATATCACCAGGAAACCTGTCAGATGAATTCCAGCTGCAGAATATTTATTACTGATGACGATGTAACAGAGAGGAAAAGAAGATTCCTAGTTGAATTTGCGCAGTAGGCAGTTAAAAAATTAATCTTTTGACTCACACACACACACACACACACAAAAAAAAACCCAAAAACAATCAAGGAATCATTACAAGACAACAGAGAATATTTATCCCATTTATTTTGGTCTTGAATGTTGGTGTCATTCAGGAGACCAAAACTGAGGAGCTCAAATCCTGTCAGTCATTGAAAAAAGGTAGGTGTCTCTCTCTGAGAAACAGGGAATGTGTGTTTTGTGCATGTGAGATTTCAAGACAGATATTTAAAATAACCTAAAATGAATGGCATGCATTTGCACCAGTTACTCCCCATCACTTCAACAGCCTTCTTCTGAAGTATCCACACCATTATGAATCTATATGTGTGAAGTTTCTTAAGTATACCATCTTTATCAAAAGGACTGACACTTTTCTACTGTACTTAATGACACGAGTTTCTGAAGACTTTTTTGTTTTAGGCAGTAGCACAGGTAATTTAAATAACTATCTACCTACTTACTTACCTACCTGTAATATGCAATTCCTTCTTAGGATCTGTATCAAGCAAAATCACATTGCCTTAATACAGACCCTTTTATTGGAGTCAGGACTGTCTACTGGTGATCCCTGGTCATTCCTGCATAGTTAATACTATAACCAGCTAAGGGGAAATAAAGCATATGGATGCTCTGTATGTCACCTGCAACTATTTTTGAGACTGTTCTCACTGTCTGTGCAATGCAAGTCTTCATACATGTTTCTGTAGGTTCTTCAAATCCAGTGCCTCAATGTACTTCATACTGGCTGTTGTCCTTTTTGAACTGAGAGCCCAAACTTTATAGCTCTGTGCCTTTAAAGATCCTTAATGTACCTCATTGTTTAGAACCACGGCAAACCACTAGCTCACTGCAGAAAAAATTTCAAGATATGTATATATAGTCTGCTTTTAAATTCTCCCTAATGTGAAAAAGTGCAGCAAACTTTGTGATGTAATCCACAGCTGACACCCGAGGACTCTGTCCTTCCAGCTTCTTAATTTCTAACCAATACCACCAGATGTGTTATGAAATGAGATCGGATAAGAAAGCTACATAAGGCAATGACTTTTCTTTCTGTCCATTTAGTCAGAAAAGAGATACACTTGCTCAGTATCTAAAGCATGAGTTTCTGTCTTAAGAATTTACAAGTCAAATTTAAAGCTCAGAAGAAAAATAAAGCATGCGAAACAAGTTATAGACAGCTGAAAACAATCCTTAGGAAGAAATCTCTGTATATCCTTAATCACTATCAGTTAATTTGCCTTATACTGATTCTGTGAAGATGTAATTCTAGCATCTGGAATTCAGGCTGTTTCCAGTTTAAGGCCAATCTCCTGGTCTTTGGAGGCCTCCATGGGATCAGATATAACTGCCAGACATCAGCTCTCACACTGTGACTGCAGGATCCCAGCAATAATGTCTTCTCCCTGGAATCAATAAATTTGCTGTGCTGCAAGAAGAGGTTTGTGAATATAGGACACAGAATTTTCACAGGTGCTTAACTGAGAAATGACCCTTTATTGCTTTCAGCACTAAATGCAAAATACATTTCTTTCAGCTGAGCTTTCTTCCATCAATTCTTCACACATGTAAATCCAATATCCCCTACCCCCTTACCCCCCAAAAGAATCAATCTGTTTCTCCCAAAGGGTATAAAATAAAAAGGATTGTTCATTTCTGTTTTAAAATATTTGGGAGGTTTTACAGGGATCAGAATGTAGAAAGCATGAAGATTAAAAAAAGACATAGAAGCAAAGGATAAAATCATCCACAACATTTATATGGAACCATATATTTTCACAACGAACAACAGAAGAAATATGTGGCTGAGAGCTATTCAATGATTTTGATTCCTTCTTTTCCTTGTCCTTTTAGTAGGGAACTTACTTTGCTACTCCAGTTTAAAGATAAGCAATGCATAGTGTGATACATGATGGAACTTCAGTG
This sequence comes from Ibycter americanus, assembly GCA_035590275.1. NCBI lineage: Eukaryota > Metazoa > Chordata > Aves > Falconiformes > Falconidae > Ibycter > Ibycter americanus. The sequence goes on along the minus strand of JAVJGI010000040.1, from coordinate 78,004,415 downwards.
GTTTATCTGAAAACTTGTTAGCTTACACTAGACCAAAAGTCCAGTAAAAGTTTTAAGAGCCAGCTTTCAAAATGTAAAGACTATATCTTACTCTCCTAACTGGCTGTCTATTTTAGAGCAATACAGAATCTATGTTCCAATACGTGCTAGATATAAAAAAAAACCCATGAATAGTGTTTGCACAATTCAATTTTGAAAAAAAACCCCTGCCCAGTAAGCTGACATACCTGTGAAATTTGTCCTAAATCCTGTGTACAAGCTACATTACACTTTTCTCACTGAGGTCTCTTTCCATGTTTCAGATTCATCTGCCTAAACCTTCCATTTTTGTATCGACCATCTTTGGATGAAAAGGCATTATTGTTTTCATACAGATGTCCTAATTTCTCTTTAGATATATATTGTGAAGCTGCAGAAGTACTTATCTAGAAAACATCAGGCAATCTATAGAAAATATCAGGAGAACATTCTCCTGACTTTGATGGTGGCACTGAGACGAATGGAGTGTCCTCCTCAAAAATCTTTGACAGATGGCTGGTGACACCATGTGACTCTGGGGTCCTACCACCTCCAGCGGCCACCATATCATTTGTTGTTCCTAAATTCAGCTATAGCAGCTTGGCCCTCAAATTACAAATTACCTCATCTTTGGATAGAATCAGCAAGAAAAAAATAAATAAATAAGGTAACTGAATTTTTCTGAAGTTATTGAGAGTTTTATGAGCACAGCTAACCTCATTTTCATATTAGCTTGTTTACACATTGCACACCTATGCCATCCCAAAATACACTCTCAGTGCTGGAAAATAAAAGCAAATGACAGACATGTAGAAAATGTCACCTTTGCAGTGTTAGTTCAGTCTTGGGTTTTTACTACTTGGTCAGATGCTTACACGACCCCCACCTTGCTCAGTACAAGGATGGATTACATTCACAAAAATAATGAGGTGTTCAAAATCTTTCTTATCTTCTTTTTTGTAAAGTGTGGCCTTAGGTCTTGTTTGCACTGCATTATTCAAACTCTCCTTTGAAGCCGTTTGTTTAGACTTCTCTGTGGTGCCCACGACTATATTTCATGAACAACAATGCCTTTATTTTACAACTGCCTATAAAGTATGACTGAAATGTTATCTTCATTTTACACTGGGTAGCTAAAGCACCAAGATTAAGAACCACAGATCTGGGGAGTCCACTGCCTGGGATGACTCAGACTTGAACACGCTGCCTGCTCCACCCTGCTCAAATCACAGCTCCAAGGGCTGCAGCCTCCCCACCAGTCCATCAGCACCAGCTGCCTTCCCACTTGGGGAGCTCCTACCACCAGGTATCAAAGGCAGATCTTAGAAAAATAGGACAAGTCATTAGTCAGCACTCTGAAAAATGTGTTTTAAGCAGCTTGCCTAGCATTCGGCAAAAATTCTGCGGCAGCGTCAGGGACAGAAATAGAAACCAGCTTTTCAATGACCTCACCGTGAGGTAACCTTTGTAGCCTTGCCTCATGCATGGTACAAGTTCCAGCTTCTGTAAGAGGGAGGCAGGGGGCCCTGAAGAAGCAGCCTCCCTCATGCTCCAAGGCACTTTGTTTCCACAGCCCAGTCCACCCTCTCCGAGGCTGAAACCATGTCTTGGGGTATAAAAGAGTGCAAAGATGTGTCATTAAGAACATAATGGGAGCTAAGCTGGAACAGACCAAAGGTCACTCAGCATCATGTCTGACAACGGTTAGTAGAAGTTGCTTAAAGAAAGAGTATAAGAAACAGATGAAATATGGACTGACATCAGTTTCTGCCTTGCAGCAACAAGAAGCTTAAGGTTTCCCCCATTCACACCTTCTTTTTTGAATTTTTTTTGTTTTTTAAGCCAGAAGTTTCATCTGGTCTAGTGAATTTAACAGTCACCAATGGGCATTCATGAAATCAAGCTAACTCATTTCTGGACCTCTTTTTTTTTTTTTTTTTTTCCTCCCTGCACAATATCTTACAGCAAAAAGTTTTAGAATTGAGGACTGCAACAAATATATTTGTCCAAAACAGCCTACAGTCCTGTTTAGAACACACTCTTTGCCAGGTGGGGTTATGCATTTGAAATTCTTGGGATCAGAAGAGCAATTATCCTGAATCCCACACATCAAAGGAAGAGTGCTTTAACCCAAATGTACAAATCAACATATTGTTTGCTGTGTGTAACCCAAAACAGTGAATATGTCACACAAGCTTTTTGAATGCTTAGACCCTTCCGGCACTCCGACTCCTGTCCATGTCCCATTGCAGGTAGCAGTTTCTCTGGCATACACTGCATACAGAAATAATGTTTGAATAATTACTTTTACAGTTCCTAACTCTCATGAACACAGGGTGTTCACCTATAGTCAAGGGGCATTGCCCACACAGAAGCAGATGATATAGAGAAAGCTTCACTGGTATTGGTCATTTCACCTGAATGCCAGGTAGAAATAGCCCTGCCTACTTTCTCCCCACGTATAAATATACATATGTACACAAAAATGATGCGGTCATTTCAATATTAAAGAAAGAGTAGATTTATCTCTGAAAGAAAACTGGAAAATGTTAAATGTTTTTTCAATTATTTTTTTTTTAAATCTCCTCTGTAGATGTACCACATGTCTTTTCACCATATGGCGAAATGTTGAGCATTTCACCTTAAATTCCTTGCTGAAGCCTATGGGGATTGCTAAAATATCAAACTCCAAATGGCTTAGGAATATCCAGCTCATATGATTAGAAACGTTCTACTACATAACATTGGAACAATTAAATCTTGCCAGTAGATCAGACGAGTAGCCATACACCAAAACCATACAGGCAGATATCAGTTAAATGAACCACAGTTCAAGGAAATTATGACTGACCTTTATCAGGTAGCCATAAAAAGGAGGAGCAACTATACATCACCTCCAAAAGATTTCCTTTTAAATCTCAGACACTGTTCAGCCCATTATAATTATCTTAACTTATAAGCGGTAAAATATTTAGTGGGACAACTTGAGGAAGCAGAATGTATGAGAGAAATTATGCAGTTAATGGGGAATTGCTCAAGTTGTAATTTACTAAATATTGTTGCAGATTTGTTGTGTCAGGTTGCAATAAAAGGAAGATCTTCCTAAATTAATTTATACTGGTTAATTAACTCCTAGATAATAACTAACTATACTTTTATGCAACATGAACCCAATATTTTAAGCTGGACACCTGAGGTTAGATACCAAGAACTCACAGTACCAGCTGCCGCACAGATCCTTAGCCTGAGCATGGGCTTAGATGGCTGAAGGCAGGCAGCCACGTTTGAATATTGGTCTGTCACAATGCCACTGTGTTGGTTCAACAATTAACATAATTTCTTACTTCATTTTGATCGATCCCTGTATATCTGAGACACTTGCTAAACAATTTGGTTTCCTGAACAATGAAAGTAAGGATGAAAAATGAAAACTGGGCTGCATGTGGATTGTTATAAACCCTGCCCAGGAGTACAGAGGAGTGTAGTAGGTAGTTATTTATTTGAGTGGCACATATTTACTTGAGAGCGCTGGACACTCTTCAATAATGCATACCACCTCAAGCTAGGAAAGTGTGACTAACTCAAGGCAGGGATGCAAATGTTGCTGTGTAAGCCTTTTCTCCCTTTCCTCAGTCCTTTATTTGCAGTGAAGAGGGGGGCAGAGGGGGAAGGAGGGAAAGAAGTAATAAGAAAAGACTTGGTGTGCTACATTTGCTGCCTTGGCTTGCTCCTGCTGTTTACCTTTAAAGAGCTCTTACATGGCTGTTGCTCTAAGAATAAATAAATAAAAATAAGTTTAAAAAAGCCACATTTTCAAAGCATTTGCTTTGTGAAAAACCTTGACAGATTTTTATAACTAACTATGGAAAAGCAGCTGGAGAAAAAGTCACACCTGCACCCCAGCTTCAAAGAGAATCCAAACCAAGGCATACTTAATAGGTTGGCTTTGCTTTTTGGGGGAAATCTATTTTCCTGTTCATTATCCTGCCAAAGACGGAATAGAAAAAGGCCTGATAAAAATATTTTTAAAATTCTGCTGATAATTGCCTGTCTCTGTGCATTTTTAATACTAAGATACTACAAGATACAAACTGGAGCAACTCACTGAAGCCAGCGGGGCTGAGGATTTGACTTGCAGTCTTTTCACGTTGTTCCTCTGATATATGCACTTCCAGGAAGGGCAGTACCACACCAGGAAAGCTTGCTCAGGCCCTGGCACTACAATATCACCCTCAGAGGAACTGGGCACATGAAGTAATGACACTGTGCTACAGCAAGCGGGCAGTTTTAGCAAGCAGCCACTGACAAGTGTAACTTCGGACCAATACATCAGCTTTCATCTGTGAATTCCAGAGCTTTTTAGAAGGAGTTATCATCCTTAACTTAAACTCGGATAAAGGATTTCTAATTATATGCAGTGTTGCCAATGAAGCAGAGAAAGTCAATGCCAGAACAAGGATCAGAGCTGAGCTCCTCCGAATGTGTGCCTGATGGGATTTAACCAGCAGGCTGAACTGTAGCTTTTAGTCAGAAATTTATAAAACTGTATTTTGACACCTTAGATAGCTCACTGAGGGGAAGAATTCCATGCTTCCTTCATGTGAGGTGGTGTTTCCCAATACTCCATGGACATTTCAGATCAACATATGAAGGTATCATGCTGGGGGAAGGCTGGTCCTCTGTTTTGTTTGTTGTCCGTTGACTTTAATTTAGTCTAGCTCTACTCTTTTTGGAATGGAGAAAGCCACACAACTAACTAGTGGAGCCAGCGTGTGCTTTGGGACAGCGGCAGACAGAGAGTTCTGTATGGTTTCAGAAAAGCCCCCAGTAGGAAGGGTGTGAAAGTCCCCCTGCTCTCTGCCCCCATACCCCTCCTGTGGGCTGCTGGGGGAAAGCATTGCTCTGAAGGCATCACTTTGCTTTTCAAGGCCAAGAATGGAGCCATCTTCTTGCACTAAGTGCAAGAAATGTTGCTGCTGTTGGGCAACTTTTAATTTCCTTATCGCTCTTTGAGATACCTGCAGGAATCAGACCAGTGTTTCCAGAGGAAAGTCCATCTTTCTTTACTTTGTGCTTTCACAGACTGTTACAATTTACTAAATGCTCCCCAGGGGTCAACCTGTGTAGCAGTGCTGTGCATTATACAGTAACTGCCATCGCAGTACTTACACCAGCAATGGAAAGAATTGCACCTGAAACGCTCCCTTTGGTTTTGTAGTACAGAACAGTGCTCTCCTCAATGCCTCCAACTTAACAGTAGAAAGAACTAGAATGACTCACCGTCCTACTTCAGATTCAAGAGAAGGCAGACTTTTCGCTTGCTATTAAGGAGGGAGGAGAAAAAAAAAAGAAAAAAAAAAAGCTTTCAGGCATCTCCCGTTCCAGCTGTAAAGATGTGGCAGCAATGTAAATTGAGCATTCTTGGCAGGTAGCTTCTTCCTAATGTTTATGGGTCAGGTTGTCAGACATGAACAGCAGGGTCAGCCAACTTCTTTTCTACAGTAAGTGACATACATTTTTACTTGTAGAGATCTAAGTGATTTTGTGCTCTGGTCACCTTATCTCTGTGTTTGTCTTCCAAGCAAAATTTTAAATGAACTTTTAAGTGATATTTTAAATTATCTTCATTCAAATGTGGGGGTCCTGTATCTAGATGCAAAAGACATGTATTTCTTTTTCCTTTAAGTGCTATACCAATAATTTGGGTTTTCTTAGAATTACTTTCTAATAATACAAACCAGTCAGCACTGACAATGTTTACCTCCGGCAGACATCACTGAAAGCAATTAAATACAAATCCATTCCACAGATGGGAGTTTCCAAATGCTGAAGAAGCCTGCACAGAGATGTGAAATCAAAGTGCTAGCTTCTTTTCAGACTCAGAAATGTTTCTTAAACTATTTAGAGAATACTGATCTGAAATCATAGAATCAGACTATTAGGAGTGCAACATACCACTTCAGTTCAGGGTGAAATATCAATGACTTGACGTCTCTCCTGACACCAAGAATTGAAGCTTTTACAGTTTGAAAAGATAAATATTTCTACCAAAACCTTACCAAAATCTTCCTGATGAAAATAATTTTAAAAAAAAACAACTAAGAGAGGCAGAAGGCAGAATCCCTTGATGTCAGTATCAGAAGAATCATTTCCCCAAAACTTTCCTCTGTTGCGAAAGCTTAATATTGTGGATTTAAGGAAAGAACCAACACTTCTCAGAAAACATTATTTTTCATCAGGCTTTCTTTCAAATTTTCATAGATTTCTATATCCATATTCCATCTTATGATTTTTCATCCTGTTAAGTGATTATATGAGTATAGATGAATGTTAATGTCTTTCTCTTGGACTCTCATTTTGTGGACGAATGGAGGAAGGTATGGAAATCTTATGAGGGCATTGGGTGCCTAAGCACCTAGTGCCTAAATGGCACCTTAGGATATCCTGACCCATCTGTGGCTGCACTCCCAAACAGGTGTAGGATCACTCTAAGTTCTGTTGTACATCTGCCAACTCTGTGCCAGCATCTGGGCTAGTCTAGGGAACCTAATAATAGCAGTAGACACCTTTAGCACAAGCAGCTGGATTGCTCCCCTGTTTCACAACAGTGCTAAAGATCCAGCTAGCACCAGTGAAGTATGACTTAGAGATGTTATTTTCACCTTGCACCTAGAGTGCAATGGCAGCAACAAGGATGAAGTTCAAATACCTTCTGCTTCTCCTTTTAAAATACACCTCGCACAGCCAGAGAAAAACTCTCTGCCACTCAGGCTAGGTCCCAGAATTAGAGAATTATCTTGGACAAACATCTTTTCACTCTTCCAAATGTCACACTAATTAAACTCTCTTGTAATCTTCTGCAGTGGCAGCAAAAAGCTGCTGTTGTGGCAACCCTGGAGCTGTCCCTCATGAACAGGCTCACGCTGAAATCCTCAGTTTACAGTATCTTCTTCTGAACAGCCCAGAAACTTGGCTTTAACTGGTATGCATTGCAGTTTTCAGAGTAATTGTGACATTTTATTTGTATGACTACAGAGAAAAATATAAATATTTCAACAGAAGGACAGAGCCAGTTTCCATTTAGATCAATGGAAATTCTCACATTGTTCTTCTGAAACTATATCAATCCCTTAATAAATAAAACTTTATTTTACTTAAATAAAACATGGAATGGTACTATACCACAGATGGTAAAAATAGTCTTTTTCTTTGAAATGCCTGTATCTGCAGGTTCCTTCCATTTCCAACAGACGCATTAGCGTCACATTTCAATTTTGTACTTAATGTCAAAATATGATATTAAAAAAAACCTCAACGCTGGTTCCTCATTATGCTGAGCTGTACTTGCATAATTATTCTTCAGGCTTCACTTAATTATATGCCCCACCATGTGTTACTTTTCAACATCCTAAGTGGTACCACCTTACTGCTATGAATATTAAACAATGGAAGGCAACGTTATTTTGTTTGGTTACACAGCATGCTATGTCTGAATTCAGTCTTCTCTCACAGGTCCCCCCTCTCGGTTTCTGAATTATATCTTTTACAAGTGTTTCAAAGAAGGACACTTACAGTCATGCTTGCCCTACAGTGTTAGGGTTGGTGTGCGTCATTTTGTATTTCCTGTATCCAAATTTCCCGTTATTCAGGATGAAATTAAAAAAAAAAAAAAAAAAAAAAGGAGAAAAAGAAATGAACAGAATAGAAAAAGCAAAAGAAACTGCAGAGATTCAGAAGTTTTATTTCAGGTCATTTTTTTCTTACCCTGTCAGGATCACAAGCTAGTACTCGATGTGAGGAAAGAAGCATTGGAAAAACTACTTATCTACAAATGGTATTTCTTAGATACCTAATACTGTGTTAACCTAAAAAAACAGGAATGCTTACGAATAAGTGAAGAAAAACAGGCAGCGACTAAAAAGATACTGAAAATTTTGCTCTGGTTCAATTGGAAGGGAGTTCTGATTAAGCCTTGTACATCCTGAAAGCTTTTTTTCATTTTAGTCCAAAAACACTGGACCTCCTGACCTCACAAGTGTCAAACATTAGCAGATTAACTAACCAACACAGAAATGTTATTTTTAGATAAGAATGGGTTTTTTTCTGAGAATAATTTAAAAAAGTTTGATTCTGAGGAACACATCGGGAATGTCCAACTGAGTGAGACAGATGGGATTTTTATATGGTCAACACTATTCTTTATCAACCAGAGAAACTGTGAATCCTAGGCCACTGAAGTTAAATAAAAGACTGCCATTGATTTAAATCAGCTTTCTGTCAAGCTGAAAATGAGGATATGGTAGTAGTGTTCCTGAGACAGGAAGCCATTTTAATAGTTTAGCCGAATAAAAGTTCACTTTATTTTATGGCTTATTTTGTATAACAATATTTCAAATTATAGTCCTAAAAAAAAAAAAAAGCCAACCACCAAAACCAAAAATCCCCACCCAACATGCTCAAATTAAATCTTACTAATAAATCACCCTGAAAAACAAAGCAACCTATCAATCATTTCCAATCAACAAATCCTAACATTTAATCACAGGCATATTCACACTTCAGCATGGATCCACTTCTGTCTTTAAGCTTCTAATTAATAATTGTGTTGTCAAAACGCAGAATCATGAATAGTCCTTAAGGCTTTTCCTGTACAGAAGATGATAAATACTTGTACTTCGCCAATCAGAAGTTTATTTACTTGTTAAAAAACGTCCATTAAAAGTAGAATCATAGAACCTTTTAGGTTGGAAAAGACTTTTAAGATCACCAAATTGAACCATTAACCTAGCACTGCCAAGTTCACCACTAAACTGTGTCCCTAAGTACGTTCAAACAACCACAATTGCAAGCTTTTTTGCCATTTAAAATCCCACTTTGAATGTTGTAGAAAATGAGTATCTGATAAAAAATTACTGAAAAAGGCACTTCCCTCTGGGTTGTGGACTGCCTTTGCGTGGATGTTACCTAGTATGATGGATTTATTGTACCATGATGGGTACTATGGGGCAAATTATGTCGTCCTTACTCACACTTCATTCCAAGGATATAATTTCCTTTACAGAACTGGTATGCATGCAAACACATTGGAATGTATTCTTACTCATTCACTGATAAGGAAGACTTAATAAAATGTTAAGAAATGCTGAGAAAAACAAAACCCAGATTGTTTCTAAGGTATGTTAAAGAGTGGATAACTTCTTTTTAACAAAGCTCAGATGAAAACTAGGCTTTGATGGTGTTCTGTTTACCAGATACTTTTGTAACCAAAACTTTCCTATTTTGCGATCATCTCCTAAGCTTCCAGTCCCCCTTAGCTTCTTGGTAGTGCATTGCGAAGACAGCCTCACAGTTATCAAGCCTACTTGAAAGCTACTGTCTCGTAGTTGGGTCAATGTGGTAAAACAATGCCCAAAGACAAATGCTGACAGTCTTGCTTTTACACTCCCGAGAAAATAGTTCCTTTCATAGGCTGAAACTGCTATGGCAGCTGTTCCACTGAACTACATAGAAATTAGAACGAAAGAAATACCTTATAAGTAAATAAAATTATGAAAGTGGATTTATTTACTGAAAAATGTATAATTTGGTATGCAAATAGCTGAAACTATCTCAGTGTTTTCAAACATCTCCTCTATGAAGCTTTCCAATGTTTTGAAAGGGCATTATAGTAGGCATCTTGCATTGTCACTGGCTTACCTCAAAGGGATATGCGATATCCATTGTTGACACAAACTGCCTGCTCTATTTTGAAATTCTTATATTTGCTCTCATCAGCAGCATAGTGAAAGATTACAGTTTATGAAATCAGAGAGCTCTCCCTTTTCAAGCTAGGTGTACTTCAATGCATGGTTTTGTGAAGGATGCTTTTCTTTGTTGTTTTTAAAATCAATTAAAAACGAGCAAAAAGGCATTTGGGGAATAGCTGAAAGGAATTAAATTCTGCAGATGAAGAGTTTTGTAAGTGCCTCATGCTTTTCTGGATGAATAATCATAAATAGTGTCCAGTCATCTTGTCCTAGCTAACCACAGATAGGCATTGATCAAATGGTACTTTCCAGTCTGGTTTGTCTGTGAGTTGCACTGTCTTTCCCAGTTTCCAGTTTTCCAGCTTTTTGGGAAAGATTGCAAACAACCATCCCTATTCTCAGCTGTTCCTCACAGTCTCCTTCCCTCAAGAACGGTCCACAAGAGGGCTAGACATAGCATAGATTAAAAACACAAACTAGAAATTCATAAAAAGCTTAATATAGACACCAGTTTCATAATTGGATTTTGTTATGGCCTGGGATTTTTCTGAAATGCAACTGCTGTGTTAGGTAGAAATTCATAAAAGCCTGTAGGACAATTAAATTTGTACAACTTGTGTGCATAAGGCTTAACTGACAATTAGAGATTACAAGTTAACAAAAATGACCAAAGAGCAGTGTTGTTCATAAAGACTTTTTTGGATAAGTAGGCTTTGTTTCAAAAACAAATGAACAGATAACACCTACTATGCAACAAAAGAAGTATTTTCAAGTGCTAAATAAGGAACTTGCAAGAAAACAGGTTTTCCCTAAGGCTACTCTGTACCTTCATGATTCATTGTAAAACTTCAAACTAGAAAAAAAAAAAAAAAAAGCCAAACCAAACCAAAAATCACATAACACCTCTTCTGCTTTCTTTGCTGCTATTTCAGTGTGCAGTTGCACCCAATGTGCCCATGCCAGTGAAGGCAAGGAAAAAAGAAACTAAAGAAGTGAAAAAGACACATTATCTAGGAAATATTCCTTTGTTACTCTATTAAGTAAATTAAGTATGCTCTTTGGGCACTATGAGAATACTTTTTTCCTTCATCAGACTGACAGATCTTCAGGAACCAAGTAAATTTTGGGGCTACCTCCACACAAAAAAGCCCCAACCACATTAATTCTTTCATGGACAGAGTGTGATTGGCCTTAGCATGGTTCAAAGAAAGGAATGAAGTTTTTTACCTGACCAGCCTGATAACTGTCTCCAGCACTCCTCATTTTTTGGAACACGATGAACACACCCTTGACTGACTGTGGAATGAAGAGCATGGACAAAACAGCCTGGCCACTGTCCTGCTCTCTAGTGTGCCTTTCTTGCAAGAAACCCCATCAACTATTACTGTATTTGGGATCAACGGCCTCAAAGATGCAAAGATGAAAAAAAAAGGGGAAACCAAACTGAAATTATTTCAGTGAAGCTTGAATTTAGAAAAGCTGCACTCAATATCCGCAGTTCAAACAGTATAAAATCCTACAAAAGAATTTCTGTGTCTTACTTTTTTGTTTTGCTAAAAAGCTCTGACTGTATGATCCTAAGCAATTTAAGAACTCAAGTTTTTCAAAACTCACTTAAGTCAGAAATATGTGTTATCTTACTGTAAAGGTACTTCTACACTATTCTGAGTATGAACCAACTGGAAAAAAGAAAAGAAAAAGGGCAAAAAAGGAGGAGGTTCATAAGAAGAGTAATACAGCATCAAGGCTTTCTGCATAGAATGCTGAGCTTTACATGTTTTCCATAAACCCAGGGTACAGACTGTGCTTAAAACAGTCTTTTGTTTGTCGGGGGGGGGGGGGGGGGGGGGGGGGGGGGGGGGGGGGGGGGGGGGGGGGGGGGGGGGGGGGGGGGGGGGGGG
>JAVJGI010000040.1:77946068-77982663 GCA_035590275.1 Ibycter americanus | reverse complement strand
CAGCTGCTGTGTCCGTCTTAGCTCTCCAAAGCTGGTTTTAAGGCTGAAATGTGGCTGTGGAGCTGCACTTCCCCTCAGTGGGGTGCGCAACTGTTTAAATGGGTGCTCTGCCAGGTTCATATCTGCTGGCAGGGGGGAAAAAAAAAAGAAAAGCTCAGAAAGCCTTTGGACAAGACCTCCCTGCTGGGAGGAATCTCCACTCTTGGCCACTGAGACTCCTTCTTAGGGAAGTGGGGTTCTGACACCAAATCTACCATTTGGATATTCAGCCAGAGTGTTGTCTCAACAACACCAGGAGCGACATTGGCCCCGCCGTGCCCCAGGGGCAGGCTGCCCTCCTCAGCACACCCGCGGCCTGAGCCAGGCCCAGCCGCAGCCCGCGCCCTCACAAAGGGGTCAGAGCCTCCTCCTTCCGCGTCCCAAGAAACATATCGTGGTGGGGTCATGGTGTGGTGCTCACTGCAGTGGAAAGACACAGATACGTAGCAGATACTGCAGCAGAAGTATTCCTTATGCGCCCAAAGGGGTTTTCCCTTTCTCAGACAATCCCTTCAAAAGTGCCTTTTTAGCTGCAGCCAAGGCTGTAAGTGCCAGCCAAGCTTAAAAACGGCAACACGGAGGTGAAAAATTTGTTAAATTCTCTACTCTGCTGCTCTTTGATGCCTACAAATAACTAACCAAGTAATTACATCAGGTCAAAGTGCAGCTAGGTATAGCTGAAAGGCATTTACAAATGAGAATGCAGATACATTATATTCAAAATTATACATATTTTAGCCATACTTACATTTCCTATGATACTTCTCATCATACACTACAAATGGTTTGTGTCATGGACCATATCTTCAGTTACATTTGTGGACTGCCTTACAAATGAAGCGCACCTGTGGTCTTTGGATACTGTTCCACCAGACAACGCTAGCAGACACTTCATTCCTTAGCAATACTGGCTGATTCAAAATCCCCATAGTAATCCATAAGATCTGTGGCACAGTATAGGTTGTAAAACTTGTCCCATCTTTCAAGTTAAAAATCTCTTTCTCTCATTATGTATGATTATAATTCATGGTGGGGTATTTATGCAGTGTTTTTATAAGTTTGTATAAAACATTTGATATTTGCAATAAAAAAAAGTCAACATGAGGTTGACAGTCTAAATACACTTGTTCCAAAAGTAGCCTTCCTTTTCTTTCTTGAAGGCACACACAGACTGTCCATTGGTACTACTGGAAAGTATCTTCATGAAGAGGAGAGCAAACTTTCAAGTGCATTTAGTAAATTGTTTAAAGAAATGGTAAATATATTAGATGTGATTTTAAACTGTGCTGAAATAAACCAATTGTGTTGGTTTTAAATGATAATCAGGCATACATTTAAAACATGCATACATGCTGACTGCAACAATTTCTAAATTTCAAATGCAAAATCCAAAACAAAATCTGTTTTTTATTAGTGTTATGTGGTACTGTTAACTTTGCAGATATTGCATGGGAGCAAATGAAGGCAGAATATGACCTACAGATGGTCTTTCCATTCATGTGGAACTTCTTTAATGCTTTTGCTGAATAGGAGCTGTTCAGTAGAGATATATTATTGAACATGGTTTAAATAACTATCCAGCACTTTCTGTGTAATTAATATTACATATATATATATATGTGCATATATATAAAAATATATAAATAAAGCATGCAATCCATACTTTCAACTCAGTTTGCTAATTATAAATTCAGAGCTGGATACAACACAAGAGGCTGTAAGGTCCATCCAGTACCTCAAAGTAATAATGTGCTCGCAAGTATTGCTCTTCAATTTATCAGGGAGGCAGAACAAGTGCTTTGCTAACACTGGTGACTACAGCATGCCAAGCTATCAGAAGCAACATGTTGTATGATCAGCAGTAACATGTGTCTAGTTTCAATTTAATAATTCTCCATTTTTGTGATCTACCATGTATTCGTCACCCTGATTTTTTCTCATTGCCTGTCACTGATGTGACAAAAAGCAACATTTGCATCCATGTTTATGTAATGGTGTCAGTAAACCAGGTTCAGGAGTTCTGAAGTTCAGGAGAGCTGAAGTTTTCTGTCCCCCTGAATCCCTTTTAGCTGGCTTCCTGTGGGGCAACAGACACTAATCCAGATAGAGAGTAATAGCCAATTAATTAAATATAAATTCTATGAAGCGATGAACATACAGAAAGGAATCTGTGTTACCTTTCCTAACGTGTCTTAATACCTATCACGCATTTCTGGATGAGTAATTTACTCATGTGTGTTTTAATTATTTGAGACAAAACTATGTTATGTTACCCTCAGATATTAAAAGCAGTTAAAAATAAAACAGGAGTCTTATTATAGCTGACAACTTTTAAAACAATCTTGAATATGTGCTACTTAAATGTGTGCTGCAGAAATTATATATGACTTCTAACAAGTACACAATTATACAAATGAGAGAAAAGGAACTGCCTGACCAAGATGTCTTGATGGTTCATAAACAAAAAATACCAAAGGTTTGGACACTCCTGAGGAAGACAAATTGAATGTCAAATAGGCAGTTTCAATGTAGTGAAGTCTACAAGCTAATCTAATAAATTTTTATTAAAGAAGTTTAAATATTGGCAAACATCTTCAACAAAATTGTTCATGGTCTAGTTCAAAAACTGAATTATTCAATAAAGCCAACTAACTGGAAAGGTTTAACCAATGAAGTGCACAGATATTAGGTTTATGCAAGAAAGCTAATCAAGGCTGTTCATGATCTTAAGCAATTAATTGGAATCATCATGGTAGTTTGGGTTGTTTGTCTGGGGCTAAGTAGCATTTCAGAGAAAACCATCTAAACAGTTTGGGAAAGAAGATGTCAAACATCCTCGTAGATACAAATAATCATACTCATCCTTGTTGCAACTTCCCTGCAGTAAGCACAGTCGCACCACTGATTAATTTGGCACAGACATCGGCAGAGTCTTCCCAGAGAAAGAATAATACCTGACAGCATGTTTGTTTGTTTGGTTTTTTTCCTGGTGAATTTGCAGACAGTGAAAGTACAAGGGAATGACATCTCCCACAAGCTGCAGATTTCAAAAGTAAGGAAAAAGGATGAAGGCTTGTATGAGTGCAGGGTGACCGATGCCAACTATGGAGACCTTCAGGAATACAAGGCCCAGGCATTTCTGAAAGTCAATGCTAACAGCCACTCTCGGCGAATGCAAGCCTTTGAAGCATCTCCAATGTGGTTGCAAGACATGAAACCTCGCAAAAACGTCTCCGCAGCTGTTCCAAGTAGCATCCATAACTCTGCCAATCAGCGTGTGCGTGCCACCTCCAGCCCTGAAGCAGCAGCCAAAATCCCCAAACAAAGTCCACAATCAGGTATGGTAAAGCATTTTGAGCTTTCATTTGATTGCTTACCAGCATGTAAAAGGAGGCTAACTCAACAAGGTAACCAGGAATTGTGACGAGGAAGAGTGTGGTGCTCATTTATTCCTCCTTCTTTCTGGCTTTATTCCTCCTGCTATCTCCTTACTTCCTAAAAGATGAAGAGTAAGTTTCTGGGCAGAAGAAGCAAAAAGCCCTAAATTCCTATACATGGATTTTATCTCTACTGGTTTTATCCACCTAAGGTTAGCTCTCTAATCGAAGCTTAGCTTTCCCTGTAGTGTGTGTGGAGAGAGGGGGGCATGTCAGTGAACAGCTCACCGCATTTTAAGATGGCTGTGCATGATAAATTACATAAAACAACCATCCAGAAGTGTTTCTTCCTAATTTACACCAGCCACCTAACTTTTATGTCTCTAACATTTGGTGGAATTAATCTACTTCTAGTCTCAATCCTATTATCATAAGGAACTTGACTTCTAAATCTAAGCAGACCTTAGATACACCAGATTGTTTTTCTGTTGTGTAGGCTTTAGAAAGACCATGGGTTTGTCAGAGAATGTGGGTTTGTCATCTTCAGCTGCCTGACCACTGGCTTTGAATCAAGCATTAATAGCAATGCCTCAAATGTCTGTCACATAGAAATTAATATAATACACATTTTGTTTGGGAGATTTTGTACAGCGCTGTATAAATGACCTATAAGCAATATAAGCCTGCATTTTCTACACTGATACAGGATAATTCCTAGTTATGCAAAGGTACATGAATACACTGGAGGTGCAGCTGTTGAACACTGTATGATTGCAATAGAGAGATGAACAGGATAAAAAGCTGAGATGTAAATGACCAAAGATTTTCCGGGAAACAAACTGTGCAAGTTTAAAGGTTTCTGGGTTACTTCTGTTTACAGTGGGGGCCCAGTGTAAGGCAGGAGATCACAACCTAGATTAAAATACGTAATGGAAGGTAACCTAGTTTATTCTGATGCATCATTTTTCTGCTAGCAAATGCCATGTCATCAAACCCAAAACTGGGAATACAACAAATTTCATAGCACACCTATTGTGAAATCACTTTCATCTTACAAGCATGCTATTACAAAAACCTATTGATAAGGGAAATACATTTCATTATAGACTGGAACAATCTGATTATTCATATGAAAATTGTTACTGCTATTAGAAAAGATGATGCACATACTGCCACCATTTTACTGCTGTATGCATTTTTAAAAATTTATTTAAAAGTTACATTCAGTTCTCTTTCCCTGAAATGAAGCCACTTTCATTTTTAGGTCTTCCAAAAAAGTATAAGCTGTTAGAAGAAAAGAAATACTTTAACTGATTTAAAATCATCATTCTACCATGGCTTTTCTTTCAGAGAAATGTATATACCACTTATTTTCCATTGGACTGATACATTTCTAAGTAGCAGACTTGTCCACAAAGTGAAAACTCTGGTTTCTGTTCAGTTCTATTTGGAATTAATTAAAATAGCCATGTTTATGAAATACGTAGCTACACACTACACTGCATTGCAGCCAAAATGTGCACACAACAGCTAATTCACTAAATCACTTTGGTTATATCCAGATTGAACCTATAATATTGTTTATGTCTTTAGTCCAAGCAATGTCTTGCCTGATTACTGGACATGTGTTATTTGAGACCTAGTAAGTTATTGCATGGAAAGATCCTTAAAAAAAAAAAAAAAAAGGGAAGAAAACTTAATCTCTAATTTTTTCCTTGAACAAAGATTGCTACACATTCGGTACAGTCAATCCCAGTTATAAATAATTTTTAAAATGAACAGATTAACATATAGTTTTAGTTTAGTTTATTAATTCATTTGTTTTATGATGAAGCACAGATTAATGCTGTATTCATCAGAGGTGAAACTCATCTAGTAAAGAAACAAGGAGCGTACCAAGAATCCATATTAGGCTTTATTTCAATTTAATGGTCACTTGCTACACAGTAATTACTGGTGATATTTTTGATGAGCATCAGTTTAACTCTTGAGAACCAAAATTTGCTTTCCTTTACTTGAGAAAATCTGGGCCTGATTTTCCAGCTTTGGTAAGATCTGGATTTTCAATCCATTTTATGCTCATTCTGCACCAATAGAAATACCCATGGGAGCACAAGATAGTAGGGAGGTTTAGCTCTATATAACTTTGAGGAGCCACTTCAGCTGAGGAAGGAGAGATGTCACTTATGAGACCTCAGAAAAGCGGAAAAGAGGTGTCATAGACAGTAATAGCCTTTCTTTTTATGATATCAAATCAACACAATATCCTTATACTGTCAAATGAGAAACTCTTCCTTTCTTCAACATCATGGTAACTATATATGCATGCACAAGACTGCTGTGTGATTACATTACATGCAAGAAATGTACCCATCCAGCTTAGATCACAGAAACATGGTTGAATACAAATTTATCGTTATTAGCCACATGTTTGTATTTGAAAGACATAGGGGGTGATTGCAATGTGTTTGTTCATGTTGAGTAATATATTGACTTCAGCAACACTGTTTGAGGAGAGAAGTACTGTTAACCATAGGTAATTGAATCAAATATTGTCCAGTATTAAAGAGCCTGTGCATAGTTTTTGGCAAGCAATGGATTTTACTGCCTTGCTTACAGACTATTGCAAAATATTTTTACAGCAGAGGGAAACATGACACTGCAAAATTACTGGGAAATCTGTATTCAGCTATTTCTAAGTAACTCAGCTAATATAAGAAAGATTGATTGTGATTATATGAATACTTTGTACCCAAAATTTGTTTTTGAAAGGTAGATAGCATTCTACTTAACTTCTTCTATCCTGAAGGACAGTGCAGAATTTCATTTATTTCTTAACAACGGATGTTTGACAGGTAGCTCTAGAAAAAGTTTACAGTCACTGCCATTTAAAAAAATATCAATATTTCTCAACTGAACAGATATTTCTGCCATTCTCCTCTTTTACTCAAAAGTAAGAATACCTGTGATAACTATGAGGGAGCTATATAGCCAGGGCTGACAAATTAAAGTGATGTGAGGTCCATTCAGCATTTTGCACTGCTCTGAAAAATGCTATATGAGTGTAAAAAAGATACTTGTTATTGTTAGTGTAATGGGGATTTAATATAGGAAGAAAGAGCTAAAGCAAATTATCTCCCACAGACAATCTTCAGATAAGATACTGAGTAGCACCAAACTTCTACCTCAAAGTCAAAAAGGTCAGGAAAGGGAAAGTCAGCGCTAACACAGATTGACCGTTTCATTTCATATTCATGGGCTGCAGCAAATTAAGTAAACCTTCACAGCTTAACAGGAATCTGTGTAATTTGACAAGCTAATCTGCATATATCCAGAAAATGTCCTATGTAGGTGGAGTGACAGACATTTTTTTTCTGCATAATTCCTAACAACATGTTTTAGTCCAAAGGTAAAAAGTACAGAGTTATCACAGAGCCTTGTAACTCTAAGCAATGTTGCAATTAACTGAGGTCCAAGAGCTTCAATGAATTCAGGTAAAAGGAAGCTACATAATTTACAGACTGCACAAAATCTCACTGTTTCATGGATATAAATCTAGACAAACTCTCCTACCTGCATTCAAGTCACTCAACATTTATAGCAAGACAAAGGGCTACAGAATTGGATGTGCTGAGAATGTGTATATTCCCCAAACTCTTCCTGTTCTCCCAACGCTTTGTTAAAGCACTCAAAGCCATTAGTTGCTTTTCAGACTCAAGAAGATCAGCCTCAGAGAACCCAAGAAGGAATAGCTACAAATGAAGAAGTGACATTAGGTCCATTTTCTGCTTATGTACAGACTCTGCACATCTCTAGCAACTATTTGTTCTTTCTTGAAGTAACAAATTCACCTATAAACATAACTACATGCTGAAATTGTTCCTGTGATGATGTCAGAGTTGCAGTGAGTGACCTGAAAATGAACACAAAAGAGAAGGTGGTCCTTACCTAAGACAGAACAACCTGGATTCTTGGCAACATAAATCACACTGAGAAGCTGATTATCAGGTGTGAATGCAAAAGAAGAGGATGAAAACATATTTCTTCAGTCTGTTGATGCTGATAAACTGATGACAGTCCTTCCAGTCTCCCTTTTTATCTACAGATTCCAGGAATCTTTTATTATCAACCTATTGTAAGCAAAGATTTTATTTCCAGTTTGGAATCTTTAGCAATATAAACCAAGTTCTGTGGCTGGTTTTGGGTTTTTTTCTTTTTTTCTTTTTTTTTTTTTCTTCCCCTTTTCTTTTCTTTTATGTTACATCTCCATTTGAAGTGAAGGGACAAAAAATCTACTCTAGCCTCCACCAAGATGACAGCCAACATTACTACTTTCTTCACAAAGAGGCTGCTGTTTTAGAAACTGTGAGTACCCATAAGGCTGGCACCCACCAACCATTACTGTGACTGTTGAACAGCAAAAAGTCAATCTCTGTTTCCTTAGGACTACATTAAAAGAAAAGCCAAAGGAGAGTTTTGTTCTTGTTCTGAAACTTATTCAGTCATTCTCAGAAATTCTTGCAAAAAGATGACGCAAGGAATATCTCATTTTACACTTGTATACACTACAATCTCTGTTTTTACTTGAAACTTACACTTTGCTTCTCTTTCTGAAACAAAACCACTCCACTTTTTTTAGCTTCTCTGAAATAATGGAATAAATTCTAACCATGTTAATTGAGGTAGCCCTATTAGCCAGTTAGTTGTTGACCTTGAAACTGTAAGCATCTTCTGAGAAGTGCTGATCTGCTCCGAATAACTTCATTGACAAAGCAAGATCTTAACAGCACCTAAAACCCTTTTTTTAGGCCAGGATTTCCAATGCAGAATGAGCTCACTGCTGCCTTATGTTTCTTTCTAAAAACCTACATCTTGATTTCTTAGATGTGCATACTTACTGATAGAACCAAATGCATACAAGTATTTAAACTCCTGTTCCTAGTAGTGTGTAGTCTAACTGAAGCCAGTAATAAACAAACTGGTTTTAGTGGATCTGCAGTTTTAACTCCTGTCACAAGCAAAGCTATCTACTTTTTGTAACCATCCCTCCCTGTCACTGTCAATTGCTGAATCTACACCACTGTCACCTTTCTATTAATTTCTCTTCCTCTTACAGAAACACAGATTCAGGAACTAAGAAAAGAAAGCACTTGCCAACCAATATGTGCTCATTTTTGTTGTTCTACAAGTTTTAGCAGTTGTTCAATCCCACATGCCTGTGCCCATGCCAGACTGAGTACTGGGTATGCTTAGTTTCAAACATATCCTCTCTGAAATCAGAGATATTATTTTCATCCTTAGTTATGCCCATGGTTAAGCACAAATACTGAATTATAGAAGAAAATCATGGTCTTCTCAAATATTTTGAGACGATCATGGATTCTGTCCTCAAACATGTATCTCCACTGTAACTCATATTTCTGTAAAAGTGATGGTGTTTGGAAAGAAACATTAAATAACTGTACAGGTTATATGCATGAAAACGTGGAAAACTGTATTTGGATGGTGCACTACATATATGCCTCCTATGAAGCCAACCCAGAAACAGTGAGGACAGACTCATTTTGCCCTTTCTCCATCTCAGTTGTTGTTGTATGTATACTGAGATCTTTCCTATTCTTTTGCTAAACGTAGCAGTATATTTTGCTGTCTGTCCGCCTTTGCTACATCTGCACTTAATCACATCTCTTCCTTTCTTTTAGCTATTTAAATACAAACTTTTCACACTCACCTCAGCTTTAGAACAAAACTGATGCATAAAGATCTGTCAGGGGAACCCACAGGAGTTTCCTGAGTAGCAGAATCACACTAATTCTGTTCTACATGCCTGATCTAACTTTCTTTGGTAATTTAACCACTGGAAATATAAGTCACACAGTCAGCAAAGAAAGAGAAGAAAAGAAAGAAAGAAAGAAAGAAAAGGAAAACAGAGAGGGGGGGAAAAAGCTGTTTATGAGTTGTCTGTCAGCTCACTCAAAAGCGCTTTTCGTTGCTACACAATCAGGCAGTTTGCACTGGGTCATCAAAGATTGCAGATTATGTGACAGGGCCTGCTCTTGAATTAACTGATGAGATTTCCTTGCTTCAGAACACAACCCATTTGTTACTTGACACATATACAGCAAAGCAGAGGACACTTTAGCTTGTTTCAGATGAGAAGCAGGAAGTTTCCCGTCTATGGTGCCCTACTTCATTACAAAAATTCTTTGCATCACTTTAAATTAAAAAGAACGAGCAGAATTATCTACTGGTTGGAATGGATACAACTCTGCTGAAGCCAGAAGAATGGCATTCATTTACAATAGCCAAAAATTTGGCTCAAGCATGAGGATGAAGATGAATTCTCTTCTCATAGAATGAGAGTGAATTATAAGAAGAATCTAAGCTTTACCTTGCTTGTACCAGGTAAAGAAGTTTAGGACAGTGAAGCTGTCTGGGAGCAGAATGAAGGGAAGGAAAACACCTGAAAACTGCTATTTTCAGCTTATTCAGATTTGGGGGGTGGAGGGCATTCTTGGTGGTGAGTTTTGTTGCTTCAGGTTTTTTGTGTGTTTTTTCTTTAACTTTGATCAGTTTTTTTTCTAGTGTTTATCTTTGAAACCTTAGGCTGGACTAGATAGGAAGCTCAACACTTAGTATTTTGTTATTCTCTCTGGACAGGGATTTTCCATTTGATTAAATAATTCATGAGCTTCAAAAATATTCCAGACACATAACCTTCTTTACAGCTACAGTAATAATCAATTAATCCTGCTTTGCTGATGATAAAGCCGGATGTTATTTGAAGAGCAGCTGAGGATCTTTCCACTGGCCTTGTGAAGAGAAGATTCTGCCCCAAGACCTTCATTTTACCTTATCATAAGGAAGTTGCCATCATACTTTTTGGCAATGCAACTTGCTGTCCTGTCTGTGTGTGTGTGTTCCAGTCTGATCTATCTCACTGAAGTTTTTCCCCCACCTACTGACAAGCGCTACTGTCTTGGAACAAACCTGCCTAATGTGCTGATGAGAATAAAAATGTGAAAGTTAACTGCCACAGCCTGCATTCCCAGTGCTTCTCATACATACGATCTGTGTGTTCATCAATATCAACACAAATACAGACAGCAAATCTGGATGCTACTTCTGCTGT
Organism: Ibycter americanus; assembly: GCA_035590275.1. Classification (NCBI taxonomy): domain Eukaryota; kingdom Metazoa; phylum Chordata; class Aves; order Falconiformes; family Falconidae; genus Ibycter; species Ibycter americanus. The sequence continues at coordinate 77,972,115 of JAVJGI010000040.1, read as the reverse complement.
CAGTCCAATCTCTACTGCTGTTCTTCCCTCAGCTGCTGCTGTTGCTTGTGACACTGACTGAGGCTTTTGGCCACCAAATCAAAGCGATAGGCCTATAAGGACTATAAAAGTGACTTCTACATGACTACAGAAGATGTTATATCCATCTGCAGTTCATTCTGTACAACTGAAAAAGGAGTAAAAAGGGTAAGACGTTTTGCCAAGGAGCAATAAAAAAGTCAGTTATGAAGACAAGAACTGGCAGTAGGTCTCAGAGAGAGCTAGACATTTAGATGGTGCAAAGCCCTTCAGTAGAATTACACTCGTTGAGAATATGGCTAAATAGCATTGTACCTGTCTGAAACTCTACAAAAATAACAAGTTGATTACCTATTTTGTACTCTGTTGAATTATTCACGTGCATACAATATGTTCTGATCAGTGACCACCTTATACCTGAAGAGTCTTTGAACAGCGATGAATGACATTTTATGATTATGATTAATCCCACATCTCAGAGGTCTAATAAGTAAGGTAAAAAACTGAAATAAAAGTAGAAAAATTCAGCAATACAGAATGTGAAGGAGATAGAATTAATACAGGACTCAGCACCAATATTTCAAGCTTCATTCTCACAATTCACCATTTTCAAACTAGTGCACTGTGGTTATAGGGATGATAATGTTGTAATTTTTTGTTCATATCACAATAATAGCAAGGGTGAAATCTTTGACTTGTAAACTCTGATTTAGCTCTTACAGTTTAAAATTTTGCCACGCAAATTCTCTGTCTTGCCCCAATCAGAAGTTATTGCCCCAAACCTGGATGGCAGAAGGAAATAGGTGCTTGCTTCTCAGCTCTCTCAGTTCACAGTGTTGAGCATTAACCTGAGCCTCTAGGACAGGTGATAAACTAAAACATCAGGTTGTTAAACTGAGATAGATGAAGTGATGGCATGGGGTTTGCTTGTATGGCTCCTATTGGGTGTTTAATTTCCATAAGAGGGGGAGGTAGAGAGATGGAGGCACTATCATCTTAAACTGCTCCAACTAAAACCATTAAAAGCTCATGAGTCACAGCCCTTAGACAGAGGTATGTTCTGTTAGTCAGAGGCATTGTTCTAGTCTCTATAACAACTGCATTATCCACCAGGCAAAGAAAGGATCAAAAGAATGGTCCCTGCCTCAAAACACTTACCATCTAGGAATCAGACAGAAGAAAAAAGACTCATCCAGTTGGATGGGTACAGATAAAGGGGAGCTTAGCTGAGTTCCATGAAAATAGCTCTTATATAAATGATATAAATAGAAGGAGATCAGGTTGACTGTATGTCAAACATAAGCCTAAGCAGTGTCAGGTGTGAAAAGCTAGAAAAGGGATTGAACATCTCATGCTGAAATATTTACAAAAAATGATAATTTTCCTTCTGTGTTATAATAACCCCCCTTTGTATATGTTTTTCTTGGTATGACAGTGCTGTTGAAGATGATAGAGTAATATCTAGTATCATCCCACTTCAGATGTTTTTCTGATAGATGAAAGGATGAACAGGATGCAAAAAGCACGGGAGGAAAAAGACAAGATCAATTTTATTTTTCTTCAAATCAGACTCTTGTTACAACTTTATTGTATCTTTCAGAAGTGGCTCTGTGAACAGTTTAATTACAATGTGGCATAGATCAAATATACACACATTTATATCTATTACAAAAATGCAGAACAATTTGTGCTGGAGCCCTGTTTAGTTACAACAGCAGAAGTCAGTTACTAACAAAAGAGTCAATTCAAGAAGAATTTCTATTAACAGCCTAAATTCCCACCTTCATTCAGGATGGGGCATAACTATATGCAAGTAAATGCATGAGGGTGAGTTACATGCCACAAAAAACTGCATTTGCTTTGGAATCAGCCATTTCATACAGATAAACAGAAATGCACTGGTTTATATATTTTTGTCACACATTAAAAAAAAATCTAAGACATTTTATTTCCATGGTTGTCAGGGATAGGATGAGAGGGAAAGGTGCCCAGTGCTGATAAGAGCTCATAAAGCATGCTGCCAGTGGTTCTCAAACAGTACCAATTAACCTATTTAGGGCCTGCATTTGCTTGAGCTTGTCCCCCTTCCTCTCAGCTTTTAACTGTTGCAAGGGACACTAGATACTGGACTGCTTCTCACACTAGTGTTATTCAAATAGCTGAAACTGGTGTTTCACAGACTGTTTGCAAACACCTCTCTTTGCAACCCTTTTCTCAAAGAATACTCTTTCACTGAAATAGAAGCAACGGAAGTCAATGCATTACTTATACATGTGAAGAGATATGCAATGTAAAGGGAAAAAAAACCCCCAAAACACAAATGCAGAAAAAAACCCCACCTTCAAAACTTTGCAGGTTCAAACACCAAGTAAAGAGAGGAAGAGGATTAGAATATCTACTACAAATGTCTGATGCCTGAACAGGTAGGCAGAATATAATTCTCCTAAGAAAAGAAAGTCAGTTAGGGAAGTTTGAGTATCAAGACAAAAAACCTTCCACAATATAATAAATGCCTAGTGATGGAAGTAGTTCTAGTTGTACAGCCAACAACTAAACAATTCAGAAACATCAAAAACTCACTATATCTTTGGCTGAACACATGAAATTTGAGGTGGCTGAGCACAAAAAAAAAAAAAAAAAAACAATCAGTTTTATTCTGCTAGAAGGAGGAATATGTTTCTGGATATATCTAAAGCTGAAAGGTGTGTGCCTTAGGGTCAAAAATCGTTTTGAATCTGACAGTGTCTACCCCTTGTATCACCTGCAGAGACAATTCAGCTACACTTCATTTCACCAAATGAGTATCTAATTTACTGCTACCTTACATGTTTATAAGAGTATCACATGAAAATGCTAGGGAAATTTAAATTTCAGAAGCTGAATCTTTGATGGAGTAGTCTGTCCAGATAGCTAGACTCACTTTCAGACCAAAACAGCCAAAATAAGTTCCCAGGAAGCAAAAGCAGTTGAACAAAATGTAGAATCACTGCTGCAGGAATGAATGACACTCATGGAGCCAATGCAAAACTGTACCAGGATTTCCTAACCATGCTAGTATGTAAAATATTATTTAGTCCTGAACTACTTGTTAACAAAATTTAAACAAAGCTACATATGAAAACAGAAGGAAATGCACTGATGAGAATGGAGGTTGTGAATTACAGGATAAAGGACACAGGAGAGAGCAAAAATTACAGTAGTGGTGGACTAAACCAGCTACACTACACAGTTCATCTTCCTGAATAAAGCTATGTTCAAGCTCTACAGTGGTTTTTGGCTATTTTCATCAGAACAGTATGAAAGTCTGTAAACGTTGATGCAATTCCTATTTCAGTTATATGCTTAGGGATCTCACCCCTCCTTCCTGCCCGTTCAAGGTAAAAGAGTGACAGTGTCAGATCATATTGATGATTTCAGTTCATCTTTGAGAATAACATTAGAGATTGATTTAGCTTCTTCGTAGCGCATGATGGCTCATTTAGGAAGCCTGGTTCTAGTCAAGGGGTTAAATGAGAGGTGAACAATAGCACTGTTTGAAGAATTAAAAAGAAAACCATGACTCTCAGATATGTTGCAGAGGAAGAACAAGATTTAAATGTTTCCCCAGGTATGGGCTGGTGTAAGGGATAATGTAGAAAGTTGCCTGAATGTAAAATCCCATGTTTAATCACACCAGTGTACCCATAATTGTACTTCTGTCCATCTTGGCATTGTGAAATTGCAGAAGTCATTCAAAGTCCCACTCTTCTTCCTTTCTCCCTCGATATTGTTATCTGTTTTCCTTTTGTAGATTTACTATGGCTTGTTCTGGACCACTGCCTGCAGCCAAGTATCATTTTACTACACACTACCTATATTTGAAGTCTCCTCAGGTTTTTCCTTTCCTGAGGATTTTCATCTCAGGTTTGCATTAGAATGTGGCTTTAGGTGTAGCTGGCAGCAAGTTAAAGACTGTGACCTGCCTTAGCCCAGAAAGCGTTCCAGGAGTTATTGCAGCTCAAACCTCTGGCAGAATTCTCTCCTCTACTCAGGGGTGGAAAGCTGTCACTTTTCTTTTGCCTCATGACAGGACTGAACGCCTCTGCCTCAGCACCATACCTAGTGAAAGCCAGGGAATAACCATCCATCTAGGATCCCATCCCTCTTCCTCACCTGCTCTTCTGGGCATCACTGGCAGAAAAGGAGCACATAGCAGATGAACCGAGCTACGTGCTGGTTGCAAATTCTAAGTAGACTTCAGGGTAGTTCAATGCATAGCCTATTCTAAATTTCTGTCAATTTGGAAGCAGTAGTTTTCTTCCAAAGTGCAAAAAAATTCAGAAATTCGGAACTTTTCTTCTGGCATGTAATATGAACTAATTTTTTGCTGTGTGTTATGTTTGCCCAAGACAGTGATGAGCAATTCATGCTATTTTAGGCTGTTGTACAGCCAATGGAGAAAGATGGACTGGGAGCCTAAGTAAAGCATCTACATTAGGAGGCTTGAATATCATACTTACTGCTCATTTTTTGTCATTGAAAATCAAAGACAGGTGATCGAACCTTAAAACACACATGAGAACTAATTCACATGATGAGAGAAAGGGGGACCTCACATTTGTGCAAGGGAAATTTTGTTCCTGAGTGTGGGTATATATTCCAGCAGTACAGGAGAGATACAGGTAACTATGATTTTTGTTGTTCAGAGACATAAAAATGATAGCAATTGTTAGGCCACAGGGGAAGAATCTATTTATCTAAAACTTGTGTGAAACATATTCAAATAAAACTTCAAATAAAATCAACCATACTTGGTTTCACCTATCTTTACAGATGTAAAACTGCAAACATCTTCCAATAAATCTTATGGTTCATTAATATCCCTAGTAAAATTAAGGCAGGTATTTAATGAACTTTTACTTACTTATATGGAAATAATACAAAATTATGATTTCATGTAGTTTCTACTGGGGCTGACAAGAAGGCTGTTTCAAATCTAACAAATCTAGCAAAGCCAAGTACTGCAAAACAGCAAACCAGGCACTTCAGATGGAAAGTATCAGCACAAATCCCTGAAAAATTAAACTTCCAAGGTTTCAACACCTCTGTGACTTTAGAAACCAGTAGTACAACAAAACACAGTAGTACAACTCATATTCAGCACAAGCTGAATATATATCCCCCATATACATGCAGGGATATTTCAGCATCATGTAATACATGCAGAGAATCTAGGACGAACTTTTGAGTCACTGGCTGTATTTCTCCTGTACTGGTCAGCGCAAAACCAGGACCCTACACAGGCATTAATCTTCCCTTGTGATTAGTGGCTTAGTAATTAAAGGAAACTCAGGGATATCCTCACTAATATGTTTGGTAAAATATTAAAGCAGTGCTGTTGAATTCATAGATTCATTCTGGTTTTTATGTGGCAACAGACTACTCACTGCAAGCATAACTGTAAGAATCCAGTTTTCAGAGGCTCTGACAGGTATTGAGGCTGAGTGCAGGAGGCTATTACGTCCCAGAGACCTCCCAAACCTTACCAAGTACAAGGAATGTAAACTTGCTGAACTTCAGCCCTTGCAGATGCAAACTGCTTGAGACCCAAGGTGGTTAACGATGTAAGGCACTCTTGCGAATAGGAGATGCTAAAACTCTAGGGCCTGAGGCAGCTGCTTAGTTTACAAATCAATGTTTTGTCTAGTTGTGAAAATTAAATGGGCGAAGTTATGAAACCAGCATTTGCTTTTCTCTGCTTGCGTCCCAGAATCCCATTCATTTTTACACAAATTTTGTCTGATCAATATCTTATTGAAAGCAAGGGATTATGGTCATTCAGACATGCAATGAGTCACTAGGTTTTTGACCCATTAGTTTACTAACAATTTATAAATTCTGCTAGCTTTATTTTATACTTAGATGCTCTAAAATTAATCTCATTCACAGAAAAAAATTAATGTTTAGCTATTTGGTCTATACACTAAGAGCCATGAAATACGGTTCAGCATTTGTGATGTAGGTTATTTTATTATTTTAAACACTAAGTTCACAATTATTTGTCACTATTGTTTTTTCTCTGTTTTCCTAGCAGTTAAGTAAACTACGTATTTGAAAAAAAATCACAGTTTCAAAGAGTTTAATGGCATGAACTACTCTTTCATGCTGTTGCACAGAAACTTGTCTCATGATCACATGCCTTTGACAATACAGCATTAGTTTATAGTGTGTCATGGGTATTTGCTCTTTTGGATGTATGTCAGTGGCACACCACACATAGGCAGTTACATCTCACAGGAAGAATTTAACTAGATTCCAGTGGCTGATAGGTAAAATCATGAGAAGCCCTGACCCACACATCAAGTAGAGTTTGACTAATAATGTAGAAATGAGCATATACTACTGTTCTTCTTCCAGGTTACTGTCTTTGAGGGTAACATAATTGTAGTCCAGCTTTGCCCAGTGTTCTTGACCTGCAATAAAATTTCTTTTAGCTCTCATTATGTTAATTTGAAAATAATGTTAGAAATGGCAGGGAAATCGATTTAGCAAATCCACAGCCAGATCAACAGGTTTTTACTCACATTACCGTGTTCACAGTTCCAGTGGTACTGTTTAAGTATGGGTCAGAACTGTAAACCAAAACCACATCTGCACAAAAACTATATTTTTGAGATATTTGGTTTTGGATTCTCATCTGTACTTTGCCTTGGACTTAAGTCTAAAAATAGTGAAACTATATCTCTGGTTTAAACACCCTATGACTTTTAGATTCACAGTCAAAATGGAAATTTCTGACTATTTCTTGTTGCTTATCGTTTATCAAGATGTAAACCAAAATAGTAGATTATGAGCAAATATGACAGAGTAGAAAAAAGAAAAGATCTAAAAAGGCTTCTTTCAATTTTGTTATGTTATTATTCTACATTTGCAGCTTTCACCCTTCCAAAATCTAAAGAAATGCTTGTGTTCATGAGAGAACAAACACAGTTCTTTTACACATCTCCAGGGGGAAAAAAAAACCCAAACCACCTAACCTAAATCCCTTGCAAGATGAAGAAAAACAAACTTGCTGTTTACAGAAGAACATGCATGTGGAACATGTGATATGAATTGGAGAGGAATCATGATTTATACAGAGGCTGAACACTATAAATAAAAGGTTTATCATGTGTAATATATGACCCCTGATTTGGGGATATACAGATTGTCATATTAAAAAAAAAGCAAAACAGAAAGAAATCATTTTGCCTGCAAATATGGTGCTGCTTATCCCACTGCGAAGTAGTTGAAGTCAAACCTATTTTATACCATATTGTTTCTCTTCCACACATTACAGCTTTTAAATTGTCAAAGTATAATGCCATTAATTGTTTTAAAAGCTTTTAAAAAAATATCCATGAGACTCTTCTAAGTATTTATCCTTATTTGCATTGCGCATATTCTGTGCAGAGGAAATGTATCTCCAAAGACCTCTTTAGAATTATCTAGAGCGGTGTGTTTCTCTAGTTCAACCAAAAACATATTTAAATGTAATAAAATGAGTGAAAAAAATTCAATACATCATTAAATGATTTAACACCAACAAAGTTTCTAACTAAGTTCTGCTAACATAGTTAGGGAAAGAAAAGCCTTTATAAAAAACTGTCAAATGACAAATTTTACACCTTAATAAAAGAGAGAACAAAGCCATGCTGCAATAAAATCAAAACCAGAAACTGAACTTGACCCTTCAGTGCAAGCTTATAAATGCTACCTGTATGAGAACAACCCACAGAAGAAGTTACAGCAAATTTGCTTGTATGTTTGCTTGTTCCTAATAAAGAGCAAGTGTTCTGAGAAGCCCAGCAAAGTGCTGCAGTGTGGTACAGGTAGGCTAGCATTATCAGATGGGCAAGAGGAAAGTAGGCTTCCCGCTCCTGTCCACATTCAGTAGGAAACAAGCTCAGAGTTCCCTTGGACTTCTTTCAAAATCTTAGTAATGTCTTTGAGATACGTTTTTATTTAAAAGTTAATATTGATTTAGAAGTTTAGTTCACACATGGATAATTGAAATACCACTGTTAGAAGTTTTTATGTATGTGACAGAGGACTAAGAATCTTTTATGGCAACTACTATGTATGCAACATCTCACACCATGCATTTACAAAAGGAAGCGGTGTTCAGACATCTGGGATTTGGCTTAATCCCTGTTTTTAAAGGGAAAAAATTACTAGAGACAGGAACAGGGATGTTTCTTGTTACACTAATAAACGTAATCAGCAGATACAGAGAAATGTTTTACTGATAAACATCCGAAAACTTTTAAAAATGGGCATTTGCCTTGAGTTCTTTTGGCTTTCATTGTGTATATTCTTTATGAGAAGAAAAATGTGCTTTTTGGGGCTGCAATGGAATCCAGCATTCAGCTGAATATTAAATTATTTACAAAAATAGTTTATACATGATTAATAGATTTTTTTAAAAAATAGCCAGTTATTAAAAGTCCAGCATTATTATGGACTTCTTATAATACCATTATTACTTGGTTATAGGATTGATGCCTGTAACCATCAATAAAATTCGTCCTTTTCATGTATACAACACAGCTACAAAATCTATTAATCATGCATTAACCTGTTATAATTGGAACTTTTATTTATAGTGTAATCAAACTAAATTTATGATTTTCACCTCAAGTAATATGTTTCAAAGTCTGAATGTAATTCTTTATGATATAGGGAGTTATCAAGTGAACATTTCAGTTTAATTAGTCTAGTTTGGAATGTTTTTATTTTGATAACGCACTTAAAATATAAAGTCACATTTTGAGAAATAATTATATGTACCATCGTTTTCATAACATTTTAAACAGAAAAAAAGCTGGGAAAATATAATTTCTCAAAAATAAACGCTCCAAACTTTTTAGCATACTGTTTCCCCCTTGCAAATAGCACAGCCATTTGCCAGTATGTCCTCTGTTTTACAAGAAAACAGTCTTTAGCCACCAGATGACTTTTTTGTTAGCAGTCAAAGATGTGATGCTGGAAATGATTTTGTAAAGAACACTGTGAGGTGGAAGGTGTTTATGTTTGTTGCTATTCGTATATGGTTTCACTGGATAATGTTGTTTAAAAAGACAGAGAAGAAACAAAAGCAAAGCAAAACAAAAAAAAAAACTTCCCTGGGACTGAAATACTTTGTATGTGTTGTTATTTGCAGTGCATGCCAAGACATTCATGGGCACCAGAGCCAACCTGGCGAGCTAATTAAATATATAAATGTATGTGTTTAAAACAGCCTTATAAGGAGCATTGGAAATCTGCAAGATGAGCGAATATCTTATAACTTCTTCCGCAGGTGCGAGGATAGCTACAAGCCATGGACTTTCTGTCCTGCTTCTTGTTTGTGGCTTTGTGAAGGGTGCTTTGCTTTAATCTAAAAGTGCTGACTTTTTCCAATATCACTTTCTCTTCTTAAAGCAAAGAGCAAATCGCCTGTAAAATCCATGGAGCGGACAGCAAAGTTGACCCTAACCTCCAACCACCACTCTGCACCCAATGTACTCTAAATCTCTACACAAGGAGCACCTTCTTCAGGAAGTACAAACAAAATTACTAAATAAATAAATAAAATAAATAAATAAATATTATAAAAAGAAGAGGATACCACGTTTTCTTGATATATCTTATTTTCTTTGGCGTATCACTGATCTTTTATTTTGAAGAGAACTGTTGTGATGTAATCAAACGTTTTGTAACAGCAAGACCTAGTTTCCTTTTCTTTCGGCAAGGAGAAGCCTCATCCTTGACTTCTCAGGGGTTGGCCTGCAAGTCATCAGTATTACAGAATTAACCATGGATGACATTTGGTTTCATACCCTGAAAGAACCGTTCCAGCCTGGAAGCATACAGAGGCCAAATAATGAAACAAAACATAGTGATTTAACATCAAGCCCAATAAAACACTCCACAAACTTTATAATTTTTTTTTTTTTTTCATGAGAAATAGGAAGGAATAAAGAATTTCTACAAAGCAGCTAAGCAGACTAGAAAACGTTTCTGGAAAACAAATTAGGATGTTTTTCTTTGAGTTGTTTGGATTTTCTATCATTCTTTTTCCCCTGTGGAGGTTTTTCCCATCTTTTTTTGTTTGTTTCCTGTCCAATGGTGGCAATTACTGACCTAGGCCAACCCCTGATAATTGTGTGGAGGTTTATATATACATCTTTTTTTTCGTGTGTGCGTTCTATATTTCAGTGTGTTTTCTCTAATTTTGCAACTCCTGTATATGCAAAACTAACTTAAACTCTGTAAATTGCTTACAGTCTGTGTGATATAACTTCAGAGTAGACATACTTTGGTCCTCATGGAAGCCAGTTTTTAATATTATCTATATGTCGTGCCACCAATAGACATCTTTATTTCCTTTTTTGACGAAACATCACTTTTTGGTTTGTAATTCAGTACTGTGTGGATTTTGTAATACATACATTCACTTCCACTGGTTTGACCCTTTTCAGCCCTCTGTTTACTCTGTAAATGCACATTAAAATTTGTTATGGTCTCTAGACAATGAATTACTTTAGTTTTGTGTATGTTGTGTTGGAGTTCAGATGCTGACAAATCTTTTAATTTGTGATGTTTATAGAGGATGAAGTGATTTGATCACTAGAGACTGTAAAATGCAGGTTTGCGGTCAAATACTGCATGTAAAGGAAAGTTAGAAGGGGAAAACAGGCAACTAAAACGGAACAGGGCTTAAAGGATATTCTTTTCGTAAAGAATTTTAGGGAAGTGAGCTTATTACACTGATAAACTATATTCACATCACAGCTCCTTCTACATGGCCAAAGAAACATCTTTCTTTGCTTTTTCTGGAAGTGGATTGTCATTACTCATTGATATTCTTAATTAAAACACATTATGTATGTGAACTGAATATGAGAATTTTGCTGTTGAATGAAGTAATATGCATTACATCAATTACATTCATTAATGCAGGAAGGAAAAATTGCTACCATTTGCAGCTGCAGTCAGGAAGGTTTTTTTTTCTTGTTCCCCTCCTTCCACTGATGCTGAACAATCCATACCCTTTCATTTATCAGCACAGACAATCATGTATACCACATGCTTATTATGATCTATTTACAGCAGCATTAAGTAGATACAGTGTGGTCAGCTGCGTTATTTCTCCTCACTTGTAAGTACTGTAGAAGGAAGTAAAAAAGTATGTTTAATATCTCACCAGTCCATGGCCTACAGGCCTAACACTTTGTTTCAAAATGCCCATAAATCTGAATTTCAAAGGAGAAAGAGCAAATAGCATAGAATCAAAAGGTAACATGCTAACCCTTTGGAAGAGGATAACATATATGTGAAAATCTTATTTCCCTTAACCATACATTCTGTACTATAAACTTGACTGGGAATAACCAGTCTTTCTTTGGTTTTAGAAAGGCCTTAGCTGTACTAGAGTAGAAATTTGGTCTCATACAGACAAAGCAGGAATAACTGTCAGGAGAAAAAGGGGAAAAAGTTGTTTTATTTCAACATAAAATTAATAAGCCACTAGGAATATTGTGTATTGAAAAGGTTTTGCTCCATAGTAATAACAGTTTATTAGCCTACTGATAAAGAAAATAGAAACAGTCCCTGTTAAAGTGTTCTGAATCAAAATCAGTATTGTGGATCGAAGAGGAAGAAAATTAAAAAAGAGCCAGAGCTTTCTCAAGTCTCATTTTCTGAACACACTTATGGAACCAAACTTTCAGAGCTCTGGAGGAAAGGCTACATTTTCCCCATGAAACCGGTATCTGTGACGGGATAATTGGAGAATCTGCCACGCGGAGTTTGGAAGCCTCAGTTTCCATTGGTCTTAGCTGAAACCAAATGCTTAACATCACATATGTTTCATATGTTTACTGTATACATAGATCTTGAATGAATATTCCGTGTATGCACATAGTCATATAGACAACCTGCAGTGACAAACAGCATTTTTCATAAGCAGTTTAGCCTCACATTGTTAAAGTTAGCCTCTGATTACTATGTTAAAATGGTACTGTGTTTTGCTTTATGCTGTTAGCTGCTTAGATATAAATCACCCTATACTAGGAAGTAAGATTAAAGAACCAGCTGAAATCAGAAGCAGAATTCTAGACCACTCAGACTAGTGGGATACAACAACTCAGAAGATATTACTAAGGAAGGTGCCATATTGTGATCTCTGCTATTGTTCTTCAACAGTATCAACAAAAAATGGACAAAACAAATCTGTAGGTCTTTCGAAAATCCTTTAAATCTTGCGTGAGGTGCTAAGGGGAAACAGTAGTTGTGCTCCTTCCCTCTTCTCCAAGGTAATAAACCTAAATTCTTCAGCTGAGGCCGGTCCACCCCTTCTGGTTGCAGACATAAAGTCTAGCTTTACAGTTTCTACCAATCTATGTGGATGCAGCAGCAACATCTCCTAACAGGAGCAAGTACTGCATTTCCAAATTCTATGCTGTGTCTTAACAGCCTTTCTTCAAATCAGGAATCTGCCTGAAGCTCCAAGAAATTTTTGAAATGAAAGTTAAGCTGCAGTAGCTCCCCTTTTTCCTAAGAATGTAGTTATGATTAATATTTGCTATAGGAATGGAACTACTACCATTTTCTGCCCTGGCCCTGTTCGAGTTTGGATTTAACACTAATAGAGAAAAAACTGGCTTAATCATATCCTTAAAAGTTCCATTGAGTCAGGTATGCAAAAGGGCAACTTACATCTAGCAGTGGCAAAATCTCTCAAAACCCAATGTCCTTAACCTTTCTAAAAAAAAAAGTCTGGTTTTGAGGTGATCATTTACATGACTTGTGCTTCTCACTTGGTGTCCCCAAGGCCTCATTGCATATGTGACTTTCTTCAGATTGTTTCAACAGGTTTTGTTTTTAATAGAAGAGTAAACATGGGTGAGTATGAAACACTTTTGTATCTCAAGGTATCTAAATACAGCTCACACACTTTGAGATGTTATGTCTTGAGAAGCTAAAAGAAACATATTCCAACTCCATTAGATGTCAATCACAGATTTTGTATTACAATGAAAAAAAGATTTGCAACATTTTTGTACTACTGTTAAGGATTAGTACTGCTACAGAGCCTGTGCCATAGGTTCCCCTCCTTTTCAATGGTTACCAATATTTTAATCTCTGGAACTTCATGCATGCAAGCTGCTGCATAACTTGTTTGAACTTTTCTTTCTTAATTGTTTTTTGTAGATTCTTCAAAGAAATTTATGGAGCAGGAGGGGTGCTCAGACCATAGGTTTAAAAAAGCTTGTCAGACTAATTTAAGATTGACTGTTCCTCAGAACTCCTGTTAAGAAAGGTGCTAGAACATTTGAATGGTAAACACTGAATCTATCATGAATTATTGTTATTTCATTTTCATTCTCAACATTAAATATTTATATTACAACACTACCTGAAGGCAAAGATCAGAAGTAGGTAGAAACATCTGAGGCATCACAGCAAAAGCAATAGGACTGTTTGGAAGTTTATACCTATGCATGTAATTCAGTGCTGCTGTGATTTAGGATCAGAACACACCCTAGAACCAGTTTTTCTCACATTCATTCTTTAAAGTACTTTCTCTTCATTCAAATAAAATAAGCAAACAGTGGCCGCTGCAAAAATATGAATTCTTCTCTAATATTTTTCATTGTTAAGTGTTTAACTTCTAATGATGTCTACGGTGATGTCATAATTTAATTCACCATTAAAAAAAAAAAAAAAAAAAAAGGCTGCACCGCTGTCAATCTTCAACTCCTTCCTCAAAAAAAGGAAGAAAAAACCAATTCAAACCTTTGTTATTTGCAGGATGGGGGAACATTTCTCCATGACATTACTGTTGGTAAATGTCAAATGTTGTTTACAGAGCTAAAAGCATTAAGAACCAAGAATGGGATCAACATACTTTGCAATATAAATTTTTAAAGGTTAATCTTCCATGATTAGCTTAGCTAAACAATGCTAAGCACAAAGTAAATTGCTTAATGCAAGTCACCATAAATGGCTTCAGTCTTTTGTTCTGAGCTTCCTAAATATTGATTTATTTGATTTCACAGTCATAAAGTTTGCACATACATTCACATAGTTGAGAGATTATACATAGTTTTCCTAGTGTTCTTCCTCTAAATAACACAGAAAGATGATAGCAAAGAACAAAGTTAACTTTGTCTGTAATAATGAATCACAATCAATTGGTAAAGAAGTGTACTTTCTGGAGAGTCAAGTGTAATTGCAATCTTATTCCTTTTTCTCCTTTTTATCCTCTTCTTTTTTTGCCAATGCTTCAATCTAAAACCCAAGACAATACTGTATTTCTTACTACTCACTTCTTACAAGGTGACAGAGGACAAAATAATGTTGTCTTTGTTATGAAAGAATCTGCATGAAAAAAATAATCTTTTCATTTAACAACAATCTAAATGTTGACAGTGTCCTATTACTTCAAAATATCTTTGCTCATAGGTTTATGGGGAAGGAGCAACAGAAAATGTTTTGTGTCTCAGCTTGACTTCCCAGCTCTAAGGGTGTTCTTAATTCATTGTCATCCTACAGCTAAGGACAGGACTCTCCTGTAAGTTTCACAAATATAGTAATTTTCCCTGTAACTTCCAGTGACAGATTGGTTTGAGTTTTGAAATGATAGGTACTTGCAACACAGAATATTTTTCCCTGCAGTTATTAATGTTACGAGGAATGGCAACTATTAAAGCCATAAACAAGTCTAGAAGTATATCATGAACAAGTGATCTCACAGAAGTTTCAAAATATGAGAAACACTTCAATTAAAAAAAAAAAAAAAAAAGCTTTTGGTAGGATTCTCTTTTAAAGTTTTGTTGTAACCCACTCTTCTCTGTATGGCTATAAATACTGTGGATTTGAATTCCAACTATATCATGCTGACTGTACAGAAGGCCTTCAGATCGGAGCAAGTGAAATTTCATTTCTTGAAATGCTCCTTAACATTGACATTACAGCACAGAAAAATCTCTTATGTGTATATGACACTATTTAAAGTGAGAGCTCATAAGGAAATCAAAATGTACGTAATAGACTATTAATACATTTCCTCTTTTCATATACCATGAACTTGAGAAACAAGAGACAAGATTGGGTTTGACTACTGGCTGCTTAAAATGAACTATTTCATGTAAATCTTTGAAGATGCAAAGTCTCAGACATTCCTTATTAAAAGGACTTATATAACTATGACCTTTTAAGTTATACGGGGTTTAGATTTTTAAACTAAGTTATGTATAATATGTATTAAATCTTTGTACATGAAATTGGGAAGGAGGGAGATGATGACTTCTTTTGTTACTTCTGATAGAATATTATGTTAATTGCTGTTGATTGTTTTCGATATCAAATGATTTAACAGACCCTTCAAATCATTAGCAGCTATACTTAAAAAAATAGGGGCTGGATTTTCTTACCACCTGCACTACACTTCTGTTTTTGAATGTCAACCAACACTGTTTCAGGTTTCAAAAATATTGCTTATTTACCGTAACAGAGAAGGAGCAATTCACACTTTATTAAAAATAAATGTCAACATATTTATTAAACCACCTTAATGTCTTTTTGGTGAATCAGGCATGAGATATATTACTTTTCTCCATATGTGGCATTGCATCAATGGGACTAAGCACTGACAAAAAAGATGTGGAAATGTGGATCCCAGTTGTTTCACCTACTAACTGGATTCATGTGTAAGAGACAGAAAGCAGAAGGTTTGATTCTTTCTGTTTCCCAACAGCAGCCAGCAATGAAAGATCTTTATGGGGACTACAAAACCAAATCACTGCTGTAAAAACTGATGTTGATAGTTCAGCTCTGCAATAAGGTGAAAACTCGATGAAATTACATGCAATATCTGTAGCAAAATGTGAAGGTTTTTCTTCCAAAATTAAGAGTCCTTCAAATGACCTGAAAGAAGATCTTCTAATTAGAGCTTTGAACAGGGAAAAGTTTTGTCTACGTTTTGCAACTGCACAATGGCAACCCTAAGGAGACTGTCAGCTGCCTCTGAGATGGCACTCAGGAGATGAATATATGATGATATATACATTTTCTCTCTATATATATATCTGATGAATATATATTACACAACAATAATATTTTTAGTTTTATAGCAGAAAAATCTTAATCACATTGCTTAGCTATATTTCTTTCTAAAAGAAAATGTTTACATAAATTTGTAAGTATTGTAGAGTGTTGGGTTTTTTAAAAAAATAGTTCTTAGCATCCTTAACAGAAGTTACGTTCTTAGCACTTAGCAGAAAAGGCTTAAAAGGTGACCCAATAGAATTCTAAAGCTGTGTATGTGTCAAGAGCTACTTGCGCTAACGGAAACAAACAAACAAACAAACAAAAACCTCCTGGCCTGGGGGCCTGGAGTTCATTCTAATCAGGTATGTGAAATGCTGGGGAAAGGAGACAGCCAGGAGAAAGTTGTTGGAATGATTCTAGTGATGGTGATCTGATCTTTGTCTTTAAACTTTCTAGTACACTTCTTGGACCCAGCAAGGGAATACATACTGAAAGGACTTACTATGCACGTGCAGCAGTGGAATTAATGTATGCAATACTGCTGACAATCCTGTGCAAGGTACAGGACCTCCTGAGTTTACACAGTGGCACTGTGCACACGGGCAGGATATCTGGCATTGTCTGGATTCTAGAAATGTTGGATGCCTGGTATGTACTGGTGATCTCATCACATGTCACAGAAGGAGCTGCTAGATACAGGCTGCTCCCACCTCTGGGTGGGATTTGTCTAACTAGAAAAGTTGTTGCTTTTCTAAGGCTTCTAACACATAGGACAAATACGATATAACATACTGAAAAATAAATAATGAACAGAATTCCTCAGGAGTCTCCCTCACTTTCCATGTTTGTGATTGACACTTCTAATGTGGAAGTTCAAGGAAACTGCTCTCCACAGCACTAACCTCCACAGATGGACTTGGAAAATACCGTTTCACCTGAAGTTTACAGCCCCACTTCATTGATGTCACTTTTGAAAGGTATGTCAGCATACACATAGAATGTAAGCAAATAAAGAGAAGCCAAAGTTACACATGTCAAAATCCTCACTCAAAACAATATGGAACATAAATTAAGATGTCTATTTAATACTAAACCAAACTATTTTATTGGACACATCAAAGAGTCACTGATTTATCATCATGAACTTTAAGGAGACATCTGGGAATTTGTGCTCTGTTATTCATTTGTTTCAAAAAATATCAACCTTAGAGCTGCTTGTAATTTGGTATATTCAATGCTATTTAGTATGGTTAACTACAAAGTTAAACAATATAGGTATCTAAGACATTTGTCATGAAGATGTACACAGAACACACAGAATTACAGAGACAGACCTGTTAATGGTAACACAGTTCTTTTTCTCAGCAGATGGATAAAGCAGATGGATGACTTCTGTTTTCTTCACACTTTTCCTACTGATCAGTTGTTGCCAGCAGTAATATCAATGTCTACCCTGGAAATGCATACATGCGGTGATGTGGGGTTTTTATTAGCCACTTTTCTTTCTTCATTAGACTAGGCTTTTGGTAGTCCTCAGAAATATGTAGCACATAAAAAAAAAACCACAGGGAGTTGTACAGAATTTTGTGGGTCTTCAAGTATTTTCACTGGACAAATACAATTAGACTAAACATTTTCTTAGGAAAAGAAAGACATCATGTTATTCTGTAAGAATAACTTGTATGTATAACAATGCCTTGCTATATACAAGTCATGTTTGAGACAGTGTTCAGAAAGATTTGCCATCACATATGCCACAATGGAGTCTGTACTTGAAACCTTCCCATTGAAAACTCCTAAAATGTCCTGTTTGTTCCCATTTTATTGTGGATTTCTGTATTGTATTCTGTATTCTGTTTCAGCAATTGAAGCTACTAAGCTATACAACATTGCTGTTGGATGAGAAGTACTTGCACAGTCTGTTTCATCAGGTCAGTTTTGAGGTCTCTGACTCCTTAGATGTAGGGTCGTAACAGACAGATGGAGTGGCAGAAATGTTTTAAAATAGTCGCAGCTATCTCTGGTCATCTGAAAAAAACCCAACCCAAACATCTGGGTGGATTTCAAAGAAATGTCATTCAGAAAGCTGGCAATAGCTCTGCTGATGAACCAGCATACAAAACATCGACTGTAGATGAAGCTATGCCGATGGAAGAACACAACATTGGGGAGGCAGGATGAATATGCCAGCAACAACTTTGCTCTGCCCAGGTTCTGTCTACTGTAGAGGGCTCTCCCAGTGAAACATATATTAGCATGGGTATATCTTTTGAAGATTCATTACATAAGCAAGGTCTTAACAAATCTGAACTTCACACTGGAATGGTTTCTTACTGTACTAACTGTAGTCATTCCAGAGAAAGACTCGTGCTTGATGTGACAGACTCAATGAAAACATCATTGTAGCGGTTAATGGGTAAACAAGCAGAAAATGTATTAAGAGATATATGAAACAAAATACTTAATACACTCTGAAAATAAAAAATTACATTACACAAGTTTCTACTGTGTACTGCTGAGGAATACTACATGGAGGCTTGGACTCACTATCACTGACAGCATGGATACCAGAATGTGGCAGTGAGACAAGAGTCCTGCCTCAAAATGGAGCTATGATGGTTGAAGCCATTGTATCCTAAAAAGTAACTATATGAGTACTTCAGATAGACATCAAAATTCCAAGTGAAACTGGATGCTTCTAAAGGTAATACTAGAATAAAGATCCAGTAGAAGAGTTTTTTAAAAAGGCTTGTGTGGGGATGTGGCCAGCTGGACAAGGGAAGTGATTGTCCCCCTGCACTCGGCACCGGTGAGGCCGCACCTCGAATATTGTGGTCAGTTTTGGGCCCCTCACTATAAGAAACATACTGACACGTGCTGGAGCCTGTACAGAGATGGGCAATGAGGCTGGTGAAGGGTGTGGAGCACAAGTCTTATGAGGGGTAGCTGAGGGAAGTGGGGTTGTTTAGCCTGGAGAAAAGAAAGCTCAAGGGGACGTTACTGCTCCCACCAGCTACCTGAAGGGAGGTTGTAGCAAGGTGGGTGTTGGTCTGTTCCTCCAAGTAAAAAGAAATAGGACAAGAGGACATAGCCTCAAGTTGTGCCAGGAGAGGTTTAGATTGGATATTAGGAAAAAAATTCTTCAAGCAAAGGGTGGTTAAGCACTGGAATAGGCTGCCCAGGGAAGTGGTTGAGTCACCATCCTTGGAAGTATTTAAAAGATGTGTAGTTGTGGCACTTTGGGACATGGCTTTAGTGATGGGCTTGGCAGTGACAGATTAACAGTTAGAGTTGATGATGGTCTTTTCCAACCTAAATGATTCTATGATTCTATAAATATAAATCTTCATGTTTCAGGACTGAAGGTAACAAACATCTACTGGTGTTGAGGAATAAAATAACCTTTAAGCACACTATTCCATGAACACATCATTCCATGAGGTTTCTTTTGCCTATCTCTGAGAAGTATATAGGTATGGCTACTCCTGGACACTAAATACTGAACTATGTTCATTACGTGCTGCAGAAATGAACAGTGTAGGGATTTCAGAGATTTTTCTGACTGAGAGCATGGATAGGACCATGACCACAGCTAAGACTGTAAAGCTGTAGTATGCCCTTTTAAACCTCCCCAACAATAAAAGTCTTGTTTCAAGATTTTCAAGTTTTTTACACTATAACTCCTACACTCCAAGAGGTATCTTTTGAAGAGAACTGTGAAAACCAAGAATTTATTAATAGTCTTCTCTGCAGTACTTTTCAAGCTCCATAAGGAAGATTTTGGTGGTTTATGAACTTAAAATAATTAAAAGCAATTTACTGCCAGCAATTCTTAGTGGCAAGAAAGGTAGATGTGGTGGTTACCTCAATATATGACAAGTAGAGCATTAGCACTAACACTGTTAGGCAGTGTAATGGAGACTTTTGATTTAAATTCATAAGATGTTGTAATGAAGTTGATTGATAGTATTATTTTGCTCTGGTTGGAAGTACAAGCAAATAATTGTCACATGCCAAGAAAGCATAGAGGTGTCAACTCAGCCAAAGACATTGGGCCATACTGCTAACTACACAGTAGTTAGTAGTTTTCTGGGAGAAACATACCTCGTATTGACTTTTAAACTGATTTCTGTCCTCACTATGCAGACATATTTTAGCAGAAATAAGCGGTTGAACCTCAATACTAATGCAGTTACAACAATCTTGCCAGTGATTCACTTGAGCAAGGCAGAACAGGTCATGCATGAAAATGAAGGAATGTAGAAATTAATACATAAAGATTATACACAGGTAGATTGGCAGAAAATTTATCGTCACAACCAGCTCATGTCTTTCTTGCAGGATCTACTGTGTAAGCACATTTTTGCCTTTTAGTATCCCAAGCTGCTAATCCTTTTCCTCCCCTGCCCCCTTCATTTTCTGTTTTCTTCTCATGCATCTATTGTAAAGGAATATATAAATATGATGTGCTCAATTATTAATCATGTATCATTCAAGCCTGGCAAGCAGCTTCAGAAATAAAAATGCAGAGAAGACTTAAAATTAAATGCCACTTCAGGAGTTTTAACTAAAAATAGCTGGTTCCTATATCAGCCACATCCGGTTGACTTTTGTCACTGAAGTACCAGGCTGGAATTCTAAGTATTCACAAACTTTAAGACATACTTAGTTTTAAAAAAAATAATGGAATGAGTCAAGCTAACCCAACCCAAACTCAGGTGCTTTCCTCTGCTGTAGTGGTACAAAGAACATATTGTCTGTTTAAACTGCATGTAAAGTCATGCAGTAATAGGATTTGTTTGCCCAGATTACAGAGGACTAACATTAAGAAGAAAACAAAGCAAAGCTTTAAATTATAGTCTATTTTTGGGTGGCCAGCTTGAAGAAGCCTGATTAGAATTTACTCAAGCACTCTTTCTGCATTGTAAAAGATCAGATTATTTAAAACGTCACCAAGATAACACTCACTAAAACTAAGAACAAACAGGCTTCATGTCCTTTTGAAAATACAGGTCAATTCTGAAAGAGAGGGGGAAGGAGAAGTGGGAGAACTGGAATTGCTGCTGCTAATAGTAAGGGCAAAGTAGAACAGTACACTCCTAGGGTATACTTTTCTCCTGTTATCTCTTCCATAAAGAAGAGAACATCTCCTTATTACATGAGGAGACATTGCTTCCATTGCTCTCAGGCTGGATGTAAATGACAAGGTTTTGGTGGTTTGCGGGCTGCAGCAGTACCCTCCATGGAAAGGGGTCAGAGACTGCCTTGTGCTGGACAAAGCCAGTTCCACAGCTCTGCAACAGATCCTCTGCTGGCCAAAGCTGAACTCATCAGCCATGTGTGTGATGCCTCTGGGAAAACATATTTAAGAAAAGTCAGACAATGCTGAGGAGAAAAAGGAGGAGGTAACAAAAGAGTAAGAAACAACAAAGGGAACACCAACATCAGAGGAGGAGGAGATGTTCCATGGAAGAATAGGTACATCTCTGAAGGGACCGCAGCATGTGGAGAGCCCACACCAGAGCAAAGGAAAAAAGTGAGAAGTAAGAAGCAGTGGAGAGAAACCGTTATGTATTGATTGTAACTCCTCCTGCCCCCAAATAACCTTGCATTGTGTATTGCCTTGCTCAAGGGACTGAGTGTAACCTATGGCAATAATAAAGAGGAAAGTGAGGAATTTGGAGTGAGGTTGAACATGGAAAAAGGGGAAGAAAAGGTGTTTTCTCTAAGTGTATAAATGTTTTGTTTATTGCTCTTTTGTTTCCAATGCCAAAATCAGTAATTATATATTTATTTTGATTGTCAATAAATTAATTTACCCCAAATTGAGTATGTTTTGCCCACAATGGTAATTAGTAAGTGATCTTCCTGTCTCCATCTTAATCTGAAAGGTTTCTTATTCCAGTTCTTTCCATGTCCCACTGAGGAGGGAGGGTCAGAGTGACTGAGGGGGAGTCTGGGACCAGCCCATCACAACTCTGCTTGTTGTTCAGGAAAAGAGGACTGAAAAAAGAAAAAAATATATAATTGACAGTCTCCTGAAATATTCTCTTTTGCAACATGCATGGGATGATGTCTGACTGACTTTAATTTCAACAAAACCTTTTTGGTTGTGTCTAATGATTTTGGTAAATGTTCTTGAATGCAGGGCTGGATCTCAGAGGCAAGTGACTTGAAGTCATATGTGAGAGACTTACCAAACTATGTCTTCCTGCCTCGTTCATTCCAGGTTAGAGTGAAACCCAAAATGTAGGCATCGTTTAAGCAGTCCAGGAATTTGCATATAAACACAATGTCAGATTGATCTAAACCCTGTTCTGTCAGCAACAAAACAGGAAACTTCCTCCTTTGTCAATGTAAAAGTTTTGGACCACTCAGCTCTAAACCACACAAATAGAAGGTCTCTCAGGTTCTGGCTTTTTGTTTCCTTACATTCAGTTATGACAACTTTGGAAAAAAATACCCAGTCCTCTTCATCCCACTACAATGTCTCTTTAAAATTTCTCAAGAGAGTTGCTGTTGCTAAAATGTAGAAGGTTAAATGGCAGAAGGTATATAATAGAGGTTGGTCAACAAACTGGTCATATATGGAATGCGTCCTTCACAAGCAATAATCACAGAAGCAAACCAACAATGTTTATCCAGAAATCCTTGCCATATACTGGGTTGACTGCTTCAAAAGAGCTGGTGTTTCCCTGATCACTGCCTGCCAGTGACTGCTGATAAGGATGGTGGTTCTTTTCAGTTTCCTTCTCTGCCTTGCTTTCCTTCAGGGTGATTCGGTTTGGGGTCCTCTGAATATTTATTTATTCATGCATCTCTTTTTCATTGCAGTTCTTTATGTCTCTTGTGGGAAGGAAGAAAAGGAAAAAGGAAGAAGCAGCTTTGATGTGTCTCTTGACTAGAAGTATTTGTCCCCAGATGGAAATTAGTAAGGCTGTTTAGAATGGGGAGCTGGGGTGAGAAGACG
This sequence comes from Ibycter americanus, assembly GCA_035590275.1. Lineage (NCBI taxonomy): Eukaryota > Metazoa > Chordata > Aves > Falconiformes > Falconidae > Ibycter > Ibycter americanus. Next base: position 77,949,071 of record JAVJGI010000040.1, on the reverse strand, counting down.
GACAGACAGAAGTTAGGACTATTTTTCCTTAGAACACTGCCTTTTAAAAATGAGAGAGTAGCAATACTAAAGCTGCCTAGAAGCTTTTCAAGGACTAGGATTTGGAGAGCAGGGAGCTCCAAAGTCAGCTAGACACTGATGCTTTTTATTAATGATGGAATCTTATCAATATAAAACAATCCCTTCAGTAGTCATTATGAGAAAATGAAAGATACAAGAAGAATGATACTCCAAGTCTTTCAAATAATGCAGTGACCAAATTAAATAGTTACTAAACCCCAAAATTATCACTCACCAAGAAAGGGCATTTAGAAGAAACAGAGAACTGGTTACCTTACAAATTTAGTCTTGAAGACACAAATTCTCAGATCTTTGAATGACTATATACTTGAGCCAGAGTTTTTCCTTGGTTAGGCAAGGGACATCAACAAAGGTAAAAGAGAATTTTTTAGCTGGTTAGGAGGTTTTCAGTGTCAAACACTCCTCTTAGAAACTGTTCTGAAGCTGACTTTGTAGTGACAAATGGCAGGCATCATGAATTACCTCCCATACTGCTATAACATGAGGTTGAACTTTTCTTCAGAGTCATTCTGAGCAGTGATAATGATGGTGTTAAATAGCACAGGGGAAATTACTAAAATGGCCTCATACAGACAAGGGTGAAATTGTATAAAAGGAAGGAGTTCAGACTGAGTAAAACAGGAAAAAAAAAGAAGATTGATAGTTCTGCAGTGAAGGTAAAAAAAGCAGAAGATAAGGATAACTCTGATAACAATAAACCTATTACCAATGGTTTGGAACAGAAGAAAAATGAAACCCAAAATGTTCCAGTTTATCTGATGAGAAAGTTGATTAGCTCAACAATCAACTGCCTCTGTACTTAACCCAGTTCTGTGGCACTAGTTAAACTACGTAACACACAAAGAAAGACAGAGATAAAGAGAAAGCACTCTTCATTACTTGCTCAGTTCTGCATGGTAAAAGGAACAGAAATTATCACATAAAACTATACATACTACTAATAAAATCAGCATAACTACACTGATCTGGCTAAATTTCTATGAACATGTCACATCTGCCTCTAGTTATTTTGGCAATCACACCATGTAATTAATTGTACTTTAAGTTTGGCCATACTAGAAAACTTTAACATTTTCTAAATATATTTTTATCTCACTAGAAAATGTATCTACGTATGATTTCTGTATACTGAACTTTGGTCACTTGTCACTTTTCCTTGTGTAAAAAAGAAAACAGAGGAGGTATGATAGAGGAAAATAATACTACAAGTGACATAAAGTAAGATGGACAGAAATTGTTCACCCTCTTTTCTAGTGCAGGAAAAGGAGGTGTCCAATTTAACCAGTACAGACACGTTTCAAGGCAAACAACAATAGGTGCAAAAGACCTTGCCAAAACTGATGTGGATCCTAGAAGTTCATATAGATTGATTGGGAGACTGAAAAGTTTTATGGAAGAGAAATGTGTTGTGGGTTATAAATGTATAGAACTGTAATGGTATTGTTCTCACACCAAATCCAAAACACAGCACTGCACCAGGTACTAAGAAGAAAATTAACTCTGTCCCAACTGAAAACAGGACAGTACCCACGCCTTATTCCATACCATTTACATCATGCCACACTTTCCAATACAACCTCATTAGCCACCGTCACCCTTCCCGTCCTCTGATCTAGTACACAGATATCATTCCCCCAGTCTATGGACCATCCCTATAAAAATGTCTATAAAATGTCCACAAATGTCCACAAAATGTCCACTGAGTTCATTTAGTCCATGAACACAATCTCTTATGGTGGTCACTCGGGAGAAAAGAGGTTGTGTGTTGTATGGGGTTATCAGGCATCAAAGCCAGCTCAGGTCGGGTCACTGCTGCACTTGCACTGCTTCTTATAAGGCTTGTCCTCCGATGGTTCAGGTGGTTGCTGCTATAGTTATTCCTATAACATGAAACTCAAATCATGGGTTACAACAATTTAAAGGTATATTCATTACAATCTCCACCCCTGGACCCTTCGGACCAGCCCCTAGGGTTTAACATTGCAATGAACTCCTCCCCTTGCCCCTGCTTCAGCTGCGACTTATCCACAGACTGCAGTCTCTTAGGGGTGTACCTGCTCCAAGTGGAGCCTCAGCTACAAGCCACAGTCACTCCAGGGGTATACCTGCTGCGGCATAGACTTATCCACAGCCACAGTCACTTTGAGGTGCACCTGTTCCAACATGGCCTTATCCATGGGCCGTGACCATAGACCTGCTCCAACGTGGCCTTACCCACAGCCACAGTCCCTTCAGAAGTAAATCAGCTCCAGCATGGCCTCATCCCTGGCCCCAATCCCCCCAGGGCTGTACCTGCTCTGCCGTGGGCTTATCCATGACTGCATGCTTTGAGGTGCTCCAGCATGACCTCATTCATGCACAGCCACAGATGCTTCAAGGTGTGCCTTCTCCAGCATGGACTTGTCCTTGGGCCACAATTCCTTCAGAGGCATACCTGCTGCACCACAGACACAACCATGGCCACAGATGCTCTGAGATATACCTGCTTAGGCATGGACTTACTCATGGCCACAGGGACTTTGGGGTGTCCTTCTCCCACGCGGACTCATCAACAGGTCACAGTCCCTTTAATTCAGGTTCACACTGGAGTTCCAGCCTGTCCAGCACAGCAGCACAGGAACAGCTGCCATGCCCTGGCCACCTGCCAGCCCCAGCGCATCGCCATCATTGTTATCAGAATGTCCCAGGCACAGCACAGTAAGATGATAAGCAGCACAGCAAGCATCAACAGCAAGAAGCAGCCACTAACGAGCACTAGACCCTAATATACAGTGAGGCAAGCAAGCCCCATGGTAAGCACAGAAACCTGCCCTTTAATAGCTAAACAACAATAACAGTTATAAATTCAAACTAGCACATTCCAATCAAATTTGTTATCTTGAACCATTTGAGCCCCATGTTGGGCACCAAAAAGGACTGTCA
>JAVJGI010000040.1:77917517-77945968 GCA_035590275.1 Ibycter americanus | reverse complement strand
CCAGGTCTGGGTGCATGCACAGGGATTTGGTTAAGTTTTGCAGAATCAGCCTCCCCTGTTTCTCCATGGCGTCGGTCGGTTTCCTCCTTTAACAATGCATAGATAAATCTCTTTGGTGCCAGTGGTGTTATCTTCCTGCCTTAACAATGTACAGATAGATCATTTACTGTGGCAATGGCATGAGTTTCCTGCCATAGCAATGTTGAGACAACACATCTGCTGTGGCGATGGTGGATCTCACCGGCGCAGTCTCTTACAACAGGTAAGGGACTGTGCAGGACCAGAACAGTTAAGTAAAATGAATGTATGCACAGCCTTAGGTAGGAGATAAATATAGATCACATTACATAGATATATACCTCTATGCTTACGAAGATGCTTACACATTTAAAAGTGCAAACAATAATCAAACTTTTTAAACAGCTATTTAAGGAAAAAAAGCCTTTCTAGAAAGACCCCCAACCAGTAACCAGGCCCAAAACAACATACATGAAGAAACTGGCAGCCATCCACTATTTGGGTAGCAGCATGAAGTAACAAAATTCAACCCAGCAAAATAATTTGCAGTTCTTTGTCCTCAAGGAAACAGTGCTATGAATGTGGTCCAGGGAAATACTATAACACTTAGCACTATGAATAAATAAAATTCACAAATCTAACAGTTGCAAGGCTCTACTTGCTTTTACTTTACATTGTAATACATCTTCTTTTATCACCTTCCTATTTTTTTTGACTGAAATGTTTCCAGAGAGAGGAGATAAATGTTGATCAGAACAAGACAGGTAGGTGTTAAAATTTTTTCCAAAAGAAAAACTTTTTCACTTTTCAAGGTGTATTTTTTGGTGCTGAGTTCAAGTGAACGTTTTCAGTAAGTCCAAACCTTCATTTTATTGAATAATTATTTGTCTAGAAAATAAAAAAGGGATTTCTGGGAAAATTTAGTTATGCAATTTATATATATGTGCTCAAACAAGTGATTCTATTAAATATTTTGCTGGATCAGGTCATATAGTTCAGTAGCATTCAGGTTTAAGGGTCATGTCTTCTGACCAACACTGGACTAGTACAGATGTTCATGTAGATAGGAGGCATCTGGGAACTGAGGTCAGCATTTCAGCTTTTTCAGGAAAAAAAAAAAAAAAAAGAACACCTGCATTACAAGAGATAATGTTGAAAAAAATTTGCCTTTCCAAAGGCAAAGGTCCCTTCCAACTTGAGATATTCTATGACTATATGATTCTAAGTAGTAAATGGGCAACAGGCATGCCTCACCCACCTCCAAGGAATTTATGACCACCAAAATGGTACTGGAGATACTTTGATTTTACAAATAAGGCACCTCAGAAATTAGCTCCATTTAAACTCCCTATTTATTTCCTTTTTCATGGGATTTGGTTACTGCATAATTGTAGAATGAGAAGATGGTTACTGCTGCTGGAGGGTATGTAAATGAATGCTGATTTGCTCAAAACCTTTCCTGCTAGCAGATATGGGCAGGTGTGCACATGGGTCCTGCTCAGAAGGGACTTCCCACTCCACCATCTGCATTGCTGTGCAGGGACCTTGCAAGGGACAAGATACTACCCGGGGTCAGATAGGTCCCTTGGTACTACTAAGATGTCTGACAGGCAGCAAGAGAAGATGGACTGACATAGACATCTTCTCATTAAACCAGCTCTCCTTTGATTTAGTGGCAGATAATTCTCCCTGAGTTCAGTGGAAACAGGTCCAGGTCTTTTCTAGAACTCATCCCAGAAAGAAGAGTGATTTTTAAAATGGTTTCAAAGATTCCTGCTTGATTTACTCTTAGCTAGCCCATCTCAATAGCTCTGTAAACTGTTGTTAAAATCACCGGAATTTTCCTATAAACTGAGTAAGGAGCACTGGAAGGGATGGCTGCAAATGGCAAGGGAGGGCTCACTGACATGGAACCAAACACTGGGCTTTGCTTACGAACCAGCCTAAGGCTGCTGGTGCATCACTCAAAAGGGCTCTGCTGCCCTGCTCTGCCTCACAGCACTTGCTGACCATGCATGATGGGAGCACTTTGGGATACCAAACATGTGAGCTAGTAGGCAGAAGGGCTTTTATTACAGATTCCAACATGTAGACCCCCAAAATGCAGAATGAGCAAAATCAACAACAAAGAAACCTCAGCCGTAACATTCTTGCTTTAGCCAAATCCTCCACTGAAGCCTCGAGGAGGAAAGGGAAGATGTAAGCCCATCACCACCCTGACTTGAGGCTCGCCCCGTGGTGGTGTGACTCTCCCGGGCTTCACTACAGCTGCCCAGAGAGCAGCACCACAGTGCAGAGCAGGGCTGGAGTCGCTCTCACAATACAGCTGCAAGTATAGGGACATGCTTCAAAGACTGGGGTTCCCTCCATCACGACTTTCTCTGGAATTACTAGGAATCAAGATGAAATATAATGTGTGTCATATCAAATAATTGACCATGTTGTTGGATGGATGCAGTTCCAAAGATAGCATCTGCCAGCAATAACAAAAAGTGACATTTCTACCCCATATTCTGGGCTATATGTCCTCTTCCAAAGGGTGCAATGTGCAGCGTTACAGGCTGCTGCACAGAGATTTACTCAGGGTAGCGCCTTACTGTTGTTACTGCTGAAATGTTTCTAAGCCCATGGGAATCTCTGTTTGTCTCTAGTAGAGAGTGCAGCAACAATCAAGAAGTAGACAGGCTGCAAGAGGACTGAGACAGTCACAGAGGATTCAAAATCTGTGTCTTTTTCTATATAACCACCAGCATAGTCAAATAAGAATAGAAATAAGAATGGGATCATCTGGGACTTGAATCCTAGAAATTTACTAGAGACTGTTCCAGGGGGAGCAGAAAGGACAAAGGCATCAGAGAGATGGGTTTGCCTAATGTTAATACAAAATGGCAGCTCCCAGCTGATTTTAAAATTAAGCTGGAAAGGGTTCACTGCTTTTTCCCCTTGTTCTACCACCACCTTTTTTTCTCCCTTTCTTTTTATTCGGACACCCCTCCTCCAGTTCCAGGCTCTGCAGAGAGATCCAGAAGAGATCCCCACTGCTTTCCTTCCAGTGCATCCTAAATAGATCTGTTACACTGAGCTTTAGACCAAAAGCCATCCTACACAAGATGTTAATGTCATTCTCAGGATCACTCTATTTGTAAGATTTCCTTTTCAGTTAAGATGAACACCTTGGTACAGTGCCTGCTACATTCCCAAGTCCTGTCTAAGAAGGAGTATGGTGCACGTGCAGCAGTATTTCCACCTCTATTCTCTTGCTCTCCTGAGTTCAAGCTTCAATACACACTGCACACACTGCTGTCCTGTTTCAGCTGGGATAGAGTTAATTTTCTTCTTAGTAACTGGTAAAACGCTATGTTTTGGATTTAGGATGAGAATAATTTTGATTACACACTGATGTTTCAGATGTTGCTAAGTAGTGCTTACTCTAAATCAAGTAATTGTTCAGTTTCCCATGTTCTGCCAGTGAGCAGGTGCACAAGAAGCTGGGAGGGAGCAGAGCCAGGACAGCTGACCCGACCTAGCCAAAGGGATATTCCATACCATGGAATGTCATACTCAGTATATAAACTGGGCGGAGTTGGCTGGGGCCTGCCGATCACTGCTCGGGGACTGGCTGGGCATCGGTCAGTGGGTGGTGAGCAATTGTATTGTGCATCACTTGGGTTTTTTTCTTTTGGGTTTTATTCCTCTCTCTTTCTCTCTCCTGTTCATTACAATTGTTGTTGTTATTATTATTACTATTATTATTATATTTTATTTCAATTATTAAATTGATCTTATCTCAATCCACAAGTTTTACCTTTTTCTCGATTCTCCTCCCCATCCCACCTGGGGGAAGTGAGCGAGCGGCTGTGTGGTACTTAGTTGCCAGCTGGGGTTAAACCACAACAGCTGCACAGATTTGTTCTTTAATTCACTGATGTTCTGCAGCCTTTCCAAGTGAGCACAGACAGATCTGCGATTCTCTGTGAAAATCAGGCAAAATTCTCAGCTTCATGTGGCTTATATGAAATCAGCTGGCCTTGATAGTTTTTGTTCAACTTTACTTAGGTCTGTTTTTTTAAATCTGCAACTTAAAGTGAAGCTCAGCTCTCTGAGTACACACCACGCAGACTGGAAATACAGAGGTAGTTAGTACAAACCATGAATACCTTAGAAATATATATATTCCTTACCAATGGTGTAGCATTGCAGAGGGTTTTACAGCAGACAGATCTGGATCTTATCTTCCCAAAAGTACAGAGGCGCTGAGATTCAAAGGTTTGATTCTTTATAATAATAAAAACCACTTGCAAAGTAGATATCTAGTCTTGGATTTCCTCTCAGCTCTGTTGGACTTCCTATTTAGCAGGCATTTTCACTCATAACATAAATAATTGATAACTGATTTCTGTTTCTACCCAGGTATTTACTGTATTAAATTTCTGCTCTTGGAGCATAATAATTACTAGCAGGATTGCCATGTATATGTGTATGGGTATATGTATTTCAAAGTGTTACTAAGAAGCAGAAAGGAAAAGACAAGGGAAGAATTGTGTCATTTATCTAAACAAGAACTAGTTAGATTGAAATAACTCAATTTCTAGAAGTCTGGGCCTAATGCATGAGAGACTGCAGTGTTCCTAAGAGATGTGATAGCAAGAAATGAGAAAGCAGGTAAAGGATTTGTGGCAAAGATGACTTGTATAGAGCCAGGAATGCAAATGTTGATGCTGATGGTTGACAATGTACTTTTAATTTTATCAAAAAGGTAATTAAAAACTATTCAGGGAACTTGGTATAGGGATTTAGAGTTAAGCACCTCCCATTGCCTACTGCTTGTGGAGCTGCAAAATGAGTGACTCTACAATTTTGAGTTTTGAAAACTTAAAGAAACGGGGAGTGGAATATCAAAGCAGAAAGGGTCATAGGTGAAGCCATCTCAGCAACCATTCAAACGATCGCAAAAAAGTCATCAGCTGCTACAGGTGTTCTTTAACTAGCCATCAAACAAAACATTACTGGGGACAAGATACAAATACTTGGCAATGTTTAAGACAGGAGTTGACTGATTAGGAGGAGGTCTGTAGTGTGTTCACACACGAGTGCAGTATAGATAGTGTACTTTGTTGAACTGATAAAAGACCACTGGAAATGCCAAAATTGCAACTGTCCTGGGGAGGAGATCACGGACCTCAAGTCCAGCTTTCCATGGAATGCAGAGTGAGCAGCAACACCTATTTTGAAGTGGCAGAAATGTTCCCTGCACATTTACCAGAAATCTCAGACATGGACACTGCAGGAGTGTCTGAAATGATTGGGTGCAAGTGGAAGTTGTAGTGTCTTTCCCTCAAGATAAGGAAAAAGACAAAGTGAATTTGATTGCCTGTGCACCATGCCACAGAGATAATAATGTGGAGGGCTAAAAGTTAAAATCTCCTTTTTACTCACAGACACTCAGGGGTGTGCAGTTGCCCTGCACTTCCAGCCAGATGCCTATTCTCCAAAAGAATCATATCTATCTACAGAGCCATAATGGAAGTTTTTCCTCAAGATTTTCAGTGCTTCAGGTGTGTGCACAGCCACTGGTGTCCAGCTCAGAGCTGCTCCTGACAGCAACAGGACACTTATGTGGTGCAGGTATGCTAGGGAGTAAGCACAAAAAATCGTCTTCCCTTGCATAATGCTTCAGACACAAACCATTGCTCCATCACTAGCAAATAGGCATACCCTGTTCCCAAACTGCTTGTGTTCAACATCCAGCTTGATAAAGAAGCCAAAAATTGTTAGGTGATACCTGCAAGCCACAATTTAGAAGCATTGTTGTTTCTCTAATTTTATTATGTTTTAAATGGGTGCTCTCAAGTTCCCCTGTCTTGCTTGAATAAGGAAATAATAAGCTTTGTGATTATCATTGCTTATACAAAACACTTGTTTGTGGGAACTTGCTGTGCTTGTATTTCTCTGATAACTGCTCAGATTCTTTCACTGAGCACAACCAAACCCCCTTGCTTTTACTCCACAGTAGGAAGTGTCGTGGTTTAACCCCAGTCAGCAACTAAGTACCACGCAACTGCTCGCGCACTCTCCCCAAAATGGGATGGGCGAGAGAATCAGAAGGGTAAAAGTGAGAAAACTCATGGGTTGAGATAAGAACAATTTAATAGGTAAAGCAAAAGCTGCACACGCAAGCAAAGCAAAACAAGGAATTCATTCACTGCTTCCCATGGGCAGGCAGGTGTTCAGCCATCCCCAGGAAAGCAGGGCTCCAGCACACGTAACAGTTACTCAGGAAGACAAACGCCATAATGCCGGATGTCCCCCTCTTCCTTCTTCTTCCCCCAGTATATATGCCCAACATGACATCCCATGGTATGGAATATCCCTTTGGCTGGTTCAGGTCACCTGTCCCAACTGTGTCCCCTCCAGGTTTCCTGTGCCCCTCCAGCCTCTCTCTGGCATGGCCCAAGAAACCGAAAAGTCCTTGACTTAGTGTAAACATCACCCAGCAACAACTAAAACATCAGTGTCCTATCAACATTGTTCTCACACTAAATCCAAAACACAGCACTGTACTAGCTACTAATAAGAAAACTAGCTCTATCCCAGCTAAAATCAGGACAATAACCACGTAGTCAGATTTTTACAGTGAAAATAGCTGGAGGTTTGAATTAGCATTAGGCAGAAGTATAACCTTGTCCTGCTCTTCTTTTTTCCAAGCCATTCACTTCTGGATGCTGTTGGACACAGCACACAAGTCGGCCTTTGGCTTGAGCCACTGCAGGTGTTACAACTGGGAAGTTCTCCAACTGCTGTCACCCACCGATGTCTCCAAGTGAAAATGTAATTGAGTCTTCAAAGCCATTTAACTCTATAAACTTCATATAGTCTAAACAACTACTTCAGGAATTCTTCAGACTTTTTTAATAGCCTGCAACCTTTCCTTCTTTTCCTACCAGTTTCATGAGGGGGATTTATTGATTTCTCTGTCGCCTTTTTGACTCATTACCAAAACCTCTGTAGCAACCACATTCCTTCTGCCTGTCTCTTCTGACAGAGCTTTCCACCCCTGCTATTCATACCACTCTCAGCTTCTCAGAGGTTCTGTTCTATGCACATTGGGGTTTACGATTGTGCTGAAATCACATTCTGTTCTGTTTTTTTCCTCCTGCCTGTAAACTGAAAATTTGCAATACTTTTCTACACAGGTATCAGCTTACATTTGTGAACAGTTTCTCCTGGATTCAAATTCTCTTTTCAGTCCTGTCCCCTGCATCATTTAGAATCAGTTTTAGATAGGCTACTGAGAGGAGAAACTTGCCAGTCTCTACCAAGGTAACAAGTAAAGAAATATTTTAAACATTTGATGACCTTTGAAAAATTCTAAAGGTAAAGTTTTAAAAATAAAATAAAAGAAGTTTTATCTCCTTGGTTTTTTACCCAACAGCAACCATTCTGCTGCACATGACTTGTTTATAAGAGATATCCTTGGCCAACACTTAAATCTCTTGTTAGTCATATACATCCAGCCAGCTAATCTGACAAGATTTTGGCCTGGAATGGATTCTAGAATTTTTTTTCATGTGTGTACAAGATGAACTGAGATTTTTCTGAGCAATGGAAATCCAGTTAAACTGATCATGTAGACACAGTCATAATATTCCATTTTTATGCCCAGAGAAGCAATGTTGATTCCTTAATTTTAAAACTTGCATGTATAACTGTGCAAATCTACCAATCTCTCAATTTAATTTCTCACATTGGAAGTTTTCATCTGTATGATAATTTTCCTACACCTTGGTGAGATGAAGTAACACAAAGATTTCCATTGAATAACATCGTGAACTGTCTTTGGTACTTTCCAGGGTGGTAAATTTTACTTTACTATCCAATTTGACTATCTCGCAGTTTATCATTGGTGATACATCACTTCTTTATTAATACTGTTTGCCATTGATAATAATGATGATTTACATTCATATAGTCCTTTCTCTTATGTAGTCCTAATGTACTTTGCAAACTATACATTAGAATCACTTTAGCCTGCACTGAATTTTACCTACATCTCAGCTGAAACATAAGCATCTAGTAACACTCTGTAACACCTTTACAGACATTTAAAACAGAAGAGATCAATGCCTTAAGATGAAAATGCAAGAATAAGTTTTCAAATATACTCAAACTAAGTAGCTAAATTAGAATAATGGTCAGTACACTAGCTTCACTCTTACAGAGAGCACCAAGGAAAAATTATTAATCAATAATAAGCAGAAGCTTTCATTTTATTTGACATTTACTTTTATAGCTTGCCATTTATTACACAGATTATTGTTTAAGAGCAAACATTTACCACTTATTTATAAGATACCATACTCATTTCCTGCTTTAAGGTTAGAGAATTATTATGGCATGAAGATACTGCCTTATGGTAACTTTAAAAATACCAACTCATTCTGGTAACAGCAGTACAGCACCAGTTCAAAAACAAACCCAGCTTTCAACACTCAGCATTGGAGTGGCAGGCGCAGCTTGTTTACATCAGCATCTTCCTAATTCTAAGGTCAGAGTGAGTGGATATTTGTTGAATACTAAATTAATACCTGTAGCCCTAGGTCACACGGTGCCTACCTGCATACCTGTATAAAGCTAAATCATCTCCATTGACAGCACCCAACTGTATATATTATGGAAACCCAGAGTTGCTTACTAGCTTGCTTACTTCTAACTAGTGAAGAACCCAAATCAGTTGCAATACCAATGTATTGTTAACAAAAATCAATGAAGTTCATTTGAAAAAGCAGCTATAACAATCTGCTGTTCTATAACAATTTTGCTCTTTGTTAAAAAACACACGAGCTTTTACATAAAAATCCTAAAATATTGGAGTATTCTTTACAATTACTCAGTATGTCAAACTCAAAAGAGAAAAATATACTTCAAAAACCATCATACAGAAAAATTTCAGTCAACACTATTTATTTCTACTTTCTACTTTGTGCAATGCTATGGCTTAATAGCACCTATCCATTGACTGCTATAAATTTATCTTTTATTTCTGTATTTATCTACATGTATGACTAGACTAGAAATGGTTCAATGAACAGTGTTCACTGTATGTCAAAGGCTTTTCTAAGTCATTATTTACCTGCACAATTTTGATACCTTAAAGCCCTTTTTCTACAGTGTTTTTTTAGCACTGATTTACCAAATGTGACTAGAGAGTCTCTTTCATTAGAGGTTTTTAGAAGCAGCTTAGACAAATAGTTATCAGAAAGTTTGTTGTATAATTCATCCTGTATTGGAGCAGAGGAATGAACTCGTTGACTCTGAAGGTCTCTTCATCCTACGTGCTAGGCTTTCACAAAATTTGACTACAAAGTCAAATGTTAAAGAGATGACTGACAACTTTGGGCATGAACCAATGGAATGTCGTATCAGTGATAGCTTTTTCAATCAATTGCAAGCTATATAGGATTAAGCAACACGATAGTGATTATTCTTCTCCATGTTTTACAGTTTTTTATATTTTTTTAATCATTATAACATAAGTTGTCAAAGACATAACGATAATAGATATTGCAAATACATTTAGAAATATATTTCGACACATACATACATAAGAGTATCAGACAGCAATGTTTAATCTAAGTTGTCAAACATATTTTGAAAGTTCTGTGTATAACCCAGAGAGCTGCTCAGTGATTTGTTGAAAGGCAAACATCTGGATCGTTATAGTATCTGTATGAAGAAAAAACCCAGAGATTTGATTTCACAGCCATTTTTGACCTCTCTGAATAATTTCAATCTGACTATGCAAAAACTCTTCCCCAAGCAGACAACAGTATTGTACCCATGTCAATTATTGTAGGCAGTAAATGCATGGTTGCTGAATAAGTGATTCAGTCCTTACAGAATTGGTATTTAGATCTGGCATCTGTTTTTCTTGGCTTCTTTCTCTGCTGACTCTGCCAGCTTCCTAATCTACTCCCTTTCTTTCTCGTACGTGCATAGACATTTTTCCATTGCCTCTCAATTTTCTGCAGCAAGCAACATGTTGACCTGTCCACTTTTCTGTGATTATGTTTTTTCAGATGCAGTGTGCAGCTCATTCTATAGTTCCAACAAGGATGTTTCAAGTTTTAGCATATTGTTTGATTTTGGTTCCCCTCACCATTGCTCCATACACAAAGGGCTGTGAGACAAAATATAGAAAGATCTGAATTCACTGTAATAGGTAGAATACTTGCGGTAACAGTAGGAATCGTTCCTCCCAAGCACATATTCCTTAAACATAGGATTAAAAAAGTATTAGGACACCATAAAAGACATTAAAAACCTACAGCTTCAAAACTAGAAAGGCTGCAGAGATATCAGAAGACTTGCTGATGATAGGTTTCTAACAGGGTTTTCACAGCCATTTCCTTCCTTCTCTAATTTAAACAAAGTAAGGGCCATTTCATCTGTATGTATCATGAGAACCTAAACAGCTCAACAGGTCTGCTTGACCTAAACCAGTCAAGCTTTGACCCACCAGTTGCCTAAGCATCTAAAAAAATGCCAAATCTATCCACAGCACAGAACAACATGAGGTAACATAACTCAATACGGTCTAACACTGCTTACAACTGCCCAGAACCTAACAATCTCCTCTGTAACCTGCCGAGCTTTACACACAGTAGTTTAAAATGTGAACACGTTGATAGTGGCCAAGATCAGAGACAAAATACAGAACTAAAAGGCCCTCAGCTCTTACCCTGATGGGCATTTTTAATGTTAATCCAGAAACCTAATTATGTAACCTTACAAATAACTCCACTCAAATAACCAGTTAAGGTCACTAAATTGAATAGATTGCAGTGACCGTGTGGAACAACTCTAATCATATGGCAGCTGTATTCACTGTTCACTTTAGTATTATCAAGCAAAATATTTGCATGCAATGTAAACAGCAAGAGAAGACATTTGAAAATGAAGTCCTTGGAAATGGAAAACAGAAGAACAATTCGTAATGATGACCGACCATTATGACCAACGTTTTCTACACAGATGTACGTGCAGGTGGCTCATAGACACGAGTAGATGAGCTGAAGCCATGTTTTTGGGAGGGTTTTGGAGAGGGTTGGGGGACTGCTTCCCATAATAATGAGAGGATGGAACAGAATTTCTAGAGGTATCTGTTTTGCAAGGATCTTTTGTAATGATTAGTCCAATGCTATTAAGCTCTTTTCACCACCAATGGCAACAAAATTTTGTGTTTTGAGAAAAATATTAATTTGAGAAAAATTAAGAGACTAAGGGAGGTGACTCTAATGACCTATTTTATTGTTACTTATCTGGCATTGATTCAAGAAAGGTTACAAAACTATTGAAAACAAGTTTAAATTTCTGTGGAACCTTTCAATAATGTCAGGGCACAAATTAAAGGAAGTCTTGACCTTTCCGACCCTTTCAGAGACCTCAGAAAATTATTATCTCTTTGTGTCTGTATATACCTGCCTCCTGGACTCTTATCCACAGAAAAAAACCAACAAATTCATAATCATCAGCAGTATAAAGAGTGTCTTTTCTGATTTTTACCTGTAGTATAGATAGAACTTTAACTCATCAGTCACTTACCCCTTTGACTTTCACAAGTCCCTTCCATTTTATAGTATATTAGTAAATCCTGAAGTACAAGGCCTGTTGAAACAACTATATCATCTTCTACTGTGTTGCTCAGTTAAACACTACTACTTTTCCATGTGCAAATAAATTAGTTTTTTTCATTGTTTCAACAGTTTCTAACCCTGTGCTTCTTTCTCTTATTAAAAGAAGTTGATCTTCATTAGCTTACAAACGTAATGACATTTGAAATGCCATGACATTCACTTTCAGCTCTGAGAGTAAAATAGCAGGGTTGACTTTGGGAATTCCATCAAAATTTAATAATCCAACTCTTACATTCCGTGTTTCCTCTGCTACTCAGTACATGAAGGAAGAGAGCCTCTGCAGATGTCTACACAACCACATGTAGTAAAGGCATGGTTTCCCCTCCTGTCCTTCCCCAAGTAAAATGAATTTGTACTCAACCCAGCAATGTTTCTTTGTGTGTGACTGGTATCCCCTGCTCCTGACCACTGGCAATAATCTGCCAAAGATCCCCTAAAGAACCTGTCTCTCCCTGTGGTTTTGGGTGACCCTGTGTGTCTGTTGCACCTCATCTTTGAACACTGTGGGCCATAAATTCCAACATTTCATAGAACATTTTATAGTCATTAGGACATGCTTCTAAAGAAAAGTGGAAGAGGTTGATAAGAGAGGAGAACCAGGCAGGCACACAGGTCATTTGGCTCGACAGACTTAAGAATTTTCTTCCTTCTGCCAAAACAGCAGTTAAATACAATAAAGTTAATCCCTGACAGCATATCTCAGCAAAATTTTCCAGAGCTTTTACATCTGCTGTAATAAAAACATTTTTTAGAGGCATGCCATTATTTCTTACTCACCAAATGAGTTATTCACTGACCTTTACTGACTATGAGCAATCCTAGTAACATTTCAAATGCTATCAGAATATTTATTTTCTTTTCCAGCACTACCTTTCCCTATTTTTGCTGCTGGATATCACATTACAGAAATGAAACAGGTGAAAATATTATGCAGAGAATTCTCTTTGAGAAGCCAAATCAGAAGACTATTCCCAAGTGAAATGGCTTTGAATTCAGCAGACAATTGTTGCTCTTTTCAAATGTTTCTTTTCTGTTTAATGTATATTGCCAGCACTCTTGCAATTCCATAAATAATGGACCGAAATTATATTGGCCTTTCATAGACAGTATACTCATGAAAAAGAGAGAAGGATCGTCACACTCCTGCTGTTTCCATGTCATGATTTCATTGTTATGATCTCTATAACTCCATCACCAGGGTTATTTATTAAATGAGGAGATTAATTAATGATCAGACCAGGCTGTTTCACCTGATTAACATTCATAGATCAATACAGTTCTGATGTTTATGGAAGTTACATATTAAAAATATAATTATATTTAAAGAACTCAGATTTACATAAATAGCAAAGTTTGCTCTGCCAAGTCTCCACTTTCAATTGGATGAGTTAAACAGTGTTCATTCAAAGCAAAGCCAATTTCTTATAAGTAGTCAGCAACTTCTACATGTGACAGCAATGGGTGGAATTATTTTTACCTGTAAAACTGTACTACATCTTACTTTATGCCTGTAATATTTTACATTATTTTTTTCCTGTGGTTTAACCAAGAACAGTTTGCTAAATTGATATTATGGTCTGTGAGTCCAAGCCTAGTCCTCAGCTACAAGCAGGAGTAATTCTGAAACCAGTTCAATGATAACAAATTACAACCTCAGAGTCTTATTCTTTCTTAATTTTTTAGAGTTTAGAGTGAGACTGTTGGTCTAAAGACCCAAATTGATTTCAGACTCCTATTTGCTTCTGTTATCTGTGTCTTTTTTGTGCAATTGCAAAATCGCAACACCTAGGTGCTCAGTGGACAACATCACTGTAAGCAAAGCCTCTCCAAACTTAATTTTATAGTTTGGATTATGCAGACACTCTAGATTTTTATAATATTGATTGCATATACTGGCATTATCTCAGCCAGTTTATAGCCTACCTATGACTGTATTATGAAGCAGTGACCATGGGGAAGTCTGCTGAATTGCAGGTATTTATAATCTTCCACATCTCATACCAGAGTCATCTTCCCAATGGTGAAATATGCATCTTTTCTGTCATGGTACAAATGCAGTTATTTGATTTTTTTATGTTACTGAAGTTGTATTATTCATCTTATGTTACACATCCTAACTCTTAGGAGTACTCTATATCTTGTGTGTTCTTTCACTAGATCTATAACACATCTTCTCCACCATCCCTTCCTACATCTGATTTTTTTCCTCTCATTTACATAACGCTCAAAGATAAAATGGCTTTACTCCCTTGGATTTGCATATTTTATGTTTAACTTGATTAGTTAAATTGGTATTTTTCTGCTAAATATGAATGATGACAATCAAGCACAGCAAGAACAATATTCATTTTTTCCCTGGTATTCTTGAAGTTCAACAAGTCCTACTGCAGCAATTAGCTGGTATGGTCCTCTTTCTGCCTTTTGATAATTAGCTAACATTTCAGGATTCTTACCCAAGAAACAGGCTCTTAAGACAGAAAGTCCACTGTGTATTCACAAAAGCTTCCTGCCTCTCTCCTTCTGAAACTGTGAAGAGCTCTTCTGTGCTGTGTTATAAAAACGGAAATGTCATGAACCGTAGATAAAATACAGCAATTATTTATTTGAAACAACTGCCTACAGATATTATAGTAGTAGGATGCCACCAGTTCTTCTTTCACTGCCTTCTACTTTCTGTGGAAATGGAGTCCAAGTGGGCTATAAAAATCAGTGTGGTATTTCCTGAACAGAAGCATAAGTAGAAAAGGCAGGAGATTTGCTTAGCTGTCAGCTGAACATTAAATTTACAATTTTAACTAGCAATAATTGGTTCAGGATCTATAGATACATTTATCTTAAAAGTGTATGCATTCTGTTGCAATAGAAACAGCAAAATACTCAACTGATTGCTACACTTTGCTATGGTGAGAATATTCTGCAGAAGTGCTTAACCAGATCATACTTCCATAAGAATGACACCTTCCATAAGTTAGCACCTCTCTGTATCATTTTGGAGGAGGGCTTGGGAGACACAACTGGGCTACCATTTGAGGACATACAGCTACAGAGAACCTGGCCGTAAGACATAGCTAAAGAAACTCAACCTATTTGTATGTATTGACTCTCTCACATGAGTCTCTAGGGAAGATTTTCACTTCTTATGGGTAGCAGACGGTGAAAAAATCAAACTAAAATGTCTTGAAGTAGATTGGTTATTTGATATTAGTATGAAATTTACATATGGAAATCAAGTTACAGAAAATATTCAAACTTTGCAAGTGGAAAAAGACATCAATTTGCATCCAATCTGTAAAAATTCAGAACTCTTTTATAATTTTAACACACTTATTCTACCCATTCTAGCAGAACAGTGAAAATGATGAAGGGCAGAAAATTGAAGTTTTGTTGGACAGCTAAGTGTGGTGAATTTCAGCATGAAAAGCCAACTGAAGATAACACAGGAGCTCCTTCTTAATGAAGACTAAATGACATTTCTGTCATAATTTAGTCTAATTTTAATTTAGAAAACTTCCTTTAATTCTTGTTTAATGTAAGTCATATCATTTTAAGGAAAAAAAGAAAAGGAAGATCCAATCTTGATAACAAAACAGCTAGTGAACATAGTTTCTGCTAAATTGCCCTAGAGTTAGGGAAGCCATGATCTACAGCCTAAAACCTCATGCGTCTGATTTCCAGGATATATATGTCAAATTTTATTTTTATAGGCATTGTGCCTCCTTGCACATCATCTGTTTTGTACATCTGACTGGCAAGAAGAAATTAAGGAAGCCTCTAAGGTCCAAGACATTAAGAATTAATAAATATATAAAATAAACCATCTCCTAATTATATTAGCAAAATTATCTATTCAAAATAGAAAACAGATACTATGTCACCACTTTGAGAGAACTGCTAAGTGAATAGCTTCATTCTATATCAGTGAAAATGTGAACAACCTTATATGAAGCTTCACTTAAAAACATACTACACAGATTGATTTAAAAGTGTGAAAGACATGAATTATTGGCTCAATCCATATGAAAAAAAAAAACCCACAAGGTTCAGGTCACTCACTGTCCAGTATATGCTCCAGCTGTGCAGAAGTTTACAAGATGCTAGCTGGTCTCTTGAGTACAGTTCCACCTCCATATCATAGCTCCATTTTTTCTACTGTTGACATCACAGGCAAAAATCAAGGCCAGTCACTCTTGAGGAGTGATTATAGGAACCCAAGGCCAAGTAGATATCTCTTAAAAAAACAAAATACTTGAGTGGATATCAAAGAATTCATTCCAGAATTAGAGCAGTGAAATTTAGTCCTGTAACCAGTATGTCACACTGCTATCATTCAAGAGTAGTATCTGAATATAGTATGTCCAGTAGAGTCACAGTGACTATCCTAGGTGTATCCAGCTTTATGCAAAACAGAAGATAGAGAACAATTCCATAGGTAGCTTTTCCTCTTCCCCAAGTTCTTCGTGATCTCAAGCATTTAAAGACATTTAAACAACTACAGCCAAAGCAAAAGTTTAGACGCAGAAGCACAAAGTGTTTTCATAACTTTTTTTTTTTTACGTGCTTTGCATATAATTTATATATTTGCTTAAAACTGCTCTTCTGCTAATCAGTTGCACCCATATACAAGACCTCCTCTTTGCTGCAAAGGGTTTGACTATGAATAGCAGCTCTGCCACAGTCTATTCAATGTGGCAACATTCTTAATCCTAGAGACAAAAGGCTCTGGCAATCTCCTGACAATCTATTCATGCAAAGTTCCTTGTACTTTTACATTTTTTCTGTGAGGTACAATTAACTCATTGCATTGGAGTACAAATTCTTAAGAACAGAATCTTCCCCTCAATAGTTTCGTTTCCAAAATTCTGATTCTTATTCTGGTAATTCTCTTCTTTTGAAAGAATTTGCAATATTTTATAGAAGACATCCCCAATCTGAATGGAACTACTGATATCTCGCAGGTTTTGCAGGCAGCACTATCTTACCCACAGTCCAGTAAACACCTTCTTGGTCATTGTCAGCATTGTTACTGGTAAGTAGCTAAGTGACTATCTAAGTCTTAGGTGCCATACTTCCCTTGATATTATCAACACATCTAACTGGTCCACTTAACTCTATAGAGCAGAAAGAATAATTTATTTTGTGGTTGAAAATTTTGCCTATTTTTCAGCAAGAAAACTCCACTTGTTGATATTCCACTAACAGCTGCAATATGAAATGGAAACCATGTTTCCAAAAAAATGGGAATTTTTTTCAGGTTTTCTTTCTATTCTTATAGGGGTCCATTTAAGAATAACTCAAATTGGTAATAGCTCTCTGAGTATGAATCACAAGCACTAACCCAACAAAAAGGGGCTTGCAATATTTAGCAGAGCCAGTAGTGATTAGTGAACTACTGCTTCACATGCATGGAGTAAATTGCAATGCAACTGCAATGACTCAGGACCCTTCATGATGGTTTGCTTTCCCATTCAGAAATTCTGTAAGATTCAATACATGTGTAAGGTGGAAAGATCCCACAAGTTGATGCTAGTTCTGCAATTCCAGAAGCTGGTGTTCAAATGGGTGTAAGTAGTAACTGCTTCACTTACTGCATCAACCCAAATTTTAATTCATGTATTGCATTTGTCTTGAGAGCTCAACATACTTCCACAAGGTAGAGCGATCTAAAATGTTCTCTAAAGCTTCTTTGACTGCCTAATGATTGCTCCACAATTAGCCTGTCTACTGGTTCCATGGTCTGACTAACACGTGATTTGGCAGTAAAAACAAGCTTGCAGGCTTTCAAAATCACTGTCTGATAATATGGTAAAATCACTTCAGCTTTTAGGGCTGTGAGGGGAAGATGTGATGCCTTGCATTTTACTCACACAAAAAAAAATCTTCATACTGCACAGCACAGAAAAACTATGTTATCCCTCTGCAGATGGCAGATCGTTACAATGTCAATTACCACAGCGGGGCTTGTGTACAGGTGAAAGTACATATCTGTGTACGTATAAGAGGGAAACAACAAAAGGTCCATACATAAATCATGCGAATGAACTCACAGACATCAGTCAACAAGCAAGTATAGCCTGTAGTGTCAATATACTGTCAGTGATGTTGAGAAGGAGCACAGTTCTCACAAGTTTCTCTAAAGTCAGCAGAACCAGTTGCGGAGCAAAACAGCATACAACACAACATGGGGACCTAATAAGTCACAGAAAAAAATCTGATGGTTTTGGCTCAGAAATTAAGGTTTTAGAGTATTATGCAATTCTTATAAAAACATGCTACCTCATCCCGAGTACCCTGAATAAATAAATAAATAAATAAAATAAAAAATTAAAAAATATCTCCCACGTGTGGTTTCAGTGGCATTTTTCAAAGCAATCTTCACTTAGAATAAGTCAGAAGGTGAATATGATACTGTCTAGGTCAGCAAACACAACTGCCTATTGTCAAAATACCTTTTCCCTTTTAAGTAGTTTCTGTCATCTGAATGTGTGTCATATTGCTCCAACTATGCAGATTATACACTGCCATAGAATGCCAAGGAATGGAAGGTCATTGGGCAAGTTCCGCAATGTGCAGCATATGCTGCAGTCATGAAAGCTCAAGCCTTGTCACCTAATATAAACGCAAGCTGTTCCCAGTTAATGTGAAATACTCTGTTGTTCCATATACAATAAATACTAAAACCACCACCGCAGTGTGAAATTAAGTGTCCGCCTGCTTTCTGAAAGATATTTGTATATTTGCTAATGGAACAGGCATTAGCAAAGAATCCACCTGTAATCAGATTTTATTGAGACGTGCTAAGAGCATTTAAGTTTAAGCATGAAATTAAATTAAAGCGTAAGAGCTATGTTTTGTTGGAGGTGCTATTCAGTCTTTTCTACAAAAATTTGACTTCACTTATATAAATCAATGAGTTCTGTTGTTGCCTCTGAAAGAAGTAAAATCACACCCTACTTTCAGCAACCTCTTAAGTACTAGACGATACAGAATTCAAAACTGCTTTTCTCCTCATTCATAAAATCTTCAGTAATCTGTAAAATACTCTTCTCCTGTATACTGTAGCCTTTTGACACGCATACTTGTGTTACTTGTGTTTCAGAAGCAGTAATTGCACTACAGCTTGGATAGAACTACACACTTCCATCTAGTGCTTTTAGTTTGTTCTTGGCAGTACTAACTCTTATTGAAGTATCTCTGCAGCGATCCTGAATGGGAAACTATTGTACATCGACGATTTAATGATCTATATAATCGTTCAAAAGACCAAAAAGGGGGATGTTAACCAAGAAAAGATCTGCACAGTGTGCCATGTGAAACCCCATCTGGGGTCCATCCAGTGCTGCAGAAAAATGGGGTTCCCAGTATCTGGAGGGATATAAGTTTTACCTGTGTCCTGGTTTTGGCTGGGATAGAGTTAATTTTCTTATTAGTAGCTAGTACAGTGTTTTGGATTTAGTGTGAGAACAATGTTGATAGGACACTGATGTTTTAGTTGTTGCTGCGTGATGTTTACACTAAGTCAAGGACTTTTCGGTTTCTTGGGCCATGCCAGAGAGAGGGCTGGAGGGGCACAGGAAACCTGGAGGGGACACAGCTGGGACAGGTGACCTGAACCAGCCAAAGGGATATTCCATACCATGGGACGTCATGCTGAGTATATAAACTGAGAGGGTTGGCTGGGGCAGGCCGATCACTGCTCGGGGATGGGCTGGGCATCAGCCAGCAGGCGGTGAGCAGTTGTACTGTGCATCACTTGTTTTCTTTCCTCCCTTACCTTTGGATTTCTTTCCTCTCCCCCTTTCCCTCCTTTTCATTATAACTGTTATTGTTATTATTGGTCTGTAATTTTTATTTTATTTCAATGATTAAATT
The DNA here is from genome assembly GCA_035590275.1 of Ibycter americanus. Lineage (NCBI taxonomy): Eukaryota > Metazoa > Chordata > Aves > Falconiformes > Falconidae > Ibycter > Ibycter americanus. The sequence continues at coordinate 77,926,388 of JAVJGI010000040.1, read as the reverse complement.
GTTCTTATCTCAACCCTCGAATTTTACATTCCTTTCAGATTGAGTGAGCGGCTGCATGGCGCTTAATTACCAGCCGGGATTAAACCATGACAACCTGGTGTCTATATTCCTCTTTTTACTCTGTCTTACTGAACCAGCTATTTATTAAGTCATTTGTTGTCAGGCCTTTCTTACTGAGATCCAGAAAGAACCCTGCACCATCTCCTTCTCTCTCACACACACCCCTCTCCTCACCTCAGTGCAGAACTTTTTCTCAGGGCTACTCTCGACTCATCTATCTTTTGAATTTTGCTCTTCCTCAAACAGAAATGGATTTGCAGAATGTTATGAAGCTGATTAGCCTTTTTCTGCAAAAAAAAACCCCCAAAACAACCCAGTCAAAAATCCTATAGTTGCAGAGCTTGAGTTCTCAGAGCAAACATTTTGCATGTGGGGCTCTTTTCCCTCTTTGGGAAGGATAAGGTGTATTACTATGCTGTTGCTGAGTGGGTGTTACAGGTTCACTAACCTGTTCACTGAGGTTAGCTAACCTGGTTCACTGAGAGTTTACACAGACACCCTGGAGAGAAAAGCCCCTCAGTTCAGCCAGTAATCTTGGCAGCCGAGAAGGTAACACTCTTCCAGCAGTCAGTGGGCAGATGACTGACAGGCAAGGTGATACTATGGAATCCAGCTTTCAAAACCAAACTATTCACGGGGTGTTTTGTTCTGAAAGGCTCACTTCAAGCAGAGGGATGATGACCTAAGTGTCCAGCTTCTGATCTCGCTTGAATTTTCCCAGTGTAAGCTCCAGAAATTGCTGGTTTTTAGCTGTGGGAATACCACTGCAAAACGTACAGCTGACAAAGCTCAGAAAGGCTGGAGAATGAAGACTGCTGTGTAAGATCTAACAGCAGAATCCTTCAGATTAGCCTAGAACTCCATTAAGAGGATTTCTTGATTAACAAAAAAACATTTCAAAAAATTTTTTATTTGGGGAGGTTCAAAATCAATCATGCTGACAGATGGTTTAATTTGTCTGAGAAAAGGCTGTTTCAGTACTGTGAGAGGGAATAAGGAGCAACAGCGAAGTCGGCTGTGAGCCCCTTGGCACAGCGGTTTGGCACGCACTGCTCTCCATCACAGTGAATGGAAGGACAGAAAGCTCTTAGAAAAGTAAATGGACAGAGTCAATCTCACACGAGGCAGCCAAAGATCTAACTACCATTTTCATCTGAAGATTTCTTCATTAAAAGAACTGATTCTCCCCATTAAGCAGCAGCCTTTGCTAATAAATGTGACTGGTTATGTTTGAGTATTCATGGAGTAATACTGAAGCAGATTTCTTTACTGAGAGTGTCCTGAGCAAGGAAGTATTAAATTGACTACGCTTTACAGACTGGCCCAGAAACTTGCATATATAAGGATTCAGAATGAAGTTACAATCAAACTACACAGTTTCCGCTCAGTGCAGATGATCTCAGACTTTAGAGAGCAGATATTCTTCATCTGACAATCTGCTCCATGGCCACTCTAATGCTAATGACACAGAGTCCTTAATGAGGCCAATGCCAGTACAAGATTCATCTGGAGTGATGAAGGTCAGCTGCATCACTCTCAGGATGCCTCCTACCAGCACAGAAGCCTGAGGGGAAAAACTAATGGCTCATCAGTGGCACAGATGATCCTGCAGGAAAGTGTTCCTCTGGTTATTTATGGTTGGATAAAGTCATTTACAGAATCTCAGTGGAGCCAAGGGGCCATAACCAGTCTTGAAAATCTACTTTCTTTTTTAATTCTCACAGGAATTTCTGAATACTGTAAGTGCACTGCATTTATGAAATGTTCCCCTCAAAGAATTGGTGGTTTCATTCAAACCCATTATTTGGAAGAGGTTTCTGGAGGGGGTTTCTGCAGAATATTTCCCACTGGAAAATCAGGATGAAATGAACATTTGGCACATTTTCAGTACAATCTATCCATTTAGCTGGGGCAAAAGAAAGCAGGAACTGTAAAAGAGAATGGGATAAGAAAGACAATGACACAGTGCCTTCAACAGTCACCAGAAATATCTCTGGCAAACATACAATTTAATGTTAATGCTACTCAAGCAAAATATTCTGATGTATACTAAGGTATTTTTGGAACAATGTTCCCTCAAAAAAAAAGAGTGTTCTGTATTTTTGCTTTTGAGCAGATAGAGGCCAAAAGAGTACATCAAAATCTCAACACTTCCCATGTTACAGAAACTCTCTTCACTGATCCTTTCTATTAATGACTGGTAAGTATTTGTCTTTGATGAGTGAGAACAGAGTTGCATCAGAAGAAAAGACTGTGAATCTTGAGATGGACAAAAGTAAAATATTTCAGAGGATGCACCACAAAGAGACAAATAAGACATGGAAGGAGGAGGAGTCAGCATATGAATGAAGTGTGGGTTTGGAAAGCAACTGAAAAAAAGATGATTAAAGCTTAAATATAGTCTTCCTGCTCATGATCTCGATTACTTTTTCTGTCTTACCACTCTAAACTTTCTTTATTAAGGATTCTTGTTACAGCTAACTGATAGTTCTAGTATGTGATTGAACAATATTCTTTAAGGAATACATTGCATAATTTTCATCAGGCTTTCTTTTTTCCAGTACTTAAACAGCGCAAAGTGATCTTTCCTTAGATTGCTTGATATATTTAGGCCACTTCCTACACACAGGTGCATCAACATTGAATTATTCCAATTATCCCCATACTGTTTGTCATAGACAAAATAGAAGCTCAGTTTACTGCATCTGTAAAACATCTGTCTGGGGAGCACTATACGCAAATTTAATCACCCTTGTGATGAAGTGAATCACCATGTCCTTCAGCCAACACATCATAAGACCTATCCTAATAAATAAAATATTTTCTTGATTTCTGTATCAGTTCTGCATTAGCCTTCTCTGAAAAGTCAAAACAGGTCCTGACACCCGTGCCACTTTATATAGTCAAAGGATTTTTATCTTATTTGTCAAATTTTATAATCTAAAACAGTGTCAAAATCCTGTATTATGTTCTTTTACTTCTAAATCCTTTGTGTCTAATAGAATCATGTAAACTCATAAGTAAAGCCATTTGGGTTTTCTACTATATAGTCAATCTACTTAGTAGGTCAGAAAGTACTAAACAGATCTATGGACACAGTACTGAACAAAGCAAAAAGCGACACAAAAATTTTCACAAACAGGATAGATGTTACATGTGTGTGCATAAAACAGACTAAGTACCAATATTTAGTATTTTACATGTAGTATATATGTTCGTGACAAACATTTTCATTCTCTGCTTAATCTCAAACAATCCTGCAAGCTATTGTGAATATTCTAAAGTGTTTAGATTATTCCATTGCTGAAATCCTTAGTAAAGCTGGTGGGTTTTTTATATTTTTTGAACCTTTCTGTGCAGTTCTGAAACTTACAATTGTGTTTAACTTATTAATGATTTACTTACGCATTAAAAATAAGATATGGAATTTTAAAAATTGTTAATAATGACAAAGAAAAGTACATAGTAAGAATCTCCAATATCATTAAAACACTACCTTTAAATGATGATACTTTTCAGTAGAATGTATATTCATGTTAGAAAATAAACATTTCATTTTATATTAAATGAAAAATTAGCTTTGTTTTACTTAATTTCCTAATGGAGACCACTGTGGTAAATGACAGAATTTACAGAACCATGAAAAGAGCAGAAGAAAGTTGTGCATGATAAAGAATAAGAGGAGTTTTTTGTAAGCGTTCTTTCTGTGGTTTCTGTGATATCATATGCTCTATTGTTTCATTAAAATGAAGGTTCAGTGACCTATTATTAAATAAAGATTTGCAAATCATAATTCAAAGCATAAAATATTCATTAATATATTCATTTAGTTTTTCAAGCAACTTGCCCAATGTTAAAATGGTACAGCATGTGACATTGACATACAGGCAGGATACACTCCTCTAATGCATAAAATGCAAATGCACTTGCTTAGAGTAGAAGATATGTTTATACAGAAGGATGAAGAGCCAAAATACAAAATGTGCTGGTTCACCTACACTTATTTTAGCTTTACCCCAAAACACATTAACAAATGAAGCAATCTAACTTCTAACGAGCAGCTGTGAGTTGCACAAACCATCTCTGGACTTGCTAAACTGGACGTAAAGTTTTGCAAGCACTGTTTCTAAACAAAGATGTAAGGAAGTGCAATTTTACTTTAATGACAGTGTGCTTTCTGTAAACACAATGAAAGCACACTGTAGTAACCGTAACTTTCAATGAAATCAATAAGCATTAAGAATTTAAATAGCTTTCAGGATTGGAGTCACAGAGTTTACTACAGTGCACCAACAGCCTCAGTTTGGCAAGGCTTGAGTGCTTTGCTGGATAATAAGGACTTCAACATAGACATGAAGTTTAGCTGTAAAATATTTTACCAAGTATGGCCCATAATGAACAATTAAGTGAAAATCAAGAATGCTTCTGAACTTTCAAATGTATTTTTTGCATCAAGTTAATAAAACTTCTTTCACAAGCATTTTTTATGTCACAGACTTTCTGAATTTTATTTCTTTGCTTGCAGTTGTTTCAGCCATTAAATAGGCAACAGCAAAGTTTTAACATTTCCCTCCATGCTTTGGTTCATGTCTTGTAAGATGGTCTATGAAAAAAACGCAAGTATTATGACATTACTTATAACTGAAACAGGAGTCAAATGTTAGTTCTTGAAGAGCATTACTTGGGGTTTTCTACAATATAAATTATAAGCTAGGGTACTAATTTCCTTATAAGAAATATATTTACAGAATACTTCAACTTTTCAAGTTTTCCTGGAGAGTTTTGGTGAAATCTAGTGCCTAGTCGACGAAGTTCTTCATCATTATTTAAAATTCATTTAGATTTTGACTTATACTCACAGACGCTTAGCTGGGAAATCTTAACATGCGTTGGATGTAACTCAGAACCAAATTATTCTCATAAACTTTTGCAACTTAACTGGATACTGACTGAGAAGTACACATGTAGAAAGCTGAAAAGTCCGGCCTCTGTCACCATGGACGTGCTGGAGTGTCCATTACCCCAGATCAAATTTTGCCTTGTGTCAATAGTTTGCATACAGAGGGAGGACAATTAGTTACTGTGGGTCAAAGACACAATGCTGAATTCCATACTTGCTTATGCCTTCTGTACTTCATCTCTAAATAAGGTAAAATTTTCAGTGACTTTATCCATTGATGCCACTTGTCACTATGAAGATCATTTTAACTTCATGGCATCCAAAGAATCTTTTATTCCTTTTTGCTTTCACAGCACATCTCAACACAATTTCATTGAGTGTTCTTAGGTCCCCAGTGGGTGCTTAAGACTCTCAGAGTAACTGTGTAATAAAATGCAGTCTGACTGGCTGCTGCCTACTGGATTTCCTGCACTCCAGGAAAAAAAAAAAAGAAAGAAAAAAAGAAAGAAAAAATTCCTCACTTTTCTACCCTCCAAAGCAAGATTGTAGGGGTCTTAATGCTTTTTTAATAGAGAAAAAGAACCTTAAAGGCGGGGGAGGGGAGAATAAATGTGAATGATATGAGTATCTAAGGAACACTAACAAAATTCACAAGAAAAAAAAAAAATGCTGGCCACAAGCATTCCTTGCAAAATTGAAATCATTGCATGCACAGTGAAGACTGTGATTTGAACTCAGTCATAAAAGCAGATTTAAGGAATAATCTAGGTCTTCAGATAAAAAGTTCTGATATTAGTTTAAATACTAGATAAAGTTATACCATCCAAAGTCTCAGTTTTTAATAAAAATTTGTCTTCAGCTCACCTGGCAAACAGACTTAGTCATGTAAGCCATCTACCCAGTGTCTTCCCCAAGTCAAACAGAATAAATAGTTACATCACTTCTTCAGCATATGCTTTTTCAAAACAATTATTTACTATTTATTATTTTTATTGCCTGCAGGTTGTTACTGGTATACAACAGCAAACTGAAACTGAATGTGTTTTCTAAAACAGTTTTCAAATCAAAATATTGTTCATTACTTATTAGTACTGCAGTACTTAACAGTATTATCATCCACCTTGTTTTCAGCTTAAAAAGTCAGACTTCAGGGGGAAGCTGAAGGAGAGATGATGGTCCCTTTAGCTCTTTAAAGAAAACCACTTAAGAGTCCTTGCTGTTTCTGCTTTGAAATTAGCTAGAGGGGAGCATAACACTAATAAATTATTCAGTACAATGTGCAAAATTAAATGTTATTTACAAATATTTTAAACATTAACTTTCAAACTTTGTTTCAAAAAGGTATAGTCACAGAAAAACAGGGGTAGCAAGGTATTTCATCATATGAACATTTAACGTTTTTAAATTATTAACTTCAAAGGAAAGCAGTAGCTCTAAATAAGACAATATACCTTTTTATCTGAGTTTAATTTGAACCTCAAGACCTATATGTTCTCATGCTGCACTCACGGAAATTTTGCAAAACCAATTTTTTTTCCCTCAATCAGTGAGGCTGCCCAAGCATTTAACTATGTATTTATATGTTTTTTGATGAAAACATGTAAATCATCTGTCTACTGCAAGGTGACAGGAAGATTAAAGAAAATATTTGCTGTTTAAGCATATATATTTTTAAACTTATATATTTTTAAGTTGTTTTACTTTTTTCACCTCAAACCCCAGTTCAGAGACTTAAACCAATTCATGGACCTAGGTGGGTATGGAAGGTGTGTTATGGAGACAACTGCTTTCTGCATCAGCAGGTTACACACCACCCTACTGCAACCTATATGCGCTTGGCAGATTGAGGCATTTTTCTCTTCCTCCCAACAAGACAGTTCATGCCCTGCTTGTGGTGCTTTGAAGCACATAGTATAGTCTTTATGTATCTAATTACAGCATATCTTTTGAGATAAACCTGAAAGTATGAATCATGGACTATTTCTGTCTTGAAAGCTAAAAATCCAGTTCTTCTGTTTGGGGCTGAGAACAGCCTCACCTCACAGCAATTATTCCGGCTAAACTCTCTTGTTACAGAGATAGATGACCAAGAGCACTAAAACCAATTTGCAACTGCTCTGCATCTTATGGGTAGAATTACAAGCAAAATAGTGAATTTTCAATAATGATTATTGAGTGTGTATTTTAATACTGATTATTAAGTGAATCAGAAAATTGTAATGCATCCTTTTAGCTTCAAATCATTACAGCTTTGCACGAATCATTGCCAAGTGTAAGAAACACACACATATTTTTCTTATATATGTATGATGCTTGGAGAATATTATGATTTAGATGTTAGGTGTACACACTGCAAAAAAAATTTCATGTTACTTAAAGGAGGTCCAACTGGTGTCTGCTTTTTGATCATTAAGAGACTGACTAAAACTTCTGTAAAAGTAATTACACATGCTTGTAAATACTGATAGGTCAATTACATGTTTTAAAAGAAAAATGTTGTAGTCTTACTTTCTAATCCCCAGAGGGCACTTACTTTCTAAGATGTTTTAGATAAGGAACATTTTATATAATTATTCATTACTGTGACTTGTGTGATGTATAAAATATTTCACAGAAGACTATTTTACATGCAAAATATATCAACAACTGACAGTTTTATAAATTCAAGAGCCATTCTGATCAGAAGGAAAGTAAGGTGTATGAAGGCCACTGTTAAGGAAACAAAACCTGCTTGGTACTGAGTATATTTCATCCTAGCAAAGCAAGTTCTACACTTTGGGAAATAAAATGCCTACACTTTGGGAAATAAAAAAACAAAAACAAAAAACCCCAAAACCCCACCAAAACACACTTTGAAAATGTGTAAAATATTTCTGTCTCTTCTGGATAGAGAAAGAGCAACCTGAGTTGTTTTGTTGAAATTCAGAAACTAAATTCTCCTCCAGCAACCCTACAGAGAAGACAATATTGCCCCATAGCCCACTAAATACATCATTGCTAGGAATAGGCCATGTACTGATGTTGCAAGGCCTCAGAACTGAGTTTTGTCAGGATTATTTTGGACTTTTCTTGACCTGCCTGGAACTTTGTTTTAGCTTGTTTAGCTATAACAGCATTTATTTTCCAGTGACAGGTGGTTATGCCTAGTTTGTTTTATTTTTGCATATCTTTGTATTGTATAACCATAATCCTATATATACAGTTGTAACAAGTAGTTATTCTTTGTAGAAAGAAATATTCATGGCTCTAACATAATGGTGTTATGTAGAGAAATACAGGCCTGGTACGACAGTGGAGACCTTAAAAGCAGGGATTCAGGATGCAATGTAGAGGAGCGCAGTCATGGGATAAAAGAAGCAACGTAGCATGGCTCAAGAGAGCCCAGAGCCATAAACGACTTGACTATGGTCAATTAAAAGAATGCAGATGTGGAACTGGGCAAAACCAGGTAAGTGTAGCAAGGAGAACAACGAGTGCCTAGTATATGCAACACACTTGATATAAAATAAATTCAGCTTTAACATGGACTTACAGGCACACAAAGAAAGAGTAATGTTTGCAATGTGTGTTAGCAAACTTATAAAATTACCCTAAGCACATCCTACAGTGAGAAGGAGAAAAATCATTAACATCATACTGCTCCCAGCAGTGGACTCAGGATCCTGCCAACTTGGATGCCCAATTGAAGCTGTCAGCTGTAAGAACCCAAGGGGCAGTGGAAGGGTGAACATAACAGCAAAGAAAGGGGTAGATACTAAGAAGTCCATGTTTAATAATTTAACTGTATTACTAGTACTAATTTTTTCTACAACACAGGTTTTTTTGTTTGTGTCATGGTTTCAGCTGGGATGGAGTTAATTTTCTTCTTAGTAGCTGGTGCTGTGCTGTGTTTTGGCTGTGATGTGAGAGCA
>JAVJGI010000040.1:77897589-77917417 GCA_035590275.1 Ibycter americanus | reverse complement strand
GCTTTTTGTTTTACCTATTAAATTGTTCTTATCTCGACCCTTGACTTTTACATTGTTTTCCGATCCTCCTCCCCATCCCTCTGGGTAAGGGGAGTGAGCGAGTGGCTGCGTGGTGCTTGGTTGCCGGCTGGGGTTAAACCAGCACAGTTTGTTTTTTTCTTTAACTTTCTATAACAAATCTGGAGCAATAAATATTTGTTAAGTAGTCGGTTAAGATTTCAATTACGCAAAGATAGAATTATTTTCTTTACATATATAAGATTTGATTACTTTTTGCTGTTAAGAATAATTAAGTGTAACAGAAGCTTCAGTTCAGACCCCTGCAAAATTCTATTAAAAGATTTCTCAGTCTCTCAACATAAGGAAGTAACCTCCCAGTTCAGTCAAACCCATGCAACCTGACATTCATTTGGAACAGTTTCCCCAAGAATCTTTTGCGACTGTTTTTCCTTCTACATACCCTTCTTCTCTGTTTGTGTGTACCAACAAGTACATTTAAAAAGAACTCACAAAGGTCTATAGATTTGTCCAGGTATCTGAAGAAAAAAAGATTTTTATGCTCTGCTGTTTACTTTTTAAGATATTTAATCCTAACAGAATATTATGTGGACAGTGCGTTTCATTTCAGTTTCAAACAACATAGAATGGAAGAAAGGTTTGATATAATTTGGTTGCTTCTGGAAGAACCTACTCTGATAAAGCTCTTCCTTTCACTTCAGGCTATCTGGAACATCTGTTGACATAAAGAACATATCCCTTAAACTGTGAAGTGGGCAATGTATCAGCACAAATTGCATCCTAAAACATCAGTGTGCTTCTATGATCACCCCTCCTCAAATGAAAATGAACACCTTTAGCCAACCTGTTGCAGATGCCCTTCCCAAGAAATGTAAAATAATGGGAGTACACATCCCATACATCGCCAAAACACGTGGGCTGCTAACTGAGAAACAGTTACATGTAGATAAAAACATTACAAGACACTACACAGAATATGGTTTCTCCGATGGAAATATTTCTGCAAAACAAGAAGACTATAGGTAGAATTGGTTGCAGGTATTCTAACACTAGGTAACAAAATTTCAAAGCTGAAGGCATCCATTAAGCTACTCATTTTCACTTTTTTTGTATGCACATTACTGTTACTTCAAGCAGATCTAGAAATCTAAGAGACTATAGGTTTTGATTGAAACAAGTGTTACTTCCTTACTGACTACGCTAATTCAGCAAAATGGTAAAACTGAGCTGAATCATCATGCAAATCTGTAAGAAGCTTGAAAATACTAGCTGAGAAATGAATACACATTTTATACCTATTCATAAAGCAAAAAGACTAAAAATCTGAATCTTCCTAAATCTGCTGAACTTTACAATAGACCACAGAGTAAGAATTCTAATACTAAGAATTACAATATCCAAACCTAGTATGCAGTACAGTCACAACTACTTGGAATAGAATTGACTTTTAATTTTATCTCATTATTATAATGTGCAGAGATAGCATACATTTGCTGATAGAGCTGGTAAGCATGTTCATGTTCGAGTAGAAAACACATGCACAGGATTCTTCACCAATAAGTAGCACATAAGAGAAATATGCACACTGTCTGCATCAGAATTCCAGCTGCAGAGGACCTAACAAAATCTCTACAATTGTACTTCCAGTCTCACATTCAGTTTTCAACACTCTAACATCCCAGTGCCTAAATGTTAACATGCAGCTGGCCACCATTTTGACACACATCAACCAGTTCCTTTGCCAAGAGACTAAATGTGGCAGAAGCTACATAACCACAAGCAAGTGTCCCCAAAGTGACTACTGCATGCAACCAGCAAGCTCGAAAGAAGTTTTGCAGCTTTCAAAATATGGAAACAACTGATAAACACCCTCTGCCTTTTAAATCTCAGAGAGCATCCAGGTACCACTCGAAAGACAAGATATCCTGGTTGAACATACTGCTCCAGAAAGCAGTTCAGAGCAGGAGCTTAACCTGTCTTCTCCCTGAAGCTGATCCACTGGCTTACCTTCTTCACTAACCGTACAGAGAGACTAACCTTCCTTGCCTTTCCTTCTTGGGCAAAGGAAACTGTATTTTGCCTGAGGAAGCTCTGCTTCAGTAGTGAAACATGTCTAGAAGATTCAAGATGAGCATCTTCCATGGCTGCAGGTGACTGGTCCCAGTGTGATGACTGACTGGAAGACACATGGTTACACTCCTCAATATTTCAAAGGTTGTACTTGCAAATTCAAGTGCTGAGCAGGCTGAAAGCAACGAGACCAGATGCATTTGGCCTCGGTTCATCCCAAACCTCTTAGTTTATCAATTCCTGACTGCTACGTATCTGTCTGAATACTCAAACCCAGCCATTAGGAAACACCGATGCAGATAAAAGGGCATAAGGAATAGTTTGAATGAACAGTAAGATTTCTACAAATGCAAACAAAAGCTGACCATGCCTGTCCCTGAATACCTGTCATTCAAAGTTTCAAAATGTATTATGCCTTCAACAAGTGGATCATCCTTATATAGAAGCAACACCACACCATACTTATAATATTAATATATAAGTGTTTTATGTATTTGAATATCTGCACATTACAAGAAAAAACAATTTTGGTCAAGATTTAAGCTGCCTGAAATCAGACTTCTGGTCTTGCAAAGAATGAATCAAAGTAGTTCAGTAGATGAGTAAGAGAGAAGGTATGACCAAAAAATGTTTTAAGGTAAGAAAAAAATTAAGGTAAGAATAGTTATGAGGCTGATTAAGAATTTTTCTAATCAAAACTATAGAAAAGTTTTTGTTTTGGTTCTGAGAAATTTAATTAAAATCTGTAGATATGTTGTTATCTACAGTAGGGCTTAGTACTTAACAAGCCCAAGGAAAAGAGACCTAAGGACATCTGTGAAATGTATTTCCCACTAAGTGTATTATATGCATCGGGGGGGGGGGGGGGGCAGGAAAAAGAAAAAGGCTCACAAAAGGGTAATTCTCTGAAAGGTAGGGCGAACCCTGTTCTTCCTAACAAATGACTTATTTTCTATGTCTGAAAAGTCTTCGGTTTGTGATTTATTTTAGGGATTAGAAGTTTTTAAAAGTTCAAATGAGTCCCAGTTGTCATGTTATGCCAATGTAATGACATTGTTATGTGTAATATATCATCAATCTGACAACTTTGTGGTACCAAGGGGGAATGAAAGATAATGGATTACAATGAAGGACCTTGAAAAGGTAGGTTTCAGAGTTTAACAATTTCAGTTTAGGCAGAAATTCTTTTCCAGTGTAGCATCCAGCTTCCTTTTGTTTATCCTGTTGCATTATTTTCTTCTTCATTTAGGCTTAAAACGTCGCTAACAATCTATTCATTAACAACTGCTTCCAACAACTGTATTCTTAATAGTGGCCTTGCTTCAAAGCATCCTATATTGCTGTCAATAGCCTCACAAAGTATCTGACAATTACAAACACTGAAATAAAGAGTCATTCCCTATATATAATGCTCTGGTTATTGTCCATATTTTTAGTACTAAATCAACAAAATCCAATAGAAAGATCTGTCCTTAGGCTCAAGACATTCTTTCTCCTTAGAATTTATGTGAAATCAGTATGCATGATAAAGAAGGTAAAATACATTTTACTGATTGTGGCATGTACCCAAAATCATAGCTGAGCACTGGAAACATGTAAATTCTCTAAACATCTTGTCAAATAATGTCTCTACTTTTACTTGATTCTATACATACCCAAGTATATATCTTTAATAAAAAGTAGAATAGCTATAAAAAGGGAGGAAAGACATCCAGTCCAAAATAGCCCACAGCATTGTAGCAGCTTCCTGGTGCAATCAGAGCTGGGGATTGTACCAGTTTCCCACCTATCAAGTGCGTATTCTGGTAATTCAGAGTTAGTTGCTCAACTTTTTCAGTCATCAGAAATGGACATAAAGGGGAAGCTGATTCTTATTTTCAAACAGATCTCCATAGTCGTGGGTGTTGGGAAAAGCACTTGGGGGCAAACAGGCAAGACGCCATCTCTGAAAGCATTAAACACACCCTCAGGATGACATAAGCTGGTAGAGCTTCACTCAGTTTATAAAGACTGTGCTCACTCAATGCAGTTAAGGACATGAGACTAAAAGTGCATTCAAACTTCTCCTTCTTGTAATTCCATGCAGTTTGAAGTCATTAAAGACTGCATATCCAATTTCTAATGACTGCAAAAAGCCTGAAAAAATAAATATGTCTCTGAAATGTCACCTATACTGGGTGTAGGTGGCAAGACTTTGTGCGACGTGGGGGCTGCAGGGGTGGCTTCTGTCAGAGGTCAGAGGTTGTCCTGTCCCAGACACAGCTGGTTTCAGCCTCCTCCACAATGGACCTACCATGGGACAAAGGTGAGGAAGTCAGGCATGTATGTGCTTCCTTTGGGATAGAATATTTAAGGAAGGGCAAAAATGACAGGCAGGGAGACAGGGAGGGAAAAAAGTGTGAGGAACAATCCTTTGAGTAACAAGGTCAGACGAGAAGGAGGGTGAGGAGGTGCTCCAGATTACATACCAGAGATTCCTCTGCAGCCCTTGGGGGAGAAGTTTATTTCCCTGCAGCCCATGGATTTGACCACACCGGAGCAGATATCCGTTCTGTAGCCCATGAAGGAGCCCACACTGGAGCAGGTGGATATTTCAAGAAAGAACTGCAGCTCATGGAGAGTCCATGTTGGAGTATGGCAAAAATGTGAGGAGGAAGGAGCAGCAGAGTGGTTATGGACTCCCTGTAACTCCCATTCCTACCTCGACCCCACCTCACACTGCTGGGTGGCCTTCAGGCTACTGACCAGGGTAAACCCACAGCATCATCAATTCAGGTTTGTTTTGAGCAATGAATGAAGGTTTTTGCTTATTAATTCTTATGGAAAATTAGATCTTTACTGGTTAACTAAATTAAAAGTTTTATTAGGAAGTGTCCAATGCCCAAGTTTTAGTAACTTCCCTGTGTCCTTGGGGTGACTTTCAGAATAGAATGTTTCATTTATTTTTCTTTTTTTCTACTAGTTCTCAAAACGTTGGCAACGAATGCAAACTGTGGCCTGATATATGTTTCCTCTTATTTTTAACCAGTTTTGGCTAATGCATAAATACAACACTAATAGTCAAGTAATTTTCTACCTGGGTTTTTTTTTTTTTTTTTTGCTTATTTCCATCAAAACTTGATACTTTCTTCTACTCTTCAGGCAGATTCCTATTTAACTACTTTAAAATGTTTTGGGAAGGAGAAAGTAAGATTCATCCCTCTCATGACTTCTTGAGTTTCCTCTTGTATAGAATAATTTCACTTGCAGATTCATTTACAGATATACAAGGGGACAAACACCCATTATGCCATAATTCATGCTCAACCATCCCCCCGCCCCCTCATCAGACAGGAAAATTCCTGATGTCTACCGCACCTCAGGAAATGCTTCCTGCAGTTTGCACATGTTAAAGGGGAACAGAATTATATTTACTCTCCAGAAGCATGGTTCACAGTACTCATTAAATATCTATGTGTATTTGGATAAAGCATTTGCTGTAGCCCTTGGACTCAGTCCTTGGACCTGCTGAGCATCACCAGTTACTGTTAACCCAGCACTGGAAAGGGTTAGGCCTTCTAGAAATACTGAAAGTCAAGGGGAATCTCTTGAGTGACTTCTGAATTAAACCAGTAAACAAAACAGTGGTGAATGGAAACAAAAGCAAAAATAGTGTCTTCAGCACATGAACTGTAAAAATTGGTTACTATCAAGTGTATCTAGGCACATATATAGTGGCAGTCTGAACTTCTGCACTGCTGAACACCGTGAGATGCAGTATTAGGTGCTCACCTTGGTGGAGAGAGCAGAAGTCAAGCTGTTGTTCAGTTACGTAATTAAAGGTTAGAAGCACTAAACTGAGAATCTGAAAGCTTTTGAAAACTTGAAGGCCTTATAAAAAGAACATTCCTAAAAGTTGAAAGAATACTGTGGTTTATTTGCCTTTAAAGTGAAGATACAAAAGAATCTATATTTTGTGTGTCTATTTTCAGTTTTCTAGACTTACTATTTATTTGCCATAGCATGTCACCATGGTCAAGGCTGCTTTCTGTTACAAGCTTCATGATGGTTTTGAGTTAAATTATTGTCTCACCTGGAGTTCTGAATGCCATGGGTATATAGCACAAGTTCAAGAAAAGCTTATTTACTTGCTATCAGATATCATAATCTTACCTTAAAGACTTACAAATGAGGAGATTAAAGGATTGGACTCACAAAAGGAAGGGATGTCACTACTATGTTATGTCCTATATGAAGTATTATTTGCAGACTTTCACATGTTTTTGTTTTGTAAAATAACAAATCATTTCTATACATACATGCACAAATGTGAATATTTTATAGGTACATAAAATAAATGCTTAAGGGTTTATTTATATTTTAAAAATGCACATCTAGCCCTTGAGAGAGCATGCTGTGCACCTGGCTGTCAGATTACAGCAATCACTTAATTATTTGCATGTACAAACCTATATTTGGTAGTGCATATTAACATTACACTGAAATGAGTCTCAGCTGAGGGATTATTCAGAATACTAAGATGTCACTGGAAAACATTAGTTCCCTGACAATAAGTATCCTACCAAAAAGAATTACAAAAATCAAGACCCTGTCGATTTTAACTAAGAATATATATTTTCTCACCAAGCATTTTTCACTTACTTGGTTCTAAATAAAATTTGGCAGTTTTCTAGAGCTATTAATTCTTACAGTGAAGTAGTATTTGAAACATAATAATCCAGTCAGGCCAAAATAAATGTCATAGTACACCTCAACAAGGATAAATGGGCCCAGATCCATAAACACAACAGAATCTTGTTGACTTAAATCAACTGAAGACTCATCTCAGAATACTTTCGCTATTATGCCATGAAGACAGCTTTTTTCTATTTTATTTTTTCCCCTGTAAAAGCATTTACTTCTTATGTCTACCTCTGGTATTTCCTGACTCCAGCAACCCTTACTTCTTTTTTAATACATATCTGAAAGCATTGAATGCCATCATCTTTGCTTTTTGAAACAAGAAAAACTAAAGAAGAGAAATGTTACTTTCCTGGTCCCACAGTAAGCCATAAGTAAAACTTGTAAGACAATAGGAAATAAACTATTACATGTCACTGAGAGTTGTTTTGTACGTTACTTTTCAAGGTTGATTTTGGATTAGTCTTCACAACTAACATTTGCTGAAAGTTTGTCTCAGCTTGCATTTAATTCATTAAGAAGTAATAAGAAAGACTGAAAAACCTCCAGGAGTACTGTCTCCAAAACAATCTGCTGTCTCATACAAAATAAATACAACAGCTCTCAATCCTTCATCATTATGCAGAGGTAAACAGGAGGAGGATAACAGCAACATAGCATACTTTCTATCAAAATGAAAAAAATCACTGAAAATCACTTATATAACTGAATCCTTCAGGACAGAGAACTTTGATCAATAAGAAGTATCTACCGAAAAAACATACTTGCTTTTACTCTATAATATGCTCAGATAATCAGCACTATACACCTTTAATGGCTGCAGGAAGTCAACTTTTTGTGATAACATGTCAGAATCTAAAGTATTAGCTATTGTTCTCTAGTGTTTCACTTAGGGAGACTGAAAACAGGGACCATGCTAGCTGGAGCACTTGCCCTTCAATCCTCTTTCCTCACAGAGTTGGTTTAGGATGGTAGCCTCAACTGTTTTGAAAAATGCTGTTGTTGATGGACAGCATGCAGTCCCTCTGGCAAAGCAAGGATCCCATAAATACCACGATGCCATCAATAACCAAAATAGTTAGGCATTCTACCAGCCTGTGCTATGTAGGGAGTGCTGCAGGTGTGCTCACCAGAAGATTTTACTGTTATTGTAATAACTTGGAACCTAGGCACGAGGTTTAATATTGCCCAGTCCAATTAAAAGTTTGAATAGCCACTGTCTAGCCTGTGTAGGCTGCTAGAAGATTGACTTCTAACTCACAGTGCCTGCATCATTCACTTTTGCTGCTGTTTAGCTTTAGGGACTTACCTGGTAGCTTGAGACTGTTCTCTGAGCCAGACGGTTTCACTGTGCCACCCAGCCCAGCCCAGCCCTGTTAGCTCTTGCCACTGAACCAGACTCCAATCCAGTCTGGTCTAATCCAGCAGAACCTATTTCAAGCCAGAAGACTGACTTACTGGCATCCAGGTTTCTTGTCTCTCCCTTTTAGCCTGCCAAATACACCCACCCATGAAACCGAAATAACCAGTGGCTACCCACTTGATTTTATCAGTGACTGATGCGCTTCCTGCAGAAAGGGTGTGTGGCAGTCTTTGCCTGCCTTCCACAGCCATCCCACCGCTACCGTGGAAGTATCGGGAGGCCACAAAGCTGTGTAGAAATGGTTAACTCTCATAGTTAAGTACTGCTTTTTCATTGAAGGCTATGCCACCAAATAAAAAATAGACGTGCCTGCCAAGAATTCAATGTATCTTAGCAAGCATGTGCTTTAAAGAGAATGGTTACAGATCACTTGTTTTTAACTGGCGAAAAAGATGGAACAGAGTTTCCATGAAGATTTGTACAAGGAATGCTTGCTTTCTTCAATGTTTTGGTTGTCAATAGCACAAAAACATTTCCACAGGAAGAAAAATATGACCACCTGGCTTTTACTCTCACATGAATAACTAATGTCAGAGACTGACAGACTCACAGGAGTGTGCGATTTCTTTTTTTTGTTGTTTTGTTTTGGCAGCTGTGCACACTTGTTTGTTTCCTGAGGTGAGGTTTTGGTAAGACAGAAGGAATTAGTTTAAGGTAAAACAGAAAGGAGGAAAATAACTGAAAAGAGAGAGATAAAAAGCTTATGAAAACATAGAAATGAAGCAAATAGGGAAAATGGAGGGATGCTGATATAAAGGGCCTGAAGGAGAAAATGGCACAGAGCTGGATCAGGCAGCACTTCAACACAAGGGAAAAAAAGTCCAGATTTAAAACTCTGAAAGTCATCTGGCACTGATGGCACTATCTCCTTTATAGTCACCATACTCTGCTCTTATCTGTTGATTTTCTAGGCATTATAGCAATTGTTTTGGGGTTTTTGTTGTTTTTTTCCCCCCTAATCTGATTTAATGACTGGTGAGTTCTTGTTCTTTTCCCTCTTCTTTCCACCATGACCATAAGGACAGAGTCACTATTGTGTTCTAGGGATTGGCTACAGAGGAAGCAAAATGAACTCTAAAGTTATGCAGTAATATTGGTTCAGTCCCATGTTCATTTGCAGAGCGAGATGTTGCTTGCCTGATGAGACTGGATGCAACAACAGCTAGAGTAGTACAGCTACTTGAGACAAATATTTGTTTGGCTACAAATTCTCCCTTCTTTTTTTGTCATTTGGAGAACTGTTTTTTGCCCAGGATATACATACGGTGATGCAAGTGCATGTGTTTCATTCAACCTATTCTATGCATGGAAGTCCTGGATACTGTACTCAGAGAAGCAGAGCTCTGAAGGAGCCTGCAACATTTCTGCTATTACATATCCCATTATATCTGGTCCTGTTTAGGAATAGCTTATCTTGGAGCAAAACTAAATGGTTCTATTCCAAATAAAATGCACATTAATAAGAGGATACCCCTGAGGTCCATTGAAAGTGTGATACATAAGTAATACACTAACAAAAGAAAATAAACAAATTACTTATATGTTTAATGAATAAAATAAAATCTGTTTTATGAAAATTTATAATATGTTCCCACTGTGGTATAATGTAAAGTACCCAGCAGATTTTCATTTAATATACTATGCTACAATGACGATACAGTTCCGATTAAAACCAAGCAGGGACCAAATTAGGAATGTGTTAATGATAACGCTTTCTTCATGAAATCCTGTGGCATTGTTTAGTTCCCTAAGGATGTCCCAGAATACATCAAAACTCCCTAGTAACCCAATGATGTGTAGAGAGGATACATTCTGTGTAATTTTTTTTTAGCAAATTAGTACTTACTAAAAATGATATGAATGAAATAATCAGAATTAAGGAAAATAGTACTCACTACATTAGATGCAAAAGGAGAGGGACCAGGGAGGAAACAGCTCTGGGATGTGCTATCTGTTACTTCCTCACTCATTCAACACATACTTTCTAGATTAGTGGAAATGGATAATACCTGTTCAGAGACACATGTTAATTAACTGTTCTCTCTCAGGCTTGAGGTAGTTTGGCAGGAGACAGCATAACTCATCAACAGTTATTCGGGCTCTGCATTCGCCTGCTATTTTCTCAGCTGAGAAGGAAAGCAAGGTAAGATTGGCTTGGTACAACAGCTTTGCAATGACTGTTCTGTACTAACGCCATTACCATGGAGTAAAAAGTAACTTCAGAAAATGAAAAGTACTACATTCAGCCCAAACCTGTGAGCTCCTGGCAACTCCAGTTCCCTCCCTAGACTCCCAAGACAGGAAGAGCTCCAAGCAGAGCACAGAGCAAGGTCAGCAATTACAGGAAGGATCCGTGCAAGCTCTTGAGAATAGTACAAGGGACAGTTGCATTCTCACCATTTAAAGGTAACTTGAAGTTATACTTACTAAACCCTACAAAATGGTGTGAAAGACTAATGACTCACATCAGCATACACAAACTCAGATTTTAAAATGGCTGTCTTTACTGCTGTGACAGCTGCTTTATAGACTATTGCATCGTTAAATGGATCAGTATCCCTTTGACATTGTGTAAAACCTGACATACACTCATAATGGGAGACTGACCAAGAAGAAATTACAGAACTCATTTAGGTAACTGCTTTCTTTCTTTAAGGACTTCATTGTCGGCCAGTCAGCTTCCAGTCAGATAAGGGAATATAATGACCTGTTACTTGTCTGTGTGAATTATTCGCTGCTATAGGTTATAAAAGAGAATGGAGAATGTAGATGCAGTGAATTCATTGCTTTCTCCACTACATAGGCAAAGGCATAGAGATACGACAGGAATTAAAAGCCAGTTTTCACGAAGTGAGAATTGAATGCCCACTGAGTTCTGCAGTCAAGCATATGCATAAAATGATGAGGAAAATGGAGTGAGTAGTGAAGGGATAAGCCTGACATTACATCATCCATAAGCATAAAAATGAAGGCTGATTGTGGAGAGCACTAGAAGGACCTTTCAAGATTGGGCAATGTGATGGCAGATGAAATTCAACAATCACTTTCTATTTAAAAATCATTACTATGTACAAACTGATTCAGAAGCTCCCCCCAACTTTATTTTCCTTCCTCTTTAGCTCTTGCTGCGTCAAAGTAAAATTAATGTTCTCTGCCACTATATAGAGAATGTACGTACTTCTGGCAAACTAGAATAAACAGATGACCCTTTAAAAATAGGGTTTTCTTTGCTGCCACCCTCAGTCTGACAGGCAAAACCCTTTCCTGCTAAGAATGCAGTCCAAAGCCTTATACAGACCACCGCCTCTGGGAACAAAGGAACTACATTTGTTATATAATTTCTGTACGTCTGTTATTAAGGGTGAAGGCAGCTAAAGATTTCTGATTTATACACGTGCCTTAAGGTATTATAGTCAATACTCAGAAAGGAGAAATTTACAAGAACTGAGAGGTATACAAGCATAAAAGGGTAACTTTTTCAAAATGTCATAGTGGTTCAGTTTGGAATACACTGTTTAGTTACATATTAGAAACACTTATTAAATATATAAATATGTTGAACTGGTCATTACTGAATAATCTTAAGAAAAAATGAAAACTCTGTGTTTAAATGTAAAAATATAAATGTTTAAAAGAATAGTTACACAAATTTTTGCAAGAAAAGAAATTCCACTGTTAAGTTCTTCCTCCTAGTTGAACAGGATAATCTCAGCAATGTTAACAGGAAAGAAATGCAGATAGATAGAAAGACCTAGAGAATTTGTCTTTAGTGGAAAAACTTTTGCTGATGAAAATGTTATTTAACTGAAAATTTTAAGATTGAAAATAGTATCTATTAAATATCTTTTTCAACTCTACCTTGATTTAGTTTGTGTAAAAGAGCAAGAATTTGAAGCATTCCAATTTCAATGGTTTTATTTAAAAGGAAACAGTTGAATTGTTAAAATTTACTGTAAACGCTGGAATAAATTAATATGGATTTGTTTTGATAGCAGTAGTTGAATCTTTGGCAGTGACTGTAAGGACATGCTGATTCACTTCCATAAGAGCTAACGCTGATTCATTTGAGATCATCATAAGACCTTCTCTGTAATCTATGTTAAAGTATTATTCTTTTTTCCTCCAATGTGGAATAGTTTATTTTAACTATGAATGGATGATGCAATCTGACAAGAACATTTTCCATATGAAATTCAACCTTGGGTTTTTTTCTTGTCTTTTGACATCACTGACAGTATTTTCACATTCTGCTAGGTCCCCTATTTCTATTAGGACAGAAAGGACAACTGTCAAAGATGAGCAGAGAAATTATTCTTTCCACACTAGCATAAATGCGTAAATGTTGGAAATATTGCAAGGAATGCTGAATCTCAAAATCATGATCATTTCTCCAACCCAAGAAATTCAGATAAGTCAATACAACTTTAAAATGGTATTTCCTCTACAAGAAACCTATGACTATTGTCTTTGGAAATGCCTATTGCTTTTCAAGAAACAAGTTATAATTGCATTGTACTTATAGCAGGCATGAAAATCTAAGCAAACCCCTTTTTTTCACAACTTGAGGTTTCAACTTGAGGTGGTAAAGCTGAAAGGTATTCTCTTTCTCTAGTGAATTATTAAAGAAAGATATGGAAGATCTGGTAATGACAGAATAACACAAATGTTATCTGCTACATGACAGTGACTTTCACGCAGTTTGTAAGCCTTCATGTGAATTTATGCAGCCTGTATGAAGATACCTTAATCAAAGATGACCTGAGTTATATCTCCAGACATTGGCAAGTAATGCCATGTGCTAGAGACCAGAAAGAATGTTATAGAGCAACACCAATCATTAATTTCTTAGGTATCAACCAATTTCTCCATGCAAACACAACATACACCAAACTTTTGACACAGGAACTGAGATTGATGTGAAAAGACTCAGAATGAAGAGTACATTTTATCTAAAAGAGAATGATGTTGTTGGAAAATTGCAGTCAGAGTAACACCCATGGTGTGAGGACTTCACAGAAAAGAAACGTCTTTTCCATGGAAAGTTATGTTTAAAGAATACTGTCAATGCCTAGTGATGTACAGTTTTACGACAAGGCTGGAACACTGTGTTATTTTTCAAAGCCAGTTTTCATCCTTAAGTTTTTGTTCCATACTACTGAAAACAGTAATTTAACTACTGGGTAGAAGACATTTCTCTGTCAAATTGTCACTGTCATTTCAAATGTCATTTTGACACTTAGAGCAGATAAACATTTTTCTGGGAACAGTCATAATTAGAGAAAAATCAGAGACCATGAATGATACAGAATCATAGAATCATGGAATAGTTTGGGTTGGAAGGGATCTTTAAGAGCTATTTAGTCAAACCCCTGTGCAATGAGCAGGGACATCTTCAACCAGATCAGGTTGCTCAGAGCCCCGTCCAACCTGACCTTGAATGTATCCAGGGATGGGGCATCTACCACCCCTCTGGGCAACCTGTTCTAGTGTTTTACCATTCCCATTATAAAAAATTTCTGCCTCATATCTAGTCTAAATCTGCTCTTTTTTAGGTTAAAATCATTACCCTTTGTCTTATCGCAACAGGCACTACTGAAAAGTTTGTCCCCATCTTTTTTGTGAGCCCCCTTTAAGTACTGAAAGGCTGTAATAAGGTCTCCCTGGAGCCTGCTCTTCTCCAGGCTGAACAACTCCAACTTTCTCAACCTTTTTTCATAGGAGAGTTGTTCCATCCCTGTGATCATCTTTGTGGCCCTCCTCTGGACTGGCTCCAGAACTGGAAGCAGTATTCCAGGTGGGGTCTCACCAGAGCAGAGGGGAAGAATCATGTCCTTTGACCTGCTGCTCACGCTTCTTTTTATGCAGCCCAGGATATGGCTGGCCTTCTGGACTGCGAGTGCACATTGTTCAGCTTTTCATCCATCAGTACCCCATCAGAAGTCCTGCTCTTCAGGGCTGCTCTCAATGCCTTCACCCCCCAGCCTATATTGATATCAGGGGTTGCCCTGACCCAAGTGCAGGACCTTGCACTTAGCCTTGTTGAACCTCATGATGTTCACATGGGTCCACTTCTCAAGCTTGCCCAGATCTCTCTGGATGGCATCCCATCCCTCAGGTGTGTCAACTGTATCACTCAGCTTGATGTTGTTGGCAAACTTGCTAAGGGTGCATTTGATCCCACTATATCATTGATGAAGATACTAAACTGCACAGGTCCCAGTACAGGACCCCTGAAGGACACCAGTTGTCACTGATCTCCATCTGGACATCGAGCTGTTGACCACTACTCTCTGGATGCAAACATCCAAACAATTTCTTATCCGCTGAACAGCCCATCCATCAAATCCATATATCTTCAATTTAGAGAGAAGGATGTTGTGGGGGACTGTGTCAAAGGCCTTACAGAAGTCCAGAGAGATGACATCTGTAACAATTCCCTTGTCCACTGATGTAGTCATTCTATCATAGAAGGCCACTAGGTTGGTCAGGCAGGACTTGCCCTTGGTGAAGCCATGCTCGTTGTCTCAAATCACCTCCCTGTCCTCCATGTGCTTTAGCGCAGCTTCTAGAAGGATCTGTTCCATGATGTTCCCAGGCACAGAGGTAAGGCTGACAGGTCAGTAGTTCCCAGGGTCCTCCTTTCTACCCTTTTTAAAAATGGATCTAATGTATCCCTTTTTCCAGCCACCAGCCACCTCACCTGACTGCCAGGACTTTTCAAATATCATGGAGAGTTGTTTGGCAACTACACCAGCCAGTTCCCTCAGGACTCTGGGGTGCATCTTGTCAGGTACCATAGACTTATCTATGTTCAGGTTCCTCAGATGGTCACAAACCTGATCTTCTCTTACAGTGGGAGGGACTTTGCTCCCTCAGTCCCTGTCTTGCAGTCCATCCACACAAGATGTGTGGGAAGAAAGGTTGCCAGTGAAGAGTGAGGCAAAAAACTTGTTGAGTACCTCAGCCTTCTCCTCATCCGATGTTACCAGTTTGCCAGTTTTGCTCATCAGGAAGGGCACACTTTCCTTGAATTTCCTTTTCTGGCTGACATACCTGTAGAAGCCCTTATTATTCTTTATATCCCTTGCCAAATTCAGGTCAAGCCACGCGTTCCTGTCCTCACTGCACAACTGGGCAGTGTCCCTATATTCTTCCCAGGTTACCTGTCCCTGCTCCCACTGCCTGTGAATTTCCTTCTTGCCCTTTAGTTTGACCAGCAGGTATCAATTCAGCCATGCCAGACTATTGCCTGCCTTTCCTGATTTCTTACACCTGGGGACTGAGAGCTTTTGTGATTTATGGGAAGTGTCCTTAAAGATCTGCCAGCTCTGCTCTGCTCTGCTCCCTTGCCCCTGAGGGCAGTTTACCGCGTGTCCTATTGACTAACTCCTTGAAGAGCTGGAAATTTGCTGTCCTAAAATTCACGGTCCTGACTTTATTCTTCTACTCTACTATGATAGCATAGCTTTTTTCCCCTTAATTCAGGCCTCTAACAAACCTGTGTTTATTTTCTTTTTTAATGAAAAAAATACAACAACACAAAAAATGGATGATTTGCATTGGATTTCCTAACAAGATTTTACCATCTCCAATTAGAGCTTACAATGAAGTGTGGAACAGTGAATTTAAAAACACTACTGAATTTTTCTCAGATTAATCATTTAGTTATTAATCTGACTAATAACTAACCTAAAAATCCTCACACTAGCTTTTATTCAGACTTAGGCAGGGCACTGTAAGTAAACTAGAAAATCTTGTTCCACCTGTGTTTTTACTGAGTGGTTTAGCAGAATTTCTTTTAGTCTTTCTGGTCATGCTAAATATACTTCTCTTGTGTTTTGCTGAACTTTTGAAAAGTCTTGTAGAAATATGCAAATGTTTGCACAGCTTAAATGTATGTATGTATATTTATATTTGTTTGCTATAATGAAGACTTCAAAGTCTTTATATTTTGAAAACTTGGGAGATCTGTCCTCCCTTTAACTACACAGCCCAACCTTACTGTGGTGTGTCCTGAATATTTTTTCCCGGAGTTCTTCCCCAGCCATTTCTATTTGTACTAAAAAGAAATAAATAAAATCCCTGATCAATGAATCCAGACAACACCACCAATTCTGGACAACAACACATAACTACTAAAATTATCTCCCTGCTTCAACACAAAAATTCTGCAATGAAATATGCTTTCAAATAATTATGGCATTTTTATAACACTATAAATCAGATTAGTTCATGCTACTTTGCAGGCTTATCAGGTAGACATGTACATCGATGCATAAAATGACTTTCAATATTTATTTCTTTTTCCTGCTTTTCTCAGATTCAGCAATTTATGCTTTTGAGATGGAGTTTTCCTTTTGCTTTGTTCTTATATACTTAATTTGCATTGGGACAAAAGGGTTCTGTCTTTAGCAAGAGGCTTGTTGTGTGACCTTGGTCAAATAACTTCAAAACTGTCTCCAGTTTCTTTCTAGCCTCTCGTTGGTCTATTAGCCTGCAGACTTTTGGGACAATGATGAGCTACACATTTCTAGAGTGCAAAACAGCAAAATAAGATCACTCTCAGTTGGTGTCCAAATACAATTGTAACACAAATAATGAAAATAATAACCCCCAACCAATTATATAGACCATACTAAAGACTATAAAACTGGGCAAACTGGCTTAGTGTAATCTTCGGTGGCAGATCATTCCATATAACAATCTCCATGACTTACGCTTTATCAGAAGTTCTCACATGCTCTCTCCTGGATTTATACCTCTCAGCTTTCCAAAGAGAACCTATTAAAGCAACCAGTATGGAGCAAGAAGGATTAATCTTTACCACAGTTCTTACTTGCCATTCTCTACTCCAGAAGAAAACATGATGTCATTTCAAAATAATAACTTTTCCTTGAAAATCCTTTATAAATCAATGACATGCTGAGCATCCCTTAAGCTGATTGAATCTTAGACCATGAACCGCAGGAATAAAAATACCATGATAGTGTAGATTCAAGTAACGTAAGATTTTTTTTCCCATTATTTTTACTATTTTAAAGCTAACAAGAGAGAAACATATATTTAAACATTTTTAAATTACGTTTATTTACACTTCCAATTTCTTAGGATGGATGAGGTATGCATAACAAAAGTAAAGACAACTTGAACATCTGCCAAAACCAAAGATTTGGGTTGTCTGACTGTTCTGTTCCAATGTGGCTTTAAAGTGTCATATAGTAAAGTTAAATTATGCTTCATTGTAGAGCTGGTCAAATGAGGATTTGGGAAAAAGGCTTCTAAAAATTTTTACTTACAGTGTTAATTGCAGCTTTCCCCAACAAGAAATTCTCCCATATTGTCTTAACTACTTGTTATTTCATAGATCAGCAAGATAGCAATAGTAAAATTTATTCTTTTCAAGCACAATTATACTATTGTTTTCAAAACTGCTTAACAGTTCCTGTTTACTAATTCATATGTGTGACTGACTAATGTAGAGCTGTCTTACAAAACATATTAGAAGTCTGTGAGTTCCGTTTGTTTACTTATATTGATATACATCTAAATCAGGTGCCGCTGACAACTTCTCCTCTGCCATCTGAAAGAAAGTATCTTTCTGAGAATTAGGATCGTCTGTTTCAACTGCCTTAATGGTAAGGAACAATGATCACTCAAAATTGACAGTTCTCTCCCAACACTCCTCCTCCCCCCAACCAAATCTCAAAACGCTCAACACCTACATCTAACTGGAATGGTCTGAGTTGTTTTCCCCTGCCATGAATGCTGTAAGAATCCCACTCATTACTGAGTACAGAGCAAGGAGAATACATCTCTACTAGTAATAAAAACTACCGGAGCATTTCAATCTTGCTTCTAATCAGATTACAGAGCATGAATAAATAACCAGAATTTATGTTCTCATTTTTGACTTGGTCTGTTTTCCTGTATGAGTAAAAACCTCCCTCTGCTCTAAACTGTATCAGTCTCAATCTGCAGAAGCAGAAATCCTTGGGACTATGAGCCCCTCTTTGGTGGAACACCAAGCTCAAGCTGCAGAAGAGCCAGGCCCGATCAAGTCTGGAGATCATCAGCTACACATCAACCTGAGTCAAACAAGGCACAAATCCAAGCAACACCAGTTGCTGTTTTAAACACCTCAATGGCAAACCCAGCCCCAAGTTGTCCCATTAGAACTGACCCCTATGCACTGTTCATCCTCCGTAGGCAGCTGTGGCAGGTTACAGACTTTGAAGGCCTAAGACATCAGACATTATCAATTTGCTGATAAAATGAAAGTTATATGAAAAAAACATGTAAAAACATCGAAACTAAAAACGAAGCTCCCAATCAATATAGAATATGTTGTCTTATCTCTCCTTTTTTTTCTTCCTTTTTGTCTTGTTTCCTGACTATAAATCATCACTTTCCTCATTTGCTTAATTTACTTCAATTTTCTTCTTACTTTATGCCTAGGATGAAATTTGTGTCACCTAATTTTTGTTAATTAAATGTCCAGTCTCACTAATTTTCCCAGTACAATTAGCCAGGAAAAGCCACTTCCAAGGAGCAATTCATCCCCTGCTAAGAAGGGAATCTCCCTCAAGTCTTAATTTTCTCCACTGCTTACAGCACTGAGGCTGTGGCTCCTTGACGTAAGCTATTTAGACTAGTACTGATTTAGTTTTGCCATAGCTTCATCAGTTCCCCCTTGAGCCTATCTCCTTCCTTCAGCCAACAAATTGTATTGAGGAAAGAGATCATCAGAGAACAAGGCACTGGCACAAGCGAACAGGGAATATGGCAACCTCAGTTTTGCTTAGCTTTTAAACCACTGGTTTTTACTTGTAAAGAAACTAGTTCTTGAAACTCTGTCCAGACCAGGTATTGAAAGGACCTAATCTGTTCAGATCTTCAGAAGTAATTATTCTAGGTTGGAAAGCAGTATTTTGCCAGTTTACTGGAGCGTTCAGTTTTCAGACAACTAAAATAATGTCCTGTTGGCCTTTCAAGAACAGTTAGCTCCACCGTAATCTGCTGCATGATACTTGCTATATGCCTCCATAACATCCAAATTGTTAGTATTATTCATTTGCTAAAGTAGAACACATTTGTGACTACATGTAAAAATAATGGTGCTCATATATTGTTTCAGCATACAATTTGTACCATAATTTGTAGCAAGTTATTTTAATGATATTTGTAGACAAATAATGCTATCAGGGAAGTCCAACATTCTACCTTGTTATTAAATGCATTTAGATGTCATTATTAATGCTGCAACAAATCTGTTGCTCTATTGATTGTAAGATCTTTTAGCCTCAGAGAAATATTTTTAAGGCATTTCCATAGATGTGAGAATAGAGTAGCAGATACGCACACTTGATTTTGGATGGAATAAAATTATTTACACCATGAGCAAGACTTTACATTTTTTACCTCTCCAGAGACTGATCATCATAGATTAGATTGCTAACAACTGGGAATATTCATTTCAGACAGAAGAAAGGGGCTTTCTCTTTTGGTGGTGAAGGTGAGGTAGTCTGGTCTGCAAGGCTAACAGCACTAGCATGGAAGTAGCAGTCCTAAA
Source organism: Ibycter americanus (assembly GCA_035590275.1). Taxonomy (NCBI): domain Eukaryota; kingdom Metazoa; phylum Chordata; class Aves; order Falconiformes; family Falconidae; genus Ibycter; species Ibycter americanus. The sequence continues at coordinate 77,897,657 of JAVJGI010000040.1, read as the reverse complement.
AAGAAGGCAAAGATGCCTACAAATAAAAGCACACAAAACTGAATTGCACTCCCCCTGCCCTCCCCGGG
>JAVJGI010000040.1:77885913-77897579 GCA_035590275.1 Ibycter americanus | reverse complement strand
CCCCCGCCCAATGCTTTACAACTCAAGACACAGATCTTCATTCCAAAAAATACAGATTCCTTAGGAACTTGAGCATTGCCTGAATTCCTGTTGATTGCTGCAACATAGACCCAAATCCTCGGAAGTACTACTGATTAACTGTAACATCTCTTTGAGAGCAGCCTAATTCACAGTTATTTAATGAAAGTTTCAATAGAGGGATTTTGGTGGCCATTTAAATGTGGCTTCAAGACTGTAACGTGAAACCTTTTATTTAATTTTGAAAATTAAATGCAACAGTATTAAAGTGCTTTTTTGATTCTAATATTTTCTGATTCTATTCTTCTAAAGTTATTTTCTGATATCTGTGACTGAGTAATCAATAATCAAAATGTGCCAGATTATACATGTATCCCTTCTTTCTACAGTAGTCTGGTTAACATCACTGAATTTAATATTCTTTGTTTGCAACTGTGGAAGAAAAAGTACAGTTTGTGGTCAGTAAGATACTCAAGAGCTCTCACTGTGCCTTACTGCCCTGCAGACAATCTTAAAATTTTGTTGCTGACACACAAAGCATATGTAATTGGGTAGGTAATATTTTTACAGCTCATCTGTTTGCAAGATTAATGATCAACTACGGGGTATTCATTTAAATATAAACATGGTCCATGCTATGTATTCTAATGGCTCAAGAAAAGCTTTAAAAAAGGAAATACAGAACCACCAGGTAACTCTTCAAGACTCAGAAGACAGAGACAGAGAACATGCATTATCGTAGATGCATCTCAGAATACTAGAGATGCCCCCCACCCTTCCCCTGGAGCTGAAATCTAGCTGTTCAACAGCACAGCAGCGTTGTGAACCCCCTCATCTAAAGAATATGCAGAAGTCTCAATTGTGATCCTCCTGCTTAAGTGTCTGCCAAAGCTTCATACTGAATGGCTGCAGCATTTCTCCCCCACATCCAGGGACACTAGCTCTTAACACATTTCTGATCCCTATGGTCAACTGAAGTTATCTGCCTCCCCTAATGGTCATGCAATCTACCTTTTTCTCCAAGCCTTACCTAGACTATCATAATTCTTTTGTAAATCAAAACAATAAGCCTTTGTCTTGTCCAACTAATTGTGATTGCAGTCTCACTGACTTAAGGGGAAAAAAGCTGGAGTGAAAACCACTAGACATTGGAAGGGAAAAAGGACAACAAAATCTTTTTTACATATAAGCTGAAATGATTTTAAAAACCTCTACAAAAAAGTACCTTAGGCTGTTTTGTTCTGTTGCTTCTCTGTATTATCCATTACTTTGACTTCATTTTTTGTAATTGTTTAAATGGTAAGTGGAATTAACAGTGAATTCAGGTAAGTGGTCTACCCATTTTTTTCTTTTTCTGGTCTATTTTGATTAGCTTGTCAAATATCTAAACTCTGTAAAGATGAGCAGACACTAACATCTTGCTTTCCTACTGGGTAACAGAGCTAAATGAAACTCAGAAATGCTGGAACTTAATGTCATATTCTATATGCATACGCTTCACAAAGAAACTGCAGATGAAATTTTCGTAGGAAACTAAACATACCCAAGAGCAGGTGGAGTACTATTGAAGCATATATCTTACGTAGGATGTGGAAGATGTGTAATTATGCTACAATCCCTCCTCACTTTTGGATGTTTCATCAATAAACCTACACATCTTGGTATCTATCTACCCGGAAAGAACACCAAACAACCCTTCTATAAGAAGACACTTTTGTATACTGCCACAGATGGGAGAGCATTCTCTCCACAGTCAAAACACCTCCTACAATCATCTTTTAGCTTGTGAATATAAAAATGGTGGAAGATGAATATAGCCTCTAAGGAAGCTATCAGAATAAAGACACCCTCTGGCAATTACCAAATCATATGTTTATTTTTTCATCATATGTTTATGAATATGGGAAGTGTGAAAGAAGCAGCTGTAAGAAAAAGTAAAAAGATGGGAAGATATTTAAAACATTTTAGTTCACATTTATCAAAGAAAAATCTAGTAAAACCTATTTTGAACCTGTTCCGTATAAACATTCTGATAGCAAGGTCTTTTTTTTTTTTTTTTTCTTTTTCATAAGCACTGTTATGTGTTTTGCTACTTGTGGCTTGGCTTTCCCGGTTAGACATGCACCTTTACAAATTTCTGGCTTGTGCATATACATCCTGCTGAAGATTAAGCTAAATTCAGTGGTAACCCTTCAGTGAGTGCTGTTTCAAGGATTAGGGTGCTGTCAACTTTTTGTGCCCAGATCAGGGTGTCTGGCTTGAAGGCAGACAGCTCTATATTAACTGAAAAATGACTTCTTGAGTACTGAAACACAAAAGTACACATTTAAAGAAAAGCCAGACAAAAGGCTGTCCTTTCTAGCAAAGGGTGAGAATATAGTGTAGAGGGCTAGACTGCACCATAGAAGTAGATGCAGAGGTAACTGTGTAGCCTCAGAAAACTATTTGTGTTTTTGAAAGACGTTTTCTTTTCTTAACATACCACTTCCATATTTCTTGCAGAGGATGAGGCGGGGTGAAAAAGATACTACCACCAGCCTAATATTTCTACAGGGCTAGTCAGGTGACATCCCAAGCTCCTTCTACCTGAATGCTCAAATAATTTGCTCCTTTTGCCCTTTTGACTGACTAGAGAGCTGTTCCCTATGTCTCCCATCTACTGCAGAGGATCCCTTAACTCCTCCCAAAGCCCCCCCCTCGTTTACCACAAATCTCTGTTTCATTTTTCCTTCTGCTCCTGCTCTCCTATTTCAAAGCTACCATTTCCTTTCCCTCCAAATCTTCCCCCACCTATTCCTTTTTCCCTGTCCCCACATCCCCTAACACAGACCCTCCTTAACAGCCAAAGCTGCTGAGCTCTCCTTGTTCTGTCTTGGACACGTCCACCAGCAGGCACTTACTGTTGCCTGGGCACCACAGCTGTTGCACCCCACTCTTCTTCCAAACTTGAACACTTGACTCAAAGGCATTGCAGAAACTTCAGGCACAGCCAGAACAACCTTCTCAGGTGACATCCTGAGGGCAGAAAGAATGACACACACAGGAAAAAAGGAGGATGTTTCCTGACCTGCCCACCTTCCCTTCTTATCAGTTAATTGAATTGCTATACATCCCACTTCCCAGCAGTTTTGCGTCCCTCTCAATCCAGACATGTGGGTCAGCAGTCTTTGCTCCTTTCTCTTTCCTGCCACTGTTTGGTCACTGCTAAAAAAAAAAAGAAAAAATAGCAGATAGACATTTACTGCTTCTATCCCATTTTCTCCTCCTTGTAGAAGGCCATGCAAGGAGACCACTGGTAATTTACTCTCCTCTAGGATACATATGCTAAACCACAGTCTGGCCTGGCACACTTAGTATTGGAGTGTATCACCAATGGATTTACAACAGTACATTTTAATTAATCACCCTCCAGAGTTTCAGCTGGATTTAATACCACACACGGCCACATTTGGAATTGTTCTTAAATCAAGTATGCCAATATACCGTTTTTTTCCCCACTCAGTCAGTCTTTGAATTTGGCAATAAAGCTGGCTGAATTTTTGCCAAGGTGATTCGTTTTATCCAGACCTCTAATTGTATTTGGACAGTTAAGGAGAGAGGTGGAAGCAGTTCAACAAGTCAAGAGGATTTTATAAATAAAAGTTTGCCTAGTATAATGGAAAACGTTAGATACCAAGTAAAATGATACAAATAGAAAGATAACGTTTGCTGAAGAAAAATAAAGACAAAACCTGACCTTTCTGTGATTGTGCAGGTCGATCTGCTGGATGAGAAAACTACAGAGGCTGGAATGAAACAGGAAAAGGAATGCAGTCATAAAAATCCAGGCCTGCGTAACTAGTAAGTCTGCTACCCCAAGACAACAGATACCATACATTGAGCCCAGTAAATACAGAGAGATCATGATGGTCTTTAATTTCAGGTATTCCCCATCACACTATTTTCCCCAAGCTCATTGCACAGTGCACTAGGCTGCATTTGGTAAGGGTGGCCAAGGACCATTGATAGCGATCGTTTGATCGGTTTAAGTCAACATAGCAGTGAACTCTGATTTAAACTATATTAATGCTTATCTTTGATCTGCTATTTATTCTACTGACAAAAACATTTAAGTTGTGAAAACATCATGAGTTTTTACTACATCAAATTTTAGCTCTGTGTAGAGTTAATACACAGTCCTCATTGCAGAGCTCTGTACAGACCGAGCCATACATTCTTTAGGAAAGAAAAGTAGTACTGAAAACCAGCAGGTGTTTAGATTTACTGAGGGTGCACAATTTTCTCCTCTGTTATATTTGACGTTTTAAAGAATGAAACACGAATAATCACCACTTATTTTTCTTTCAAGCAATTCATAAACAGAAAATCAGTCTCTATATTGTACTCCAAACAAGTGATGGTAGAATAACAATTCACTTCCTTAACTTTATTGGTACAGCATCACAAATCAAGTGTAACATTGTCAAAACGACATAAGAAAACTTTTATATTTGTTTTTCCAATGCTGTGTGTTGAGTAGTGATTCTCCATATTTTGCTTCAACCATTCATTTTCACCACAAGACAGTTGAAGGCACATATAATCATTTTCTGAGTCTCTGAGTCATTTTTAAAATAACTGTGAGACTGATTTTCCATTGTCCTGAAGAGCATATAGTCATTTAGATGGTGCAGAATGGTCCCAGTTCAGCAATCTACTTAATGTACATGCCTGACTAAGTGCGTGAATAGTCCCATTGATTTCAAAGGGAATACTTACATCCTTAAAGAGGCATACTCAGGGAAAACGGACTGAATCAGAGCTGGAGGAGGAGGAGCAGCCGGGATACTGGCACTTCACACTACACACCCACCTAAATGTCTCTGCTGAGTGCAGGGCCCTATCTGACTCTATAACACCCACCTAGATTGTGTTAAAGGGTGACCAGGCTGCTAGTTACAGGTCCTCAAAACAGTAACTTGGGCTACAACGGGCTGCTAGACAGCTGCAGCGATTTTAAGACAATAAACACCATTAACTGGTTTGGTACGTGCACGCTAACTCATCTCTATACGAAATAATTGTGTGAAACCTCTAAATGCACAAAGTTGTGCAAAATCCATGTCAGCTAAATAAATAGCAGAACATAAGAAAAATTACAAGATGTAGGAATAGATCAAAGATGACAAATCGTACATTATATCTTTGTAACATTTCCATCTTCAGAGTAGGATTACTCTGTTTCTACAACTAAGGTCCCTGGGGATAGTAAAGCTAAGAACCATAAAGTACCTTACACAGACTGAATTATATGTTGGATTGCTTTTTGTTATAAATTTATATGTGATCAGTTGTGTTCACTAAATTTAGATGCCAGTGATTTTAAAACATGTACACAAAGGGATTGGTAGATAAGTAGGTTTAAAGATACTCTAATAAATTAATTTCTAAAAAGCAATATTAATGATATTTTACAGTCTGATTTGCTTCACAGGTTGATTACATTTCTTTTAGTTTCTTTTTATAGGTGCTTAATTTCATTTCATATAAAGCAGGACACAGATGGAAACAGTCGTTAAAACAAAACTACATTAAATTTCCAAGTTTTGAAATTATCATTTATCTTTTTTTTCTTTAACTTCTAACCATTATTCTTGTAAACAAGGCATGTTTTAGGATTTTATGTACACCAATTATAACTTCAATAGAAACTGTTAGGTTTACCTTTCCAAACCATGAAGTTGCACTAGTGCACACAGCTCTAACAAATAATTTTGGCATTTTCAGATCTTGTAATGTTGGCTCTGCAGGATCCCATCTCCCTTTCATCACTTGTTCCACCATGCAAAGATATTTTGCTGCCTTTACATCATGACCTCAGTCCCATAGAACTGAAAAGTAGAGAACTGCAGGTTGGCTGTGGATGGCCTAGGGAAGGATCTTTGCCACCATCTGTTGGTGAACTGCTGGAAAAGAGCAAGAAGGCGTTACTCATTTCCCTCTCTACTTTGCCCTTTCTCAGAAGGAGCTTTCTGTGCAGAAGTCCTTTGGGCCCATAGCTACCCTTCTGTCTACACCTGTGCCATAGAAAAACGAAATCATCATGCAATGAAACCTGCTGAGTGAACTGGTAGTGGTCTCCAACTGATAGCAGTACTAGTAGTAGTACTAGACCTATTAACCTTACTGCCAGGCTGTCGATATCAATAAAAGAATGTGTCTCATGGCACAATCCAGTTACCAGAGTGTTTCTGTTCAACACCAGGCAGTGTCCCTGAGCTCAACATCACAGCTAAAGGCAACAGCATGGCAAATTACGGCACAGAGATGACACCACCACCTACAATATGCTTCTAAATATGACAGTCTGCCAGGAAACAGGACAAAGCAATACTCTAGATACACCTACCCCAAGATATTCCAATCAGAATAACCAAACAAATTTAATATTCTCAAATTTTTAAGTGGGAGCACAGGTCAGTGTGTTGAATTCAAGAACTGCTCAACATTTTTCAGCCTCACTCTTCTTGTTCAGACCTTACACCAGCATGGTATTGGCACATGTGAGATCAAAAGATCAATAATATTTATTTCCTAGTGATACATATAGTCATTTCATTGCATGTTGCCTTTTCCCATATTGACTATTTTCCCTGCACCTATTATTTATTCTCTCTTAGCACCATCGAACTTCTTAATATTTATCAATTTTCTTAAATATCTCCTGTTCTCTATGTCTCTTCTTCATTGGCAGCTTTATCTAATCTATTCCAATTGTCATTTTCCCATGTCCAGCAGTATTTCCTTCAAACTTGTAACACCTTGCCTATCACTTTCTTTTCTTGCCTCAGGCCACTGTAGGTATCTTATTTTCTTCGTCTTGCGTTATCTGTTATTACAAGAGTGTCCCTTCATATCTTTTCTCCTTTGAATCCCTCCCAATATACCTTCACTTGTGCCACCATGTTTGCTTCAAGCTGTCACCCACAAGATGGGTAGCAATCTCTTTCCCTTGCCAGCAAAAGGACTCCCTCAAAAATCTTCATGTGGTATATGAATCTGTATTCAAGATAGTACTACACACTAAATTAGACAGAACATTCCTACCATCTGTTCAGAGTAGTTGTAAAGAGTTGCACAGACGTTGGTTTCATTGCACAACAACAAATTTTATTGGTCTTAGTAACCCCAGAGACTATACTACACAGTGAGCACCATCTACTGGCATCCAATTATTTATACATGTATGTAGATATAAAGCATTTCTCTATTCCTGAACCTAACAAAATTAATCTTTAAAGAATTATATTTTTTTTAACAGATCTGCAATTTGGTGTCTGGTCAGATCACTGCATGTTAATAGCTACATTTCTGGCCTGGAAGGGAAAAAATAACTAGATGTTTAAAATACATTCTTTGACATTAATATAAATACACATATAATTTAACACATACAATTTGTATATAAATGCACATACGAACATATACATATATCAATGGTAATTTTGGCTTCAAATCATCTGCTCTTTATTTTATCCTAGGAAAGTCTAAAAACAAAAAAAAGCTGAATCCCACAGTAGTAACTTCAGATAATGCAGGATGAATGTATTTTATTGATGTTCTGAAAATCTCTTATCTACAGAGAGGCTCTGAAGAGGGAGAGATTTTGAACTATGAATTTAATTTGGACAGGTATTTGGTACGTACACATGACAGGAAGAGCTGGACGGGAGTTTTCTTACCAGAATGATTTTGTAAGAAATACACTTTCCACAAGTTCAGGATGTTCTGAAGGTGGCTTTGATTTTCTTCTAGGCCTTGTACTTTCCGTGAGTAAAAAGCATAAGGAACTATCGCCTTTCATTTTCTTCCGATCCAAATCATATTATTTCATAACATTAATTTAGCATTGTTTAACATCACACTGCTTTCACCAGTGTAATTTTCATTACATCGTAGAAGTGGTAGAGTTTGGATCTCTTTGGGGTCTGTTTGGATGATGTTTGGGGTCTGTTTATTTTTTGTTGTTATCGTTGCACTCTGCGAGCAGTTTGTTTTAAAGCAACCATTTTTATTTTAACAGTAGGAATATCAAGAGTTTTTGTCCAGTTTAACAAATGGAAAAAATAGGAAAGCCTCTTGTTCAGATCCTGTGTTTTCTAGAAAAGATAAATTTTTCACAGAATGAGGACTTCCTTCACTTTCAATTTCTTCAAATTCTTCAAACTCTTGCATAAGGAAGACTGTCAGGCCTATGTCCATACTACACTAGTTAATTGAGTGTGCCCAGGGACTTTCCCTAAGTACAAGTAGCATGGAATAGCTTGAATCTATGATAGCAAATTCTTTCAGTCTCCACCACAGCAATTGCTGCAGGCAAGGTGAGCATTGGGAATGGCTCTTGGAGTGATGTAAACCCCAAGCTGTGCCAAGAAACTGTTTGGGATTAGCTAATTTACATTTAGGGAACATAGGAAGAGTTTAATGGAATAGACAATCAGTTCCAGTGCCTAGAAATGCTCATTGACTCCGATTAATCTACTAGCATAGACAGCCTTAGAGGATTAAAAAGTGAACCTGATCCTACCACAGGCTCATCAAGATGCACTTCCCAAAGCTACACATTATGCCATGGGAAACCTGGAACCTCACATAAGGTGCATTGATTGTCTCATTTGAGGCACATAATGAGAGATCTACAGGGATCTTATTCAGTGATCAGGAAAAACTACATCATTGTGCTTGATATCATTGACGTGCATGTCAGTCATGAGGCTAGTTCAGAGCAGTGACTCTGGACTGTGTAAATAGGTATCACAGAAGAAATGCATTCATGGATGTTCTCCTGATAATCACCACCAGCTAAACTGTGAGCGTCAAGCTATTTCAGAATCAGCTAACATCAGGAGGTAATAAAGCATGTCAAGCAAACAGTGTTAAAATTCTGGTAATAAAGCACTGTCTTAGTTAAATACTTTTACACTCTTAAAGTGGGTAATAGCACTGAAATATCCATAACCTTGAAAAAAGAATCCTACATGTTTTAACAGAAAATTTGATCCAGAACAATAAAGGCCACAGTTTGAAAGTAAAATCCATGAAAGACAGTGGCACCATAACTGATATCTAGCTTTCTCTGCATTTGCTTCTGGACGAAGACAGTAATTTCAGAGAAAAGATTAAGTGTCCACCCTAAATGTCAGTTACCTTCTGAACCCTCACAGGTTTCTGTGAGACAGCATGCATAAGGACATTTGGACTGGCCCCATGTTTTTCCACTCTGAATTGAGATAACGAGTTAAGCTTACAACCTCTCCAGGCATACTACCCTCACCGATTTCTCCTCAACATGAAATATTCCTTTAAACAAAATATTTTGTTGGTCTAAAAAGCCATTTAATTTTACTGCATTATAGTGGATGAATGAAAATACATTATCAAATAGGCTACCAAACATTAGCAGTGGATTTCTATACAGTTCTGCTATTTGTGCCAAATGTAATTAAGGCCTTCCATTTTCAATTTTAAATGTACAAAAGGAAAACACAAATGAAGGTATTTGTTTTATATTGTACCTACCTTTCTCAATTAGCTAGTGAGAATAAGTCTTCCTCAGACTGATAGTTCTGAAGATTCCCTTTCCATACTTTCACTAAGATTCTGTGTATGCTTTTAAATTGATTTGTGCATGCACCTCAAAGCTCTGGAAAGGCACATTTTAAAAATTGCAATAGAAAATACATCAATATTTAAACACATTAGATACTCTTGAACTTTTACCTTGAGCAGTTTCCTTCAATTTGCATAAAAATGTATTTCTTTAAAGGTTGGGAAGAAACTGGAACATGAAGATACACACTTTAAAAACAGGCATGCTTATTGCTTACTTTAAGGAGTATTTAAGCTAGACAAAAAGTTTCAAGTTCAGGAAGAACTAAACGGAATATTAAGGGCAAGTGCCAGAGTAAGTGTAATACATACAAGAAGGAGGAAGCAAGGAGAATTATTTTAATGAAAGTTTAACCTTCTCAATTCTCTTAAAATATCAGTGTAGCATTACAAATCTTTTAATTTGAAAACTGCATTTCCCACTTTTCTTTCAAAGTTTCTGACTGAAGAAGCAGAGTTTCTGTGAACATGAAAAGGTAAAATCAAATGAGAAGCCCTCCACCCGCACACCAGGGGCAGCACTGCCTTAGCTAATAAAGTCTCCTGATGCTCAGGCATCTTGATGAGGACAATGAGGATGTGGGCTACTTCTGGCACTTCCTTGGTCTTCCCTAACCTACACATTGCTATCTCCACTTGGACTGAAGCATTTCTGGAGATACCAGATTTCTGTGGATCACCACTATATAAACAATTTCCTGGGAGTTTCAGATATGAACATAAAAGAAATAATGGTGTTACCCATAAGAAATCACTGCAAAATTCAATACTACTTAAAAAACCCCAGTATCTTACATATAAAATCTTCATGTAGCTGCATAAAACAAATAGATATCTAGCACCAGGCATATATTGTTAAAAAGGAGCATCTGACTACTTCTTGTAAGACTACCTTTACAGCTACAATCATCCCAAATCTCCCGCAATTGTTATTGTCAATACACTCAGCAAAAGATTTGTGCTTCCTGTTGAAGTTACAAGAAATCACCACTGCAGGTAATTTCTACTACCTCAAGACTGATTACACAGATTCTATTTTATTTTCAATAAACTAAAGATGGCTGCTGATTTACTTGTATGCTTAGAAGTCCACAAAAGACAGTAACTTGTGAGAAGAATTTATTTCACTCTGATGCATGCACACTTGAGATGTAGCTGGAAAAGAGTCAATACAGGACTCACAACAAGCGACAGTTACATTACACCAAGTTGTGCTCACAACGTTGCTAGGCTATGCTGAAATCAAAATCGCAGTATCTGGGATTTCTACAAGGTGGCAGAAACTGGTAGCTGTTTAGAATAAAAAAACCCTAAACCATACAATGCCAGATGCATGGAAACTGCAGGTCACGATGTAGTAACAAGATGTACAATGCATGAGTGCCCCTTAGCATCTCAGGGCAGTGACACTAGAAATTAACCTATCACCAGCAATTGTCTTGTGGCTGTAAGCTGGCAATAGCATAGCAGTTTATCTTGGTATTGTGCTATTGGGAGCACAGTCTGCTTAGGTAAAAGATAAAAACTATCTTCTAAATTTCAAAAATGTAAACCTGCCAGAGAAAAGAGATCTTTCTTTCCATTCTAATGTATTACTTAAAATACAATTACGCTCAGGCTTACAAATCAGCTAGAGGGCATCCCAGATTATTGCATGGAAAATCAAGGTCTGTACTCCACAATAAAAGTAAGTACATTAGACTAATGATCACACCAAAACTGGACTTTTTTAAAAATTCGGTTTAGTGACTAGTCTAATTTGCCATAACATGAAGTTCAAATTTCTTTCTTTGATCTACAGGACTGTTATCTAATCACAGAAACTGGATATGAAACAAGCTTATTAACCTGTCTGGTTAATTTGCTTGTAGACACAGGACAGTTCCCCATAGCTTTTCTAAATATTATGCAGTACTTAAGATCCAAATCAAAGGGCTTTCATTATGTTCACAACGTATATTATCTCTTAGCATTACAAATTTTCCCTGATACTCACCCTC
>JAVJGI010000040.1:77873532-77884803 GCA_035590275.1 Ibycter americanus | reverse complement strand
TGCACGCAGCAGAGGCAAGAAGCAGGGTGGACTGGCCTGAAGAGGATGAAGAAACAGCACAGACAGTAGATGAACTTCTGGAGGCTTGTGTGGGAAAGCCTTGTTGCAGCTGGCTAGTTTTGTGGTGTTGTGACAACACCCTAAATTTTAAAATAAACATCAAGTTGAACTGTCTGCCAGCACATTATGTACAAGGCTTAAGAGAATACAGAATTTTTGACAACACTTGGAAGAGAATTAGAAAATAAGGCTCACTTAAAAGAGACATGGAGGTGCAGGACTTCACCATTGGTGATGGCAACCAGAATCTAAAATGCCTGACAAATATGCAGGAAAGCCACAGGCAAATGGATAAATCCTGAATAAATGAAAGCACATGTAATCCCACCATGTACTAAGCAAGACAGAAGAGCTGGAACAAATATTTATATGACTTATCTATGCTTTTGATGGAAACTAATTTGCTTACTGTAAACTAGATGATTGAATAAAACAACCTAGGGAAATTTCCTTGAGAAACCTCATATGTATAGTACATACCACTAACCAACAATTAATTAATCCTGTAATCTGAACCATAAGTAATTGAATCTGCACTACAAAGTGCTTTTAGAAATGATAACTTGTCTTTCAAAGAAAGCAAGTGTGATGTCAGTATGAGGAAAAAAACTAAAAATCAAAGCTCAAAATGCAACAACTTAGTTCAGAAAGCTTTCCTGCTATGTCCTCCTTCCATCACTGATGGAGATGACCATCCCTCCGCAATATTCCTCTCTATGTATCCGTTTAAGATGCCAGTTTCTTGAGACATGTAGGATTGTTTTAACCCTTCATGTTCACCATCTCAATGGCTTTCATGTTTCAGTTGCAGTGGGATCACGCACAGCAGCAAAGCTATAACAGAACAGCAGGCAATTGTGTGAACAGGGCAGATGAGGCCTCTTCCTCTGCCTGCAACTCTCCTTCCTCATCACTTCCTTCACCTGAACTCTAGTTCCAGGCATTGTGTGCTGGTCTATGACTGAAGCGAAAAGCCTGAGTTCCAGCTCCATCACCTCCAACAGGCTTGTGCTTCACGACAAAGCTTTATAAAATACGAAGCTTGCCCACACCCATATGCACAGCTAGCATCTTAAAGAATCTTACTGACAGCTTGGCTCCCAGGCTGTGGCATGTTTACTGATGACTGTGGCTGGACACCCCCCAAAAGACTGGAAGGTTTCTAAAACACAAGAGCCCCAAAGTTCATTTGAAGAAAAAATTCTAAACTTTTAAAATAGAGAAAACTCTAACTCTAAGCAGCATGGGGAAACAGAGGAGGGTTGACAAGCACTCCACACTGGAGCCTTGAAGGGGAGGCCTTCCTTCCAGCTAACCCCAGGATGTTTTTCTGACTTGTAGACACTTGGGATAGTTCCCACCATCTCCACTGTTGTTGGCTTTCAATTCCCAGCCTGCAGCAGTTTCTCAATATGCATGACGTGCAGGCTTCCAACTGCAGACTGAAATTCTCCTCTGGCCTAACCCTCTAGTCTCCTAAGAATTTTCTACCTTGAACAAGCTCAGTAGCTCCCAAAAAGAAAGAACAACTTCCCACCTCCTTCCAGGGGGTTTTACCAGACTCTGGAGCAAACAAAATCAAAGGGATAATGGGACAGTAATCCACTCTTAGCATGAGTCCATGCACTATATACCCCTGCACATCATCTGCTTGCAATTAAACTGCTCAGTTGGAGCAGTATCTATTCTTGGTAGACCTACACAGTTCTTCAGGACTGCATTTCCTTCTTACCATGTGCCAAAATGGGATGGACTATGATGTCATGTAAATTCAAATCCTTTTCCCATTACTCCTTCTGCTTCCAGTGTTGAGTGCATCATACTAAGTGGCATTCTTTTCCTGCACTACAGCATTGCCAAACATTTTAGTATTCACAATTGCTACAATTCCATTTCACAGACTGAAAGCCTGTTCTGAGACGCTGAAATAGCCTTCCATCCCTCAGGATAAATTCTCCAGTCTTTTACCCTAAACAGAATACCTACTTGTCCACAGGTTCCCAAGTGGCTGGCAAAAGATACTTTCACTGGTATCTTGCCCACACAACAGACTGAGCCTGCATATCGCAGCCTGCGTAAGTGGCCCCATCCTGCTCAGACTACGTGTAGAAGTACTAAGTAGCAAACACTGGCTTGCAGACAGCTTAGCTTTAGCTCAGTAACAGAGCACTTGCTGAAGCAGGCACAGGTCTCAGCTGTAAGGCAAAGATGGTGAGTACAGGTATGTGTGAGGTGAGAGACAGAGCACACTACTGTGCTTGCAGCTCCCACAAAGCACCTCAGCTGCTCAGCACTGTTGGAACAGAGCAACATGACGCTGTTGGCAGTGGTTCCAAATAGGAGGACTGTTTCCCAGCACAAAGTTCCTCCTTTCCCTGGTTCTCACAGGGAGACAGTCTCAGTGGTGGAGAAGATCACAGAGAGGCTGGTGTCTCCTAGCAGTGGAACAGAAGAGGAGCATTGCCAGTCAGGCCCTGGCCTCAGCGGGCAGTGCTGTTAGCATACATGGATTGACACCCAATTGCTCCAGCACCGGCCTTCTCCTTTGTTCCTTGGGAAGGTCACACAATGAGCTGCAGTCTCAGCTAGAGCCATGCTACTAGCAATCCCCTCCCAGGACTAGAACAGCAGCACTAATACACCTGAACTAGAGCTTGCTCATCGGCTGAGAGGATGCTGGCAATACCTTCCACTCTGTCTCCAGCACCATTTTGTCCATTCTGCAAATCAGAACAAGCAGGCATGCCTCTGACCGTATCCTTCTTGGTGTAGGCAAGCTTAGACTGAGGCAAGTTGCTGCACTAAGCCTGAGTGCCCACTGATTCCAGAGGGGTCTACATCTGTATTTCTGGGTAAAGGAATAAGCCAGTCAGCAGGCGTCATAACAGATCTAATGCTGTTTCTGCTTGTCACCCTGAAACTGTCGTTTCTATGTCACTGTATCCACAAGGCATAGTCAGATAACACAGGTATTTCTAATAGTGATTAAAGCTTCTTATAAGGCTCCAGCATGACTCACAGTTATAAATCCTATTATCCTTCAGCGAGAGATAAACATCTGTGCACCCACAGTCCCTTTTGAAATCATGCAGTTCTATACTTTTTGAAATGTAACCCAGAATACAAGCTTAAATCACAGCAATTCATTTAAAAACACTGAGTTTGAGTTTGATGGAGGAACTTACTTTTCAAACCACATGACTGTTTTTACTAACTATAAAAGCTGGCCAAAAAACACATTCAACTTCTTTATTGCTACAAACGCCATTGTGACGAAAACCTTACACACTGCAGAAACATGAAATTCAATAACCAAACTGGTAGAAAGGTTTCTTGATTCCTCTGTGGCATTATGCTCCAGAGGTAAAAGGGAACTGCATTCCACACCACTGCCTACTAGCTCTGAAAGATTAATAAAGTCTAAGTTTACATCATTGGCCTGAATCCGTAGAATACCTCATTTTTCTTTCAGAGATCTGAAAATACCTTACTCCTCATTTCCCTCCAGCATTTATTTTTAATTTTAACCACAAAATCTTTTGAAAATACCTGTTTCCAGAAAGTCCTACTAAGGAATTAGAATGAGAATTATAAATCTCTTAGACCGTATGAAAATTTATTTGAATTTTCTGTTTCTCCATGAGAAGAATAAAGTGAAATACATGTCACACATGTTGTATGGCTGCATTATGAAAGAGTGATCTTACAGCCATTTAAGAAATTTCTGTTGGAAGAATAATGCGCAAAACTAACAATGTAATGAAACACTTAGAGGAAATTCCAAATCTGTAGCAGACTACTTCATACTTTTCCTCTGTTTTCCCCTTATAATTCTTGAAATCCTCTCATTCTTCCAGACTGTCTTATAGGCTCTGTTTAACTGATTGTGTAGGCAATCAGATGTTACCGAGAGATGCAGGGCAATTCCTTCTAGAAGAGGTGTATATAACCAGCAAAAGTTACTTTGCTGCTTTGATTGAAATAATGTACGTGTACAGCTGTTGCCTCTGGCAAACAAAACAGCACAAGCAAGAAAAAGCATTACATGGTGCCAAAACATGAATCAGGATTTTCTAAGAAGTTTAACAATATTTGAGGTCTGCTCATGATCCAAGGAAATTCAATATAAGCCCTATTAACTTCAACAGGATAAGAAACAATTACTTAATTAGCAAAATCATATTCATGTCTAATACTTTAGCTAAACACTTATGCAGTTGTCTTCAGCTAAATTAGCTACCTGTACAATACTGTTAATATTCCTCATGAACTGCATATTTGGAAAAACTAAATTCATTTTTGTATTAAACTTGAAACTTATGTAATATTTTTTAAAAATACTTTCAGTCAATAATATCAGTTTTAAAGACATCTATGCAAAATATTCCATTTTCAAACACTTGCTTTTTTTATTATGGCACTAGTTAACAGAACCATAGCAGACATTGTAAAATTTATGTATTATGTTGGGGTTTTGTGAGTCAAGAGTACAGGGCAAAATTTTCTTTCTGGATTTCATGGTAACTTTTCATGACAAATCACGCTGAGAAATAATTGTGACAGAATGGAGGCATTGAGAAACACTGTTCCACCCTGGGAAGTCAGTAAAAAGGGAGAGGGAGTGAGTCAACATTGTGTTAATGATGTATAAGACTACAAAGAAACTAGGCATAATAGATATAACAGATATGACTATATAATTTTGGGAAAGGATAATCAAGAATCATGTGCTAATGCAACGGTGGAAATCTGCTACAGAATCTTAGGATCAGACTGAAATATGATCTGAGAGCACTTCTGTTGCCAAAGAGGTTAATAATGGAATCACCTCATTATGAGAGATTAAATTCCCAAGTTCCTAATGGAATTTGGTCACCAGTTTATCACAGTGCCAAATTCCTGGAAGAATGCAACAACTGATTGTTCTGAAACCGAGCTGGATAATATTTTTAGCATGACTTTTGTCACATTAAGAAGAGGGGTTTCCTCAAACCCTTTATATTTGATCAGTCTGTCAGTTTCCCAGGAAAGATGGGACCCTTGTGTCCAACCAGCCTGTCAGCTACCTGCGTTTTGACAGCCCACTGTATCAGAGGGTGATTTGACTAACCTGTTCAGGGACCTCCCCTGACAGCATCACTGAGTCAAATTCCTTATAGCAACTACTCACATCTCCAGAGACTTATATAAAATGAACTTCAGCTGAAGATTTTTATTATACAAAACACAAATTTGTGACAGAGTAAGGTTCGAAGATTGCCGGTGATAATACACTGACTACAAACCAAGCTTAAAACAATACACTTAACAATGAGTTAGTCGTAGGATAAAGTTCTTACCCAATAGGTGTTCCTATGGGGGAGAAGACAGGTTCAGCCTGTTGACTGATCCCAGAAGTTACGATGAAATGTTTCCTAACTTCTCCCCTCTTTTGTTCACTTTTTATACTTCATAGTACACTATACTATGTAGTGGATATTCATGTATCATACACAGGATTGGTTACAAGTTTCTCACTTCTAATGTAAGCTAGTACGTATCCTCAGATAGCACTGCTGAAGTTCTCCACTAACTACGCATGCTCTCCAAGACAGGCTTTGCCCTCTTTCGGAGCGGGAAGGGGGGTTATTTGAGTTGGAGGTTGCGGTCTCCCACTACCACAATTACCTTTGTCCTACTTTCAGATAAGTTTCTGTTGATGTATGGGGTCGTGACATCTTATCAGCTTGCCAGCCCACACTTACAGCTTTAGCGGGTGGGTCAGCTTCACCTAGCCTTGTTACACTAAACCAAAGTGTGGTATTTCAGGAGTTTGGACAAAATTCCCCCCCTTTAGACTTATGAACCAGTCAATTTTTTTACATTTAGGTGGAGCTTGAGTGACTCTAGTCATACATATTTTTGTGACTGATTGGTATCATGTGCCCAATGAGGTGTAGTAGTACCTTGGAGGCAGGTAACTTTGAGATGGAGGTGTGTGTTAGTATTACAATGAGATTATTTCATCTGAGGAAAGTCATTTCACCATAATGGTCGGCTCAGCAGTGGACATCATCTTATATATTCCTGTGGCAACTGCTATGCAGCTTATCAGACCAGCAGGTTCCCTTTCCTGCAGGAACCACAACAGAGCCTGGCCACGGTGTCTCCACTCCCTCCACCCTCCGTTACTCCTATCAGCAGGTGCTGAGCTGGCAGGATGTGTTGCTTAGGGAGCTGTGGTAAACTAGAAAGTAGATTCCATGCATGCCAACCATCCTGAAAGCAATAGCTGTATTTTACACTAAAAAGCTTTCTGTAATACTATGCTTCTATTAGGTCTCAGTTTTCTTTAATTCCATCACCATCACTCCACCCCTCCAAATTAATTTTCCCACAACTTTGACAAATAATTAATATATTCTAGAAGGACAGGTCAAGGAGTTGACCTGTAGTTTTGATTTGAGTCTATGAAAAAAAAACCTCCAACAAACAGAATTAGCTTTGTAGCCCAGCCCCTCAATTGCGTATCACAAGGTGAAAAACTAGGAGACCAAGTCAGTGAAGTGAGCTGGATGGAGAAAGACAAGGACTTCAGGAGTCAAGGAAGCCAAAGCCAAGAAGTGTTTGCCCCTTTTCTTAGCTTTTTATTAACAGATAGAAACAAAACTGCTTGGTTAACATAGCTGCTGATATAGGAGGAGCAAACAATGAACTTCCAACAGCAAACACTCCAAGTAAACTACTCCCAAGCAAGTGTGTCAGTCTGAAATTGATTCACATAGAAAAGATGAATTTGCTAAACTCTGCACCAGCAAATAGAATCACTTCCCAGTATCACCATTAGATAATAAAAAGCATGTCACTAAACCTGAAATGGAAGAAGCATAGGAAGAACTGTAATGTGAGCTTTTGAAGTCTTTTATATAAATATGTGTGTCCATTAACCACACATTTGGGGAAGCCTAATATGTTTTGAATCATTCTCCATCTGTGGTCCTGACTTCCCAGTGGTGTCTGACAGGCAATTTCACTGACTCCTGGCTGGCTTCTTACAGATGCAGCCAGTCAGCTGAAACTACACATTAAACTTTTCACAAGGTATCAAGCACTACCCATACATTTTGAGAACATAAGCTATAATCTCCACTTGCATCTCTGGTGGTGAACTTTCATCTGTCTAGGGACTCTGGAAGATGTAATGTTGTCCACTGTTTATTGCTAGTACAGCTGATAAAAAGGTGGTCAAAAAAATTATACAAAAATTTTCTGGAATGTCTAAGATTTCCTTTTCATGTAGTATGCAACAATATTTAAGGGTGCCCACCCCCCCTTCTTCCAATGTTCACAAATAGTCTATGTATCTGGGGGAAATACATGAAGATTTCATTTTTATTTCTTTTTTCCTCTCATTCTGCTGGGACTTTTTTTTTTTTTCCCCTCTTAAAAATTCCAGGAGTCTCAAACTTTGCCAGTCGTCTTTGGCTAGGATTTAATTTTTGAACATTGACAAGGTGATATTGTTTGGGTTTGGGTTTTTTTTCTCACTTCAACTTATTTCAAACTTGAGAAAGTATGGGTTTATTATTTTTACTTTGCCATTCTTACCAAGAAAATGCAGTAGACTTATAGATGCAATGATGTTGCAGCTGCACATCCCCAGGTTCATCAGTAGTGAGGCTGTGAGCAAATACATACAAATATGCACATCACATACTGTACCTATGTGGATACGTAGACATACACAGCTGGGCACACAGATAACAGGCAGAAAACATTACCTTACCAGAACCCACGGGAAAAAACCTAACACAGCACTCCCACATATGTGAACAACACAGATGGACCAGTCCTGTTCCTCCTCTCCATCTGTTCATACTGAAGTCAGCTAGTGAAATGTATACATGAAAATGAACAGATAATATAGATCTCTCCATAGCTGACCTTAGACACTCAAGTATATCCAGTAGTTGCCTCAGACACTTCTAGTCTCCCTAGCTGTTGGCATCTGGACATAAAAGCACCTGAGCTTTGCAGTCCCACTGCAGTTGGTGGTACTCAGATTTCTTCTCATTACACACACATGTATGTACATACACACACCTCCCCCAACAATTACCTCCAGTAGGTTGTTCAGACTTATGATCTTTCCCATAGCTGATCTTCAGATCCCCTGGTCTCTTGGGAAGCTGGATTGGTTTTATGGCCCCTGCAGCAGCTTATTCTCACATGCGTGTCTCTTCATCATCTCACTAGTGTTGCATACATCCAGAATACACCACCCAGAAAAACAAGAATAGAGTTTAATAAGACAGGACACACTACAGTCATCAATCACAGGGCACAGGTGAATAAATGTGCTGACCAGCCATCTGCTCACAGTCAACTGGTCCTTACATTTTCTTTTCCCACTATCTTTCTGTGCTTGTTCTTCCTCAATCCACCTTGAACTTTTCCTTTCTCAGCTTTTCTTCTTTCCCCTAAAAATCCCATAATCAGTTTCATACATTCCCATCACCCTCTTAAAATATCCCATAATAAGTTTTACACAATCCGCAGATCCCTTTATATCCCATACTGACTCCTATATCTCTGTGGACAGTAATTCCCTGCAGTCTGTAAGGTGTTACGGGAAAGTAGTTTCTTTGATGGAACCATCTTGGTGGTTTGGAGTTGATTGTCCTCCTGTGATAGCCCGAGGTGCAGGGTACGAGCATTCCTCCTGTCGCTGGTCATCTGATCCTTGCTGGGCCTTTTTCTTTAGGGAGACCAGACACTAAACACATAATCTAATAAAAGCTAAAAGCATTTTAAAGTAATTGTACAATTAGAAGTATCAGTTACAAAATCACTGGGAGAAAGACTTTGATCACACATTTAGCTTCGGCCTTCAGAGAGGAGTTGGGCTGTAAGCACCAGGAAAACTTGTATTCTTATTTTGTTGCAACTGACTGTGTGTAAGTGGTAAACCTTTTGTGTTTCCCTTAACTGTCAAACCCAGGTAAAGCTTGCCCTAGATTAATGAGACACATAGCAAACAGAGCCTACTAGAGTTTGAATTTTTTTCCCCCCTTTAACAAAATGTAATAGAGTTTAATTAAGAGGGAAGCAGAAATTTGCACTCATATCCTTTTCGCTCTCTAAACAGGGAGTTCCACATTCAAAAGCAAAATTACTGTAAAAAGAAGCCACTTGTTCCACAGCAAGAAAATTGCTGGAATAATCACGAAGCATGCAATTCTTGTCTTTCACATATATTTTAAAGCTATCAACCACTTAAAAAAAATAAAAATTGAAAGAC
The DNA here is from genome assembly GCA_035590275.1 of Ibycter americanus. Taxonomy (NCBI): domain Eukaryota; kingdom Metazoa; phylum Chordata; class Aves; order Falconiformes; family Falconidae; genus Ibycter; species Ibycter americanus. Next base: position 77,875,463 of record JAVJGI010000040.1, on the reverse strand, counting down.
GGTAATATTCTCTGTGATACAAGTTTTCCTAAGTCATGCAGCACCCATACATGAACTGAGTGCCATCTCAGAGGGAATGGTGGGCAGAACTCAGTCCATATGTGCTTTGCCTCAGCAGCCTACAAACCCTTTGATAGCAAATCAGCAATTATTTCAAAATATATACTGTAAAGCCAACCGGTTATATACACATTGCTTCTCACCTGGTCAAAAGGACATACCTCTCTGGGTAGTACTGCTTAAGTGAGGGGAGGACATAGGAAGAGGCTTCTCTTTCCTCATCCATTTTTACCCTCTTGACGTCTTCCCCAGTGGGATATTTTTGTCCTTTCAGATGTAGTTCAATGTCTGTGGAAAGAACTTTAAGCAACTCATGAAGTCATAAAAGGCTTATCTGAAAGGATCTCTGGAAGTCATCTAGTTTGATTTGTACTTGAAACTATCCAGAGCATCAGTCATGGCTTTGCCTATTGAAGTCTTGAAAATCTCTGAGAAGGAGGTACCATGACATCTGTAAGTAAACTGATCTAATGCTATACACACATATTTGCACCTCCACCCTCCACCCCCAATCCCACCCCATCCTAGCTAGTAAATAAGTTTTTCTAATATCTAATTCAAAGCTGCAACTCATGGCCATCATCCCATCACATCTGCCACTACTGAGAAAGGTTTGTCTCTGTGACCTCTGTAACACTCCTTTAACTGGCCCTGTATAGGCAGATAGGAGCCACCTCACGTTCACAAGCCCTGGTCCTCATGGGGTACTTCAATGACCTCGACATCCATTGGAGGGACAACACAGCAGGGCACAAGCAATCGGGAGGTTCTTGGAAAGCATTGGTGATAACTTCCTTCTCCAAGTGATAAAGGAGCCAATGAGAAGAGGTGCCATTCTGGACCTTGTTCTCACCAACAAGGAGAGGATGTGGGAGAATGTGAAGCTCAAGGGCAGCCTTGGCTGCAGTGACCATGAAATGGCAGAGTTCAAGGTGCTTATGGCAGCAAGGAGGGTGCACAGCAAGATCATTGCCCTGGACTTCAAGAGAACTGACTTTGGCCTCTTCAGGGATCTGTTTGGTAAAGTGCCATGGGATAGAGACCTGATGGGAAGACAGGTCCAAGAAAGCTAATTAATATTCAAGGGTCACTTTCTCCAAGCTCAGGAGAGATGCATCCCAACAAAGACAAAGTTGGGCAAAAATGCTAGGAGGCCTGCATGGATGAACAAGGAGCTCCTGGACAAAAAAAAAACACAAAAAGAAAGCCTACAGGGGGTGGAAGCAAGGACAGGTATACTGGGAAGAATACAGAGAAACTGTCCAAGCAGCCAGGGATCAAGTTAGGAAAGCCAAAGCCCTGATAGAATTGACATTGGCCGGGGGCATCAATGGCAACAAGAAAAGCTTCTATAGGTACATCAGTGATAAAAAGATGACTAGGGAAAATGTAGGCCTTCTCTGGAAGGAAACAGGAGGCCTGGTTACCCAGGACATGGAGAAGGCTGATGTACTCCATGACTTTTTTATGTTTGTCTTCACCAGTAAGTGCTCCAGCCACACCTCCCACGTCGCAGAAGGCAAAGGAAGGGACTGGGAGAATGAAGAACTGCTCACTGTAGGAGAAGATCAGGTTCGAGACCGTCTAAGGAACCTGAAGGTGCAAAGTCCATGGCACCCCATGAGATGTATCTGTGGGTCCTGAGGGAACTGGCAGATGAAGTTGTGAAGCCACTCTCCATCATACTTGAAATCTGAGGCAGACTGGTCAAGTTTCCAGTGACTGGAAAAGGCGAAACATAACCCACATTTTAGAAAGGGAAAAAAAACAGAAGACCTGGGGACCTACAGGCCGGTCAGTCTCACCTCTGTGCCTGGCAAGATCATGGAGCAGATTGTCTTGGAAACTATGCTAAGGCACATGGAAAATAA
>JAVJGI010000040.1:77846876-77873432 GCA_035590275.1 Ibycter americanus | reverse complement strand
GGAAGAAATTCTTTACTGTGAGGGTGGTGAGACACTGGAACAGGTTGCCCAGAGAAGCTGTGGATGCCCCATCCCTGCAAGTGTTCAAGGCCGGGCTGGATGGGGCTTTGAGCAACCTGGTCTAGTGGAATGTGTCCCTGCTCATGGCAGGAGAATTTGGAACTAGGTAATCTTTAAGGTCCCTTCTAACTCAAAATATGATTTTATGATTCAAGTAGCTGTCAATTACCCTTAAATAAACCTGCATGAGCTTAAATAGGCTCCGCCTTCTCAGCCTGTTATTGTGGTTTATGTTTTCTTGGTTCTGACTACCCTGATATCCCAGCACTGGATCCTCTCCAGTTTCTCACCAGCTTTTTGAACTGGGAGGTTTAAAGTCATAGGAAGTATTGTGTATGCATCTTCAGTAACACTAACCAAAAAGAGTCAATAACTTTTGATCTGTTAGCCACAGCAAGGTAGCTCAGCATGCAGTGCACCTTCTTGGTGATGCGGATACACTGTTCACTCATATTCATTTTGACTTCAAGTAGTTTTCAGCAGGGCTACTAACTCACCAGTCAGTCCCAGCCTGCACAGCTGCATGGGGTTATTCTGCCCGAGGTGTAGAACTTTGCATTTCTCCTTCTCGAGCTACATGAGGTTTCCAGTGCCCTAATCAGCCTGTTGTTGTGCATATGTGAAGACAAAGGTACATTAAAAACAAAAAAGAAAAACCAAACCAAGGCACATACACACACACATGCAAACCAGTTAATTTTTTCCTCATGCACATTTCAAAATATCAAGCAAAATTTCTCTTGGTATCTATATAGAAGGCCTATAGCGTAGCCGGAGCAGCGAACCAGCAAGTGTTGCTGTGTAATCAGCTTGCAGTCCCATATCTGGGTCTTCAATATAATGAGCATTCTGAACTGATCTATCATTGCATTTCAATTATATATCTCACTGACTTCACTGACACAGCCCTGATGCCTGCAGTGTCTTGCTAGTGCTGAAACACTCTCCTATGCACTATACCGGATTCCTGGGAGGAATTAACTCCAATTTTGCTGCCCAAATTTCTTTGAAAATCAATGGTAACCAGACTCTGAATAGAAGACAGGCACCTAAATACCTCTGGCAATATAGTTCTTACTAAGCAGCTTTGATTGCCAAATTTATCTGACTTAACAGAAGCCAAACTGACTAGAAATGGACAACAGAAAAATACTGACTCACACTGAAACTTAGTATGCCCTGTATTTCAAAATTAAGGCATATTGATAGATCCTTTCCAATTAAAGGATTTGCCAGACATACCAGTTTTGGGGTGTTTGCCAGGGGTCCAAGTTACAATGTCAGCTGGACTATTAAAAGCCCTGCTAAAAACATAGTGGGAGCCATTACTCGTGCTAGGAAAAAAGATCACTGCCCTTTTGCATCAAGGGTACCACATATTCCCTATCAGAAACAGTATTGCACTACCACAGATTAAGTTAGTGCTGGTTTTATGCTTCTCTTTCTGTCTGTGCCAAGGATCACTGTTATGGTTTGGGTTCTGCTTCAGTCAAAGCACATGGCTGCATCTCTGATTATGGACCCTGAGAGATCTGGTGTCTTATTTGCCATAGTATTCTGATACTCATTAAAATACCCTGAACAACCGAAACTAATTTGGATTTTCAAGTATTAAGAATAAACAAACCCAAGCAATTTCCACTGACCACTGAACAGAATCAGTGGTAGACTTAAATGTGAAGGGCACATTTCTTTTCCTTTACTGTAGATCACTACACCTTTTTTCAATAATAAACGTTTCTAAAGCTGATCTTTTGGAAAGAAAATTTAAAGAGCCTAATTTCTATAAAAGCAGACAAATCCACAGAAGCCATAAACTGAACTGGCCAAATTTTAAATGCCAGAACTCTAATGTTTGATTAGATTTGTTTTCAAATTGTGACAAACAAATATAACTCTGAAAATTATTTGCAGACTTCTCCTGAAGAAGAAAGTATTCTCTGTGTTCTGGCAACATCCATCAAAGCCAATTTCAAAGCAAAACACATTATCATCTTCTGTCATGCTGTACAAGAACTGAGGATTTTGTCACATTATTAAGGATGACTTTTAAGAGTCTTCAATGAAGCTGAAAACCAGCGTGCATCATTTCACCTTAGCACCAGCCTGATTAAAAGTCTCATATCTTCCTGTATTCATTTAAAAATCCTTTCAAGTATAGGACTCAGACTGTAAAATAACTTTACAGAATGATAAAGATTTAACCTAAGAATATTATTTTTCCATTATTCTTCTGTCAGGAGATGCACTTTTATTCCTTCCACTTTTTGTACCTTCTTGGCAAAATCTACCCATATGCTTAATCTATGAAACAGTACATTGAAACACTGTGTGATTTTCCTCTTAGAAGAACTGTATATTTCCCATTTTACAAGCTGTAGCATCATGATTCTTTTTTGAACGTGGGTGACTGAATTTTGAATGCAAAAAGAGGCTCAGAATGACATAAACTGATGTCTCATACTTTATGTTTCTCATAACTTTAACAGCATCTAATGTATCTCAGCTCTGCCCTTCCTTCCAGCTGTGACCTGGCATACCTCTGAATTCCTATCTTTAGTTACATAGCTTGCAAGAATAGAAGAGACCACTGCTCTGACTGTGCTCTTAAATGATGTGTACCACACAGTCATGACCTTTAACATACCACCAGGTCCATAACGTCACGTCTGAACTACAGCTAGATGAAACCAAACACAATTTCTATCTCAGCAATCGCTCAAGCAGGTGAAATGTCGGTAAACAAGCTACACTTAATCTTTTGTTTATTGTATCCCCAAGCCCTGGGTTATACACTGAAATTCTTACAATCCTAACGCTTTATTCTGCAAAACATTCTTCTGTCAAATTTTCAGTGGTTTATATTGTCTACAAAGTCAGATATCTTTGTATCATAATTTTTTTTCCCCATTTCCGTTAAGATTGCAATAATGTTTTTAACCAGAATCTCAACTAAAGCCAGGTAGATTTCATGAACTGAGTTTTGGACATATCTAATGCAATTTACCATGCAAATCTGAAGATATCACATGCAAAACTGAACATTCAACACAAAGACTCACAGTGTCACTGTCACCAGTAAGTGTTAAGCCTGCTGCTACAGGGATGTTGCTATACAAGCAGACATAGCGCAGCGCAATAAGAGCGACACAGTCTCTGGCAAAGAGTATAAAGTGAAAGGACATAGTTTCCTTTAATATAGTTTAGTATTGTTGGGAACTGCTATATCCTGGAGAATATGGAAATAGATCGATTAATGGTTTGCACAGGAATTTCTTAATATGAAAGAAACTTGCCTAGTTGTATAGATGACAATAATTCAGATGAGGAAAAACAGCAATTTGTCATCCCACTGCTGAGTTCAGATAATGAAGATAACAGAGCAACCCTTAGAAGTTCAGCTCTATCACAGCTGAGACTCAAGCCTTGTAACTGACCACAGCTATGCTAAAATCAGACTATTTCTGAACATCGCTGTGTGCAACAAAGCTCGCTCTTTCGTGATCTTGTGCCCAAGTGAATGACTACAAATTTCTGCATGGAAGTACAGCTCTTTGGAGTGGCAGAACTTCCTAAGAAAACAGACTTCATTCTTGGGGAGTCAAATATGGATTGCATTTACAGCTTAAATATAAATTAATAATTCTGTATTGGAGTCAAGGAATATTTGTGTTCCTTTTTACTTGAAGAGCTGAGAGAGAAATGATTGAACAGCCTTTATCTTGCATATTTTACCTGAATAAAACCTGAAAAAAAAATCCCAGGAATTTTGCCACTTTTAATACCCCTTCTCAAACATACCTTAACTGATTTAGTAAAAGGACTTCTATACTCTGTCACTTTGGGTACATTATCTTTCAACATAAATGAGACATCACACTTAAGGTTCAATTATTGCACTGTTACTATAGCAACTGCCAGGGAAAGTCTATTAACCAACCTTCAGCAAAAAACCAACTCTACTTTATTTATAAACACTCTATAAATGAAGAAAATAAACTTCTCTCTTTAGTTGTTAAGTACCTGATTTTAACAGCTATATAAGGCAATGAAAGATGGCTGCCGGTATGACTGGATTGATGCTGCCTATAGAGCTCAGGGGAAGGACAGCCAAGGTTGGAGTTAGGGCAACACTCAGATGAAAGATTAATTCTTCATTAAACCTTGTGATTGAAGACCTCTTTGAACTTAACCTATTCAGTAAGTTAAAATGGCCACATTGCCAGCCATGGAAAACTGACACAATTTCACTGAATTCAACAGAGCAAAGCCAATTTACACCTGCCAAGGCCCTTAGTATTGTATGAGATAAATAGTACTTTCGTTCAGGATGAGAGAACTTTTTGATCATACTCTCTGAAGTGAATGGCCAACTCTGAAAGCAGAAGATGGCACATATTTAAATCAGTATTAACCCAAGTAAAATTGAATTTGGTTTATACCTTTTTTTTTTTTTTTTGAATGTTTAAGATGAAGTCCCTGTCCTAACACTGATAAGTACATATCTACATACTCAGTTTTCAGTGTGTGGTCTGAAATATTTTATGCCAAGGCCTATTGTTGAATACATGAAAAAAAAAAAAAAAAAAAGAAGAAAGAAAGAAAGAAAGAAAGGAACTAACCTACATATTTGACATTTTATTTTGACTGGACTACATTTAGCCCGCAACCAACACTCTTTCTAACTGGTACTAGGATACATTTTCATGACTTGCTGATAAAAGAACTGTCTTCTGAACCAAAATCTATATAGGAATTGGGCTTCACTATCAGCTGGATTTTAATTCCAAATACACAGTACTTCAGTTACAGATTTGGGATGTGTTTCTAAACTGCTTGTGCAGCCCAACCAATAGAGAGCTTTCAAAGACCATCTTCACTGGGCCTAGGAAAACAGAAGCATATATATGTCCACAGAGGTCAAGAACAGTTAGGCCAGCTTCTGTGTGCTCTGTGTTCTTTCAATTTTCAGCTTTTTTGCCTCTTTGAACTGGTGGAATGATATCTAAAGTAATAGAAAAGGAGAGCTGGGAGGGTACTTAGGAGCTCATCCAATTTCATTCTTCTGCCTGAAATCGCAATATTTATCTCAATTTTTATCATGTTCCTTCTGTATATATTGGCTTGACCTAAACATATGTAAGAGGTGATAGCTTTCTTTTTCTTTTAAATGTAGTGTTGAAGATAAAGAGCTGAAATTAGTACTACAGCTTTAAAACTTCATTAGCAATGTATTTTCTCCTTCAGTGAAAAATCGGTGCCAAATTACTGGTCACCAAAATAGAGAGCTGAAGGTTACCTAAGCAGCCAGTTGGAAAGAAGATTGTTTTCCATTCAGAAATTTATATATATGAAGAAAGACAAAGGGATTGACATGAGATGTTAATAAACCAAGCAGTACAATACAATGGGGTCAGGAACAACGGAAGGAGAGAATGCTTTCTGGAATCTAGACACATACGGTGTTTTTCCCAGTGTATTATTGATTTATTCTGGTATTGTTATTAACCCAGAATTTTATGGCTGCCATTAAACCTTTATATCAACCTACACCAATGTCTCACTGCTGGAACCCTGTAAGAGCTTAAAAAAATATATAATTCAGCATTAAACTACTGGGATTTTCTTCTGAAAGCTCAGTTATACACCAGATGAAGTTTAAGAAGCTAAAGACACTAAACCATTAAACAGTCTCACAGCTGAAAGCATAGTTCCTTCAAATTTCTTCTGCTATGACTTTCTGCTATGGCTTTGCAATTGCCAACAATAAAAAAATTGACCTGAATCAATTTAATAATTCCATGAGCCACAAGCAAATGAAGATTGGCTTCCTCTGTGGCATAAGGCTAAACTTCCATATCACTTAGTTTTTAATAAGCACTAAGCTCCTTCAGCAACACCTTTGTGGAAACTTTTCTTTGCCAGTCCTTTATTTCAATAGAAGGTGGTGGAACTTAGTCTTTGAGACCTTTATCCCTTGTTCAGTTTGAGCCAAACTGGATACACGGATTCAGAAGTTACAGAAGGATAAGGTCCATGCCACAAAGGGAGCAAAAGATTCATTTGTTCAGAAAATTTTGCTATAGGAATTTCTTTTTCTGGATGTGTCCAAATACTTAAAACAACAAGCTCACTGTGTTTTCACTTTTAAACGTGGAAGCTTCTGAAATTTAATCCCATGGAAAGTTCTTCTTCAGTTTCAAGAGATAATTTTAAACATATATGTATGTTCAGAACTTACTAGGGAATATGAATGTCACAATTTCTACAGTCCTTTCTACAAGGCTCAATTCTTCAATATTGCTACAGCAATTCTTTGAGAAATTATTTTACTTAAACCAAATTGTTTATCTTTAAAGTAGACCTCATTAGTCCAAATTTTATTATTTTATACAAAACACAATGTCATAATTTAACTCTGGCCAGCAACTATGCACCACACAGTTGTTTGCTCACTCCTTCCACAGTGGGATGGGGAATAGAATTGGTAAAGTGAGAAAACTCATGGGTTGAGATAGACAGTTTAATACATAAAGCAAAATCCACGCACACAAGCAAAGCAAAACAAGGAATTCATTCACCACTTTCCATGGGCAGGCAGGTGTTCAGCCATCCCCAGGAAAGCAGGGCTCCATCTCACATAATGATTACTTGGGAAAACAAGCACCATCACCCTGAACATCCCCCCTCTTCCTTCTTCTTCCCCTAGTTCTGTATACTCAGCATGATATTCTGTTGTGTAGAATATCCATTTAGTTAGTTGGGGTGCCCCTCCAGCCCTCTCACTGGCAGAGCCCAAGAAACTGAAAAATACTTGACTTAGTACAAACATCACCCAGCAACAACCAAAACCATCAGCGTCCTATCACCATTGTTCTCACACCAGTTCCAAAACACAGCACTGCACCAGCTACTGAGAAGAAAATTAACTCTATCCCAGCCAAAATCAGGACACACAGTAACAACACATTTATCTCTGTAGCCTTACTATTTCATGTAGGATTTAAAATAGGAAGTCAAACATTTTCCTGGAGTGAAGGTAATGTTGATATTTATGCTAACCAGACCAACAGCAGTGGAAGCTGCAGGAGAACCTCTTTAAACAAGAAACTAAGTGAAAGAAATTAAGATCCAAGAAATAAAGTGAGAAGAATAAAAGGAAATCAAACCACAAAGGAATAAAAGAATCGGCTAAACTTTGTTTTTTCCAAGATGACTGGTAAGTACATGAAGATTTCAGTATCGATTAAAAAAATCCCAGACTGTGTTAAGGTGACAGGTGAACAGGACACAGCTCCTCACAAACTGACTAGAGCTGGCAAGCCTCTGTTAACAGAAATTCCACATTACATGTAGGATCTTCAGTCTTCATAGCCCAAGTGAATTCTATTATTATTCTATATAACTAAATTTTAAAAAAACCACACCACCAAACATAAACCCATAGCATGCCACAAAAGAAAACTACTAATTTATTTGCTACTGGAAAATTCAAATAGTACAAGCCCAAGAGTTTCTCCATAATCTTACAGGTTGGCATATACGAGAATTTCTGTGGGAGTTCTATCTCATTCAGAAATTCATAAGAAATAAATTATAATTATATAATTTAAGTTTATCATAATGTCCATGTGTACATTTTGAAGTTGAAGGTCACTCCAACAGCCTTAATTCTTTTACTTTCTGCCTCTTGCATGCTATGTTTTTAAACTTTATAGATAATTTTGTAGCTGTTGGTTGATATTTTTCATTATGTTGCCAAATCATCTTAAACAAACAAGACAGGTAAATGGATTTGTAAAAACACACTAGACATCTATACCTCACGTTTGAAGTGATTTATAAATATTTCTATTAGCAGATCTTACCTTTGCTATACAGTGTAATCTATAAAACCAAAGCTACGCTCCACAGCTCACTTTCTATTCATGTGTTGTTAATTAGGCAAATATTCCAACATGTGAAACTTTTTGTTCATATAACACTTTAAAGAAAGTGTCCTTATTTACAATAATCCATATTTAAAATACTTTCAGATTTTCAAACCGTTCTAATAATGTCTTTCTCTTTTATATCCAAGGAGGTCCATGAAAAAAAAAATTACTTTTATATGGCCCAGTGACCACGTTTGAAACAGTTCCTTATGTGTAAGATAAATGCTTAACAGATAAAGTTTATTAAAATTAAATACTTACATTATAAAAAGAAAGTTGCTTAATAAAGGAACAGATGGTTAATGGGCTGTGACTAGCCACAAATGGATTGTGAATATTACAGCAAGAATCTATCAATAGATAGGAAAATTACTCTGGACAAGGACCGATTGCCTGGAGTCAGTACACAATCTAGTTTTAAACCCTTTAATCCCCCCCCCTCCCCCCCCCAAATAACATGAACAATACGATAGAGTCACTTTGCTGGAAACAATTGAACAGAACTGACAAATTCATAATGCTTCAGACCATGAAATCCCAATTGGTCCAATCACAGATACATTTATCATGCCTGTAGAGATATTATTATAGTGACAACTTCAGCCTTTCCCACTGTGATAACTGCTTCTTGGAAATTGGCCAGTTTTGCAAAATAATCCACTCAAATTTCTTCAGAAGACCCAGCACAATATTTTTTTTTAATCAGAAGGCTCTTTTGTAATTTAATTTTTCTTCTTAAGAATGCACTTGAGAAGCACTCTAATAGAGCTTTTACCATAGAAAAGTCCACCTAAAAGTTTTGTTCTGTGTGTCTGTGTTTACAGCTTTTTTACACCCAAGTATGAAAGCAGGTGTAATGACTAAATCCACACATGACCTCTATCTATATGAAGAGTTTCCTTCTAGGTAATGAACACCAGTTTGTCTTGTTCTTGTAAATTTTTGTAAGGTTTTGAAACATTGGCACAACAAACGCTGACCACTTACTTTTTTCTTTTCTTTTTTTTTTTGGTATGACTTTCTCTCCATTCTTAGCATCATAACATACAAAAGTTGTTCAGGTAAATATAGTACAAGAAACATACAAAGTTAATCAGCAAGATTAATTATAAATATTGATATGGATGTATAAAAGCTTAATTGAGTTCAGTAATCCCTGGTCCTGTTTCAGTAGCTGCCTTTCACTTTAGATAGCTGTAAGAAACTATTAATATTGGTTTTGTACACAGATAAACATTTGAGTTTCTCTAAAGGAAACAAACCAGAAGTAATTCCTCTTTGGACTAAATACTGTATAGCAGAGCAACATCCCATCTTCAATTCAAGAATTCTAGTGAAGGGGAATCCACCAAAATGATACTTAATTGACGATGCATAGTTTAAATGTATTTCCTCATATTTATATTTTACTTCTACTCTGTATTAGTCTAACTTTAATTTCAAAACACAGGATCTTACTGTATTTCATCAGCTGTCTAAAGAATTGTTTCATCTGTTTGCACTGAGCTACCTGTAGACTGATCACCCTGCAGCGCATTCTCAGAAGAAAAACATTCCGTTTGAGTTCACTGAGACCTTAGTATCTATTTTCCTTTTAACTCACGCATCTTCTCTGTACCTTCTAAATTTTCAGCATCTTTATTTGAGCAGACACAAAAATTCAGAGTATTTCCATAACACCACAAGCAGGTTACACAGAGAACTTAATTTTCTTACTCAGCGTTCCTTAATATTGATGGTTAGGGATTGCATTAGATTTTTGAAGGAGCTGTTTCATACTAAAACTAATGTTCTGAACATCTGATTATCATCAAACCACTCAGAGTTGGTGTTCTTTGAGTATTCGCACCTTTATTTTGTAAATACGGTCTGTAAAGCTTTTTATTATTCATGTAACTTTATATTAGGGAGTAGTTCAAATGCATCTCATTCTGCACATTAGATAATGTAAGAAAATATGTTAAAACCAATCTCTATTATTTTTATTAAATTCTATTCACACCTATTTCCCCATACCCAAAACTTAGGTAACATACAACTGTGGATATGTAATGCCACAAAAAATGCACTGAAAGATGTTCTTAATTAAAATAACATGCTTGTGCATTTGAAATGTCAAGCCAGGAAAAAAAAAAAATTGAATTAATCTCTTTTTCTTTAAATTCCTTGGCCTTGAAATTCATATTTATTTTGTGTGGTATATATGAGCCATCAAGGTACTTGGTTTTCTCTTTCTTTAGATGAATACAAGATCACTATTCACATTAAATAATGCTAGTGTGCAAAATAAGCAAACGGCTATTAAAGATGTAATAATGAGCCTTGAGCACTTATACCTACCACATCAGCTGAAGCTTGCTTCTTCTAGAGTCTCTGAAGTCCAGCCTGGTAATCAGTGTTGAAATTTTACAGACTAGCACAAAATTATACGGTTGGGTAGTTTGCTTGTAGGTAGTGGGTTTGGTTGGGTTTTTATTTTGTTTAAAAAACAAACAAGAACAACAACCAAAAAAACACCAACACTTTTGTGAATCACAGATACCAGTAGATTGGATTTTTATTCCCAAGAGGAAGGGAAAAACACTTTGTTATTTTAATCATCTAATTAAGTAACTGATGAACCAGAGATGTTATGGCTTAATTTTAATTTGTGTCCATTAACTGGGTTTTTTGTTTGGTTTTGTTTTGTTCTTCTTTTTTTTTAAAATTCATTTTAATGATTCATTATACCCGTGGGAAAACATTACATCATCTGCCTTTTTTTCAGGTCTGTCAACCAAACAAAATCTCATGAACACGATAAATGTATAAATTAGCTCTGAATAAATAATAAATCACACAGTTCTGCTCAGTTAAATGATGGATGAAAGTCTGTAAGAAGAAAGAACTTGTGCTGTTTTGAAAATCTAGATAATTCAAGTCTTCTCATATATACTGGGTACCTGCTCAGCTATTCACAGACAGGATAGTATTTCCTACATACCAAGCAACATAATGTAGCTTGTATCATTATATTTGTTCCTTCCAATACTTCTGCTACTCCAGGGATACTGCTATTCTGTGTCCTCCATCCTAGAACCCTTCTCATTTCAATGAGATTATCGGGAACTCATTTTTCAAATAGTTCTTAAGTGTAGCTGTTAGGCAGCATTGTCCTATACTTATAAACACCAACAAATTCTATTACACTTAGTTTGACCATTGTTAGCAAAGCTGCAAAGAAAAACTTTCTGTGAAAGCCAGCTGACAAACAACAAGATGTTAAACTTTATTACCCAGAAGGCAACACTGTTTATGGAAAAGGATTAGACTAATTGGAGGTAGCACTTAACAATTGAACTACTTCTAATCTTCAAAAGCCCCCTCCGCTCCTTCATGCTTTTCCATGGGTTTAAGCTAAAAATTATTACACCCATTGTGGCAATGTCCTCTTTCTTATAAAGAGTAAGAGCATGTTCTCATGAGCATTGCAGAACTGCCCTCAGTGCAGGAGCCTTGAGTGAACTGTGGAATGGAGGAACGAGCACTTGCTTTTGAAGAGTCAAGGCTGAATCGTGAGTTCTTTTCTCAGCTTGCTTGTCTGAAGTAGCACAGTGGGAGAGGATTAACAAAACCTAGCTCCTCAAAACTTTCTCTTTGAAATTCTAAGCTGCTTACTGTAAGAACCTTAGGAACAGTCTTGCTCTCCTTGAGCTTCTGTACTCTGCCCCCAGATGCACATGCTCAAATGAGAGTTAAGCTAAACTTTGGCTATAAAAATACCTCAAACTTGCAACTAGATTATGTCTTGCTCACTTAGAACTCTCTCAAATGGGGTACAGAGCTCAGTTTGTTAGTTTCTTCTAGTGTGCTTTCTTCTATACCTGCAGATGATTTCTATATCATACAGAAGTCGGAGAGGATTTCCCCAAGTTATAGAGTAGGACAACTCTAGCAAAAATAATAATAATAAAAAAAAGCAGACCAAGAGTTATAACTAGAAAAGTTAGCTTCCCCTTATACACCTGACACTGGGCAGAAATCATGAGAGAGCAAATTTCTGCAGTTTGTGCTGGATGCCACTCCCTGCTCAGAATACCTGTAATGAAGCAATATTTTAGGCATACGAGGCAGCATAAAGGACAGTTGTGGTAGAACTAGAAGTTTGCTTGTTTATTTTTTAAAAAAGGTCTTAATTCCTGCTTTCATTATGCCACAGTATATCTGGCTAGTTTTTCTGTGTTTATTGGTTCCAGACTCCTATCTGTGGTTTTCACAGAACACGTCTGCATGAAGAAATTTGTAGGAGGACTTTAACGCAAATTCCCAGATGTCTATAGGATGAATTTCATCCCTACTTCATAACAAGCAGCAGCATATGCCCCAAAAGTTTTTCCTGCATTTGAGTTCACAAACAATGCAAAATGTCCTTTTTTGCTTCCTGTCTAAAAACGTTCAACACAAAACATTGACTCCTCTGTACTGCGGGCAGAGTCCCAAAGTAACTGTTTTAAATTAAGTTCACATAATGTGATGATCCATCTCCCTTCCTTATCCTTTTGTGACCTGAATTAAACTATTGAATGAATGCTGAAGCTGCTGCTAGAGGTTCCAGTCTCCTAGGCAAGAGAGAGGACTTCAGCATTCTCAGCATTTTGCACCTCAGGACTCTATGTGATTTTCACTCTGTACATCATTTCAGTTTTATAGTGCACTGTGTGATTCCTTTCCGAGGAGCTTCATGTATTAATCACTGTCATCTAGTAGGGAAAATCAGGTCATCTTCTCTGTCTAGATATATTGGATACACCATAGATTTCTTTTTATTGTAGCTCCACAAGCTGTTTCTATTGTAAAGTCCCATAGAGCTTCTGTAATTTTTACCAAAGAATAATCAAGGGAAGTTAGTTTGATAACTTTTTTCCTCCCCATAGTTCTTTGAAAACTAAGCAAAGTTTTAATTCATTAAAAATGTAAAGAAATGCTTTATTTTAACCATATCACAACAGGTTACTCTGTTTGTGTCTCCACCCATATGCATTTGTTGTGCAGAACTCTTGCTCATCTCTTATAGAAACTTTAGTAGGCACATTTGTTCCAGTAACTTGATAAATATTTCAACAGATGCATGTCAGCGCTTTAACATAAAAGTAGAAAAATTAATTGACATCTTCCAGGTACTACAACACAGGTGACAGATGCATAACGCATTGAGAAGGAAGGGGATGAAGACGACAAATATTGCATTTTACAGTGGCAATTTTGTTTTTACAGCTTTGCTTGCATGTTTCCTAAAAATCCAATAAACGAAATATATATTCTTGTAATTCAATACAGTTACTTTAATTAGGTCAGCAAAAAAATAAATCAGTAAGTGTAGCCAAAGGATCTATTACTCAAAAAGCTATATCTAGCTTACTTTAATTTCCAAGTTCAGAATTGATCTCAAATCCATTTTCAGCCAATAACACTTGCAAGAACTTCTTCTGTAGTACAAAGTTCTCCAGGTGTGGTAACTACTGTTCTTAGTATTTGAACATAGCCCTGTCTGCACTTCTTATTAATGAGCATACCGCACATCATATGAATGTCAGATGTCTTTCTTATCACATATAACTGTCTGATATATATATACACTTCATTCTGAAAAGCCTGTTTAACTTGGGGATGCTAGATAACTGTCATGTTCTATGGCATCTCTTAAACTAATAGGTCTCTTCCACGCATATTACCTTCTCCAATTAATTTGCTTTTCCACCTGATAGAATTATGTAATAATATCAGGCTCAAAAATAATTTATGTTTATACTACAGTGGAAAAAATGTGGCTTGGTTTTGGGGGGCTTTTTCTGTTTGGTTAGTTTTTTTACCATAAATACTTCAAATAAAGAAGAAAATATTTGCAACTGCTTCACACGTATTACACCATTTCAAATACTGAAGTGAAGCACCCTTGTTTCCCATCTAGAGCTGCTTTCATGGTTACTGCCTAGGTTTCACTGATATTTCTCAGCTAGTTTGTCCTGTCGTGTGCATGTTTTCTCAGAATGCTTTCTCAGATATATTCTTTTTATTTGACAGATACATACTGCAGCTTTTCTGGAATGGTGGTCCTGTCAACAGCTATTACTGCTGCATGCATTCTTTTTCTAACTCTGCTAAGTATTAACTTTTACTAAACCTTTTCTTATTACACTTCAGAAACAATTGCCCATTGCTCTACAAAATACACGAGGTGTAAATGTTGCAATTTACTGGCATTGCATTACCAATGGCATTGCAGCTCAGATCACCTTAATAATAAACTATATTATTTTAGGCTGGCATGGTTTTATGATTATCATTATTGTGGGACAATAATTCTGGCATATATTAAAGAGTGAAAAAATAAAGGAGAGAGATAAGTATGAAAAACAACCTTAGTATTTTGAAGACTGTGGCATGTGCTATGTAAAATGAAGAATGCTGCAGTTCGTAAAAAGCAAAGAAGCTTTTAAGTTAAGAGAATGTAAGAAAAACAGTATGGCCATGACCACTTTTGCCATTGACACATAGAACTAAAAGAGCAGCAGGGCCACTGAGTTTCAGCTTTAGCCTCCAGCTGTAATCTGCAACTGCCTAGCTCCCACCCTTCTCCTCTACAAATCCACACAACGACATACACTGTGCAAGTCATGTATTTATTTCTAGTACGGAGGGCAGAGAAGCGGTTAATTTCTTTTCACTACCTAGAACTTGGTAAAACAAATTAAGCAAGAGAAAGAAACAAACGTATAGACAAAATGTTTACATTCTTGCTTTAGTTACCTGTTTTTCCTCCCACCGCCTTTGCTAGAAGATGCATATGTGAAAAATATCAGCCTGTTGCTTTAGAGCTATGTGGTATCATGCATAGTCCTCTCCCTATGGAGAGGCCTTCAGATTCTGTAGTCACTCCTATAATAAAGGTATTTTGTGTGTCTGTCAACGTGATACTTTTCCACGTAACTAAAATTTCCAGTATCACTGATGATGAAAACTATATTATGAGTACAGTCTCTAGTCTCTACCTATGATGAACATTTGACTACCCTCTCTGCCAAAATTCAGCTCTAAGTGTAAGGTGCTGCAGATCAACATGACTTCTAAGTTTATTCTGGGAGGATAACATTTCAGGTTATACTCCTGTCAAAAGGTTATTTGTGAGTTCCTGCTAGTGTTCACCCCACATAGCATTTGAGCCTGTTACAGACCTCAGCCACGGTAGCTTGACCAGTCTCAAGCTGTAGTGGCTCACCACTCACAAGGTCTTTGTTCTGTCTCCTTTGTGTCAATCAAAACAATTGTCCTCCCACCAATGTTAATATTAGATACCTTTTAGGCCCTTCATTATCCTTTTTTTATTCCAAAAATTATTTTCATCCTCATTAGTTACTTACCAATAACTGTATTTAATACAAGAAAACTGGGGTGGTCAGGGGTTTTGTTGAGTTGCAGCTTTAAAGTCCATCCATATTGGAGATGAACAGTAGAACTAGGGCTTACATTTTCATTCCATGATCTTTTTCCTTTCTATAGGAGTAAAAGAAATCTGAGTAACTCTATATAATCAATATATTTCAAAAGGCTAAGACTGTTTCAGACAGGATAGTACAACATAATGCTTGTAATAAAAGGACCAAAATAGGCCTCTACAATCTCACCCAAAATATTATGTTCCATGAACACTTTTTTCAGCTTTACCTTCCGAACAGATGATGTTCTGTTTACATCATGAAGACATTCATACGTCCAACACAAGGTGCAAGAACTTAATTTTCGCAGTTCAGATCAGAATGCAAATCTGTTAATATTAGTGTATTGAAAACACCAGAGGGGAAATCATTATGAATTTTTTATTTTTTTTTCCTGACGCTGACAGGAGATGAAATGTTAGACTAGACTGTTCTATACCAAGGCTGTTGGAAACAAACACTGATTGACTGACCTACCATTTATGCATAAGAACTACTTCCAAGATAAATCATGACAAGGCTTTGGGCAAGTATTATATCAAACAGACGTTAGTTTTTAAAATCCTCAAAAATCCAACTCCTGTTAATAGTCAGTTGCAAAACTTTTGTTGGACGTAAGAAAAAGCAGGATGAAATCCAAACTGATGACATGTTTTTCCATGTAATATTTTGAAAATATCTTTGCAGCATGAAAACCGTTTTTACTAAACTTAAGACTTTTAAATCTGGAGGCAACAAAACCAATTGTGCTAGATTATGTAATACAGATTTATAGCAACCTATCTGTTCAGAAACACATGTCACAACCTAGTGAAATGTCCTCCAGTAAAGGGCAAATGCAGGCATTCATATACTCATCTACCTAACCTGCTTCATACTTTGCTATACATTCCCATCTTCCATTGAAAGGATGTTTAAGATTTTTCTAACACTTTCCTAAACAAGTCAGATATTTTTATTTATTTATTTATTAAACTATGTATCCTGTTAAATTGGCAATAGCTCAAATTTGGGGCATGCTTAACCTAGGTATGGCAAGAGCTATCTGTTTTGGCCAGATCTAGGCTGCTGTCCAGTTGGTTTGACTTACCTGGAATTACTGCTGATTTTTTTTTTTTTTTCCCTTTTCTTTTGTTTTTCCTTTTTTCCCACAGCTCAGGTTCTGAGATGGTACTAGGAGGATGCAGTTACACTACATCCCAGTAACAGTTCCCGATGAATGGCAGAGAGGGTATAGAATACACAGTTCCAGTTACACCCACACAGTGATAAACTGGTCCCAGCCACTATAACTAGGACATCCCTTTTCTTTTTTTTCTTTTTTTTTTAATTCTCCTTTTTTTTCTATTAACTGGGCTATTTACATTCCCAGCACTGTTCTCATATTGTGCCAGGCACTATAAACAAATGTCTCTAGCTCAGGGCAGATCATCTGGCAACCTAGACCTTAGCAGTCTTATTCCTGCATGAAGTTCCATTAAAGACTGCAGGCAAAGCTATTTCCTGGGGCCAACCATTGTAAGCTTTAAATTTTACATTTTCTTCTTACAAAGTCCTGATTCTTCCATTCTCTGTCAATCCTGTTTGGTATAGGGTCCTGCCTACTGTGTGTACTTTGTGCTTAGCACTCATCCTAAATGAGGTGGTTTCACATTTCTGTACATAAATTACTACAACTAAAATTGCAGCCAGAGGGACTTTTTATTTCCTTCCATGATTTGATGCCATTCTTACTATTTGGAGGTATAATCGAAGCTTCTGTTTGATTCATGAATCTTCACATGAATTGCCATTTTGCTAACCTACTTCTGAATGTATGCACAGTCTATACCTGAATGTTTGTTTTGTCTGGGTCAGTCAATGGCCCCTGTTAAAAATCAGTATTTCTCTGCCTCTAATCCAATACAATCACATCTTTTGATAATTCTTGGAACTGGCAGGTGGCACCAGTGGAAGAGACCCTTTACCGGCAAATACCAGAGTGTAGGTAAACCAGTCCAGGAGGAGGCAGTGATCCTGTGGGTTGTATTAATTGCCTTATGGGCAGAATCTAACCTTCTCTCCAGCCAACAGGTCCCATTTCCTGTGGCATTTGTAAACTAGAAAGAGCCATTGCACCTAATACTTGTCTTTCAAGTTACTGCAGATCCTCGCGTTCCCTGCCTGCTCAGCCTTTCCATTTCCTGCCTTTGGCAGTTGCACCATAGGATCCTTTAAAAAGTGAATAGATGCAACACAAACAATTATGGCACTTGAAAGCGCACTGTACAGAACAGCTTTAGCAAAGAAGTAGGAAGAACAAGAAATCCTGGTCTTCGTAACACTGAAATCGTGTGTCTTAAGCATAAGTGACTTTCCAATCCTCACCTGCAGGGATGTAGTGTAATTGCATCCTCCTAATAGCATCTCAGAACCTGAGCTGTGGGAAACCTCAGCTGCTCCGAAGGATTGGAATGCGAGCGTGTTAACATTAGCCTTGAACAGATACCCGTGTATCCTTGAAGAGTCTGGGAAAGTCCTGAGAAGAGCTGAGCCAACAAGATAAGAAAACCACTAGATGCGCAAGTAGAAGAAGTGTGTTAAAGATGTAGCAAAGGAGCGGCCATCCAATCATGAACTGATGGTCTGTGAGTGAACCAATCACGTATAGACACCTATTCTTGAGAAATGTATAAAAAGGCTTGTTAGAGCAATAAACGCCCCCTTCTGGCCTTTTGGGTTTTGTGCACAACTCTGCATGTCGTGTCCATCTCAACAACACCACTGAGCTAAGGCAGTTTGTAAAATGGGCAAAACAAACATATAGATGGGAACCATGAACAGCAATAGAATAAAAATCCATTCTGCACTACCGCTTAAAACAGAGCTGCAGGAAATGTGTCCAAATGGTGATTAATCAATGTTTATGAACAAAGCCCTTAGTTAAAGCATAGTTGAGCGTGTAGCTACCCACCACACCAGTCATCCTTAGTCAACTAATCTTGCTGTTTCTGCAGGTTACTTTAGTGTGTTGAATAAATAGATGGAAGCATTGAACACTGCCACAGAAGAAACCAGCTCAGCAGGAGACAACCCAGATTCATACTTGCTCTCATCTTAAAATAGCATGTTAACATGAAAAATTCAAATTCTTCTATGTTCTACGAAAACTAAAATCCTACTTTAAATCACTGTATATAGCTCACAGCTTGCTCTCTCTTCCAAAGCTGTTTGGCTTTAGAAGCTATTAAATGACATTTCTCTTTTACCAGACATCTCTGGAAAGTTTTCCTATTTCTCTTCTTTTGGTTATGGGATAACCATTAAAACAAAACCATAACATCTGATACTCCATTCCCACCAATTATTATTCCAGGCTTTCAGCATGTTTCTCTAGTATTTTTAATTAAAACAGTCACAACAATCTCTGGAAGGTAAATGTAGTAATACATCCCATTATACAAATTAAGAAACAGAATCCAAATAAATAGAGATTAAGTAAAAAATTATATATATATATATTAAAATAATTAAATGCCACACCACTTTTCTTCACAGATCAGAACATTTAGTCTTTGAATGCTGAAGCAAAGCCATCCTTCTTAGAGGTAGATAATGCTGAAACCTGCTGTTAATTTTAATGCAACATATTGAGTCACAGACTAATTTGGTCAGTCTTGGGTTATATTCAGATCTCCTTCACAATTGAAGTGAATGAGCACCCAATACCCTAAGATGAAGATAAAGAAAAGCAGAAATTAAATTCTGAGAGTTGAACATAGATAATATATTTCTAATGTCTATGATCAAAGGCCCCGTTACAATTTTCTATGAGTATTTTATCTTATTTTAGCCTGCACATTGTTACAGACTTACAGATCCCATTCTGTCCTACTCTCGGAGCCAAGTTTGTTCTCACACATTTCCATATTACCTTTCACATCAAAACTTTGACTGTATAGAATAAGGCTGAACAACTCTAAATACCCCTGATCAACACTTGCCTTATATTCAGGTTAGATATGTCATGATGCTTCCTTGCATGACTCTTAACACCTACCGACAATACCAGCTAAAAGTGCTAGCAGGCCACTTGTCATTCAGAACTAACATACATCAAAGAAAAAATAGAGTGTTTACTCTGTTTAAAATAGTGCAACTAGATTAAATGCTTCCATTACAGAGTCATTTATAAAGGCCTTCTTCAGAAGATTAATTGCCAGAAATAGCAATTCTGGTGCACACGTAAGGATTTCAGTAATTCAAAACAAATATGATTTCTGCTGTTCTTACAGAATGTGGGAAATATCAATTTTCCAATGAAAGTTTTGTGGGGGTTTTTTCCCCTCCTTTTAAACACCCATAATTCATACATGTGTCAAAACCCCACATCTCCATGCCCAGAAGACTTCTCTGGTATTTCACGTATTTGATTTGCTAAACAACCTTACGTCCAGCATTACAAGACACCCCAACAGCAGATCAGAAAATATTTTACTTCATTTTTTCAGTTTCTGCAGTTTTCATCACTTTAAACAGTCAGGTTACAAAGAGGAAAATCTTTGCAACCTGTACTTTGGTCACACTGCTCAGGTCATTTCTATATGTAAAGTCCTGAGAACGTGCCAAGTATCCTTCCACCTGGCAGTTTCAAGAAGACATTTGTAGATCGGTTAGTACTGTAAGATAATACAGAAAAAGGCATGACACATGCCTAAAAATGAGGGCAAGATGATAAGAGAAATAGCAACCTAACAGACGAGTGAAAACTCCAGGCAACTGTTTGCACTTCCAGCTTAGCTTTAGATAATATAGTAGACAATAGAATAATAGAAAGCATCACATGGAAGTAGCCAGCTCTTTCCAAGAACAAAGGTATAAAGAAAGAGTAATTGCAAATTAGCCCACATGTATTTATCTAACATATCACGGTAAGACAACATTATCAGACTATTTTTATTAGCTTAAGGTATTTAAAAATTCTAATAATAAAAGATGGATTTTGCTCCTAGACAGAGTTATTCTGCTAACCAACCCAAATTTTTGTGGATAGCATTCCTACTTATTTACCCACAGTACAGTGTGCTTAACATCTTAATTTTTTAAAATCTGTGCCTGTGATAGCTTAGTCTCCTTGGAATGAGTTTCCTGGGCTCACTGTTTCCACAGATTTCCCAGCTCTTACCTGTGAATTAATTTATTAGCAAGTAACTTTGTAAGAATTTGGATTCTTAACTGGAGTAATGAACAGTCCTTCTGGTTGAAATTTAGGCCTTAAAGCTTAGACAGAAATGTTGTATTATTTTGGGGGGAACAGAAGAGTGTAACAGAACATCACCTCTTCCAGCCTTAACATCTATGATTTAATTGTGATATGTACTACAAATAGAAGAATTATTTCAGGTGAATAACACCTAAGCTATAATTAACATGCCAATGAAGTTTCAGGGTTCTAACTTAGACAACAGGAGAACAAAAGCACAGATACATAAATTCTATCTACAAAACATAGTGTCTACTTCAATCATGAGTAATTCACCTGAAGTCATCGGAAAGATGCTTCTGGAAAAACTATCATTATATCACATACTTCGAAGACTGATTTCAGAAAAGACCATTACACTAACAGTCTGATTTGCTGTCCAGCAGGCTGTGATATTTCCACAAAGCTTCTCAGCCTTAGCATCTCTTACCTAGGTGAGGATCCAGTCTTGATTCAGTGGGTTTAATTCACATAGACAATCCAACTGTATACATATGAATTACTATCGATGAGTTACACAGTTTGACTGCCTGAGAGCTTTTTGCGAGCTTCTAATGCCTACCTAGTTAAACCTCTCAGGCCTCCCATCCAACAGCAAAAGACACAGGAAAACCACATAGCTGAAGCACACCTTCACCTTAGTAGCTCCAGCTTCCACCCCCACAGCCAGGTTTAGACTAGAAAGTGTGGTCAAGGTTCAGCTGGGGCTGATTACCTGTAAGAATTTTGTCCTTTCCACAGCTGGTTCTTTAATCAACACCAGGTACAATCAACCTTTAGCTAAGAAATTTCTTTCCAATATTTTATCAGGTTGTATCTTTTCATTCTACCCACGGCTGTAGTCTGTGGAAGACATACTGTAGAAGGATATTGGAAACATCAGGAATGTAGCACAGCACCTGGCAGCATAAGGTGAGCAAAAGCAAGGTCAAGAAAATAAAAAGAAGCTTATCACTCCAGAATGTGGATCCAGGCACTTATCAGTAGTAAGGGCATCAGGAAACCAAAAAAATATACAAACCACAGGATGAAATAAAGGACCACAATTAAGACAGTTATAAAGTTAAAGTTGAGACTTTGAGAATGGAGCCTAGAAACATGATAAAAAGCAAGAGATAATAAAATCCCTTTATATGACATCTCAGTAAGGCAATGTACCAGTCAAACAACTAACCTAGCCCCTGGCTGACTGGCTTGTGGAGACTGCTCAGGGGTAGCTGCAGGCTGGCCAAAGCCTCACGGCAATTTTGCAGCCAGTTCAGATTAATGTGAATGCCTTAACACTGAGCTGCTTCTCTAATTTGCCTAATTCTTCTGTCCATTAGCTACACCTGACCTTTGCATTTATACTGTAATCTTGCTTAGCCTCACACAGGGTCCCACTTAGAAACAAGAGTTGGGTGTTTTTTTCCTATTTTCCCACTGGCATCTGATGTATTGAAAAACAGCTTTAGTGTGACTGCATGTTTTTTCTGCCTGTGATCTGAGCTCCTATAGAAAGTTTAATCCTTTGTGTGTGTTTCTTTCCTGCACCTGATGATTTAAGAATACTTTACTTAGCAGAGCAAGGAGATGTTTCAGAAAGAATTGTCACATGAAAACAGATGTTCAGATAAAAGAAAGAAAACAGTTCACATTTTCTAATGATTTTTGATTAATGACTTGAATTTTCCATCTACATAAACAACTCCTATTTCTAGAACTATGAGCTAATACACCCTGTGACTATGTTTGGTTTTACAAATCCTAAAAGAATACATTTATGAGAATTTATTATTTTTTTCTTTTTTACTTGGATAAATCGGTATACTCTTACTTACTAAAATCTCAGTTTTGTACATGCTCTGGGTGCAGGAGTCCAGGTCTTGGCAGTGGGTGGCTGGAGGGGTGCCCTCCGTAAAGAGAGGCTGGGGCTGCCCCATGCCAGATGGGGACAGTTCCAGCCACCTCTGCAGTGGACCCTCTGCAGGACACAGCTGAGTCCGTCAGCCCCGAGTGGGGTGCCTTGGGGAAAACATGTGGAAGAAAGGGCAGAAAATGCTACAAAATGAGAGGAGGAGAGAACAAAAAGAGTGAGAAAACCCTGCAAACCCCAAGGTCAGAGAAGGAGGAGGTGCTCCAGGTGCCAGAGCAGAGATTCACCTCCAGCCTGTGGAAAAGACCCCATACCAGAGCAGGTGGGTATTTTCTGAAGGAAATGTGGCCTCTGGAAGGACACTCGCTAGAGCAGGGAAAAAGCATGAGGAGGGAGGAGCAGCAGAGATGAGCTGTTATGGGCTGACCGCAGCCCCTGTCCTGCGCTGCTCCAGGGGCAGGATGGGCAGGGCAGGTGGGAAGAGAGGTTGAAAATGAAGACATGGAGATAAGTCTGGGAGAGGAGGAAGAAAGATGGTATTTAATGTTTATCTTTGATTCTTACCACCCAAACCTATTTTACTTGGCAATAAATTAAATTAATTTTCCCCAAGTCAATATTTTTGCCTGTGACAGTAAATGGTAAGTGGTCTCCCTGCCCTTAACTTGACTCCCAAGCTTTCTCATATTTTCTCCTCCTGTCCTGCTGAGGAAAGGGAGTGAGCAGCTGGGTGGAATTTAGGCCTTTAGCCAAGGTTAACCCACCAAGCACATATACAAGCTTCCCCTTTAGGAACAAGGAAACCAAATAACTTATTGTAAATACTAAATGAAGGCTTCTACCACAAGCGTGTCCTAGACTAATCTTGCTAAAAAACTTTGTCCAAAGGAATTTTTTCATGCTTTTTGTCCAGAAATAAATGAAATAAGAAGGTTATCAGTTCTGTTCTGTAACTATAAGAAAGCTGATAATATCATTGTTTTCATCTGTTGCTGAGTCTAAGATCAATGGACTATTTCAGTTTCACTCAGCCTACAATGTTTAAGCAAAGTTCGTTTGAACTGTATGAGTATTTTTCTCAATATTGCCTAAAGTCACTTTAGAAAAAAAAGTGTTTGAAGTTCTTTGGGATTACATGCACAGGCTGCTCTTTCTTTTAATGAAAGCATATTCTTCAGCAGCATACATTACCTTACTAATGCTTATTTCTAACATTTTGCATGTTATAATAATGTTTTCTAGCAATAAAAAATAATAATAATTAAAAAAATCGTCTTGTTCCCTAGATTTATGTAGTTTACAACACATACCATTAAAGAAAGCATAGCTGCAAGTATACAATACTGATTTCTGTTACAAATCATCTGTCATGTATTGAAAGATTTCTGTTACAAAGACAAGAGACCTGCTACCTGTATTCCTGAAGTATGCTGATTTGACAGAAATATGTCCCTGATTAGCAGCTAAAACAGCTTTTCCTTTAAGGCTCTCAAGTTTCCTTTGGTCTTTCATTCAACATCGTTTTTACATTCCTTGGTAAGTTTACAAAATCTCAAAATAAAAATAACTAGCTAATGTTTAAGTTTACTGAACAATTCTACCATGCATTATGACATTTTTTCAAAGTAATTCAGCAGTGAAAACTTAAACAGGGAACTGATTTTTTATAGATGTAGCTCCGGCTATTTTATTCCTTAATTTTTTTTTTTTCATCTTATGATATGGTTCTTCTGTCAGACACTCATATTTTCTTGGTTCTACTAAAGACCTGAAGCAACATGAATCTTTTCTGACAATTGAGATATCTAGCCATTAGGATAATTTAAACACACATTTAAGGAAACAAAGAAAAATGCTGGGGAAAAAGTTGCCATTTTAACTGTGACAGATTTAGATTTTAGAAAAGCATTCCCACTCCTCAGTAATTAATCTGTGCCTTCCAATTTAAGAAAAGAATGATGTCCTTAAATTTAGAAATTATATAGAAATTTCTGTCAAGTATAATTCATTTCCATTTGAGGACCACTTGGAGCACTAACACAGACAAGAACAGTTCCAGTCTTTTGACTGTGCTGGCTATCACAGTAACAGAACATAGGCAAATGAAGTGCATACATATCAACACTGAAATGCAAACACGCATACCTATTCTGGAAATGTAACACAGTTCAGGAGGAAAAAAACAAATTTGGTAGCTCATAGATCTTAATTCCAGGTACAATTTTATTAAATGGGATTTAAAGTCTACGTTACTTATGCATTTCAGTTCCCTAAATCTTCCTGCTTTGTATCATATATCTATTTAGTTATTTTTCACATACCTATGATGAAAAAGGATATCAGTACATACAGTACTGTATTTTAATTATTTACCTAATGGACAAAGTTTTAAAAAGATCTGTTAGTATGAAAAATGCACTGCTTTGTGAAGTTGCTTATAATAGGTCTCACTTTAACACCATAAGCCTCAATAAAGCTCACTGAAGCTCTCTAGAATTGATAAATGATGAAAGAAATTCTGATGTTAGGAAGTCATATCTGAGAGAATAACCTTTAAGGCGTACTTACAGGCACATGACTAGCAGGGGATCTAAACACATGGTGAGGCTAAGGAAGTAATGGAAGGATATCTAGAGCTATCTATAGCAATGACAGCAGGAGCTGCATCCACATGGCTCATAACCACACTTTAATACTGAGGACATCAACACCCAAATTTTAAGTCTCCCACCATCTTGTGGGATCCTCAAGCCCTCTGTTGTATCACTGTTACAACAGAGTCAATGCCCACCGACTCCAAGACAGACCCGCCACTGGCCAAGGCCGAGCCCATCAGTGATGGTTGGTGGTGCCTCTGGGATAACATATTTAAGAAGTGGAAAATACTGCTGCGCAACAGCAGCCAGAGGAAACAAGGGAGCATATGTGAGAGCAACAGCTCTGCAGACAGCAAGGTCAGTGAGAAGGAGGTGGAGGAGGTGCTCCAGGCACCAAAGCAGAGATTCCCTGTAGCCCGTGGTGAAGACCATGGCGAGGCAGGCTGTGTCCCTCAGACCACGGAGGTCCACGGTGGAGCAGATATCCACCTGCAGCCCATAGGAGGACCCCACACTGGAGCAGGTGGAAGTGCCCAAAGAAGGCTGTGACCTTATGGGAAGCCGTGCTGGAGCAGGCTCCTGGCAGGATCTGCGGCCCTGTGGGGAGAGAGCAGCCCATGCTGGAGCAGGTTGTTCCTGAAGGACTGCCCTCCCTGGGAAGGACCCATGCTGGAGCAGTTCATGGAGAACTGCAGCCTGTGGGAAGGACTCACGTTGCAGAAGTTCTTTGCGGACTGTTTCCCATGGGAAGGACCCCAGGCTGGAGCAGGGCAGAGTGTGAGGAGCCTCCCCCTGAGGGGGAAGGAGTGGCAGAGACAGCGTGTGATGGATGGACTGACTGCAGCCCCATGCCCCATGCCCCATGCCCCATCCCCCTGCACTGCTGGCGGGGAGGAGGTATAGAAATAGGGAGTGAAATTGAGCCTGAGTAAAAGGGAAGGGTGGGGGGAAGGTGTTTTAAGATCCAAGTTTATTTCTCATTATCCTACTCTGATTTGGTTGGTAATAAATTAATTTAATTTTCCTGAGTGGAGTCTGTTTTTTCCATGATGGTAATTGGTGAGTGATCTCTCCCTGTCGTTACCTTGACCCAGGAGCCTTTTATTATATTTTATTATATTTTCTCTCCCCTGTCCAGCTGAGGAGGGGAGTGATATAGTGGCTTTGGTGGGCATCTGGCATCCAGCCAGGGTTAATCCACCACATACGTACATACGAAAAAAAGGGAAATTGTAGAGGTTTGTTTGTGAAAAAGTTATGATGATTGTTAAACACACAAGGTATGAAAAGTTAATTAAGAAAAAGAGAAAAAAAAAAGGGGGGGGGAATTGTAGAGGGTTAATCAACATTGATAATATACAGTTGTGGGCTTGCTTCTGGGGTGGTGGGTTGGCTG
>JAVJGI010000040.1:77792001-77845354 GCA_035590275.1 Ibycter americanus | reverse complement strand
CAAGAAGCAGGGTGGACTGGCCTGAAGAGGATGAAGAAACAGCACGGACAGTAGATGAACTTCTGGAACCTTGTGCGGGAAAGCCTTGTCGCAGCGTGATAGTTTTAGTATAGGCAGTCTTGAGTGTTGCAGAATACATATTTTTAAACTAAATTGTGCATGAATGGAGAAAATTATCTTTCCCAGCTTCAGATGGTGACTAGTAAAAGGCCTGAAGCATAAAGTTAATATAAAACTGGTGAAAACAAAAGTATATCCTCTTCTTTCTCTTTTTGGTCTTCCATGGAAATATCAATATACAAAATACCTAAGTACTCATGGCACAGGCATTATTTTCCATTTCTGCAGTCCTGCCCATAAAAACTTTAAACCTTTCCCTAAAACAATTAAGGTTGTTTACCCTTCTATTTCAATTGACAGGCTAGTCTAGATATTCATTATTTGAATGATTGTTTTTCTAGTGTCCAGTTCAGGTTAACTTGATTTATAACAATGTGATCATGTACTAACATATCCTTTTTATTTCCTCTGATATTTAGGTACTTGCAAAATGGTATCAAACTTGTGCCTGGTATCCTAGGAAGGCAAGAGTTTTTGATCACTTTTCCTAAATTAGCCAGAACAATAATACCACTTTCTCCTCTGTACTAAAAATACTCTTTCTATGGCACTCTACAATCTTCTTGGTCTTCTTACAGCAAAAGGGAATATTATATCAGACTTTATTAAAATGCTTAATCTGTTTTAACTTATTTAATGGTTTAATTTCCAGATTAGACCAGTATCTTTGCATACTTCTCACTGAATTATATACATATAGCAGCATGGACCAGCAATAGCTTAGGTATAATAGCTTGGATATCTTTATAGTGTGTTCCGTTATGAAATACAGACGCAAAATTTTTCTAGGTTTAAACCCATGTTCTCCTCATATCAGGTTTAAATCAGAGCAGCTGCACCTTTAATACAGCTGACAAATTTCAAAGTTTTTGACAAAATATCAGCTTCTTTCACTTTTCCATGATCCTTCTATTTTGAAATCACAGGACTTCTAATTTCAATGTGGTTTTACACACTGTTTACAGGTCTGACAAGATGTGTCTGTTCTTGGTTCCTAATACCTCATATTTCTTCAGCTGTGTTTTCTCATGTCTGCTTTTCCTACATCCTTTCGTAATTCCTGTTCTAGTATTTTTTGTGTTCCTAGTAGTTTGTTGTGTTGTTTGTTTGGTTTTTTTTAAACAGTGTTAAATGCAACAGTCAACATACAACAACTATTTAATACTTTGTAACACTTTGAACAGCCATCTGCAGGGCTGCTCATCTGTTTGCCCTTCCACCTATCTTACTTTGTAAAGACAAAAGGCAGCAGAAAAAGAAAAGTTACATTGGAGGTGGGATTGCTTTTGTTTCTAGAGCTTGGTCATGTGGGATGAATTAAAAAAATATAAAGCAACCTTATCCAGTATGAAGAAAAAAACCCAAACGCACAAAATCCAGTTCTACTCAGCTGACTCTCATAATAGTGTGTCAGCAAAATGAAACTTAATTAAGATGGAAAATGTATACTGTTGATACTACCATTACTAAATACACTAAACAGACTGCAATTCCTACAGTCTCAGAGGAAAACCCACAGAATTTAGTGACGCCTTTGTCACTTTTTTTATAATCATTTTTCAAAATACAAAATTCAATGTTTGAATTCTTTATAGCAATTAACATATTCATATTGATTTTCTGCTTCTTCCCTGCAGATGCACTACAGCAATGAGTCTATTATCATTCATTTGACTAACTGTGCATGCAGCTATTACAGATCACTTTGAAGCTTTCATAAAGTGTGAGAGAGAACATTCTTTTAAAGTACTTTCAGTGCCTGCCAATTTGATAAATACATGCATTAACTGTCATAAATACAGGCAAGGTTTAGAAAACGAGGGATATTAGAAAACATGTTGCTACTCTTTTGCAATTTTTTGACAGATTTCCTCAAAATATATTTGTCAGAGTGTGACTGAGGGGTGTTATACAGCTAACGGTTGCTAGAGAAACAATATTTACTAACCTTAAACACCGTCTAGAAAATACAAGTCCTTGGTTTTTAAGAATAAGATGGAATACGTGTTTACTTTCTGTAGGATAAAAATTGATTACACAGCTTAGGTATTCTCTAGCATAAAAGCAGATGAGACTCTCATTTACAGTTACTTAATCTCAATTTTGAACAGTCCATTATATTAAAGTTATGTGTGTGGTTCCTTTTCCCCAAACTACCTTCAGTTCTTTTTCATTCCTCAGCCTTACTCCTGTCTTGATATTGAATATGCTCTTAGTAAAAGGCCAATCTCAATTCCCCAGTTCTCAAGGGAGAAAATTAATTCAATGTTACACGTGTGTGTAACTGCTCACTAAGGCTATTTGATTTTACCTTTTCACTACTTGCATTGTTGGGATTTTTGTTAGCTTGTTTTTGCTTCTGTACTTTTCTGGCTTTGCATTTGGTAGAAAGCATTTGCAAAGCTTTTGCTTTGCATCTAGGTAGAAAGAAAGTAAAATCAAGAAATAAAATTAACTAGTTTCTACTAATGAAATTTGGTATATTTTTTTTCCTGGTGTGAGAGGCAGACTGATAAAACATAAAGCAAACAGCTTAAAAACACTTTTTGTTATATTATAATTCCAACTATAACATAATCAAACTTAAAAAAAATAAAATTATTTTTGCCATTGAGGAACAGACCTCATTTGCCAAAAGGCAATTACAAATTTCCATTACCTTTTGCTGGAAAGATCTTTCATTCTCTTTTGTAGCTAGGACTGGTCTGAGGACAGTGATTTTTGGAAAGTTCTAGCATCCCAGTTGAAACAACTGAGATCTTTTGTTGCATATCTCAACTGAAGAGTTCTGACTGTTGTGAGTGAAACGAGGTAAATTCCTTATGGGTGGGACAAATCACTGAAGAAGGTCCAAGTCCTCTGTTACCTGCAAGTATTTGACCTCAGCTATGTGATAATCTGTGGGGTAAATAGTTTCTAACTTTTTTTTTTTCTTCAGATTACCATAAAAATGATAGACAAATTTTTTTCATTTGCTTCCCTCAGTACTTACATGACAAAGGCTCTTTCCAAGTCCTTTTTGTTCTACTGGGTAAACTGTGAATTTCATAACTGTTCAAGTATGCAGTTAATTATAGATAACAATGGCTTTAAAGGAGTTTTCTTGATTTACAGTCAGCTCAATTCCTTGACAGATATTTTGTTCACTTATACTACCTCCAAATGGGAAATAAACATCTTTTAAAAATAAGTAGATAAAATCAGGTCTATAACTAAAATTTACAAAAGCCTCATAACTGTAGTGTCATGGCATCAGTTTGGCCCGTAGCCCACATGTGGTGCTTTGATGTTGAAGTGCATAAAGTTAACAGATTAGAAGAAAGACTGCCTACTGTTTGGAGAGTCTTGAAAATATCTGTGCTTGGTAGGAAATGTGAGGGACAAAGTGTTCCTCTTCAGAACAACTTGTCTTGATTTAGTGTTTTAAAGTGTGAGCTTTAATTAAAAGAAAAAAAAACCCAACAACTTCAATGCTTAATTGTCATTGATACCTAAATATATTCTTACTTAGTAAATAACTGACTAAACCCAGCTTTTAAAAAACACCTATTTCTTACATCATTCCAAGGCATTGAATGCATTTCCCAGCAGGAGCTGATGCTTGAATGATATAACGCTGTACCTCCTATAAAGAAGACTAATGTCAGGAAGCATTGTAGAAAAAATAATTTATCAGGACTTGAAAAGCACAGTACCAATAGATTCAGATAAATCTGACTTCCGCTTTGGTTTTTAAGGCAAGATTTATTTTCTTCCAGATCAACTGAGTCTCTCTTAGTCACTTTTTTTAGCAAGACAAAATTAGAACAAAGCTTTTAATGATACTGTGGTGCTAGTTCCATTACCATGTTCAGGAAATATAGAATATGCCTCCAATCCAGATTTGCAAATACAGTGAAAATGCATTTAATTATGTGGTAACTGTCCAGTTGCAGTGGATTTTTCTTTGATAATGATTTCAATTTCACTTCAGCTTACGGCAGTCAGCAGACACATATTATCTTTGTTTATCAAGCAGTTCAAACACTGAAAAACTTAGTGTGTCTGTATTTATGAGTAAGCACCCAGTCAAAAATAATGTGGAAGCTTCGAACTCTTCCTCTGATGGGCTCTGTGTGTTTGTTATCTAATACTGCCAGTTACCAGCACAACTGTAATCAATAAACCTCACAATTACAGGCTATTCCACTTTCTGAACATAGCAATATTTGAGTGACCATTGCCTTTCTGTAACAAAATTCTTGAGCTGTCTTTAAAAGTCTTTTATTTTCAGGTGCAATGTTAAAATACCACACAGTCAGTGAATGAAAACAGATAAGTAGTTTCCTCTAGGGAAGAAACTACTTAGGTAGACGAAAAGCAGCAGGTATGCCAGTGTGTATATGAATTAGTAAAGATCCACATTCTAGCCTTTTTCAACGGGTATCATTAGAGAGAGAGAGCATAGAGGGGAAGAAGAAGGGAGCGAGTCAGCATTGTTTAAAAAATTGCAGTCCATATGCAGTGTTCCATGTTCAGCATCACCAACACAGAACAAAGGAATATAATGTGTGTCCTTGATCATCAGGCAATGGTCCTAATTTAGGGCAGTGTTCAGCTTGCCTTATTCACAAGTTTTTAAACTGTCTTGGTTATCTGTGAGCTAGCTACCCTGCTATCAGTTCTCTCAGCCTATGACAGTCTGTGAAAGCTCAGCACGTTAAGACTAGTATGTGCTCGTGGAGCTAAGCTGAAGGCTTCCCACTGGCGTTGCAGCAGGGGCGGGGGAGCCACGCTCATGCAGCAGAGCTCTACACACCAAGACCAAGTTCAAGGTGCTGGATGGCACTGTAGGTAGTCTTAGGAGCATGATAGAAATAAGTGATATGCCCTAAGCATGTAATTCAAAGTGACAAAGCTGAAGCAAAATTTGTGTAAGTGACACAGGAACAGGAACCTTCATTATGAATTATTAATTAATTATTAATGAATTATAAATAACAATTAACTTTCTTCTAAGCTGCAGATGCGATAAACTCAATCCAGTTTCAGTGTAATCTGCAGTATATGGTGAGCGCCAAGCTTTTCGGAGCATCTCCTGTGCGAGCTCCTACAGAGGCTCCTGTCATATCACATTCTTCCCAAGATTTGTTTTGCTCAGGTGGTTTCAAAGACTTGAATGTTGACACATAGTTTCATTCAGATTCTGATGGGCATGGAAGGAAGGCTGCTGCCAAGTGTCACACACTGCTCCTTTCTTGTACTTCATAGTATAGTACTGCAATTTGCCTTCCACAATGAAAAATTAATGACCTACTCAGCCTATGGGCCAAAACAACAGTGCAGCCATTTTGTCATAGGAAGGTAGCTTAAAGTTTTTTTGTTGTTGTTGATTATGTTTGTTCACTTGTTTGTTCTTTGCTCAATGATCTCTGTAAATGTGTGTTGGGGGAAGACCTGAAAAAAAGGAGGAGGGGAAAAAAACCTCACACTGTCTTTTCAAATATTTTTTCCTAATGCTTTTCGTTGAACACAAACTAACCAGGGGCAGGAAAAAACCAGTGAGCAGCTGGGAGAAAAAACAGCTGGAGAAAGGAAAAAAAATATCAAGATTTCAGTTACTAGTATTCCGAAAACTCTACAGCACAATTACACGCGGGCATTTGCTTACAAGACCATTGTTTAATACATGGCATTGGCATATGCTGCTAACATAAGGTCTTTAAGTCTAGGATCTGAACTCCTGTGGAGATCATCCAGGATGCTGGTATATCTCAGCAAAACTGGTCCCATTTTAAGTGCCTGATCATGGTGCTCTTACTCAGCAAACGTTAACATTTTTGCTGTTCATCAAAAAATCAGGATTTCATTCAAACACAGAGGACAGATGGGTGACAGAATGGATTATTTCACAGTAAATAACCTAGGAAGAAAAAGTGTGCAAAATGCTTTTTGGCCTAAAATCTGCCTTCTTCAACATTTTTCACTTTCAAGTTGTCTACTTTGTAACTGGGAGCGTAATCTCTGCATGTAGACACACTCAACCTATCTTCAGTGATTCCACCTCAGGTACTGGATAGCTCTGAAAACAAGGCAGT
This sequence comes from Ibycter americanus, assembly GCA_035590275.1. Lineage (NCBI taxonomy): Eukaryota > Metazoa > Chordata > Aves > Falconiformes > Falconidae > Ibycter > Ibycter americanus. The sequence continues at coordinate 77,839,157 of JAVJGI010000040.1, read as the reverse complement.
GTTCAGTTCAACCAGAGCACACAGGGTGTACTTACATCTCTCCTGATGAAGCTCTGGAGCTGCAGCTGAAACTAACTGATAATAGATGTGTATCTTTAGCCACACTGCATTGCACCTTTGGATTACAAGGCAGGCAGAGCTTGTAACACCTCTTAGATCACCAGGCACTGCTTAGCATGCAGTCATAAGATCTGCCTCCAGGCTGTACTTGATAGGACAGCCCTAAGAATGATTTGCAAATCTTTCTAGAGGTTTCCTTGTATCCAACACATAGGATCCATGTTGCCACTTACAGGTCATTTGAAATCAGGTTGATGTGAGGCTGTCTACAGAAATTATCTGCCTTCTTAACACCTTTGTTACCAGGGGTCCTTGCTGGAAGTGCAGCAGGATAGCTGGCAGCTGAGCAACTCCTCAAGGCAGGCAATCATGCCCTTACAGCACACACTAATCATGAGGCTCAGCCAAATTTACTTCTAGGAACCACTGGCGGTGTTACCTCAGTGTAAGCTCTTAAGAGCATCTTTAGAAAATGTGACAGAGGCACTTAACAGGTAGTTCTTCTGGTCTGGAGGTTTTTCCATTGCCACTATGTGCCTCCTGAACCTCAAGAACACATGGTACTGTGGGAAACAAAGGACCATTTGCGAAGGTACTTGGAAGAGAGATGTAAGCAGTAGTATCACCTATGACCACCAGGTCTGTTTCTGTATGGGCTTCTACAGCAACAAAAAAATAAGCAGAAGAGCTAGATAACAAATATTCTTAAGAGAAATATATATTTGACCAAGCAGCTCCCAGAAAAGTGCAAAGGTTGTTGGTTTTTTGTTTTTTGTGTTTAATGAGGGCATGCAAACTGATAGCTAGACACTCACTTTATAACAGCTCTGCTCTTTATAAACACAGACCTAGTTCTGCTTCAACACTGCATAAAATATGAGCACAACATACACAATATTCAGTTTGTTTTATTTTGGAACTAAACATAAGATTTTTTTTTCCCATTGATCTTTATATTTATCACACAGATTTGAGAGAAAAGAAACATGTAGTTCAATGTGTAGATAGGTGATCCACAGAAAACATGAACTGATACTGCATGATGAATAGTTGTATAAGCTACAGGTCAACCTTTGAGAGTCACTTTTTAATGCCGGGTTGTTCCAGGTCAGTTAAAGAAAAGCAGACCTCATTTTAAAGAAAGAATAACTTAGTTAACCAAGCTGAAAGTAGAAAATGAAGCACTGTTATGACCTTTCTAAGCAGCCCTTGCAGTGTAGTCCAGTGGACATTGTGTGCATTGTACTAACTAAAGCAAAATAACAGGTATCAAAATGCTCCAAAACATGAATTGTTTTTAAAAGTTAAGTTAACCTTTACAAAGTACATGCAAAATCAGAGCAGGAGCTGACATGTAAGTGAGATGTTGGACCAGCCATATGAAAACCCTATGACTACAGCATTAATATCTTTTCAAGCAGCCATGGAGATGTGCTAGACAAATGGAAATGAAAGCCTTAATTCAGGACTAAAAGACTTTTAGTCTCAACTGCATTGAAGAAAAAAAGTAAAAGAATGATTTCAAACAGTCAATAGGTAAGTGCCTCATGCTTATCATGCATAACGATCTGTTCAACAAATGCTGTAATTACATGCAGCAGAAAAGATAGTGAAAGACCTGCATGCTTAAGACAAAAGCATGTTTCTTTTCAAAGAAAAATTCAAGGCTGAAAGATCCATTTCAGCTAGAGATCATTCTTGAAGAGTGTCTATGTCCCTGGTCCAATTGTTACTGCTAGACACGAATGCTGTTCTTCAAATATTTAACTGCATTGTCCAACTTTTAAAGTAGCATAAGACAGTTTTACACTGTTAATTAATATACTTAAAAAGAAAAGGAACTATAATCCATTCATGCCCAGAGATTACCTTGTCATGAGTTCTGAAAGCAGACACAAAATTATTCATATAACTAATATATTCATATAAGTGGCACTTAAGATGAGACATGGTATGCTGAAAATATAAAACTTTCTTCTTCACTTCTCAACAGAATTAAGACACACCCTTTGTTTTCCTTGGTACATGGCATTTAGCTGAGATTTATTACGTAGAATTAACATAGCCAGCAATCCAGAACTCTTGCATTTCTTAAAAGGTGTTTGAAACGAACATACACACAGCATAATTTTAATAACAAAGTGCTTTGTAAAGCACAGGCTCCAGTGTTGTAAAGTGTGACCTTCTAGGGGAATGGGCTAGAGCTGATGAATTTATACAGAGACTGAAGTAGCTTGTTTCTGAAATAAATATAGTGGAACCCATATAACAAATACATTACCTGGTGAATTCCATTACCTGTACCAGCTATGCACTCCCCACATTCCGTCTCCAGCCTCCTGCAGCGTTTGCTTGACCATGGCACTGTTGACAGCCTGACAACTAACACGACTGGCCTCTTCTCTAGAAGGCAAACTGGCTGTGTTCCCACAGCAAACAATGGGAAGATGGCCATTTTCATAGGTGGCTAATCTTCATAAGGGTTGGGGTTTTGTTATTTCTTTTTATTTTCTGTAGCAAGTCTTTGATTCGCTGGCAACGAAAACTTTAGTTAGGACAAGCAAAGGCTCCCTAGTTAGCTACATGTTGATTTAAGAAACAATGCTATGAGCCCTCTTTCTTACAAGTTTTGTACATTAACATATTTTAAAAACTACATGCAAAAATGTAAGGAAAATGCTAAGTACATTCAAAATCATGTAAAATTTGACAGTGAAAGGCTCCTGTATTTAAGGAAAATCAGTAATTTGTGCTTAACTTTAAAGGATGGTGATTCAAGAATCAGGTTTATCCATGCAGTTATAACAAGAGCTTGCTTAATAGAAACAATCGAGGGGGGGGAAGTTGTATCATATTAGATGGTACAAGTTAAAACAGATGAGCACCTGTGTAAGTTGACTATCTGAGATGAAAGTATCTGAGAACTAAGTGATAATGTAATGGACATTTAACATAGTAAAGAATGTAAAGTGCTGTTTAGAAATGCCTGTTTTGAGAGCACAGAGAAAAATGGGACATTTTTCAAAAATTAAATGTATGCAAAAAAGTTAGCTTCAAAATTTTCTGGCAAAAACTTTTACAATGAATTTGCACTTTGAACACATACATTAACTACTGAGGTTTCTGCCAGTCAAAGAAAACATTCCTCATATTTGTGCTTCTGAAGCTCTCACAGCTTATCAGAAGGCAAATTTACAGTAAAATAACCTAAAGCAATAAATTCCTCCCAAGCTTTAAACATCCTGGCAGTTTATAGAGTCAGCACAGATGACAGAGTAATGAGCTTTGAAGAACTTAAGCTGGGGGTGGGGGTGGGGTGTGGGGAGAGAAGATTCATCATTTATCTTACAGTTTTGAGTGTGACTCTTTACTGATATCTCTTTTCTAATTAATAAAATTACACTGTTCCATTAAAGAGTAAGAAAAAGTTGTTGCCTTTGCTTTTTCTTGTACTGCAGTAAGACATTGATTCATTGATTACACTGGAACAAAACCCACTCATCAGGTATCCAATAAAAATTGCAGAGTAAGGAGGGTAAGGCACCCACTAGCTCATACATTTCCCAGCTCTGACAGGTAAACTGTCCTCACGGTTACTTAGGAATGGCCCCCCTTCCTATATAATATGTCAGAATTACTGTATTGAGAAGAAATGGGGGATGAAGCTAAAGAGATTTTGCTTACAAAGCAAGCTAATGAGTTTACCTCCAGAAGCGAAGGAGCTCTTGGGATCGCTAAGAAGTCAAGGCAAGCAGCAGCAGTGGTCCTCTGTTAGCAGGAAGCCCTGTGACACTCTCACACTGCAGCAGTTCTCCAAGCCTCCTGTTCTGTTTGATGCCAAATAAACACTGCAAAGGTCATTACCCCGCTCTACAATTCTGTGTCATTTAACAACAGGATAACAATGCTTGTTCTGATGATTCAGATGATGTTGACTGATGAGCAACAGACTGAGGAGGAACAGCAGAGCAGAGGGGGCTTTCTCGGGAAGTGAGAGATTTGGAGTATGAACTGCTGTAGAAAACAGTCATGAAGGGAACAGAAGGACCAGGAAGGCTTTTTTCCTGATATGTCAAATTTTATTTCTTCACTATTTTCTTTAAAAACAGTTACTGAAAACATGACTAACAGCAGACATTATGGAGCCAAAGAAGAAATGTGACTGATGTGAGACAATTTAGAAGATTTAAAGACAGTACAGCTTGGAAAGTGTGGCAATTATCAGAAAGAAAAAAAAAAAGTTATGTTGGCTATAACTGGATTTGAGTTAAATTTTTTAGATCTCTTTGCTAGAAAGACCACCTACCTTGAGAATAAGATTTCTGATGATAACTTTCACTTTAACTAGGCAAGTTTAAACCACATATATCAGTTTCTTCTTTTTGTGCTTGGCATGAAACAGTTATTTATGATACTATTACACATTGAAACTTCTCACTACCACACAGAACTGAGCAGTAAGAGAACATATTCCATACATAACAAAAGACTAAATCACTAGTCATGAGCCATAAGAATGCAGTCATAGAGCTTTTAGTTTTTGCTCCCAGAAACTTAAAAAATCAATAGAAACACTGTTTTTAAAGAGATAGCTATAGGTAACAGACAGCAAGAACAATGGAAATTATCTGCACCTTATTTTTAATAAGGGGTAGATGCAGAATGCAGTATACCATGTTTTCCAGCATCGACCTGCTACATTCGTATGCTGAGGTAGGGCAGTACTAATGAGAAACTCAAAACCTCATCCTGCTATGAACAGTAATCTTCTCTGTAATCTTACAAATATTATTTTCATTTAAATATTGGTGAAGAAATTGTCTTCTGAAACATAAAAATAAAAAGGAAAAAGAAAAGCAATGCTTGTGCTTTTAATATGCATGATATAAAATGTTAATTAGTTCAAAAGTTAAAGCTACTTTTCAGACTAAGATGTTTAATCTAAAATATTCATATTTATATTTTTAATAAAGTCATCTCTGTTCATTGTCAGGACTTTTGCTATTCTGAGAAAAAGTAGACAAAAATGCTAGTAGTTAAAGACTTGGTGTACAGGACAGCAGGTTAAAATGCAGCATATTTGGAATGAGGTTTTGTGTCACAGCTGTTGCAATGCACTGGATGGATTACAGGAGTAAGGGGAATCTAATATTTTGCCTTCTTTCTTCTACTTAAAATTTTCAGTATTTGAAAACAAAAAGAGCATGCTTTTAGTCTGCTTGTAGAATAAAGCTCACAGTATAATGATTTCATAACTTTATTTGGTGTTCATCAGCTCTGTTTCACTACATGTTCATAGATTGTGCAATGTCTTTGTGGGCAGTACTGATCCTGGAGGTACAAATGTTATTTGCTGTATTCTGATATATTTTAAGGAACGACCTGACTATATGTATGATTGTTTGGGTCCTTGTGTAATCATGGTAGTTAGGAACTGTAAATGCCACAGAGCTGCCTGAAAAACGCTACCTGAAGTCTTCTTAGAGGGCCAATACAGAAGGTATAATAGAGAAGCAAAGAAATGTTGCAATAATGACAATATGTGCAGCATCTCCATTTCTCAAAGACCAATGAACAACACAAAGAACAGCACTGAAAAGCAGTGCTAGCACCCTTGGTTTGGAGACTAAAAATAATGTAATACTCCTAACCACAGCCTGGGATCTCAAGTTCAGACTCCATGCCACAACCTGGTAAATATCTACAGGGATATCTTATAGTTCTTTATCTGTCATGGAAATCCAATTTTTTATTAAATAAACAGAATGTTTTTAACCTTTCTTACATACAAGTGAGTGTCAAATGTACTTTATGTTAGGAAGCTGTCACATGGTTGAAGTCTTAAAGCTATTTCTTTCTCTAGTAATAATAAGAAGCTTGTGTAAATTTTTATTTAACATTTTTATGTCATTCAACTCCATCTCTTACCATCTTGGTTCTCTTAAATTACCAGGTAACTCTGTTTCAGAAGAAAGTATACATATTCAATAGCTAGCAACTAAACTCCAGTCCAAGGTAAAATTTTCTCTCTCAACGGTTTAAATTGCCAACAGAACTCTCATTTAAACAAAAGAACAGTGATAACATAGAATAATTGAATACTTCATCACAATTATAAATTGCTTTACCAAGCCGTAAAATAAACTTCAGTAAACTGTCCATAAAATTAAGTTGTGCTTGCACTAAAAGATAATCTGTAATATGGCAGGAACAAAATTCATATTATCTAGCTGTTCCTGCCTGTCATCCTAGGGTGTAAAGCACAAATCCAAGTAACATGAGGTAATCAACACCAGGAAGATATGTCTGGCAGCAGTGAATATCTGGCATGTTAAAACATTTTTCAGATTAAAAGATGGGTATTTTGTGGAAGACGTAGTTAAGGCTAGAAACATTTCTCACTGATTACATATACTGCTTGCCTTTGGATTGCTCTGTTTTCAGATATATGAAAATGTAATTTTTTCCTTGATGATCCATTTCCAGGCTTGTGCTCCTTCCCCTGTGTTGTACATCAGGGAGACAGCAGTAACTCGCACTTTCAGGGCACTTAAACTCTGAATTACATACTTGGGTCTAGTGATCTTTGCAACTCTCTTACTTAATTTAATATTAAGAGTGCAGTTGTCCTGGTTCTCTTTCCATGTATATTATTTTGGGTACACAGGACCTTGCAGAAATACACAATAAAAACAATAATTATGTGCTTCTTTATTAATTATGCTCAGTAGAATAGGCACCACCACTGACAGAAAAAATAAGGTCAAGTTAGTTTTAAGTTAGCTATTTAAATCTGCTAGACTCGATCTAATATCAGTTTCCTCTACTTTCTAAATACCTCCTGGGGAAATAATTGTGATGAGTTACTTTGTTTTAGTACTCAAACCCATTTTGCTATTAAATTCGTCAGTTAATAAGCATCCTTAATTTTCACAGAAATTTACAATTTTCATATCCTCCATTTCACTGGCTGAAACTATCTATCCTGCAAATCAGATTAATGTTTGGTCTGAATGCTGTGGTTAATCACTTTTAGATTTTGTGACACAAAAAAGTCTGTGTTTAAATAGAGCTTGAAAAAAAGTCCAGGACCTTAATTTTAGTTTTATGAAAAAGGCCATCCTTTAAACCTACACACACCTGGCAGATATGTCACAAGGCAGTATGGTCTACATTTTGACCTTGTTCCCTAGTAAACACATGAATAATAAAACAGAGGGACAACAGATTAGGTACTGATTTAAATGCTAGTTATTACAAAGACTAGTAAAATATTACTAGCATTCACATTTTTTGTACTATATTATAAATGTCAATAGAAGGCTCAGTCACGTTAATTAAGACTTGTTACTGCCCTATGGCCAAGTATGACATCAGTTGTATAATCTACACATCCCCAAACATGTCCTTCATACTATGAGATGTCTGCATAAAATAGAGATAAAGAGGTCCAGTTTAGAAGGAGGAAATCCGCATACAAAAGACAAAGACAAAAACCTTTTATTGGAAGTTAGGGTTTTTTTTTTTAAAAAAAAAAAAGATGCATATTTGTGTCTGAAGCTACTAAGGACATTTTTGGCTATTAAATGCAAAACTAAGGCAGATACATGACTGCACAGTAAACACTGAAATACTCCAAGAGATGTGATAAATGCAATTTTATTATGACTATAATTTATCATAAAGCTAGCATCACAATATACAGTATTGATGTCCTCTCAATAGATGTGATGCAAAATCACCTGATGGGTTGTATTTGCTTACACATTGTAGTAACTGACAGTATAAACCTCTGTATCGACACATCCCACACTCTTGCCCTCCACTACAGTCTGATGCTAGCTTAGTCCAGTAAGACAGTCCGTTGTCTTCACCTACACATCTATTAACCTGCACTTTGGCTGCCACATCAGACATGCCCTTCTCCAGCTCCAGGCATCAGTTTTCGAACACAAACATCACTGCATATCCCTTCACATGCACAGCATCATTCGTTAACTGCTGGGTCACTAAACAGTGAAATTTGTTAATTTTGTAGTGGTCCAGCCTCACAGGAACCCTCAGCAGCTCTCTGGACCAAAGAGAATCTCTCTCTAGTTAAGACAATTCAAACATAATAATTTCATTAAGCTTATTTTCCTTTCCTCAAAGTACACACTTGGATGCTTCTAGCTCTACTTGAAACAATGCTACTATCTCCCCAGAAACCTGGTGAAGAGCACTTCACCTCTGGCACTACAACAGCTACACACGTTTGCTACTGCAAGGTCTGCACAAGGAAGGCTGCTGCTCTTACTCTTTCAGGAACATCACATTGTTAGCACTTGCTTTACACACACCCCGAGCACCGAAACAATATGCATACCATTAAGTAACATTCTTGACCTGTATCTCCAGTACCTTTGGGGGGGCAGGAAGGGGGAGGGAAGAAAAGAAAGAAAAAGCAGCAATTGCTGGTTCCACTGCAACTACAGAAGTAATAGATCACGTATCCTAGACACTAAAATGACCACTGGCCCAAGGCTGCGTTCTGCTTGGTTTCTGTATTATAAGGGGAAATGTGGGGGAAAACTTTCAGTTGTTAAATGGAAAGACAGAGGATTTATCATGTAAGTGTGTAGGAATTTCCGCACTGAGACACTTACTAGTGACCATGGCAGTGGTGAATCAGTGGGTAGAAATGTGAGTGCGAAACAAAAATTCATGATAAATACTGCCGTCAAGGCAGTTATTACAATTAATAATCATATATAAATCTTTTTAAGCATTCATGCTTTAAATATCTTTAAAATAAACTAAAAAAACCACCCTAACAACAAAATTACCAAAACCCCCGCGTTTCCTAAATTGGTAGTATTATTTTTTTAATATTTCAGTAGCTATTTTAGCTTTGTTCATCTCCAGAAGAAAACTAGTAAGGGACAGTATTTCCCAGGTCTGGTATATTCATTGTGTAGAATATTTAACGCATCTTCTACGACAGAACAGGGGTTTTACTAAATTTACTTCCTAGCTGTCCCTTCATCCTTTTCTGTCTTCCAGGACACAAAATTTTGTGAATAGCAGGTTTTAACTGAATACTGCCCATGTTTTCAATTGAAATTGTTACCTACTATATACACCCTAATATCACGGTTTCTTTGTGCCATTAATACAATATCTATGAATCCTATGGCCCAGCTGTATAACAAATGGACATTGGTGTATTTAAAATTACATTTTAACAGATTTTTGCAGCATCAACTGTCCTTTTCTCCCCTCTGCTTCTCAGTGTTCTTCCTCTACCGCTCTCCAGTGCAGAATCCAAATGAAGCAATAGCCTCTCTGAATCTCACCGTACAACATGCACACTGCCTCTGATACTCAGCAGACCACCTAGTTTTGCCTAGAAGACTACACACAAATTTAATCTAGTTTGGTTAGTGGTTTTATTGCTTAAAAGCAACTGTTTAATGCATTCAAGGTAAAAAGCACCATCTTTTTGAACAAATCCAGTCATCTCATATTATAGCAGCACACTGCTACAGACGTTCTTATGAGTAAGGTTGTGAATTAGTAGTTAACTAACTACTTTCCAGAGGGCTGCATCACAGACTTATTACTGTGGGGACATTTGTTTGTTCTGACTGAGCATGAATTAGCCTTTAAGTTGGGATGGCATGTAAGGAAAAAAAAAAAACAACTTTTAATCCTATAGCCCAAAGTATCCAGAGTTAATACTCAGTCTGGGAAGCATCCTTTCTCTAATTAACATGAAAATAAGTATTTTAGCTGATTTTTGATCCTGTAGGCACATCTCTTTTCCTTTACCCTTCAGACCCATATTCTTGTGAGTTAATTTCTTTTATATTTTCAGTGCTAGACAAGAAATCACTGCAGTTAGCTTTAAATAAGGCTGCATAAAAGAAAAGATAAATGGTTCTAGACAGCCATACTGCTTTGTGAAGTACTGAACTGTGCTATGGGCTGACATATCCTTAAAACTGCTGTTAAATCACGAAGGCTCAAAAGTCAGAACAGATTATTGAAATTTTCTTAAATGGTTCTTTGACACCATTTTTACTCGAGCCATTAGAATATACTGCAGTATAAGGAGACATTCAGAAGTGGGTTTGGGCATGAGATACATTACTGCTTGTCAAAGTATGCAATGGAGATCATAGTATGTATAGACTTTTCATATATTATATGATAGCTAATGGCTTCTTTGAAAGCATTTTACGATGTACTACATCAACCTATAAAGCAAAATATGGTTATGTATATTTGTAAAGTTATTAAATTAAATTTAAATATGAATCAAAATTAAATATTAATCTATTAATAAATTATTAGATACTTTGAACTATTGAGATGTTGACATGCATAGCTTTCTATTTAATTTTATAATAGTAGGGTACATAATTTCTTTGTTTTCCTGATTAAGTAACCTCAAAGTATCTGACAAATATTATTGTTTATTCATTATAGTCCTCTGGTATAAGCTATACCTGAATTTTCAGTTACCACTCTATATTCTACTTTGTGACCTGTGCACATCTGCTCTCTGTTTTACTGTTTACTGTACGAGTTACTATTTAAATCAGCCCTGGTCCATGTCCTCACATTCAATGCCCTGAGCCACTGCAACACTTCAGAAGAGTATTTTCCTTCTGATTACCTGTTGCCATAAGAACAAGCATGCTATTCTCATTTCTTGGGAGTGGGGCGTATATAATTTCCTAAGGTGATAAAGGAGACAGGCCAGTATACATACATGCTCTTTTCTTCCTTTGATTCCATGTATGGTCAAAAGCAGAAACCTTCAGAGTTTAGAATCCAAGCAAATCTTTTAGTCATTTAAGACACATTGACAGAACTGAGACACGTATCTACAATCATAAAATCTACCACCATAAAACCTACAAGTAGGAGAAAGCAGCATCCAAACTCAATTCTCAGAGCCTTCAGAGAGTTTTGAAGGCTAATTTGCTGATAGCTAGGTCCTTTCAAGGCACTTCTAACTAACAATAATTGAAATCTGAGCCATTACAATTATTATTTTTAAACAGTAAGATTTTTTTTTTCTCTTTAGCCATAGCTTTTCTAAACAGAGGAATGTTCATTTCCTTGAACTTGATGCTCACCAAGGTTTTTCTATATTAAAAAAAAAATACATTTACAGTTCATGTTCTTTTAAGAAGTTGTTGGATCAACATACCTAGGACTTCTGGTTTTACTGAATTCCTTCTAATTTATGCAGTAAAAGTTCAATTTCTTTTCAACAGACTTCAACTAAGCATCACAGCTTCAATTATTTAGCTAGAGTTGGTATGATCTCTACTTAGTAAACATCTTCAGCCTAATTTAAAAATGTAAAGTTGAAAATGGATGCAACTGAGAGGTGTTATAAGACATATAGGGGAAGAACTGAAAGAAACCAACAAGAAACAGCAATTGTTCATATACCACCTCAAACCATCAATTGCTCAAAGGCTATTCAGGAATTTTCCCTGACTGTGTCCTTACAGGACTGTGAGGAAGGGGAAACACTGTTTGTGCCCATCTACTTAGAGAAAATGCATAAATTTATAATGATTCCACAAAACATTCCACAGCTTGTCACAACCGCCCCAAATGTCTTCAATATAATATAGCAACTGCTTCTAAAATCACACACACAACGTATAACTGTATAAACTTGTCTTACTGCCTTTTGACTTAGGCAAAAAAAGCTACAACCACACCATCACCCTGAGAAACAGCATAGCACCATAACTCGGTATTATGTCACAAAAAACCCACAAACCAAACAACTAAATTCCCAATATCCCCTTGGGAAAACAAACAAACAACCCAAATAAACAAACAAAACCCCCAAAGCTTTTACACAGTTCTGTTTTTTACTTCATGAAGGAACAGAAACACTGCTATGATTTTCTTTCTCTCACAGTGGTTCATAAGGAGTTGAGTGCAAGAGAAAGGTTACACCCTTTCTTAATTGGAATTAAAGTTAATTAAATATTTAACTAGGAATTCTATTTCCTGACTACTCCCTATACTGGTGTAGGACTGTACACTTTGTCTGTTTCAAGCAGATGATGATAGTACCTCACTGACGTCAACGCTGTCACCCACTGTGACCCTGCCCTGTGGACAGAAGTGAGGCAAAAGGTTAGTACATTCAGCTGTTCAGCTGCAACATCATATGCTTTGCGACACAAACCAGTCACAGATATTCTCGGTTATGTCCAAATTATCTAGAGCTGATTGGCCTTCCAGTGCAGAGTCTCATTAGTCAAGTGTTTTCTCTTAAACAGAAAGGCTAACAGCTGACATTTGTCTGCTTTTTCCTTATTGAAACTATTAGCAGGATCTTTTCCCCCGACCTACAGAATAACTTTCATAAAGTGTCTGGGAATATAATATTTCAGGTTTCTCTGTCTGTAGCTAAAATTGGCCACTGGATACCAACAAATGTGAACGTAGACCAAATGGAGGGCTGATGATGCAATTATAACACAACTTTGCTTTAGAAAACAAGCTAAATCTCCTTCACCTTACTCCTTTTTCCCTTGGAAAGCCAACAGGAAAAAAACAACTATTGGCAACTATGACCAAATGTTTCTATTATTATTATTATCATCATCATCATCATCATTATTATCATTATTATTTTAGTATTACTTTTACTAATTGCATTTTACATAGTTTAAGAAGAAAAAAAACCCAACAAAACAAAAAGAACCCCACAAATTTCTCTCTTCCACGAATGTAATATAATAACCACAGATACTAACTCTAATCATCCACCTTTATAATCTCTGTATATTAAAAATATAAGCTCCCACTTAGTATATGTAATATACCTACACAAGTTCCTAAGTTTAGAAATACATAATTAGTGAGAGAAGGCCAAAGCTGTAACTGACAAAATCCACTTTCTAAGTGATCATAAATGTAGGTTAAAATCTTCTTTTGTTATCACCCCCATAGTGCAGTTGAGGATGTTTCCTTTAACAGCAAAAGATAATGGAACGTGTCACTTTTAATCTTAGTAGAAATTTAATTTATGATGATGAAATGCTAATAACAACTCATTGACTTCAAATACATGATAGACCCAAGCAAGTCTATTTAAATCCTGTTTTGACATAGATTTTTTTTTGATGCTAAACACCCATTAAACACCAATAGGATTAGAGCATTTTACACTTTGCAAGTGCTTTGAAAATCCCAACCTCTCTCACAGTACGTAATGTGTGATGTACTACCGGCAGTGTAAATTTAAGATTTTATTCTTTCAAATGGTGAGTTAATAGGAATCAAATAGGCAAGTACACTCAAAGGAAAATTTTAGTTTATTTCACTCCTCAGAAGAAAGGAGAGGTATTGCATACAGCAGATGAATTAATACTGAGTAGAACGTGTGAAGGTTTTTCACTGAAGAACCTGAAGCTGAAAAGGAATTTCCATAAGAGAACAAGGATTGATGGAGTCACTCACCCAAGGCTGCTGTGCCTTCAAGTATTCCAGACGCCCTTTAGGTGAATAGCAGGACCTTCAGCTGTTATTCCAGAAGGGCACACATCTTCTGCCAGCCCTGAGGAAATGTTTCAAATAGTCTGCTGTGAGAGTACACAAGGGAAAGAGCTGCTGCCATGAACTGGCATCTTTGACAAAAGTCAGCTGCAACAAGAGCCTGAGCCAAGAGAAGTAGGCAAAGAGGGACAGCTGGAGGCTGTAGGCACACCGGGGGTGGAGGCCTGGAAAAATGCTCTTGCTGCACCTACAGATCTGCAAGTTCAGAACAGGTTCAGTGCTCTGGGTGCTGATGAGGACAAACAAGACCTGTTAGGGGATTTATGAGAGCTGACTGAGCCCAAAACCTTTGTCTACGCAAAGATGAAGAGGCAAGTAATAATTACTGGAGGTTCTTTCCTGTGGGGATCAAGGCATCAGCCCAAGCTGGTGCCTCAGATTTGTTGCTTGGCCAGAACTAAGGTCCAGGATGCTGCAGAGGGACTCCTGAGGATTGTCTGACTCCATTGCTTTTCCGTTTGAGCACTGCTGATACTGCTGGGTGCAACCCAAAGTGTATTGAGAACAAGCACAAAACTCAGGGCAAAGGTAAAAGGCATGATGGGGCCCACATTGCGCCTACTCAAGCCTGTCACTGAGGGGGAAAGACCAGTGCAGGTCAACAACTGGCTGTGCACACCTGGCGTAGCAGTCAGGGCTTTGGCTGTGAGACCATCTCTGTACCCTTGCAGCAAAGACCACCAACATCTTAAGCTGTATTAATAAGGGTATATGTAGGGAACAGAGACAGTGGGTTGTTCGACATTGATAATGTGCAGCTGTGGCCTTGATTTGATGACATGCAGCTGTGATCCTGAAGCAAAGAGGTAAATAACTTTGAGGGAGTATGAGAAGAAACCCGGATGAGACAGAAACAATGGAGGAATGTGATCTCACCTCTAGAAGATAAGGAAACAGCGTGAACAGCAGAGAGCAGCCTATAGTGAACAGCGGCTGGGCGCGTGGACAGTTGAGTTTGACCAATAATAAAGCTTTTGGCAGCACGTGTACAGAGTATAAACTTATAAAAGCTGTAACTAACTAACAATAAAAGTCTTTGCTTCACAATCCTTGCAACGTCCGTGCCTCGTACGCCACAGGTATACCCAACAGGTGTAGGGCTGGACTGTCCCCTCTATTCAGTGGTTTTAAGACTGAATTTAATATTAAGTTTTGGGTTTCCAAGTACAAGAACGATATCAACATCTTGGCATGAGTCCAGCAGCAAACCAGTAAGGCGATTGAGGGCTGGAGAGTGACAAGTGGGGAGACTCTGAGAGAAGTGAGCCTGTTCAGTTTTTAGAAGAGAAACAGCAGGAAAGATCTACTGCTGTCTACAGCTATGTGATCAGAGGACAGAGAGATGATCAAGCTAGGTTCTTCTCAAAGATGCACAGCAATAGGATGAGAGGCAATGTGCACAAATCGGAACATGGGAAATTCTGATCAAGATATTAGAATTTTTTGTTTGTTTGTTTTAATGGTGGTGAAATACTAGAACATGTTGCCCAGAGCAATTGTGGAATCTTTGTCCCTGGCGACTGGCCTGTGCACAGCCTTGAGCAGCCTCATCTAATCAGACTTTCACTGAGCAGAGGGTTGGACTTCTGGAGGGTCATTCCTACCTCCATGATTATAAATGAATAATTAAGGGCACAAATAATGCCGCCCAAAAATGGTGAGCTTTTTCTACTGGTTATTAAAGGAATCTCATAAGGCTTGCGCAGAGGTTTTTATTATGGATACCTAGCATAAACTTAGCTGAATCCCAACCCCAATTTCTATTTTGCTACTGTTGGAAATCCATAGGCATTTGGGCACCTGAAAGCTTTAGTGGCTTTGGTATCTTACAGGCCTAACCCTTACTGAAAAAAGTTTCTGAGACATAAAGCTCCTTTTTACAGTCCTCCCGATATTTCTAATGTATAATAATTTTTTACCAAATCACTGTAGAAATTATTCATCATTTCAGTGATGAAGGAGAAAGCCAGCTTTTTTTCACCCCAACCTTAGGAGTAGTTACACCCCAATACCTAAAAGGTTGTCTCACTTTCTTGCTAGAAACAGTTACATAACTAATTCCTCTTCAAGCAAAACACCTTTGTGCTAAAGCCCTTGCTGGAATGCTTAAATTTTCATTCTGTGCCCTTGTCTCTTAATACTTATTCACATGAATAAAATCATTGACTCAGTTAACTTTTTTGAGTTAGTGACTTATTACCATGCTGGAATTCTTTAGTATTATGGTTACTTTATGTAATATCCTTCACAATACCCTTTTGAGATTTTTGAGATTGGTACTGTTCCACCTTAAGGTGCTTTAAGTACAGAATAACAGAAAGAAAAATGTGAGAACAACATAAGACAAGCAGAGGCAGGGGTGACTTTTTATTTTTCCTAAAAGCAAAATATACAGCTCTTGAGAAGGGGATTGACATTTACAGGACCATCATTTTTGGCAGTATTACCTCTGAGTAAAACTGTCCAACCTCCTATTAGAAAAATCAACTTTCACTTGCATATTATGGCCATCTTTCAGCTATATAACATTATAATATCTTATGCTGGGTATCTGCCTCAGACTAAGTTTCCTTGAATTTTTATGAATTTCTAAAAAAAAAATAATTAAGGTCCTAAAATGACTGGCTTAGAGGGTGACACTGTTTTTGACTACATAAAGTAGAATGCCATCCTTGATTCCTGTTTTGTCACTGAAACTAGTAAGAATTTAAGCACATGTTCCTCATAGGAATTTAAAATCTGATTCTATATGATGTAAAGTCTCAAGGCCTAATAACAGTCCCCAGAGTAATCACTTCCAAAAATGAAGCTAAGAAAAAACCTCAACTGTTCCACTATAGTAAAAAATTTTGTAGAGGACAAGAGACTGCATTTAAGATATGTTTTTCCAACTTGTAAGCGTAAGCCTAAATCTGGACTCATTAAAAGCTTTTTGTACAAGATGTGAAGCACAGTCTTCATTTTGGCAAATAAATGAATGCTAATATTTTCTTCTCAGCATTTCTTACCACCCAGCTAGCCAAACTGCACATGCTTTATCATCCCAGAGCCCACAGCTGTGCTCCAAACCAGGATCACAAGATGAAGCCAAGAGTTTCCTTACAAAATCCATTCACAGGTGGGACGTGGCTGCACATGGGTGCTGTGAGGAAATGACCCTGTCACCATACTTTCTTTATGAGACGGTAGGAGGAACAAGGGAAGAGAGCAGAAAAGAGACACTAATAGAAAACTGTGACAAAAAGAGTAAGACAACTGGGAAGTAGGATTGAATTAAAGACTGAATCAGAAGACTTGATCAAGAATTTGAACTAAGATAGATGCAAGAGACAAAGGTGAGAACTGAAGAAGAGGGATGACCAGTGATGCTGAAACACAGACAAGAAAGAGATGAGCTGCCTCCATGGAAACTGCAAGCAATAGCCTCTAGAGATTGGCTATAGAGCAAGGCCAGACCAAATGGACAAGGATCCCACAGTTAAGTGGAACAGGTTGTTTATGAAGAATATGAAGTACTACAGATTATGAGAGTGGGTCTATCAGTAGGTGAGAACAAGAGGATCGAGACTAGGAAAAGGTTGAGAAAAAGGAACCTGAGCAGGTAGAAAGAATTAAGCTATCCAGAAAAAGATGGTGGAGTGTTTTGTCAAGAAATCCCATTTTAAAGACATCTACTAGTGATGCATTCTTCTTTTACTGAGTGCCTGTCTTTTATAGAGAGAGGACTACATAGTATTAGGTGTTCTGAAGAACAATGTGCTCATCACCTCAGATTGGTCACTCACAATTATTGCATACTTTATTCCTGAAATGTCTCACAAATTGGTTACACAAAATATTTTTATATTTTTATCTTCAGTATCTCTGAGCTTCAATTCACACTCTCTAAGAACTGATTTAAAACACAGCACACCTCAGGCTAGCAGAAGTATTGATTCACTAAGACTGGTGAAAATATTATTGTGAGGCATAACACCCCCACCCCCAACTACTGATTCAAAGTGGTGTTTGAATAGCAAGACAGAAGAAAAAGTAATGTTGAACAGCTGCTCAGCTAAATGAGATCCTTGTATCCTATGTATGGTATCAGGCAGGTGGCCAGTAGAAAATACAGTCCATAGCCATAAAATTAAAACCTGTTTAATATTGTACAATGGATTTAAAAGAGCACATTAAGGTTGCACAAGCAAACTTAATCCTGGCATGTTCTAAAGCTTTGAATGCAGCTTTAATAATTTTCTTTATATAGTATATATGTGCAGAAGAGTAAAAACCTCATTCCATTTTATTTCATTTAGACTTGAGTCAGTCCGGCTCCAGGTGAGGGTTCTGTGCATGATGCTTCCCATTGTTCTACTTCAGATAGGTTTTCATGAAATATTTGCTTTGCATGTGAGTGAAACACATTTTCAAATTCTGTAATATTCTCCAGACAAACAATTTACTTTTGCAGGCAAACAAAAAAACCTAAGCTCCTTCTTGAAACTGTTCAGCATCTGTTATTTTCCTATTAGGAGACAACCCCAAACCTTCACTATTTAGATCACCAGAAACTGTCTTTAGTTTTTCAGGGTTACTTTATTCTCACCTATTTGTTGTGATGCTGATAATACCTTTTTCTTCAACTAGCTTTCCTTCCTCCCGATGCTGAATTCCACTCTGGGTATTGATGGATAGCAAAGTTATTCTGCTGAACCTTCATTTGGATAGGTTCAATAACCCAGGTTCCTTTAGACCCATCATAAAACAGCCTCTCCATACCATAATTAATCACTTATACCCATTGTTTGACCCTTCTCCCATCTAAATAAATGCCTTTCAAACCTAGGCCTGAGAACTGTAACAGTAAATACAAATATCATATTCATGCTTCACAGTGGCACAGTTTCAATGAGAAGAAGAGACTACGTCCTCTCCCTAGGACAGCAGATTTTAGCTTACTGTTAACGTCTTGAATCTGCAGGTTTCTCATAGTACAAGTGTTTTGCCCTTGCCACAAACTCCCTTCCCCCAGCTCTGTCCCCTGCCAGCTTTTCCATAAAGACCTAGGCAAAAGAATAAAGTTTTGAAAGAAGGTGGCCACTACTATGCTTCCCCTAGTACTCTGTGTCACGGGCTTAATGCTATCTGTATGAGAGATATGCTCCAAGATCAGGGACCAGATCAGGCCCATCAATGGTATGAGATAAAAGAAAAAGACAAACAAAAGTCTTTAAAGAACTAAATAACAATCAGACCTTAGGAGAAAAAAGAACTTTCAAGAGCCTCTCCTCCTTCTGCATGTGCTCAAAAGCAGGTCTCTGAGCATCCAGAGGGCATTACCATCAAAAAGAGAGGTGCTCAATGAGCAGAGCTTGAGCGAGCATTTCCGAAGTGCAGTTTGGACACTCCAATTCTGCCTACTCTGGGTGACTGAATTCCTCATTAGCTGGAGTTGAATTCTTTAATTTTTTCACGTCACGTCTCAAAGGCATGGATATAGAATATAGGCCCTGTAAGCAGAGCACATATGTGCTTTTCAGCTTTGGGTGATTACTTAAGCTGTGGGATAGCTATGCTTGTTTACAGTGTCTTATAAACTAGGCTTTGTACTATTGACAGGGGAATTCAGTACCTGCCAACCCACAATCTTTTCTAAGCATCCGAAGTGGGTTTGGGTTTTTATATTTTGTTTCTTTTTGGATTAGACAAACACAGACATTAATCTATTGGCAAGCTAGTCTGTTATGAGAAAGAGTCTAAAACTTGATTTGGTTTTTACAAACCTAAGTGCTTAACAAACCAAGTGACAGTTCCGGAACCAGGAGCAAAAATACTGTTATCAGCCAGGTGGAAAAAAACCTGTTAGGGACTGTCTTCCACAGGTTATTGACTAGAAACTACCTAAACCATCTGGTCTGACCTCACTGTTAAAGAGAAGAGCACATATCAGCAGCAAAAGCATTAGATACAACCTTCAGGGCCACTATAGATACGCACTTATGTACAGACAGAGACACACGTGGTTTTGTAATATCCTGCCAAAATATTCAAAGACAAGTCTGAATCACCATATTCACCAGCTCACAAGGCAGAGCAAACAGATGATTTTTAAGACCTCTACTCAAATAGGATACATAAAGGAATGTGGGCCAGATTACCTTTTATGCACGAACTGCTTTCATTCTCTTCAGTGATGCAAAAGCAGCTGCAAAATCAGTCTGATTAGCTGGTTAGCCATCTTAACAGCTGCTCTGTGACACTGAGGTGCTGTAAAGCAGCTGGAACCTACTGAAAGTGAATGTGGCTTTGTATTTCCAGGAGTCATAACCAAGTTAATCAGTGATAGGTGATTTGTTTCCTTAAAAAAAATGAATAAATTTAAAATAAAAAAGAAAACCCAAAGTATAAATTGACAGCAGCATTCTAAGTAGTCATAAGAAGATCCCTCTTTTCAAAAGGTATGTTTTAAAAAACAGAAATAAAAGGAGGGTTAACAAACAAATTTTGTGTAATTCTGACCCTTGTAATCCTCCAAACTAGCGAAAAACATTTCCATCTGGAACTATGGTCAGGGCTAACAGAGATAACAATAAGTAAACCTGCAGGATTCTATGCTGATTTCAAAGGGAGTAATGTGCAGAAATGTGTGGACTTACAAAAATTTAATTATACCAATCCTTCACTAGGATGATGAATTCCTGAATTTCCTGGTATAAAGGACTTGATTTATCAAGCAATATTTATTCTTTTTTTGACTGTTTCAACGATTTACAGACAGTGCTTATAGAAACTGAGTGTTAAAAATATTGCAATATTCCACTCATAAACAAATGCTACATGCTTTTTCTGGTGCTAGGAAATCATTCGGTTACTCATTCTATTTACATGTGTATGCACATCTTCTGGTGCATGTATAAGAAAATCAAATACGTAATGGATTCACGAGCAGGATTTTGACTCAGACCTAATAATTAATTTGTTTTACTCTAACAGCTTAGGACCCTGCTATTGAATATGGATTCTTATGTATTAAACACTACAAAAGTAGGCAACAAAGGGAAAGGCTAGCTGTGTATCAGTGTAATAAAGTTTGACATTAGCAAGGCAGAGAAGAAGCCACTAAATGGTGAAGTACTTGGAAATGTTTCACTAGAGCAGGAAAATACGCAACACAATGCACAGGATAAATAGTGTAGGTATTTGGTGTCAATTATCACCACAAATTTGTGTATCCTTTATCCATTCACATATCAAGCATTGCTGCCTGATAGTCAGAAAAAAGGTTGATTCATCTGGAGGTCCCCAAGCCTGTTCGTATCATTGAGATACTAGCAAAAAAAATTGACTGATGAAGGGCCTTCACCTTTCAGGTAGACTTCATTGAATAAAAATGATGAAAAATGATGCAAAACAGATTCCTTAAGTACCCTCAAGACATATGGAAACACAAGATAGACAGAATTATACATTTTCTTGATGTCATCTGTATGTTACTAGATAATTTTAACTAGCCTAGTAAGTCATTCTTCCATCAGTCCCTCAGCAAATTACTTTGTTCTGCATTACAGACAGAGATGCCATTTGGTAAGAATATCCATGTAGTACATACAACATCACAGATGATGATATATCGGCTGTCTGCAGCAAGAAGCAATCATTGCACAGTGACTAGAAAGCAGAATAATGTCCCTGTTCATGATGGGGCCTCAGAAGAGATGACAACCACTTGCTGTGCTACTACAGGACATTTGGAAGTAATGGCTGAAGAGACCATCAGTAAGAGATCAGTTGCATGAATGAGTGGTTGTGTCAGTGATTTTTTTAAAACACTCTTGCACTGCAACACAGGAATGCCTGAAGAAACAAGTGTCGGGAAGAAGGTGTGGTAAATAGGAAACCCAGAAATAAGATGAAGCACAATCTTGAAGAGATTCATCAAGCTAGATATGCAAAGGTCTCTAAGATTAAAAAGTCACTGAAGTGCAGAAGCCTAAAACTGGCAAGGCAGAAGTGCACTAACAGCTTGCAGGAGAGTCACTGCTTTTTTGAAGGTAACCAAAACCATTGCCAAACACCTGGCAGCTGATGTTAGACTTTACTCAGTGACTGGCTAATATCACATGGGTTTCTCCATGAGGGCACTGGTCACAAAAGACATCGCTGCCTTGGCAGTATTCAAGTTTAAAGTAGACATGTCCATGAAATTAGCTCAAAAAATAATAACCTGGAAAAAGGGACAACAGAAAAAAATGAATGGATAAACTACAAAGTCAAGGACTCAGAAGCATATTGGTTACTCCCAGTTGAAACATTTCTTACAGAAGTATGTACTGGGGATTCAAACTTTTCCTAAGTGATGCTGGCCTGGAGAAGCTGTTTGTTTCCCAAACACAACTGGACAGAAGAGGCACGACCTTTTCACCTTTGAAGTAAATAAAGCAGCTGAAATTGGGGTCCTTTTTGTTTTGTTTTTCTTTTGCATGCCACATAATAAAAAACTGCAAACTGCTTCCTTTCCAGAAATGCTTTGGATTTTACTACACTTGGCCTATGGGGTTCTTTTGAGACTGTGACTAGCTATTTTTTTTAACTTCCTGTATCTATGTAGTATTTTTTTACTTTCTTTTTTTTTTCATCTTCTTTTTTTTTTTTTCTTTTTCATTTCCAAGGCACTCCCTTATTATTAACTAACAAAGTCTAGTATTTCTGGTTAGAAACGGTTTCTGACCAGACCCATTGCTGGTTCTTCTGTTGTGACTCTTCTGTAACTAAGTGGACCAGCTGAAAAGATTAACAAAGTAATTTGGTAGACATTTGTTATGATTTGACAGGTATTGTGAGGAGTGCAAACAAGTCTGCTGGCTTAAAAGTACTTTATGTCAATATATCACACTGAAAACCAAACAAAACTCCCCAATCTATTAAATATAACTATTGGTTGTACTAAGAAGTCTGAATGAGCAAGTCAGTCTTTCACTAATTTTGTGACTGAGGATTGTTCATTTTCTTACAATTACCTGAAGGCTGTATCTAAAGTGAATTGGTTTTTGAGCAATGGCTCTGGGGGGAAAAAAAATTCATGGTTAGAATTCTTACATGTCTTTTACACTGGTCCTGGTATTTATCTGTAATACAGTACCCATGGTCATTTAATTCACAATCTGTACTGCCTGAGCTATACATGAGGCTGTGGACACTTACTGAGCAAGAAGAGCATCACTAGTATTTGACATAACTATTCAGAAAAGTTTAAATAAGACATAATGCTCATTTAAACAGAATGGTAAAGTACTGGCAAATCCAAAGCAGGCAAATACCACTTAATTTTTAATCACTGGTTGCTACATTTCATTTATGCCTGAGTGGCCATTGAGTTAATTACAATATTATAAACTCATAAGTAGTCCTTGTTCAGAAAAGGCATTGGGACATGCCCTGAAAAATGTGTTGCTAAACATAAGACTGTTTAGCCTGTGAAGCCTCAGCAGAAAAGACATTAATTTGTGAAAATGGGGCTCAGATTGCAATTATTTTCTGTCTTTCTTGATAAAGGTGACTTCCTTGAGACTCCTCTATCTTCATAATGTGCCTCAATTCAGTCATTATAATAATGCATTTCCAAATTGAAAGGATGTTGAATTCTCAACTAACCTCCTGCATTTGTAATCAAATGCATTATGATCCACTGTCTTAAGAGCATCTTGGTAAGATGCTGTGTACATGAACTATGAAAAGGGAAAGTCTATTAATGAATGATGCATACTTTAGATTTAAATCATTTGTGAACGTATTATAGTTTTGGGGGAAAATGGCTCATTTGGGTTTCTGTGTGTTCAGGATATAATGTAATGTGTTGAAACTGAAATTTTTCTGCATTTCTTCAAAGGAGGAAAGGACGAATCTTGTAAAAATGTCACAGTGTTATCTCTAGCTGTTTTCCTATTGAGATATATGAATTTAAAATAGTGTGAATTATATGGCTAAACATACACTTGAAGATTATTTAAGGACACTGTCTTGGCTGCAGCAAATGTGCTAATCTAGTTTTTAAAGACTAGTAGAAACATATTTCTAGCTTCAGAAGGTAACTTCATACTGATCAGGCAAACCAGGGTCAGCTACAATCAGATTTTCAACCAACCCTCTTCCTGCTTAGTCTAAGAGCATTCAAAACCTACTGAGCCCACTTCATACTGGAACAAAACAAAGAGAGGGATTTTCTACCTGCGACATAAAAAGAAAATTTTGTGAAGCGCAAGTAATGAGAAACAACATTAGACCAATTCAGTGGTGCATAAATTGATTGCACTTGAGTGACAGACAACATGGGTAGCACATGGCTGGCATGTGTAGAACATGAGAAGGAGTCAACTGGTCTGTAAGTGTGAGTCAAAAACAAGGCTAGGCTTTGTAACCCATTAGCAAACTGATACAATGGCAGATAAAAAACGAGAAAAGCTGAACTTTCATGTTAATGTCTGAAAATTTTGATTCTGTCACTCTATTGTTTGCTAGCAGTATGCCATTATTGTGTTTTTCTCTTTTCCATTCTGCCCAAGGAAACTTGAGTGATAACTAAGTACTGAGTCAAATTCATGGCTGATAAAATTAAGGACCAACATAACAAGGCAGAGCTTGGAGGGAAGCCTTACAGAAAATATATTTAAGTTACAAAGTCAAGGCACTCCAAACTTCATAAAAGAGACCATGGTAAATCCCAGGTGTTCCCTTTTCTTCTATTATTCATGGTAGGTACATAAAACAGGTGATAGATGTATTTTCTTTTACTGGATTTTAATATGTCAAACAGAAGATTTAGCCTCTAAACTAAGAAAACAAGACTGTATCTGCCAGGTTATGTGACAAAGCTCAGGTGGGCACCCACAAAGGAGCCTAGAGGGACAGCAGGAGAGGAGAGTCCAAATAATCCCCTGCCAGGCAACTCCCTGGTCCATCACAGGGGCCATCAGCCCAGCAAAGGCCCATCCGCACAAGCCCAGAGGAGCACAGCAACACACAGCGGCAGGTGGGAACCCAAAGGAAGGACTTCTGAGGAACAGCAGCCTTGTTCAGCCCCTCCCTGGGTTCCCAGTTGAGCTGTCAGCCCCAGTCTGGGCGTGAAGCCCATCCCATCAGTCAAGGGGAGCAGCTGTCCAGTTACTTTTTGGACTAAGGGGAGTTGCTGCCTGGGGGTGGGGCATATTATGGGGTGCAGGGCAAAAGCAGTTTGGGATCGCACAGGACTTATGGGATATTTAGGGGAGGAACCAAAGACAGAGCTGGGAGGGGGCTAGGTGATTAGTGAAGAGACAAGAGTGAGGAAACACAGGAATATGGGGATGAAAAGGGCCAGTCACATGTAGATAATTGGTTAGTCAGCACGCTTGCCTGGCCATGCCCTTCACATGACCAGCGCAGCCTGTCCTGTCTTCGTGTTAAATTCTTTTCTAACTCTTTCCTGGGTGCATGTGTGTGCTTATGGGATGTGAGTTCATCAGCTGAGGTCAGACCACGGGTGGGAGGACCTGCAGGGTGCTTGCCACTGGAGCAAGTGCGGGTGTGCAAGTGAATGTGTGATGGCTAATGAAGGTCAACCTGGATGACCTGGTGAGCAGGTAGAATGGCCTGGGAGCAAAGCAGGGGTGAGTGGGTCTCTAAGGGCAGCTCTGGATGTGAGAGCACATGCATACCTCGAAGGGCAAGTGCACAGCAGCGTTGGCCATTGGGACCAGGGGAGTCCAGGCCAGCTGTATGTGTGTGAGAGTCTGTACCAGCAACTGGAGTAGGTCTCTGCCCTCAGGGACTTGTATGTCCAGGTGACAGCACCTGGGAAGGCTGGGATCTCACGGCCAGCTAGTAGACTGAGTGTCTGAGCCCAGATACTGCAGGGATCTACCTTGTACATATGCATATATATATTCTCACTAGCAGACCTCCATCCTCCCCAGCCAGAGGCAAGCAGGATGAGACCATTAGTGCTGTCTGTGTTCATTTGTGCGCTCTGAGAGTCTTGTCTGTGTTCTGTGTGGCCAACCATATGTATCTGTATATATGTAGTACATATGTGTGCTTTTGTGTGTGTGCTTGCTGGGAACACATCTTCAGCCTTGCTACAGGCTGAACCTGGGGATGTGGAGAAGCAGCAGCCTTACCCCTCTCAGGCTGCTAGGTCTGGCGTGGTATGTTTTCCTCTATCAGTAGCAAATGGTATGGTGTGGAAAAGGAATATTTTCTGGAACATAGGCTAACACAGTCATGAGTATATATTGATTCAAAATTCAAGACCTGCTGAATGTTATTTTACATGAGACAAAAAATGTAGAGATATTAGACGGAAATGTCTGTGGTACATAATGACTATCTCATTAAGATATTAATTCCATGAAAGAAACTCTGTGTGATGGAGATAACATACTTTACTTTGTCAGACAGCAACACTGGAATATATACAACAACAAACAACTGCTTGTTTATAGAGCTACAGCAAGGTGTATTTACAAAGTAATGTATAAGGATACCACACTACTGTTTAGAAGATGCATCCAAAGCAAATCTCAGTGTGAAAATACTTAAATATCCATGCACTGGATAAATGTTTTCTTCCAATTGTTATTCACACCAATAAAAGTATCTTTCTATGTCTTTTACATAATTAGAATAACTGAGATTTTCAGATGATAAAAATATCATTGATAAGAGAAGATATTTCAATGTAACATACAGACAGCAGAAGAAATCTTTGCATTAATTTAACTTGACAAAGTTTCTGTCAGCATTCTTACATAAAGGCAAAAGAGAGAGGGAAACAACTACTGAATGACTCCTGAAAAAAGGTTCTTGAAATCTCATTAATGAAAGAAAAGCTATATAATGGACATTAAAAATGTGAGGAAAGTTGTCACAGATGAGGAAAAACCCCAACAGACTGTAGCAAGGAAACCCAAAGTAGAAGATCTTTCCTTTTAAGTTATAAGTAATTAATACTTAAGCAATAAAACTTGGCAACTGTTATGATCTTCAATATTTCCAAGTCAATGGCTAATAAGTAAAGAATATATTTTCTTCTTTTTTTTTATCTTCTATTTCTCTTCTCTTTCAGTCTTCTACAAGGTTCTGGTTTCTGTGCAGACTTTTCACTACCCTCTATTAACTAATTTTGATTCAGAATATAAACTCTAGGTTAAACAGTAGACCATAAGAGATAACAATGAAAACATCCCTGTGAAAGAGAGGACTAAATCCTGCAGAGCTGCTTCTTGAGTAGAAAGGTCTGAAACAGCCACAGATTGATGAAAGGGAATCCTGGCACTGAACTGCAATGTTTTTATCATAGCATTTCACTGAAGCATAACCAGTGCCTTGAAATACTGCAACGCAGCATGTGACTCTCCTTCAAGCTGTTTTGTCTTTCACCATTTTATCCCCCTGATGTGTCCTACACATTTCTTACTCCTGAGGAGAAATGTGAGCTTTCCCACACCCCTATTGCCACTGGTAGCTTTGAAATGAATGAAGGGAGGTGGATGGCAGCAACCCTGCCCTATGGGTGGACATTCTCCACTGCATGAGTTTCTGTGTCAGGCATGACACGGTTAACTCCTGCAACACCACTTTCCTTAGCCTTTTCTACTTTACCATTTTTATAATGCTCTCCAAGTTTCCTCACCAGCATCACAACCGAATACAGAGAAATGAAGTTATAGCTCCAAGGTTTTCTAAGAAATGGTAGGAAACTAGTTAACAGCATGAACAGCCACTTGTTCAGTATCCCATAAAGCTATGAACAGCTTTGATGACTGGAAGAGCGACGGATATATTAGACATTTTATATGATAACTGAAAATAAAATTCCAGCACCTATGATAAAAAAAAAAAAATAAAAAAAAATTCTACAACAAATATTTAAGCTAATCCATAAAATGCACTTGGTGAATCAGTTTGCTGCTGCCAGAAGGTATTGGAATATTAATTCAAGAATTAGGAAAAGAGCAGCTAAACCATGCAGTTTTCAGTGAGATATTTACATGGCTGACATGCGTTGACTAATCAGATTGTACCATTTCTGTAAGCTAGCTTCAAATGGTTTCCAGAAACGAACACCAAAGAGGTTGTCAAATACTTACAAGTAGAGTTAAGCATCTTGTATTTCAAAATAACCTGCGTATAAGTGCTCCATTAAAACAAAGACACAAGAAGGGTGGAGGAAAGATGCTTTTTTCTGCATACAGCTAGGGTAATACAACAGACCTTTAAGCAGGATAACATTAAGGAAAAGAAGCACAGCAGTGTCTTGGCAACATTCTTAGTTATAAGCCTAAATAACCATTCATTCAAAATGTCACGGTTATTAAAACAATAGTAAAGCAGCTTAACTGATGTGAATAAACAGGAAAAAAAATTGCTGCCATTAAATCTTTTATTTGCACCTCTATGCATCGCATTGTGTCAAAAGGATTATCTGCAAAGAAGTTAATGCTCACTTTTCTTCCTAAAACATGCAGTCTTACTACAGCTAATACACAGAGATATCCTCATAATAGCTTCTTAATATTGATGTGTCTGGTGAGGGATAACTTTGGGGCATTAGTTCTGTCGTATCTAAGTAGAGTTGGGACCTTCAAGGAACAAGGTCCTTGTTACATTTGAAATAAGGCCTTCTCTCATAATACTGTATCACCAGAATCGAGAAATCAAGAAAGATGATGTCCAAATGAAACATTCATGGAGACATAACACTTTTATTCTGAGAAACCCTATTCCATTGCTGGAAGTGAGCCATTTTAGCTGTCCATCTTAGGCTGGAAGATGATGCTTGTAGAAGAACCAGTGGGACTGATTTGGCTGTACCTTACTTAACAGTGGAAATCAAAACAGACCTCGGTGTGCTTCCTGGCTGAAAGTCCAATTGTCCAAAGGTATGTCCCCTGACACCACCTAAATCATCTGGACTTGAGGCACAGCCAAAATTAATTGCATCATAACTGCGTGCCACCCCGGGTTTCTGACCCCAGGATCACAGGGGTGGTGGAAGAGGTCTCTGCTAAAATTAGAAAAGGGAAAACTTAACCCTTGTTTAAAGGTGTTATGAGGCTCACTAAGCGTTCAGGGAGCACAGGTAAGGACTGATTTGAAGATCTTTCTCAAAGACTTATGTTCTAAGCCCAATCAAGAAATTTAATCTTGAATTTCAATGAAAGAAAGCAAATGAGAAAAACCTTTGGAAAGCTGAAACCCAAAACTTTCGGAATAATCCTTACTCTGGTAATATGTATTTTCTTTTCTTAAATATGTGCAATTAATCTTTTCCACCTCAGATTTGCTTTTTCACCCTGAAACTGGACCATTAAAATTTTCCTCTATTATCTTCAGATAGGAAATAACCTTCCTCCAGGTAAATAAAAGCACCTTGACAAGAACTTAGTAGAACTTACTCCTAAAAGCCTGTGAACAAAGTACACATTTAACTTGTGCTGAAAGTAAGGACAAAGGAGTTCAAACACACCCTGGCATTTCTAGCAAAGAATCTGGTCTAGGTTTCACAGAATGTAGTATTAGCATATATAGATATATGTCCTCTGGGATGAGCATATCACAGGCTTAACAATATTAGTTCAAGCTTCCCACTCTCATATAAGCATTTTTCTCTATTCTAATCTGTGGATGACCACCCAAAATCTACACACATTACATACTTACAAAAAAAAAATCATAACCAGCAGCCCTACCCACCATTTTTATTATGAACTTCATTATACACCAAGAAAAATGGTGTAAACCATCAACAATATTGATAGTAGTTTGGATATTATGCACGTAAAACCAAACATACTTTTAAGGAAACTTATTAACAACAGAAGTGATAGGTTATAAGGTTATTTAATACTTAAAAGTTGAGACAGACAAGAAATATTAATTTACATCTGAGAATATAGGGTCAGATTAGGACACTGGTGTCTGTTAACTTGTGCTCTCTGCAATCTAGATCCCAAATTTATTTTCTTTCTTAACTGTTTTAGCCTTTTTAGTAGTGAAAATATTGAAAATTAATTCAAGAATCAAGAAAACACCTTCTTGAAAGACATAAATTTCTGAGAGTTTAACTTGGAATAATCAAAGACTAAATTTTCAAGTTTTACAAGTTTCTAGGATAAAACAAAACCCCCACTTCTACAGAATGCCAAATACGGTCCAATAAAATGAATGTCATATTTCTTCTTCTTCCTCTTCTTCCTCTTCTTCCTCTTCTTCTTCTTCTTCTTCTTCTTCTTCTTCTTCTCCTCCTCCTCTTCCTCCTCCTCCTCCTCCTCCACTTTCTCCTCCTCCACCACCATTGTCATCATCATCATCATCAAAAAATAATATCTGTATATGGGGAGGGATTGTAAAATTTGAAAACTAAGGGCAATGAATGTGTACCTGTGTGTAGTTGCATCATTTGTTGCTTTGTATTTCAAATTTAGCTGACAGAGGAAACAGATAGACAAACATTTAAGAACACATATTGAGTGAGAATTTTTTTCCCCTGAAGCTGTGTTGTTCAGTTATAGATTGAATAGCATAAAAGTAAGGAACAGACAATGGGTAGGACTTCAGATTAGATGTTCCTAGCTTCTAGATTTGTAGGTCCAATTTTTCAGACATTGGCATCCACCAGTACTGATCAAGAATAACAGAACTGGCTAATAATAACAATAATAACAGAACTGAGCATTGGTACAAAGAAAGTTCCTAGACTGCTTGTTAGATAATGACTCACTTTCCAAAATGCTGAGTGCCTAGTAAGTAATGTCAAAAATCAATCCAAGCTGCTAAGATCCCTCACTGAAAAACTAAAGTAAAAACTAATGGGTCACTTTCTATAGATATTAAATATAAAAATAAAATCTATTTGACTACCTTTAAAAAATGTAAACCTTAGCATGAAATTTTTCCTTCCTTCTAGCTTGATATTTTGTATATTTCTGGCTAAGCCCCTTTATGTGACATTTGCTTTCATCAAGACATAGATGTATTCATAATGCAGATAGAATTGTAATGACAGCACTTTCAAATGCTGAAGACTGTCTACCTATGTAATCTCTGTTTTTCTATGAATTAGCTCAGGCAGTTTTTCCTAGTCCACGTTCTGAGCCTGGCCAAATATTGGGAAAACAGAAATGTTACATTACATTTAAATTTGGAAAGACAGGTGGAGTTTTTGTATTGGCCACCTACTGAAATCTAGCACAGCAAAACCAACTGCTTCTTCTGGTAGCTGTAAGGTAACTGCTGAGTAAGTTGAAGGGGAAAAAAAGGCACAAAGCGTAAGCTGTAAATGATTTTAGTATTGTGTTTTCTGTAATTGCTGACATTCCTTGTTTACTGGGGCAGAAGTATGGAGAACCCAAAACAGACTTAGTCCAGACAAGAACACACTTTATATTTGAAATAACAGCATTTGGAAAATTGTTTTCATGCCAAATTGGGAAAAAGCTACTATTTCAGCATATTCTAAAAAAAAAAGACAAAATGCCTTTACCATTCTTGTCGCTTATTCTGGGCTTTTTTAGTAGAGGAAATCAGCTTTATTCTGAGTTTCAAATGTATTTCATCACCATCTTGAGCTGCTATGGTCATCAAGGATATATCTACATGTGACCTATATGTATGATTCCATTGTTTTCAGTTTGTGTGTTCCACCTTGTCTAGATGAGTCTCATGAAACTAGTGATTCATATAGCAGAACAAATGTACAACAGAGACTCAGTTCTACAGACTTCAACACAGGCAAAAATTATATCTAACCGATAGATATTTAACCTAACATTTCTGGCAGCTTCTCCATTTTCTTCTTCCCCATTACACCCATGGTCTCATAGGAAATCTGACTAACAGTAAACCAAGGGTTCTTTTACATCACCTGTACCTTAAGGCAAGATTAATGATACCAAAGTCATTTTTGACAAATGGTGATGTAGCATGTTCTTTGAAATATCTGATAAAGACACTGTAATCTTTAAATAATCTATTTGAACACTTAATAATCTCTGACATTTTCCTGAATGCCTAACTTAAGTTCTCTTACTGCAATTACTTTTGTCCTAAAGATTTGGATAACTGATTACTGCCTTTGTCTTTAAAAATTCTTTAACTTTTGGCAGACTACCATTATATGTCCTCTGGATTCTTTTCTCCAGTTAAGACATTCCCTGCTTTTTAACATTTTCCCCACCAGCTGCATTTTCTAGACTTATGAAGTCACTCAGAAGTATTATACTTTCATCCTCTGAGATACAGCCATTTGGCTATTTCCCAAAATGTGCTGACTAAAATGGGATCAAGTTCTCCTTGAGTTTTACAATATCAGATAGAGAACTTCTTGCAACTGACAAACAATACTGTTATTCATCCGTCCTAGGATAATATCTTTTTTTATTGTTTGGGTTTTTTGTTTATGAAAGTACCACAGTGCTGAGCATTATGCAGCTTGTGACTCATGAAAGTACTGGATGCAGCTGATCATTCTTTTATAAGTTTAGAGTTGCATTTAACACTGAATATATTTCAATCTTTCAGTGTGGAAGGCATCAGCCAGTTCCCGTGAAAGAAGTGAAACCTCTAAGATCATGCTCTCTGTAAGTATGAGCTCACAGGTCCCTAGTAGGTATTTAATTTACTGACCATCATGAAGCAAATTTTGCAGAAGGGTAAAAATTTTAAAGCTATTTATGTTCTTACAAGTGTCATGCAAGTATGTAGCTAAGTAGAAACAAAAGAAGGTAGAAGTACTATAATTGCAAAAATATTTTACCATGACCTCTCATGATATTAGACATCAGTGAATCTAACCATACCAGACGTCATCACCCTTCCACCCACAATTCTCAACTGCAGAACTGCTTCAATGTTTTGAACAGCCAGACAAGACACATGAAAAAACAGATCCAGTTAGTTCTGGTACCCACTGATTTAATATTTACTTGCAAGATTAAGATTCTAATAATTTTGGATCTTTTTATGTGGAGCTTTGTGGACAATGGAATGAATTACTTTCAAATATATGATTTCTAAGTCTGACTAGGATGGAGTTAATTTTCTTCATAGTTTTCTTGCTGTTGCTCTTCCTATTCTCTCCCCCATCCTGCTGAAACATTAGCAGCTTACCAGGGTTATCCCACAGCACTACTACATCTATGAATCTTAAATGCTCTCTGGAGAAATTTATTTTTAAGATCTTGGGAACAATTAATTGATTTTTGGTACCTGTCATATTGCAAATATTTTTGTTGACAATCACATCTCTCTAACTTACATCAATTTGAATTGTATTTGTGTGTTATCTCTTGCCACTGTGCCTTTACTCCAAGGGCTATTTAAGGTCTCCCTATTTGACTTATTTTATAAAGTTTATTCTGTGTTGGAAAGTTCTGTGGGATTCTATGCCATGTATAAGGGACACTATATAAACTTAATCCACAGAGAATGGGAAATCAATGTTTGCATCATTAAGCTGAAGTTGTAAACACAGAACTTTAATAAGAATGTGAAATAACAGTGGATACAGGTGAATAAGGACATAAATACTTAGAGCTGGCTGCTGTATGTATGGTATTTTTTTAAGAAAGAAGAAATGTAAATATTAATCTTTGCATCATTATTTCATCCCCTCCTTTAAATAAACAAAATCCCTGGGAATTTTAAGAACACCATTATTCAGAATGCTAGAAACTAAAAAAGAAAACCAGAATATTTTGCAAATATTGAACTGTTATTAATCAAGCAGCTTCCCCCACCTTATAATGGGATATTGTTATGATCTTACTCTTTAAAATATAGAGCCCCATTGTAAAAGATTAATGCCTAGCTTATTCCTGATATGAGCATATGCAAAGTAGAGGACTTCTATCAACCATTTCTTAGGATGAATCTTTTCTAAGCCTAAAACTGTATTACACACAAAACCAGTAACAAAATATTGCAACTATAATGTAGAAAGATCAACTGCTAGGAAATGAGATCTTTCTGGGTCAGGGATAATGCCCTTGCTAAGACAGAAGAGGGTAAAACAATTGCGTTGAAATTATTTGTTGACTGATTATGCCCTACGTTATTAAAAAAAAAAACCATATGCAACACATTGCTACTGATACCGAATGGAAATAAAAGTGTGAGGCTAAAAAATATTGGGGGTTATTTGATCTTTTAACCTTTTTTTTTTTCCCCTTCCCAGTATTACCAAAATGAACAATGATTAAGGGCTGCCTATGTCAGAGTACTATTAGTACAAAAACCAATTCAAAAGAAACTTTTTAAAAAACTGCTCCATTGTACGTCAGAATATGAAAATAATTTCTTCCTTCACTAACTTGGATTCACTGATACACCTTTAATACCTTTCTTTTTTCCCCCTAAATCCCCTATTAAAATATAGCTGTTCAGGCTTTATGACAAAAAAGTCAATATGTCTCTCAACAATGAATTTGAAATATCCCACTAGTGGTTAACTCGGGGTGCTGGTGTGTCAGCTAACATCATGTTTAGTGCCATGCACAGTAAGATTTTTATAGGCCTGTAGCAACACTCGTATTTATTTCCATTTAAGTACATTTTGAATTAAACTCTCATCCATTTTCTCCATGCTTGCCACTCACTGAAATACTTGGCAGATCTGTGTTTAAAACTTCTGTCCTTACACTATTGTAAAGCACTAGTGTTTCCCTGGTTTCCTCTAGCATATAATATAAAGAAATAACTCTGATACATGGCACTCTATAAAAGCACATTGAGCTACTGAAAGTCTTTCCCATTTGGCAGTTAGTCTTTAAAAGCTAAATCCTACTAATAACTTAACTATATATTAAGGGATGCAGTGTGTGATTTTTAGGTACCTACATCCTTCACTTGTCTAGACCTCAGCATTAGGTGTAGAGTCCTAGGCAGGGGTCCTACTCACAGAGACACTCGACATCTCCCCATTTATTCAGGAGTCAGAGCCCTTTATTTAGCATATTTAAAACTATTCCCTCTCATATTCCCTCTCACATGATAGTCTCCAAAGTGCGCATAATCCAATCCCAGAAAAAAAGCAAGGTTTGGTCCAGTCTTACTCATTCTCACTGAATGCCTAGCACTTTCTGCTGATAAGATGTGTGTATCCAGTAGAACCACCGGTATTACGTATTTAAATAGATGTCGGCCTTCTGAATCTAGTCCTGTCCACACAACTACACAGCTTCAGAGAGGAAAAGTGCCCTTTGCCTAGCTCCATACCCAGGTTGTTTGGCTCTTTTCTAACAAGTAGGAAACGTAAGTTTAAAGTCTTGCTGCTGAAGCATAAAATTAAGTAAGAATTTTTGCAAATACTTAAGCTTAGATGTAAATGCATGATCTTTTTTTGAATAACTGTGCTTTAACAAGTTTGGGAAACCATGCATGCATATGGGAAAGCTTCCACGATAATAATTAGTATTTTGTGCATCAGTACTATCAGCTTACACTAGCATATAATTTAGCATGGCGTAGTGTACGTAGTACAGCACAGTGTAGTGTAATCTAGCCTAGTCTAGCAATAGAATCAAGTGTTCATTCTCTAGGAAAATATTAAACTTAAAGAAAAAAGGCATATACTGGCAAACTCTGTATTGTTTACTGTCAGCAGATGCTATTTTTTTTCTGATACTCAGGGCAAATTAAGCATACAGTGATGGTCTCTCACCTATTTAGTTATAGGGGAATAACAGCTGTACTCACTGATCTAGCTAATGAAGCAAATGAGCAGTAAAAAAGTTATGGTCTCAGCTTTATCTGGACCACTCATTGAAATACACAGACAAATATTGTTGAAATTACCTATAGTCACTGCAGTTACATAATTTTGAAGCATAATTAATTAATTATGAAAGATTTAGTTTGGATTCCAGAACTTTAGCATATGGAGCAAACTCAGCACAACCACACACTGTAGGACAAGACTAAATTATATTTTCAGGAGAGCTTTGAATGGCAGCAAATTTGGAGTGACACAAATAGATAAACACACACAGAAAATACATGCAAACAGGCATGCTCCAATCATGTGCAAAAATGGTTTCTTGAAAAAAAGAAACTTCTGCCTGTTCCCACTTCAAGATTTCAAATTATAATTGGGTACTTCTCTTTACAACACCTGGCAGAGGCTTGGTAAATGTAGTATTTTATTCTTTTTTCAGGCTAGGTGAAATGAGGGGGTTATACGGAAGGAGAGTAGAAGGCAGGAAATGCAAAATATTCTCTTAAGTAAAAACTATCTTGCTGGAAAACCAGAAGCAGAATGATTGAAGATTCTAATAACTAGCTCCTCTATAACTGGTGCTTTTTTCTTTTTTTAAAATTTCAGTTGAAGACTCTAGTATGGCACCCTCAAAAAACCACAAATAGATGAACAAATAGATTTCTACAGTAAGAAAGCCATTTAGGATCTCTCTATAGTCAATGGAAAAGAATACTTTCAGAGAGTAAACCATCCCACCCTAAGAGTTCGAGAGGTGATACCTCTTCCAAAGCAATTCATCCTGTCTGACACTGACCAGTGACTGTCCAGGGCACTTGAACTGAAAGGTTAAACTAAGTGTCTAACTTTTAGTTATTTTAAGGTGGGTAAAATATATCCCATTCTGAGGTTCTGTGGAAAAAATTATCTGTAACAATTAGGAAAGTGACTAGCTTCTATCAGTCAAGGTTTCTTGCTCAGGCTTTCTAATAAACATTTCTGATAAGCCATCCATCTTCAGATGCATGAGTGATCCTTTAGAGGTGCTAATTTTTTTTCAGTTAACTAGTGGGGGCGCATAGACAATTAGCTTAAAGGAAATGACACCTCTGAGTGGCTAAATGCAGGTGAAAGGAACTCAATTTCAAGTCATCTTAGGACAATAATCCCTTTAAAACTTATGGTGGTGTAATTATCAGAGGAGTTAAATTTCATATCTTCATTTCATCGTGTGGTTTTTGAGTATCATCACCATTCTTTGCATTATTTCTTTCTGTTGAACATAATGGGAGGTAGATACTAGCTGAATCTGTCATTTTGCAGGCATTACTGTTTTGTTTTTTTCTTCCAAACATGAAGGACATTCCAGTTACTGTTGTGTGTGTGTATGTGGATTCTAGTGATACAAAACATTTCTAGGTCAAAGCAGAAAATAATCATTTTTCTCACAGAGGTAATGAAATTTCAAAAGCAGAGGACCTCTGGCAACACTAAAGATCCTCCAAGAGGTGATAGGAGATAGAGGTACTCCTACACTGGTCAAGATGTTGCTATTACCATTGATGGCCAGCAAGAGAAGACAGACATGACAAAGTGGTAAAAAAATCTTATTACCTTGTATTGAAACATGCTGTGCTTATATTTGCCTTATTGCAAAAAAACCCCCAACAAACAAAAAACAAACAAACAAAAAAAAAACCCCAAAACCCCAAAATGTTAATACGCCTGTTGAAAATATGTGCTGAAGATAAAAATATGTTTAAGAACATTTTAGAATAGGAAGGCTTTTGAAATGAGGAAAGTGGCATCTTTTCTACATGTAAGTGAATTTTGCAAAATCTGACTGTGAAGTGTGAGCAGTACAGGAAAGATGCTAAGGGAAACTAAGGATAAAACTTAAGCATCCCATAAATCAAGAACATGTAATATATGTTGTTATATCATCTCTTAATATGCATGCTTTTCCATTTACATCAATGAGAATTGCACGTTTTGTATAGACATAGAAGTTTAATATAAGCAACCCCATGAGAGTAGGGCAATTAAAAGTTTTGCTGGAAATAAAATTCCATTTTTAACACACTCCACTGTGTATAATATAAGTTTAACAACACAGATGGTATACTACTTTAAATCCTTCTTCTGTGGTGTTACGTACAATCATTAATTGAATTAAATTGAAGGGTTTTTTTAAAAAAAGGGGAGAGAAGAGAAGAATCCATGGGTGTTTGTCTCTTTAATGAAGTAAACTATTTTCAGAGTGAGTTTTATAGATAATGTTTTTGGTAATTGAAAAGGCAGCTGTCATGATTATACTGAAACTTTGATTCAGATACACTAGATAGATATTTATAGTGATTATATTGTATGTATTACCCTGCCACTATGCTGTTGTTTAAAGTCTAGTATTCCACAGCTCATTGATTTACCAAAAAAATGCAAATCTTTTCCAGTTTTGCAAAGAACTTATATCTCTAAAGCTATTAGTTGTCCACAATGACTCCCAGCAGTTGAAGCAAGGCCTGATTTTCATTTTTAAAATATCTATATTGAGGTTTTTGTGGGTTTCATTGTGGTGGAATTTGGTATGGGTTATGTTAAAGTTCCACATCTTTGAAGCAGTGAGAAAATTGTACATGTAATCAAATGCTGCTAACTCCCTGGCCTTACTCTGATTCTGGGCCAAAAAGGTCAGAATCTCGTTATGTATTTTATGTAATAACAGAATTGATGCCTAATAAGTGTAAGAGATATCTTGAAGCATTTGAAGACAGTTTCATTCTCCCACTATATAATGAAAAATCTTATTGACCATAAATTATTGACAGACGGAGCTTCCCATACTATTCCCTTTCTTTTAAAACTGAATTTTTAAGCTTATTTACAATATTTTGCTTCAGAGATTTTCAGGGAGGTTATTCAAGGAGTTTTATACACATATATGATGTGAGTATAATTAGCTATGTCCTAAACCAGAAAAGTACCCGAGAAAGCATGGCTTCTCCACTCAACTTCTGTTGTTTTGTTTCTAGCTTTCTCCACCAGATTTTCCAGTTCTTTTGACTTGATCCTAAAAGGTACTGATTATTTCATAGAAAAGTATGGTTTTTTGATGTTTTGGGGGAATTTCTTATTACATGCAAGATTTCTGGATATTTACTATCATCAAATCTGCAATTGTTTGGTGTTTCTTCAATGCTAACAGAGAAATCCTTATCTTCTTGTGAAGTTCAGAGCTGCATCTTTTGCTAGAAAATGCTTATTGTCAATCTTCTCCTGGGGAAAAAAAAAAAAAAAAAGGGAAATCAACTAGACATGTAGTTGAACTACCACATAAAACTACAAATAAATGAAGCATTTCTGATTTAACAGACTTCAGGCGCAGCTTTTCTCTTTTCTTGATTTACTTGAAGAATTTCATGTATGTGGTTTTAGCCAAAGCTATGGCTTTGGAAAAAATTATAATATTGATAAAAACCTGAAATATTGAAAGTAATTTTCTGTCCTTTTTTACATTTGGAAAACAGTAGACATAATAAAACTATATCTTCAGATTATTTTTAATTTTGCTGATCTAGTTTCCCTTGCCTGTAAAATGGAACAAGCTTTATTTTGTTATATATTTTATTTCCTATTCAGATGCTTCTAAGATTATGAAGATGATTAACTTTGGCCCTGAATCAGAAAATGATTCTTCTTATGTGTAACCCCTAAGTTTAAGAGAATCACCTTCACAGCATATTCTTAGATAATACTAATATTTCTCAAGTTTTTAGTAAGAGCGATCTGTCTCTTCAGATGTTTTAGAGAATTTCTGGGTATATTACTTGTGTAACAGCCAATTATCCTGGCCAGCTAGTGGTCCTCTGCCCAGAAAGGTCATACTTCAGGAATTCTGCATAGATA
Organism: Ibycter americanus; assembly: GCA_035590275.1. Lineage (NCBI taxonomy): Eukaryota > Metazoa > Chordata > Aves > Falconiformes > Falconidae > Ibycter > Ibycter americanus. The sequence goes on along the minus strand of JAVJGI010000040.1, from coordinate 77,799,901 downwards.
AGGCAGTAATTTTTATCATACACGAAAATGTAACTATACAAAACACAAGAACAAAAAAAGAAATAACAGAGAGGTAGAACCTAAACCAAAGGCTCTGTCAGTATTTGCTAATAAGCGTGCTCCAAGCACTGACAGAAACCCAGAGGAATTCCTTGTACATTTCACAGAGGGAATTACGGCTCTAATTTCAATACTATGAAAATATTTTTTTCCTACTCAACAGTCCTCCTGTAACACCTACTTGCATGAGTAAATTGTTAAAGTTAATGCTAATTTCTGTGTAGTGGCTTATTGTATTTCTAATTGAATCCAGATTTAAAAATAAATAACAAACACTACCTCTACTCATGTTTATGTAATAAACAATCCCAACTATGTCATTCTTGCCAGAACACTAATATTGCATTTGGAATATGAGGCCCTTCATTGGTAGTTCTCTGCCTAAAACATTGGGAAAATAGACATGGTTCATTTCTATTTTGTGTAAGATTTATTTCTAATTTAAGACTGCATAATTGTCTAAAGGTTAGCAATGGATAACTTCAGTACAGTAAGTAGAATTTGTATCATCCAAAGCCTCTCTGTTGCTGGAAATCTTTTGCTTCTTACCTCTTGTATGTTCTAAACTGTATGTGTTTTTAGTTTCTCATAATGGTTCTCCTAAGTTTTCTTTTATATCGGAGATGTTTTATTTTCCCTTAGGGCTGGTAATGTTAGATATTTCACGAGAAATGAAATTATTATAAAACACCTAGCCCACATGCCTTGTTTGCGTCCTTATTCTAAAGAAAGTAAAATGTTTAGATCAAGACAAAAACTTCTTAGCCAAACTCAGCTTTTTGGGTAGTTTCTTATTAATAGAAATGGGGTAATATTAAAAGTAAGCATTATCTTGAATTAATAAAAATAGTATTACAAATTCCAGAGATACTAGTAGTTCAATTTTCCTGAAATCAAATATCTAAAGAACTTCAGTTTCTAAGCAGATTTTTAATTCTTTAAAAAAATCTATAAATACAAAGCAATGTTCCAGCTAAAAATGATTTTACAAGAAGTGTTAGACCAACACTTAAGTCCTTCAAAACTTATAGTGTGTTGTTTTCATAGGCTTTTCACTGATAAGGCTTTCATCAGGCCACTTTGTAGACACCAGAATGAAAATAGAACTCTGGGACTAGTTTAAGCCCTTAAAAAAAAAAAAAAAAAAAAAAAAAAAAAGAAAGAAAAAAAGATAAAGAAAGTTTTGTGGTGTTCAGAGTTCACTATATGAGAGCTGAGATTTGAATAGTAAGCTAATTCCAGTAGATAGCAAATGCAGTGTGTAGAGAAGCTAGCTGTAGGGATTGTCTTTATTGTGCTATTGGCATTCAAAGTCATGTAAACAATTACCTATTTCAGCTGAATGTCATTTAACATATGGATCTAATAGCTTTATGCCCATTTAAAATCTAATCAGTCTTCAACTTGGCTGTCATTACGTGTGAAAAAAGCAGGTTTAAAGCAAAATAAAATAATTCAGGTCTGAAAGGACATTCAAGGAAAAACTTAAGGACTAACTTGTGATATTTGCTAGAGAAAGACAAGTTTTCCTAACTATTAACAGTGCTTTTTAGGGACCAACACACATTCATCTACAGATAGACTTCAATTTCTAAAACCAGCAAGTTTACAAGGGTGCTGTTACAGCTGGAGGATTTCACTTCAACAGAAACATACCCTGCTTTTCCTTCCCCAGCTACCCTCAGTTAATATTTTGGTGCAAAACTGACAGGTGGATGGAAGCAAAGACGCCTGAGAAACAGTGGCCAAGACAAAATGTACTGGCTTCACAGGCATACCGAAGACTTCCAGACTAATAAAAACATAGACATTTAATCAATGAAGGCACTGCTGTCTCTGTCTGAAAGATAGACAGATGAACTACAACTGTGTTGAACCTTGCTTTTTTCCATCAGGAACAAATTACTTTCCTTATGTGACTTTTTTTGGTTTTTTTAATAGTATGACTTTTAAATTTTATTCACTCCTCTGATGGTCATCAGGGAGGGTTCTGTCATGTCGCACAGAGAATTCTAACTGGCAGTTTCTACATCTGATGAATGCTAACAATTAAGTGTTTAACAGGGCCTGCTTAATGTCCTGGGAGAAGCATGGAAGGTGTATTGGCTTTAGAAGATGGGAGGGTACATTTTTCTAAGGAAGTATTAACTTTCCAGCTGTAATCAGTGAGTAGTCTCAGTGAAGCTGCTTGATTTTAAAGGAAGTTCTATTTGTAAAGCTGAACTGTCAAGCAAAGCTGTGGAGGGACCTAAAAGATCCCAAACTCATGTTACAGAAAATAATTAAAAGTATGTTCTGGTATGTTTGTGAAATTAAAACTTTGTCTTCATCCTGAGTTTTTCATAATAGCTGTCAGAAAAATTGCTTTTTCACCCATAGGTGTTCAGAGAGTCTAATTCCAGTCCATCAGAATTTTGGCAGAACCTTTGCTGAGTTTATGGACACCAGAACCTGGTCCAGAGCTAAAAACAGTGGTCACAGGAAGAAAAGGTAGTAATGACCTTCTTTTGCCCATTCACCTTATGGCTTCATTCACCTTCCAGGACAAAACTTGGTTCAGTTTTCTTCTCTGTCGGAAAATACTTAAGACGATTTTTATCATGTTCCAGAGTAACATTTCCCGCCTTCACTTAGTTGCTGAAGTAATTCAATTCAGCAAACACCACTTTTACATGTGCAGGGGGAGAGGGGGAGTAAAAGTGAAGAAGGAGATTTACTTCTGTGAACTGGTCCCAAACGTATGGCATTTGCTTTCTTGAAGATTTATCTATACAGTCTATAGTCCTTGTGAATGCTATGTCACCAGTAATCATGGACATACAGACTAACAAAGTCCTGACTGATCCATTTTCCTACATATAAACTTTTATTGATGCCGTCAAAAGCGTCTCTGAGTTTTCAGGCAATGATTTCTCCTGGAGTTTCCATAGTCCAAGATACTTCTGCTACCAGAAAAAACTACGTAAGGAACGCATGGCAGCATGTAATTCCCTTCCTGACGACCTTCTTACACTCAAAACTGGCTGTGATCAAAGCATGGTTCCACAGCCCAGTGTCACAGGATTCAGCACAACTGTACTCCATGCCTGGAACAAAAATTGTTTAACATAAAAAAGTAACACTGTTGTGGATTGCAGCACTAGTCTTTCCTCTGCCAGCTGTATGTCCAGTGCGATGAAGGATGGCACATGTGAGTTTCTCCAGTTACACATGACAAAACTCATATCATTTGTGCGCTGAGTGGTCTGATCACTAACTTCCAAATGGAAATCAATTTTTTTTCCCCATGCATTCAAACATACATAAATCAACCTTCTCCCCCAGAGACACCTGTGGAAAAACACTAGACTTTAAAAAGGAATTTTGTCAGGACCAAACACTGTCTTGCATATGACTGGAAAATGAATGCATAGAAAGATTTAAATGCTGAGTTGTCCACATGCACCTGCAATATCAGGGCAGGTAAAGGAATACAAGTATTGCTCTTAGATGACAACAACAACTTGATTCCACAGTTGCTTTGTGGCAAGCCTCAAACCACTTGTACTTCTTAAAGCTGAAATTTTACTTATGATTTTGCATGGTCTGGACCCAGACAGGCTGATGTGTGGCCAGTTGAAGAGACAGTGACCAACATTAGTACCTCTTAAGAACTTATCTGATGAATAAAGATATTACAAGGTTCTGGCATAAGACTGTGAATGTTGTCACATATGGTTTTAAACATCCTTTTGAGCACCATTTGCAATTTTAAAAAAAGGTTTTTTGCTTAAACCAGAGAAGAGGAAAAACTGAAGTAAATTATATTATCATGATTTGTACAGCCTAAACATGGTGTATATGTTTCCATTCAGCATTCCTCTATCATGAAACAAAAAGTAGGTGTTTTTTCTTTAATTGGCATACCAAACCGCACGTCACCCTATGCAGAAACAGAAAAAAGTTAGATTTATAAGAAATTTCTTTAAAGATGCATTTTCAATGGAATAAGGGATTCATCAAATTTTCCAGGTATCTTGGACCTTTTCAGTGGTTAGGACACCTTTCAAGGTTTTGCTCTATCCTGATTTCTGAGGTCATTTACATACTACTTCCACCTAAAAGAAAATTAATGGTAGTACCTATCTCAATCCATCCTCTTATCAACTGAAAAATAGCTTAGTGGAAGCAGCATGCAAAAACAAATGTTACCAAAAATGCTTATCTTTGTAAGAAGAACAGAAGAGTTTTTCTGGGGGTATGCTCTGGCAAAAATAAATGCCTCAGAAATATCTTCACTTTGCAACTAAAGCAAATGGGGTAGTGATTCTTAGTGACAATGCAGTGACAATTAGTGGCAATCCTTCCCTGGGGATGGGACAAGGATGGGCCAGGATGTGGGGAACTGGAGACTAGATCTGCTGCAGCATTGCTGGGACAGGGGCTGATGGCCCCAGGGGCTGTAATGGGGTTGTGGGCCATGCACAGGGGGAGGGACAGGGACGCTCATCCCTGCTTTAGCAGGGAGTTGGATGAGGTGATCTCCAGAGGTCCCTTCCAATCCTGACCGTTCTGTGATTCTGTGACACAGGGACAGTAGGTCCTGCAGTGCCCTCAGGACCCGGACAGAGGGACAGCCCTGGTCACAGCTGCGGCCACAGCCACACTTTCCTCCGACCAAAGCCAGCATTTCGGAGAACACAATGCTTACTTGAAACAGTGAGCAACTTATTTTTTGTTCACAAAACATCAGAAAACTTGTTTATTTTTCCTCTAAGGCTGCTTTTACTGTTTCCTTCCTCCCAAAGCACTTCGCTCTTCAAGCCATTACTTTTTTTTCCTAAACAGCTTCATTTAAAAAATATATAACTCTATCTGTTGTATCATGCTGCTTAAATTATTTATTATCAGTGTACTTTATTGAAATGCAAGAAAAAGTTTATTCTCAGAGAAATGAAACAACTATTAACAGTAAATTGGACTTCATTACATTTTCATAAGTCTTGATTTAAGATGATTATAAAATTAGAACTTCATTGCTATAAATGCAAATGTCTCTTTCTTAGCTTATTTTATTATTAGTTTATTTTTACAGCCCCCAGTCTTGCCAGAAAATTGTGTGGTTAGTAAATTATTTTTTCAAAACACACTGTATGTTTCTTTTACACACAGTCAGTAAGAATACATGATACCTGCTGGCTCAATTATTTTATATAATTATGGTTTTGACAAAATTTCTTTGGATGGATTCAGTTGTTATGCAACTTAATGTCAAAAAACGTAATGAATGCATAGCCTGCATCTAACAAATGCACTAAAAAGCCAAATGCTTTAGACTGTTAAGAGCTCCATTTGGCAGCTGTTGAGGAGACATTGAAAAAATAGCAAATCCCCCAATATTTTTTTCTCTTTCACACACCTTCAGGGACCTGACTAATAAGTTCATAACTACCAGATGAAATAGTGTCTCACTAGTGTTTTTTCCTTGTTTCTTACACAGGCTTGCAGTAAAACATAGTTGTTCCATTCAATGGATTTATGTTCTATTTTCTGGAATCACCAGCCCTGTCAACACATCAGTCCCATGTCCCCTCTGTCATGTCCCTTTGTCATCTTTGCTGGGAAATGACAGAAGATGATGCATCTTTTCTAGAACTGTATGCATACAGATTGGCCACCCAACATCTACATAAAATACAGTACAAACACATCCCAGCCAAACCTCAGTAGTCTCATCTTTACTGAGCTATCAGTTCTCAGCAAACCTGTATGAACATAGTTTTTCTTGGGATTTCTTCAACTCAGTCAATATATTCAAACATTTTTGCACATAGGTGGAGAATGAAGCACAAGAGTGAGATGACACAGGCTAAGGTCTGTGTGATTATAGTGTAATTATATAAACTTTGTTTCATTGGAAATCTTCATTAGAAAGCTCTGCATGTTTCTTCAGGTAAGCTTATGATTAAAAATGAAACTGCATTCATGACCATACAATTAAATAAAAGCCTCATTAGTTGTGAGACAGAAAATATGAAGAGTATGTGTTTTGCAGAAATTTCCTTATGTCTTCACACACACACTCTCACTGCCCACCTCCCCCTTCTTTCTTTCCCATACTTATACATTTCTTCATCTATGATTAGCTAGCAAGTAAAGATCACTTTTGTGAGGTCCAGACAAATGGCACTTTGGTTATATATATACGTACACACACATAAACACTCACATATACTATACATTTTAAATTCAGTCACACGTGCTTCAAATACTGGATGTAAGTGTCTGTTGGTATTGGTATTGCTGACACAACAATTGTGACAACAGTTGCAAAGTCCCATTTCATCTCAGCATATGCAGAACTGGGATGAAGATGTTGCAATAGGCACGAGATGAGAGTGGTCCTGTAGAATATAAAAATGTTTCATTTTATTCCTCTTGGCTCTGAGCCATTCAGTCTTCCATACACTCAAATAATTCAAACAATTAACATCAAGCTTAATTTTACCTATTTCTTTGAATACCATGTTCTGTATTTACCACAGACAGGTCTAGCTCTTAAGACCTTATCTAAACCTAGGAATTTTAATATGGGGGACACATACAAGTTTGAATTATATATTTATTTATTTACTTTATCATTTTACTACCGTACATTCTTACATGGAGGCTTCATGGGAACAACACTATATTACACTTAGCTACTGAGATGTTACACAGTTAAAACTGTATCCGTAGCTTTGTTATTTTTGTTACTTAAGCTGTTAACTTGAGATAGCAGAACTGTCACATACGGAGAAGCCTTTAGGCACCTACATGGGGAAACTCTCCACTTCTGTCTCTTATTGCTGGCTCTTGTGTCTTAATGATACCGGAGACATAGACTTATGCCTGCCTTTTGGTCTCGTGCTAACCTTCTGAGACACAAGTTCCATTAGCAATTTATAATAGGTAAAGTTTGAAGTTGCAATAAACTGGTTTAGAGTCATTAACTGTTATTTGTCTGTATAGATTTATCCATTACAGAGGTTCTTTTTGCTTTCTTCTTTTCCTGCAATTCTTCTAAGCAAACACACTTATTTTCCTAGATGTAATCTTCTGAAGAAGAATTTCTTGCCCTGAAGAGCAATTTCTACTGAACACCATTCATCTACTTTTTGTTTTTCAGTCCTCTCTGGCTTGTTAGCTTTTTTGCTATCAGTTTTAAAGGGAGTAGAACTTCCTGCAAGACTGCTTTATATGTGGAGCATGATCTACTGCATGAATAGGCCAGCACACAGCAACTGAGATAGCACAACTTAGGGATTCATTTGAGTTCAATCACTGCTACCTATTCGATGGTATGCAATACCATCAATAACTTCTATAAGTTGCTGAAACTGTGGCATTACCTTAAAGATATATATATATATGTACACATACATGTGTATATATACACACATACCCTTTTATTTATGTATGTAGCATTTTGTTCTTTAAATATATATATATATGTATGTATGTATCATAGATTCTATGAATCATAGAATGATTTGGGTTGGAAGGGACCTTAAAGATTACCTAGTTTTAAATCCACCAGCCATGAGCAGGGACACATTCCACTAGACCAGGTTGCTCAAAGCCCCATCCAGCCCGGCCTTGAACACTTCCAGGCATGGGGCATCCACAGCTTCTCTGGGCAACCTGTTCCAGTGTCTCACCACCTTCACAGTAAAGAATTTCTTCCTAATATCTAATCTAAATCTACTCCCTTTCTGCTTAAAACCATTACCCCTTGTCCTGTCTCTACAGGCCCTACTAAAATGTCTGTCCCCATCTTCTTATAAGCCCCTTTTAAGTACAGAAGGACCACTGTAAGGTC
>JAVJGI010000040.1:77773779-77790730 GCA_035590275.1 Ibycter americanus | reverse complement strand
TTATTTTCCATGTGCCTTAGCATAGTTTCCAAGACAATCTGCTCCATGATCTTGCCAGGCACAGAGGTGAGACTGACTGGCCTGTAGGTCCCCAGGTCTTCTTTTTTTTTCCCTTTCTAAAATGTGGGTTATGTTTCGCCTTTTCCAATCACTGGAAACTTGACCAGTCTGCCTCAGCTTTTCAAGTATGATGGAGAGTGGCTTCACAACTTCATCTGCCAGTTCCCTCAGGACCCACAGACACATTTTATTGGGTGCCATGGACTTTGCACCTTCAAGTTCCTTAGACGGTCTCGAACCTGATCTTCTCCTACAGTGAGCAGTTCTTTATTCTCCCAGCCCTTTCCTTTGCCTTTTGCAACTTAGGGGGTGTGGCTGGAGCGCTTGCTGGTGATAAAGGAAGCAAAAAAGTCATGGATTACATCAACCTTCTCCATGTTAGCTGTTGCCAGGTCTCCCATTTTGCTCATCAGTGTGGGGGATTACAGTTTCTGTCACCATATATATATATATATGTACAAATAAATAAATATACATGCATATACATTCACCAACAGAGAAGACTTATACCAATTAAAATATTGTTTAATTAACATTACTATAAAAACATTTGCCTGACCTTGAAGGTGCTGGAACACATGATGGTCATTTGTAATCATAAGTAGGCAAATTTCAAGGGAGTTGGTTAGACTATGATTTTCTTTGATGTGTTTTGGGTGGGTGGTGATGTTTTTTTTCTGCAGTTATGAAAAATCACTTCACACATTACTTCAAAATCCCTCTATGCCTTTTTTTTTAAGAAAAAAAAAACAAACCCAAACCCCAAAGATAAAAAAGAAATAAAAAAGAAAAGTTATTTTCTTAACTGCTAAATGTAAGATCATATAAGTATGCAAATTTTTGCCCTGAACAGGTATTTACAAAATAAAGACTGCACTGCACATGCATTAGATATGCAAGTTTCCTAACTATGATAAAGTTAATTACATAGTGAAATGTCACATAACCCTCATGGGCAGTTTATGCACTCCTTATGGTATACAGAGAACAATAGCAGTTTATGTTGAATATTGTCAGTATGAAGACAGTTAAATTGGACTTATAAAATATGATGGGAGTTCACAAATCTGACAGCTCTAGATTTCATTTGGGCTGAAAACACACTGAAATGACCAGAGTCCCTGAGGCATATCAATAACCACTTTCAAACAGAAAGAATGATCAGATTTTACAGTGTTGCAGAAGTGGAGGAGGAAGGCAGAATTTGTTTGGTATGAATTCTCTGGTTTTCCACATGAAGTTCATACAGTTCTATAAATACAACTTAGGAAGTGTTTTTGAGGTTTCTAATAAAGGTCATGTACTCTACTTAGGCCTATTCATTCCGTGAATGGAATATTTACCTACTTAATACCATCTAAATGTTCCTTAATGCATTGTGTTTGCTTCAACAAGCCTGCTTGCTGAACCATTACACAGTCAAAATTATTCTCTGTAGGGAAAATTTATCTTCTAATGCATTATGCTGCTCCCCTCAACTTTGATGCCTATTCTAATATGTCCTCATTGATCAATTTAACCTCTAGAAAACTTCTGTCTGTATATTTGCATTTTGGGGGCTTATTTTAGGTTTTTCATGAATGATTATTAATGTTATTTAGTCTCTCTCTAATGAAGATAGTACTAGGAAACTATTCCCACCTCTGCCAATAAATATGTATTAGTTATCTGCCTACAGCATTCATTGTCTATAGGGATGATTTGAGGTGTATGTATGCAGAAGGTACGATCGTACATGAAAGGTCCATACATTCATAGATATATTCTGTTAATGTAAATTAGTCCCTCTGGCTACTGAAAGTTAGAGATGCAGAGCTAAGTTTTCAAAAGTGATTAATATTGTAATTGGGGTTTTTTCTTCTTCTCTCAACTACATAATCAGCCTGATTTTAACATTTTATTTAAATCAATTAAGGATTTGATTCACCAGGTGTGACAATAGGAAGAGGGATAAAGTGTTCTTTAACATCTTCATTCTTCATATGTGGATGAGCACTAAAAATTATGAAGCACGTGGGACCAGCTGTGCCCAAAGACAGTCATAAAAGTGACCTAAACACCAAACTGTCACAGGTGCCTCTGAGAAATCATCCAGTTATATAGCAGAAAGTTTTAGTTGAGGCTTTTTACCCATTACTCATTGCAGTGATATTCTAGCTGGACACCTGGTATTAATAAATGAAGAATCTTACTGAAGAAAGGGATACTAAACAAGTTTTTAATAGAATGGTTAAGTGTTTTTGAGTTTTGTTTTGTTTTGTTTTGTTTTTTAAATTAACACTTTCTGTAGCAGTTCGTAAATCCTGAGAGAAAAAGAACAAACCATGAGATATTTTCCTTATTTTTCTTTAATAACATCTAATTCAGAATTAATATACATCAAGAACACTGGCAGTGCATGTACTTGAGACTTTAATTGGAGAAAAAATATGGTTTACATTATGCATCAGTATTAACATTGTATATGCAATGATTTTTTCAATTACCCACAGTGATTACATGCCTTGACCACTGTCAATCATGCTAACATAGTTGTTTTCCTTAGTACTTATCCCATTTTTCTGGGTTTATGTGTTCTGTCCTGAGTTTCATATTTAGACTCTAAATTCATAGGGGCAGGGACTGCAATACTTTTGCTTTTGCATGGCATCTGGCACACAGAAGTCTTGGTCTCATATTAGAGCTCCTATTTTCTGCGGCCGCACAAATAATTAAAAATCTTTTCTGTCTGTTCTTTTGCCATTAGTCTTCATTTTATTTAAGCAAGGTTTGGAAGTGGTTGTGCTACGTTAGCTTTGCAGGCTATGTGATAATCATAACTAATCTAATTATTCTCACAATTTTGCCTCTATCTGTGTTGACAAGATATTCACACCTAAAATTGACAGAAACCAGTCAGAAAGAACTGAAATCATAGCAGACCACAGGGAAATCATCACTGCTCTAGAAGAAAAAATAAAACCTGACTTGTTTAAAGTTAGATATATATTTATATATTCATTGTGACATTAAAAATAGAAACATTTCCCATATCAGTGTTAGGAAGTTACATGCCTAGATATCTCAGTTGTCTCTTATCATTCATATATTTATCTAGCTGGTATTTTATATGAAAAAAGGCAACGCTGTGTAATCACTGTATGTTTTAGTCAGGTAAATATCATGCTATTATTAGATTAAACATTGGAAGTAAAATAATCACAGCCTGTTCAAAGTTGATATTTTACATTTGTAATGCACAACTTGTCACCAGAGCCATTTCATCCTGTAAGAAAGCTTACCGGAATATTTTGTGCTTATAAATGCTTTTAAACAGTCACTGCTTAAAGCACTTTGAAAACAATGCAACAATTTTGTCAAAAGTTTACTCTGTTTCAATGTGACAAAGCAAACTTTGTATGGATTTACTTAAGAACAGCTTGGAAGTGAGTTTGTCACCCTGAGAAAGAGGAGGACCCCAAAGATCAAGAGGATCAGACTAAAGCTGTAAAGTGAGATAAGAATTTGCAGCCCTGTTGTAGGAAATTTCCTTTGGGGGAAATTACAGAAAACTGGGGTCCAACAGAAGTTGTAGTATTATAGAAATCTTTTTAGGGTAAAATACAGTTGCCACTTTCAGGACGGTTGGCGTGCACAGAATCTACTCCACCACAGTTCCCTAGACAACACAACCTGCTGTCCTAGAGGAACTGTGGAGGGTGGAGTGGAGACGCCGCGGCCAGGGTCTGTACTCCCTGCAGAATGGGGAATTTGATGGTACCATACAGCTGATAAGCCACATAGCAGCTGTCAAATGGAAGATATAAGAGAAGATGTCCATTGCTGAGCCAACAACTGTGGTGAAATAATTTTCCTTAGGTGAACCTTGCTCATTATAATCTCGTTGTAATATTAATGCACACTTTCATCCCAAAGTTACCTGCCTTGAAGGTATGACCACCCCTCACCAAGCATGTGCTTTATATTTTTTATCGCCTATGTCTTTAAATGAAAACCAAATTTTACACCAATAAATAATAAAAGAATGTATGACTAGAGTCACTTAAGATCCATCTGAAAGTAAAGAAAAGTGTAGAAGTGAATAAATGAAGGGAGAAGTTAGGGAGGGTTCCATCATAACTTCTGGGATGAGTCAACAGGGATGTCTATTGGGTAAGAACTTTGTCTTACGCGCACTAACTCACGCTAGCTGTTACCAGTGATTATAGTTTGGTTGTGTATCACTTCAAGCTCATTTTTTCAGACAGTCCCTATCACTGGCAATCATGAATCTTAATTTGTCATGATTTTATACTGATAAAGAGTGTTGCTCTGTAAACTGTTATTGTTAGACCTTCATGGGTGCTAGCGGTTGCCGGCAGTGGGTAACGCATTCAAACAAAGTGGGAAGACCCGCTGAGGGGTCCGCTGATGCTGTGGGCATGTTTCCCTAAACAAGGCAGTCGAATCACCCTCCAATCCAGTGGGACTCTTCAGTGAAGGGTCCCTGTAATGGGACGTTGACAGACTGGTCGGGCACAAGGGTCTTGGCTTTCCTGGGGCGCTGAGAGACAGATAAAATACTAGGGGTTGAGAAAATCTCCCTCCCTCCTTCACGTGACACCTGTATTTTGGAAAGGCATACCATTGAACCAATGGGGATGTTAGTCAAATGAGAATTATGCAATTATTAAATTATGTGATTAGGCTATGTTTATTACTTAGGCACAACAGCTGACAAGTTCATGCTCTTAGGTGTTTTCTTGCTCAGCGAAATACAAAAGATACACATGTAGTATGCATGGGGTTAGATAAAGCATCTCAAGTCTCAGTGAACCCACAGTCTGTTAGACTAGTACCAAAAATCCTGCTTTGTAAGGTGTGTCTCAGTACAGAACAGCTAACCCTAGTAGCTACTTGCTCATGGGTTCCTATCCCACAATAAACAGTGAAACCCCCTGCTATCCAAAATCTGGAGGCAATTTAGGTTATATGAGCAAAAGCAAGTTGATTTGGATTACATGGACCAGAGGTTGAGAGGGGTATACGTATAGCCAGTTCCTACAAAACATCTGAAATATTTTTTCTTGTCAAGACAGAAGTCTCATACTTCTAAGTGGTTGCTGTGGATTTTATGCATATTTTACCTCTGCATGTAGCAATTCATATATGTGAATTATTCTAGTAATAAGGCAAAGGAGGTCTACAGTACTCTGGCCATTTGTAACTTTCAGTTATGCATATCTAATACTTAAGTGGTTTTTTTCAGTAGCTACCCTTTCTGTCAAGTTAAAATAGTGCATTTTCTATTTGTTAGAGTAATTACAAAATTATATAGTTTTATCTGTGTGGTGAACTTTATTATGCAAGATGTTCAAGCATATTTAGCATACAAACAACTGTGATCAAAAAATGTCAATGTGATAGGATATTAACTTCAGGAGTTCCTGAGTCTTTTTATAGTCAAAACTGTGCATTATTCCTGAAGAATACGTACACTGCCTATATTTCCTCAAATGTAAGAGTGGGGAAAGCATAATAGAAGTCTGTTTATATCACCATAGGGATAGTAGAAATGAAACATAATATCTCACATATTTGGGGAAAAAAAAAATGTTTGTCTTCTTCAGGAGAAGTCAGTACAGTCATTGAAGCAATTGATTTCTAGAAAATTAGTATCTTATCTGAGGTTAAATTTTCTATTGTTCTAGCTACTAAGAAAGGTAAAAAAATATCAGTTATCAAGGAAGCATGACTCAAGCTTTACTTTCATCTGGGAGGCAAAACAGAGACTACCTATCATGAAATTCAAAATTACTTCCCTGAAATTCAAAATGACTAAGAAAGCACATAACCTCATATCAATCACTATTTGTCATAATTACAGCTTTTATTTTATGTCACTTATGACACCTTGGTTTCTTGTAATAAAAAATGAGAAAGATGGAAAATGCTTTGGCATAGAAGTAAGCATGTTCTAAATTGTCTTAAGGTGAAGTTTAAAGACATTTCATTTTTTTATGAAGTGATATTTAAAACTACATTGCATTTTCTGACAATTAATTGGCAAGAAAATCTTACCTATTTTTCCTCTGAAAGTAGGAATTCACCTTTTGCTGAATAAAACACTACAGAGAGAATATTAATTGAACTGTTGCTACTAATCGTACAATTTCAGAGCTGACCATAGCTCAAACACAGCTCATGTAAGGTATTGCAAAGGCTCTAGAAAAAGAGTGTATTTTAACATGTTTATTCCTAAGGCACAAAGAGTAGGAGCAACTTTTCTCCTGAGTATTTTAAATTGTTTCAGGAAAGGGTGGTCATTTCTATTACATTAAGTAATTTTCTCCAAAATATGGTGAGAATTACAGAAAGTATCTGTTCAATAACTGCTCAATAGCTTGCTGAACTGTAAATAAAGACAGGACAGTGGCAGTGGGACAAATTGACACTTGTTCCACAAAAAAAAATTAGGAAGTATTGGAACTGGAAGCTGAGTTATTGCAAAGAAAATTTAAGTTCACAATTTATTTGGATCTTTCAAATGCATATAAAAAGGCTGCAAACACTGAAAAGATGTAGAAGTTAAAATGATACTGAGAAGCACAGAGAATCTTCATTGTTCATGTGATGGAAGTCATAAGGAGCGTGTAAGACCCAGTGAAGCTCACAGGTGATTGCTTCTAAATATCACACAAATGTATATTGGGATCTATGTGAAAAGTGAGACAAAGATGACCACTGAGCAGCTGAAGTTCGCCAAGGTTTTGACTACCCTGAAAAATAAATCTAAAGCTATCTGCAAAGATTTTCTTCAGGTCTGTATGATACTGAATAGCTTGGCAATACAATGGCTCAAAAATTCAATACTGGTGAATGACAAGTAATCCCCAAATGGAAAATGATATTGCTAACTGTACACATGCACAGTGATAGACTCAACCATAGCTTCTATCATTCAGCAAAGATTTCTTGGAATAGTTGTGAAGAGTTGAGTCAATTTTCAGCAGCAGTACAAAAATCAGGTTGAGCATTAGGCAAAAGCATTAGGTATTGAATGAGCATTGAGAAATGAAACAGAGCAGTAGGAATGGAACAGAGGCAAGGGAGAAAATAATTCCATAATGTTTCCTTTGATTTTAATAATATGAAGGAGGACAACAAAAGGAAAAAACCAACCCCAAAACAAACTTTTGCTACTCTGGATAATGGTCATCTATGGAAAGCACCACCCATGAGCATATAAAGGCTGAACCTCCCCCTTCAACATCTTACGCATAAACTATACTGGTATACTTATAGAACTGCAAAAGCCAAATCCAGCTTCAGCCAGCACAGAAACAACTTCACCAGAACATCTGAGATTAACCCCACTTCACAAACAGCAAGGTTTAGCCCTTGTATACCAGGAGCATTTGCAAGGCCGCCTAGAACTTTGCCTTGTCATGCCTAGTGGATTGCACCATAGTAAAAGAAGGTGCAACTGGTAGCTGAGAGTCTCTGAACACCTGCAGATATTTGGTCAAAAATCCAAGAGAGGCTGGAATGGCTCAAATCTTGCAGTATATTCAGTCTAAAAAAAAACCAAACCAAACCAAACCAAACCCAAGAAAGTAGCATTCAGGATTTCAGACTACTGCATCAAAGTATGAAGAAACCCAGACAGCATAAACATGAAGGAGTGCATTAGGGAGAAAGGAAAACACTCAAAAGTGCCAAGTATTGCCAACATGTGATATGAAGGAAAAAGTGGAGGGGAAAAAGACATATCTTCAGAAATTTCATATTGGGTATGCTGAACATATATCCAGGGGATATCTGATGCTAGAAATTCTGCTAATCTCTTGAAAATGAGCTTGACCATCTGCCTTAAAATTACTTTTAAGTGAGTTAAAAGGTCAGATCTGATCTTATTTCATAGAATCCTGCATTGATAATGAGAAAACAAAGCATGTAGCTATAGAAGAGGAATAAAGACTACCACTAGCCTCTGTTCCTGTTTCTGGAGCTTACTTTGTTCAGCTTGTAACACCTATATTTAACTTTAAACACCTACATTTGTATTTGGTGTCTTTCTCTAATATCACTCAGATATATCTCGGATGATGTGCATCCCTTTAGCAATTCCTGTCCTAGAATCATAGAATCATTTTGGTTGGAAAAGACCCTTAAGATCTCAAGTCCAACCATAAACAGCACTGCCAAGTCCACCACTAAATCATGTCCCCAAGTGCCACGTCTACACATCTTTTAAATACCTCCAGAGATGGTGACTCAGCCACTCCCCTGGGAAGTCTGTTCCAATGCTTCACAACCCTCTTAGCGAAGAAATTTTTCCTAATATCCAATCTAAACCTCCCTTGGTGCAACCTGAGGCCATTTCCTCTTCTCCTATCACATGTTATGTGGCAAAAGAGACCAACACCCACCTTGCTACAACCTGTCCGTGGCTCTTCTCTCCACAGCTCCAAAGGTCCTGCCAGGAGCCTGCTCCAGCACGGGCTTCCCATGGGGTCACAGACTCCTTTGGGCACATCCACCTGTTCTGGTGTGGGGTCCTTCTATGGGCTGCAGGTGGATATCTGCTCCACTGTGGAATTCGATGGGCTGCAGGAGGACAGCCTGACTCACCATGGTCTTCACCACAGGCTGCAGTGGAATCTTTGCTCTGGTGCCTGGAGCACCTCCTGCCTTCCTTCTGCACTGACCTTGCTGTCTGCAGAGCCGTTGCTCTCACATAGTCTCACTCCTCTTCTCGGGCTGTAATTGCTGCTGCACAGGGCTTTTTCCCCTTCTTAAATATGTTATCACAAAGGTGCCACCACTGTGGCCTTGGTCAGTGGTGGGTCCACCTTGGAACTTGCTGGCATTGGCTCTGTTGGACATGGGTGAAGCTTCTAGCAAGTTCTCATGGAAGCCACCCTCTGCAGCCTACCTGCTACCAAAACCTTGCCACACAAACCCAATACATGTAGAGAATGACAAGGTGTCCCTGAGCCTCCTTTTCTCCAGACTAAACAGCTGCAGTTCCCTCAGCTGCTCTTCACAGAACTTGTTCTTTAGACCCTTCACCACCTTTGTGGCCCTTCTCTGGACAAGCTCCAGCACCTCAGTCTCTTTCTTGTAGTGAGGGGCCCAAACTGAACACAGGATTTGAGGTGCGGCCTCACCAGTGCTGAGTATAGGGGGACAATCACTGCCTTAGTCCTGCTGGCCACACAGTTACTGATACAAGCCAGGATGCTATTTGCCTTTTTGGCCACCTGGGCACACTGCTGGCTCATGTTCAACCAGCTGTTGACCAACATCTCCAGGTCCTTTTCTGCTGGGCAGCTTCCCAGCCACTCTTCCCTGAGCCTTTAGCATTGCATGGGGTTGTTGTGACCCAAGTGCAGGATCTGGCACTCAGTAAAATAGAGCTGCTGAGCAGTAACAGCAAATGATTAATGAAATATACAGCAAAAGCCTTCCTTAGAGATAGTGGTCCAGTTGGCTATAGCATGACAAATTTTATGTTGTCACTATGCTATTACAGAATGATAATGCAGTGAGGAGACACAGAGGCAAGTATCAGAAGATCCACACAGTTTATTTAAGTACTTTGCATTTCCAGTTCTGTATAGTCATAAAAGATTTTGGATTTTAAGACAACAAACCAAAGTGACTAAAGACCTTCTTGTGTGTTATACAGAAGCTATTGATATAGTTCTAGCAGAGGAGAAAAAACCTCCCATCATTATTCTTTATCATCTGGTGTATTATGGATAAAACATTCATGGAAACCCCAGTACCGTTTTAGTTCAGAAGATACTATTATATATGACTGAGCACAGCAACAAGAACTATCATAGAACATAAAAATGTGGCTTGAATTTTTAGGTCCACTCTCTACTGAGTTAATAAATGAGTGTGTTCTTTACTCCTCTGTTTGCTCCAGCATGGAGAAGTGGCTGTTGCTAGCACAATGGATCAGAAGAAAAATAATGAATGCTCCAGACTGCTGCCCAGTGTGGTGTTCTGAAAAGCTCGTGAGAAGTCTCTCTACAGGAAAAGAAGAGAGACAAACAATGGCAACTAAGGCTGCCAAAAGATGCCATAAGTTGGTCAGGACTGGGTTACCGAACCAGACCACATTTCTGGGAATTAAGAAGACATGAAAGATCCAGACAATAGTAAGAGAGAACTGGACTTAGTTTCCCTGGATGAAGATAACCCTCAGAAGGCCATACCATCATTCATAGGTTCCATCAAACTGAATCTTCCACTTCAGAATCTCATGTATTAACTCAACCAGTCTGTTTATGAAACTCCAAAACGCCAAGTGCTGTTAGAAACTGCAAGAGAACTGCTGAGCAGAGCTCAGACACGGCTGCAACTTGTCAAGGGCAGAGGCAGGCGTGCATACTCCTGGAGCATCAGGTTGCTGATGAATATGTATCGGCAAGTGGCCTGGAGTATGGTGAAGAAACCAGTGCCATGGCAACAATACAAAAAAGTTAACAAGATTGCCTAACACTGATGGAAATCTAAATGAAAACATGAATTAAAAGAGAACTGAGAAAACTTAGAAAAAGAGATTGGCTTTGGAGAAACAGAAGACAGAGAGGGGAAAGAAAGTGGCAATGGATATTTAGAATAGTTTAGATATACTTTGGATGCAAGTATTACACTGTAAGCATGTGCAAGTGTGCTCTAGACACCAGGTTTTAGTATTTACAAATACTAAAATAACTCTATGTTGTTCCTTGTGACTGAATTCTGAGGCCACTTATGAAAGGCCTTTTGCTGAATTAGATGCAGGTCATGGAACAGCATGTTTGCTATAATTTGCTTCCTTAAAGGCCCAGCTAACAAGTACCTATCCTAATATAACTATTTTGCATGTAAAACCTGAGAAAAACAGAGAACAACTGATATCACTAGAGTACTAATGCATACAACCTGTAGCTTACATACAAGTTGCACCAATATAAAAATACTGTATTTTAATATGTCACATTCCCTTTCAGGTGTAGAAACAGTTAGAGCAGAGTAAAAGCAACTGTAGGGATTTTCAAAGTTATTCTATATATGGCTAACCCCATTCCTGCTGAAAAACTCCCACTGTTTTCACAGAATATCAAGTTACATCAACTCTCACAAGTTTATATAAGAAAGAATTTAAAACAGTCTTCTGTGCTGTACTATCTTTTTGAATACAGTGTTACTGAGAAGAAACACTTTTATGCTACAACACCTTAAGAAAAGTCAGCCATCTAAGATGTGTATTTCATTCTCCAGGACTGAGGAAAATTGAAGCTTATTAGAGCTTCTTGGCTGCTTCTGAATTAGTCATTTATGTTTTGAAACTAAACCACTAAGCTCTGAGAATTTGCCATGTTTAATTCCAGTAGCAAAACCTCTTTTCAGCAAAAGCTTCTAAAATGTAGCAGGAATGATCTTTCTTCAGTGGATATAACCTTTCTCCATTACTACCATTGCCAGTTTCAGAATCATCTGTGTCTTCAACAGGAGCAACAAAAGTCAATACAAATCCTTCTATTTTTAAAATATACAGCAATAGGAGAGACTGGTTATATACATTCGAGTATACTAAATATCACTTAAAAACTTTTAACTATCAAAATGTTCATATCACTTACAAACTCCGCACTACTGAGAAGAGAGAAGAGAAAGAAATCAAATTACGTAACATCATATTGGTTATTTCTCAGCTTTCTGGAGAATCTGGAGCTGTGTTGTTTTAAATGGTTACCAAAAATCTCATGACTGTAAACATATTTTACACAAAAAACCAGACTTTTAGAATCAAAACACATCATTTCCCAGAAGCAAATTCAGCAGAATGGTACAAAGCACAAAGTATCCTAGTAGGTTGACATCATGCAAACAGCAAAAATATTAACAAGTTTCACAAAATTGCCCCCTTCTCCCTCCCAGACAGGTATGGAACATACTACAGATTTAAAACTGAGATGCAATGCAACTGAGGGAGGGAAAAATTGCAGAAGATATCACTTCTATGGGAAGAATTAGATGGTAATATAATTATGTTAAAGGTACTATAGTAAAGTGAAACCAAACAATTATCCGTCTCCAAGGTAGAGAGGCCTGACAGATATCTGGATAGATTAGAGAGCTGGGCAGTCACCAGCCATATGAAATTTAACAAGAGCAAATGCTGGATTCTGCACCAGGGATGAAGTAATCCTGGTTACACGTACAAACTGGGGGACAAGAGGCTGGAGAGCAGCCCTACAGAGTTCTTGGGGTTTGGGTTGATGGCAAGTTGTATATGAGTCAACAGTGTGCCCCAGCAGCCAAAAGGGCCAACCCGTGTCCTGGGGTGCATCTAGCACAGTATGGCTAGCCAGTTGAGGGAGGTCATTGTTCCATCTACACTGCACTGGTGCAGCCCCACCTGGAGTAGTGTGCAATTTTGGGTACCTCAATATAAGAAGGACATCAAACTGTTACAGTGTGTCCAGAGGAGAACAACGAAGATGATGGAAGGCTTCAAGGGCAAGACTTACGAAGAGTGGATGAAGTCACTTGGTTTTTTTCAGCTTGGAGAAGAGAGGGCTTCTCATGATGAGGTCACCCCTACAGCTTCCTCAAGGGGGGCAGTGGAGGGAGAGGTGCTGATCTCCTCTCTCTGGTGACCAGCAATAGGACACAAGGAAATGGAATGAAGCTGCATCAGGGGCAGTTCGAATTGGAAATTAGGAAAAGTTTCTTCACTGAGAGGGTGGTCAGTCACTGGAACAGGCTTCCCAGAGGAGTGATCATGGCACCAAGCCTGTCAGAGTTCAAGTCATATGGTTTAGTTTTAGGTGATGAGCAGGGAGTTGGACTCGATGATCCTTATGTGTCCCTTCCCACTTGAGATATTCCATGAGTCTATGAGTCTAAAGGACAGACATTTGTAACCCTCTCTCAGCTTTGACTGTGTCATGATTGAGCTTCCATTGTGTGATTGCAATCATTTTTCATGGCCTACAAACAGTATGGATGACTACACAACTACACCGAGTTTTATTGAAGCAGCTGAGATACCTTGTTCACATAAACACAAGTGAGAAAAAATATTTGGTTTTTTACAACTAGCCCTTACTAGAGTTTTAATCATGCTAAGCAGCACTTGTGATGGGGCATTCAAAACCCACCAACTTTTGAGTACCTAGCAAAAGAATTTCATTTTGGAAAAAATTGTTCAGAAAATGAAATGCAAAGTAGAAAATTAAGCTTGTTAGAAGTAAGCAAACATGATTTTAAATTATGGTATAGAAACAAAAGACATTTTAAAAGTAATTGGTTTGTTGGGAAATTTGCACTGTCTCTACAAGAGTAAGTCAGGGAAGAGATGATTTGGCAGCAGCTTCTAGATGGAGATGTGCAATAAATCAGCAAGTAGAGTCGCTGTCGCTCCCTGACTGTACAGGAGTAACAGTGTTGGAATAAACTGACAGAACCATTATTGCCATTCCTTCTTTCCAAACATGTACTGTAGTTTGTCATAAGGTACAGTCACATTTCAGACTGGATCACACTGTGATACATCAAATTCACCAGCAGGCACCTAGCTACAGGAGAATAATTTTCTTAATGCTTGCTTACCCCATCCATTTCGAGCACTGTTTCAATAAAAAGGAACTGTGCCGCTCTGTCTACTGTTAGACACCCAGTTCACAATTCATACTAAGATATTTAACTTGTGTGTTTGTAGACACACAGCATAATACTAAGCGAGAAGACATATGAACAGAAAAGCCCTAAAAACATTTGAAGGTAATGATACTTTTTGGTTTTATCTGTTTCCCTTTTGGGGGGTTGTGAGTGACTCATGACAGAGTGTTATTAATAGCACCAAAGACAATAAGAAAAGGGGGTTTAATTATCTCTCCTTTGGTCTGAGAGTTTGGTGAGATTTATTTGTACGATACTCCTATGGCATATTGTTTTACCTAAACTCTGCATATCTAAATCCCTTCTTTTGCATAGTAAATGCCAGAAGTTAAAGCATTACCATACTGCTCTGTTCATGTAAGTCTGTCTTTATTTTAGAACAGTTAGTTATTAGCGACAATACTGTTAGTTAGAAGGTTACCTAGTACACAGTTTAGTCGTCACTAACCTTCCCCCCAACACATGCTATTTATGTTATTTATCCATCATACCTATTTTTATGATTCTGAAATACATATATGCATTAGAAAGAGTGAAGTGCATTTAAAATATTATTTTAGCTCACATGATTCCTGTGAAAGTATTATGGTTTTCAAAATATGTAGAGAGGACAGTCAAAACACATTTCCAAAAATGAACATATTTTTAGCTTTGTAACACATTGTAGATTTTGGCCAGTTATTTTCCACTCAGCATGAAAAACTTTGCACCATATGTCCAGCTCTCATTTAGAATGGATATTTACCTTATTTGAAAAACAATGATAAGAATTATCTGGTCCACAGTTGTCTCATAACACAACAGCTATCTTTAGGTGTTTGGGTTTTGGTTTTATTTCTCCTTTTCCTTCCAAAATAGCACTTTGACTCTGCTTCAGTTAGAAAGACCTTCTTGCAATTTCAAACCTAGACTTACCCAGTAAAATGATGAAGTGCCAGCTTTGCAAATGTCCTACTAAGTTCCAAGTATTCCTTTCCTTTACATTAACATGTAACACATTTTAATCGGTGTTTGTGTTGATAATGCTGCCTAAAGAAGCAGTTGACACTGCAGAAAATCAAGAACCATTTTCTTAAAGCTGCAAATTAGGTGTTCTACACGGAACCGATATAAATAAACTTGTAAAGATCAGTTCAAATCCAAATCCTATTACAGAATGGCAGTGCAAGAATATCTATCAGAGAAGCTGCTGGAAAGGGTATATTTGCACTGCCCATGTTTTTTCAGATGATCTAAAGGAAATTCCCTCATGCTCTTGTGACTGAACTGTTACAGTGAGAACCAGCAGATGGTTAATCAACCCCAAAATGCCCTTCAGGAGCTACAACAGCTGTGTATGGTCAGCACGAGTAAACTCATCCAGACTAAATGTGAACTGGGCACTTTGCAGCATGGAAACATAATGGTTTCCTTTCCTTGTTACAATGAAATGAGTCTGCGAACATTTCTTAAGCTTTGAATTTTCCAGAATAAAATCAGTAGGATTTCTATAGCACTCTTGTGTGAAGAGTCTGTATATAACAAATCAAAAATCAATTTATTAGTTGGGGCGGTGTTAATTGAATTATTCCAGGCTTAGCAAAATGTACCATCCGCAAATTACAGATAACAGCCCTGCAGTTGTTAATCTCAGAAAATATGTTAATGTTTCAAATAATTTATTCACCAGCACTTCCATATAACCCCAAACACTTGTACACATGTTTGGGTTCCAAAAAGGAAAAACAAAAACAAAAACAAAAAAAGCCAAACCAAAAACATTCTTAGACAATCCACATCCTATTGTACAGAATCCTGTTTGGACCTATTTCTGCGTACACTGATGCCTAAAGCACACAGCATTCACAGCCTTTCATACTCTGACATCACAGACAAGGAGAACAGAATGTATCAGAAGAAGCCATATATGCTTAAAAATCCAAAAAAATAATTTACAACAAAATATTTAAAAAGTGTCTTAAAATTCTTATTTCAGTAAATTTAATCAAGTCATTTCAATTTTGACTTTTAGCTGATCTTTTATGAATTGGTGCAAGAACATGTTTTCATACATGTGTATTTTAAATGGACATGGTATCAGCAAAGTGTTCTGAGTTTCCTTCCCCTGAAAATTTCTGTTAAACTTTCCAATTTAAAATTTGAGTGAGGTGGGAAAGAAAAAATTTTCAGAATTTCCAGCCAATCTTAATAGTAAGCTGCACAAAAGAGTTACAAAAGCTATGAAAATTAAGTGTTATCAAAATTTTCAAATTTAGGAATCAGAGCAAGCATAAAAACCTCCCCTGTGCTGAGTAATAATAAAATAATAAATTAAATACCAGAAACTGTACAGCTTTTTACATGTTTTAGAAATACTGTACAAACACACAAAAAAACCCCAACACTATATAAGACAGTGATTCACTCGGTTCCCCTTCACAATTAGATTAATCAAGTCAATGGTTTTCCCAGACACCACTGGAAGAGTATCATAGGTAAAATCTGTTCTTTGAAAAAAAAGGAGCACTTGAATTCATTCATTTGCAAGTAAATTTTCAGAATTACATTCATCAAATGCATATAGAACAATTCTGAGCAAAAGCTAAAAGATCTATTCTGCTTCTGATCCTCTGTCACATATAGCATTATTTCTCCACAGCAATATTTTAAAAAAGAATTAATTTTTTAATCCATTATTTGTATATTGTATACAATGAATTTCCATATTTTTTTCTCAAGAGATAATTTGGGAGGCTGGCATAACTCACTGTTGAAACCTTCTATGATGCACTCTCAATTTTATCTCATTGCTCTTAACTATGCCTTTGCAGGGAGAAAAAGTTTGCATTATACACACATAGTCTTTGTGTTCGTCAGATGTTTCTGGTCTTGATCCCCCAGCCAAGCCCTCATTCATATTTAGCTACTTCAGTGTTTCCTCTTAAGTCAGTTTTCCCAGCCCCTTGATCATTTTTATGCTATATGAGGATAGTTATCTTTAGGTTTTCTGGGGCTTTTCTACCTGGAAAGAACGGCTCATTCTTTTTATGTCCTTACAAGTGTATGTCAACAGTATAACAATCAATGGATATAATTTTCAGGCAAGAGTACACATGTCCTTTTAGTATTATAAAGTAAGGTATAAAGTTGCAATATCGAGCCTTTATTTTATTCCTGGATAGCTTATTTAAGAAATAATAAAAAAATAACTTAGTACCCTATATAAGAGTAACACTATGTCTCA
>JAVJGI010000040.1:77751206-77773679 GCA_035590275.1 Ibycter americanus | reverse complement strand
AGTAACACTATGTCTCAAGGGTTTATCCCGCAGCCCAATTTAATATACATGGAGGCCAAGAGAATTAACAGTACTCTCTATATATTTCTGATATCAAATGTAGTCATTTCAATTATTACCTATTGTAAAGTGACAGGTTTCATAGAGCACTTAACGGATTCTCTTTAAACTAGTTTCTGAAACAGAAAGCATGTGTCATTTGGAACTGTTGACCCAGATAGGAAAAACATACAAGCAAAAAACACCAACTTTTGGAAAACACGTGAAAAAACAACAACAAAACCCCCACACTCACAAAGGAAAACATGAAATATCTTGATTCTGAAGTGTTATACTATAAACACCTGTTGTTGATATGATTTGTGAAAATGGTTGTTTTTATATTTGATAGAACAGAAGTCTGGTCTTCATCCTCAGTTTCAAAAATGAATGGAACAGAAGGAAGAGAAGAGAATAGAGAATAGTGTAAGAAAACAAACTGGATGCATATGCTAAAGCTGTATTGAGAATACTAGACATATTTATGCTCTTACAGGGTTCTTTTTGCAAAGAATGGATGGAGAAAAATTTCAAAGTCCACCAAACACCATTTTTTCCCCTTCTAGTAAACACTGTGATTCACTGTTTTATTATTGAAACAGCTCTCAGAAGAGAGACTACTCACAAAACAGAGAAATAAAGGATATCTTGCCATCAGTAAAGCTGATCAGAAGTGGATAATTTTAAAAGGGGTAGGTGGATGGAAAACACTCACTCGTGTTTTCTGGTAATAACATATGTGCCTTTGGCTTAACACCACTGAAGTATGCTATCTCATAGAAACTGTTGGCTGTGTTCTGTTCACCCAGGTTAGGTAAAAATCCCTGAGCAAGGCATATTTGCTATGATGCGGAGCTTCATCTTACAGAGTCTGTAATATAGAGATGTAATCCAAGTCTCAAACTTTAAAAAAAGAAAAGAAGAATCAAATACCCAAGCTTTAACTTCAAAATATATCAAGTGAATAATAATATTATCCTACCGTGATGCGGCAAAACACAGTCTGGGTTTTTTGGTGGTAGTGGTGGGGGAAACAACCTACCACAGAATTCTTGCATTTCAGCCTTAAGTTTGTTCAAGGAAAAGACTGTCCTAAAGGTAGTAAAGTCTTTCTTACAAAACCAAACAATCAACACACAAACCCCAAACATTCAGTGGGGTTTCTCAACCATTCTCAACAGGAGCTCAAAAAAAATATGTATAGACATGCAATCAAGATAAGCTGCAAATGCCTAATTAAGACAAGCATAGTAAGTAAACAAGAACCCATAGATGATGCATGAAATGCTAAAGTCTGAGATCTGTTAACAAAATAGGGAATCAAATCCAACCCTCTTCCATTTTTCTTCTAGATTTCTCATTTTCCCGTTTGCCAAGTCTACAGAAAGCCAGTTACAGCTGAAAAAACATGAAATAGAATTTTATAGTTGGAAAGCACTGTTTTACATAAAACAAAAAATCTTTTCCTGAAGAAACCCACCCCCAACTGTTGATTTAATCACAAATGTATGATGCTAGACAGAAGAAACAGAAACCTCATTCTTCAGTATGTTAGATTTCTTTATGTTGTTTGGATTCACACTTTCACTTAGGAAGATAGAACATATGGAAATACAATTGGACCAAAACATTGGAAAAGCTATCGGAAACATTAGAAAACCAGTACTCCTAAGCTTTGAGGAAGTACAGAGCTGGGAAGCAATTTTGCAACCCAGTTCTGTCTTGAAAAACAATCAGTCATGTTTTTCTTCATCTATGTTGGAAAGACAAAGACAGACAACCTTTTAGTCTGGAGTCCTGAATACTAAAAAAGCTGTTCAGTTACTTATTTTATTTATACTTCACAGATTATTGAATAAGAACTAACAATCTTCATTGCGACCACATCTGACAGGCTCACAAAAATGTATGTTCAAGATGTGGAATATAATTCTTCCAAGAAAGCTCTATAAACCACCAGTAGGAAGCAAGTTTGTTTAATCAAAACCACATCTTTCAGCAGAATGACTAAGGTTTTGGAGGACCAGGGGACAACACTGCTTAATGTTGGATGAAGAAGACTGACAGCTATTGAAGTGGATGAATCTCCACAAGTTTCATTCTTCAACATCATTGCCTCTTTTGCCCTTATTTCTCATTGCACAACACTGTTTTAACCATAGCTTTGTCAACATCTACCCTTTCCCTTTTACTCTAGAACAAAGCAGGAAGTCTGGGCAGAAACTCTTGGCGACTTTTGGTTATGTCATCTTCCCTAACAAAACACTATCACCAAACTCCATCCTTTATTTCGAACTTTCAACACATGCTTGAGAGTTATCCCTACAAAGATACTTCGGTGATTCTTTCCAGTTTTACCACTAAAACTGACCTTTCTATTAAGTCTACAGGAAAACAATTCCAATGCCTACTCCCACACACAACCACAATAAGCAGCCCATCCATCTGACTACTGCTTATCACCTCATTTTTCACTTTATCATTCTTTCAGGACTCATCTGCTTCTTTTACTTTATAGGTATTTGTAATCTCTTAGATTTTAGTAATGTTTTCTTTCTTATTTTTTTGAACTGAATTAACAGAAAAAGTTCTGATTGGCAAACAAATCCCACTGACACCTATAGGGTAAAGCAAAGGCTTCTGTTTTCCTTTCTCTATAACAGGAGAACAAACACACATCCAAGAAAAATAAAAGGTTCATAATTCAAATACTGAATGAATACAAGAGGGGTTTTGTTGTTTTAAAAACACAACATAGGGAAGAAGTAGATATTTGAATACTTCCTTCATTATTAAGTTAGTCTCAGCCTATATTCATGGCAGAACTGCAGGATTATTTTGGGATCTTCATTAAGCAAAAATCTGGGGAGACAATATTTCATTCACTCTATGGTTACTTAATTAAGTTGTTTTAAACCTTGTCTCAAATAATTATTTTTAGTTGAAAACATGAATTACTTTATTTCAAGAGCTGAAATGTAAAATCTCAGTGAAATATTTTTCCTTTATTCATTTTATAAACCTATTTACTAGAGAAAACTATTTTATCAAGTTCCTATTGTTGATCCCAAAACCATTTTTTCAGCAAAATCCGCTTAGTTCCATTTGTATATAAGTAATAGCCAGATTTGGGGTAATTAGGGGCAGAAGCAGTTGTAAAAGTATCATAGAATACAAGGTTGGAAGGGGCCTCAGGGATCATCTGGTCCATCCATTCCTGGCAAAACCATGATCTAGAACCCTGTCCAGCCAAATTTTAAAAGTGTCCAATGTTAGGGAATCCACCACTTCCCTGGGGAGAGTATTCCAGGGGCTGATTGTACTCAACGTGAACAATTTTCCTCATGTCCAGTGGGAATACCCCAAGGAGTATCTTGTACCCATTACCCCTCATCTTTTCCATGTGACTCCTTTTAAAAAGGGGGTCTCTGTCTTCTTTGTAGCTACCCTTTAAATACTGGAACATGGTGATAAGGCCTCCCCTAAGCCTTCTTTCCTCAAGGCTGAACAAATCCAGTTCTCTCAGCCTTTCCTCACATGGCAGACTTCCCAGTCCTCTGATCATCTTTATGGCCCTTCTCTGGATCCTCGCTAGCCTGTCCACATTTTTTTTGCATAGCAGGGACCAAAACTGAACACAGCATTGCACGTATGGCCTAACAAGTGCTGAGTGGAGTGGGATAATGACTTCTTTATCTCTAATGATGATGCCACTATTGATGCAACCCAGCATCCTGCTGGCTTGCTTTGCTGCAGCAGCACACTGTTCTCTCATATTCCACAAAGCTGCTCCCCGGTCAGGTAGGTCCCAGCCTGTGATGCAATCCTAGATTATGTTTTTCCAGGTGCAAGACCTTACACTTCTCTGTGAACTTCATAAGGTTTTTCTTAGCCCACTCTTCCATTCTTTGCAGCTCTTCCTGCAGGGCGGCTTTCCCTTCTGAAGTGTTCACTTCCCCACTCAGTTTGGTATCATTGGCAAACTTCATCAGGGTATACTTGATCCCATCATCCAGATCACTTATGAAGATATTAAACATCATTGGACACAACATCAATCCCAATATCAATGCCAGTTTGAAAAGGAGCTGTTTACGACTAGCCTCTGGGTGTGGCATCTCAGCTGGTTCACCACCTATCACACAGACCACTTGTCTAGACTGTAACGCATCAGTTTCTCTTGGAAGACGCTGTGGGAAACCATGTTGAAAGCCTTGGACAAATCCATCTAGACAATGTCCACCACTTGCCCCACATCAGCCAAGCAGGTTACTTTGTCTTAGAGAGCAATCAGGTTTGTCAAGCACAATTTGCCCTTGGTGAATCTGTGCTGGCTTTTCCCAGTCACATGCTTCATTTGACTTGTGGTAGCTCCCAGGAAGACTCATTCCATAACTTTCCCAGGAACCGAAGTAAGACTGATGGGCCTATAATTTCCTGGATCCTTCTTTAAGCCCTTACTTTAGACTGGGGTGACATTAGCCTTCTTCCAGTCTTCTGGGATGCCCCCTGATCTCCGTGACTTCTCAAAGATTAGGGAGAGTGGCCTTGCAATGACATCAGCCAGCTTTCTTAACACCCTCAGGTGGATATTGTCAAGGTCCATAGATCTGAAGGGATCAAGATCCTGTAACAGTTCACATACCAACTCTTCCTTCACTGGCAGTGGGTCTGTGTTTGCATCAACCTGGATTTCTGTTCCCAACAATGCTGGTAAAGACAGAGGCAAAGAAGGTGTTGAGAACCTCTGCCTTTTCAGATTTACTGGTGACTAATTCACCCCTCCTGTTTAACAGCAGGTCAAAGCTTTCCTTGTGTTTCTGGTTATTGTTTATGTACCTGAAGAACCCTTTATTGTAGTTTTTGACATCTCTGGCCAATTTCAGTTCAGGCTGAGCTTTTGCTTTTCTAACTGGATCTCTGCACACCCTGGCAACGCCCTTTTAGTTCTCAACAGGTATTCATCTGCTTTTCCATCTCTGGTATGCTTCTCTTTTGGTTTTGAGCAGACTCCAGCTTGTAATTAAGCCAAGGGGGTCTCTTGCTTACCCTACTTCCCTTACCTTTCAAGGGGATGAACTGTTTCTGTGCTTCCAGAAGAGTGTTCTTGAAAAACTGCCAGCACTTGCTAGCTCTTTTATCCTCCATGGAAACTCCCCATGGAGTCCCTCCCAAAGGAGCTCTGAGCGAACAGAAGTTTACTCTTCTAAAATCTAAGACATTTGTCTTAGTGCTAACCTTCTGCATGCTCAGCAGGATCCCAGATTCCACAGTACTGTGATCACTGCAGCCAAGACCATCACTAACTGAGATATTACCAAGTAGTTTTGCTTGGTTTGTGAGCAGAAAGTCCAGCAGTGCTTGGTTGGCACATCTAACATTGTGTGAGAAAGCAGTCCTCTATGCATTCCAGGAACTTCATGGACGACATGTGAGCTGCTGTATTGTTCCTGCAACAAATGTCTGGGTAGTTGAAGTCACCCATAAGAACCAGGTTCTGTTGACCCAAAGCTTGCTTAAGTAACCCAAATATTGCTTTGTTGACCTTATCATCTTGGGTTGGAGGTTGGTAGCAGGTAGTAACATCCCCCTTGGAGATGACTCCTCTGATATTGACCAATAGGCATTAGATAGGGTTTCCACAATTGCTGTAGTTGACTTCTATGTATTCAATGTCCTTCACATAGAGCATGACTCCTACTCCTCTTTTCTTTCGTGTCTGTCTTTACGAAACAGCCTATAGCCATCCATTGCAATCCTCCAGTCTTGTGAGTTGTCCCACCATGTTTCAGTTATTCCTGTGATATCATAACTTTCTGAATGGGTGCAAGTTCCAGTTCCTCCTGTTTATTCCCCAGGCTGCATGCATTGGTATGCACACACTTGATGCAGGTGGTCTGTTTCTCATCTTCGGAGGCAGCTAAGGAACATTTGTTGCTGCTCTGGTTGGCCTGGCTTATTCCCCTTTGGATGTGATGGCGTGAGCATTGCCAGTTTGGACCCCAGCCCCCAAGTCCTTCAGTTTAAAGTCCACCTCACCAAGTGGGGGAGGCTACTGCCAAAGATTCCCTTCCCTTACAAAAAGGAAAATAAATATTTTTCAAATCTTAGACCTTTCTCTATTCGTGTAATTAGAATATAACCAAATGCTTATTTTATCTCCCAATATACCCTTAATGCCTTCAAATTTCAAGGTTCCAGACAGGATATTGAACTAAATGGACCTTAAGTCTGAGCCAATATTTCTATGTATATTGTGATTAATGAACCCTGTAATTACTCATGATATTAGGAGATTGATATGAAGTTGATATATGCCACAAAGAAATACTGAACTAATTATCATACAATTTTTTTTAAAAAAACTTCTTTATTGCAGATGACAAAGTGGTTGACTAGTGCAGTAAAGTTATATTAGTTACTGCTTGGTACCTAGAAGCAGACAGCAGCAACATAAGAATGTTTACCAATATACTGTGCAAGTATTTTTCTATACTTTTTTTCTACGTCTAGGAAATTCTGTACTATGGTTAATGCCGTGCCCTTGTACTTGCTAGTTGACAGCAGGTGTAGGTGCTTCTTGTTTTGAAGTCAAAAGATTAATAGCGATCAGATCCTTAGCTGTGAAGCACATCAGAAGAGTTTATTTTAGTGTCAGTCCAGCACTTTTCCCCACAGAGAATGTGGCCTTGAAGATGGAAGTATGAACAAGGAAAGGAGCAAAAA
Source organism: Ibycter americanus (assembly GCA_035590275.1). Lineage (NCBI taxonomy): Eukaryota > Metazoa > Chordata > Aves > Falconiformes > Falconidae > Ibycter > Ibycter americanus. Next base: position 77,766,914 of record JAVJGI010000040.1, on the reverse strand, counting down.
TAATATCTCTTGGTTCATTAAGAACGCTTCTCAGATCTGTCACACATCTAAGGATGGCCTTCTAGCTTCTGCTAGAAAAGAAGTTTGGTTCTTCTCTCAACGAGTACACAAATGTCATTAAAATTTTTCATGTCTATTTTTTCTCCAGATTTTTTTTTTCACTTTGCAGTATACAGGAGGCATTTTCAAATATCACAATTTTTTCCATTGAACTTCAAAGCCCATGCCTTTTTTTTCCTGGTACCATACCCTATTATCACTAAACTTTAGCCTTTTTTTATTGTATTATATCTGGAATTGAAGGGCAATTGAAAATCTGAATTAAATTTCTCTATTAATCTTATCACTACCACAGCCTAACTCAGTTTATCTGACATAAACAATATACATTAGTTACCTACTCTTCTGGAGTACATCTAACATCTTCCTACCAATTTCTAAGAAAATTAAGCTGATACAAAGCTCATGGAGTCTCAGAGGAGGGGAGCCCATTCCTTGTAATGTCCACTTAGTTCAAACCTGGGTAACAAGCATCTGGATAGTACAGGGGTAAAGGCTTGCAATAAAGCCACAGTACATTAAAAAATACCCATTGTACCAGGGCTATTAATCAGTAAGTGGTAGAAGCCCAGAAAAGTAAGAAAGAAAATTAAACTGCTATAAATGAAAGATAATGGATGTCTGACAATGTCATGTTCCATTAAGTGATTTACCCAGCACACTCTCACTAGCCCTGTAACCTCTGGCATCAATTTCCATAGCAACAAATGGCAATGTTACCAGCCAAAGCACATCCAGCGACAGCAAGAACAAGCTCTAACAGTGGAGTTCAAGAAAAAAAAATGTAAAATCCATTATAGCAATATAAGTGTATCCTGTACAAGAAAGGATCACATGCTGGACATGCCTGCTTTGTGAAAAAGTTATTTTCTTCATGTCTAATGGCTCATGTTTTGTCCAGTTCCTGTTTATGGCTTGGAAGGAATGGATACTGAGAAATGATCACATGATCTATTAGCTCAGGATGTAGGCAAGCAACACAGTGCTTTTCCTTCCTTCTGGAGAAACTGTATCATGGAGGAAGATGTAATATGTCACATTGTTATTTGTGAACCTGGTACCAATAAGCATTCCTGCTTTGCAACTGGAAGCCCCCATGACAAAATTCCTGGATCACTCACAGCATCTCCTGGAAACTCCACCTGTGACACTGCCATTTCCTACCCTCCGTCTACTTGCACAATCACATCATAAGCAGTCTAGCACTAACTCCACCCAAGGTGAGGAATGTCATATCTTTCATTGCTGAGTCACACAAGGTATTTTTATACAACTCTGAGGTACAGGAATTTCTTTGCCTTATGCCACGAAGAGTCCTACTGCTATTTGTCCTGATGGTCCCCAGCTCAGTCCCAATTACAATAACCTAGTGTCTTTCTGCAGATAGCAAGTATGCGTGCAATAACATTGGATGCGTTTATCATTTATTATAGTAGTTTGTGAAGACCTAAACATTTCCATTGTCTAGGGGAACCCACTAAATATACAAAAGAAAACATTTCCATTCTTTGTGAAGCCCCAAGCTATTTTGAGATTTCTTAAGAATATTTGTTGGTTCTTTACTATAACATGATATGTTGTGTTTGTAACTTAACAGATACTACATGAAAGCGTTATCTTAGATCATCCTTCCTCTCTACAATGCCTTCATAATCCACTGGTATTCTGCCAAGGGCTCTCTGATGTGGCAAGAAATGTTGTAGACCAGAGTACGTAAACAGATCACACATTTTTCAAACACACACAAAAAAGTCCTTTCAACAATAGCAACAAAATTCTTTGCAAAACTTTGTACAGCATAAAGATTCTGACATTTGCCTCCTGACCTTACTTCAGCAATCATGACTGTGGCATCCAGAGATTAACAGGTTTTAAGAAAAACTTTTTGCAGATGGGCAGAGCTTCTGTGGCCAATGCACAACAAACAGCTGCAGCAGGCTCGCAACAGATTCCCCAAGCTAACACTGAGCTCACTTCAGAAACAGTAAAGAATTTTAGATGTTGCAAGTGAAAAGTCTTAGCAGATATTTACACTGTTGATTCAACTCAGCTTGTTTGGGCGTCTAAAAGTGGAGAGGAGAACAAAGCTGCAAGTTGGAGAAAACTCAGTTATTGAGGTGCAGTGTGCAGACTGTGATCCCACACTACTTTTCCCAACAGAGCAAGGGACAGTTCGAGCATTAGGGTTTAATGAAGTCACTGAGGAAGGTCAAGGCTTCAAAAAGTACATGAGATAAAGACAGGTATTTCTGGAGGGTGCGATACTTGCTGCCTTTTTGTTTCACAGGGGTGGAAGAGTTTCTTCCTCAATCAAGTCACATTCAGGTGATGTAATTTATATGCATGTGTCACATCCCACCTATGAGAAGGGGAGACCGACAGATTAGCAAATCCCCTCGTTGTGGACTAAGGTGAGATAACACTCAAGGTCCCTACATAAACATCAGCTTTAATGGAACAATCACTCAGTAAACATTGAACCTTTCACAATTATAGCAAATCAAACTATGCGGCTTTTAGGAGAAGTTGAGGCAGGCTTTGTATTACTTAAGAACTTTAAGAGAAAAACAGGGGGGGTGGGGGGAGAGCTGGGGAGGGCGCAGAAATAAGGAGATCACCAGTCCTGGATCCAACACTGGACCTGCCAATGGAGGTATTTAGTGTAGAGAGCACTCCAGAGGCTTGTATGTGCCCATATTTATTGGCTCCAGTGCCTGGACTTCTGGAACCTTCTCTTGTCCCAGTTGAAGGAGTGGTTGAGACATCAGTCAACCAAGGGAAGGGACACCAGGCTCCCCCACTCCATGACTTCCTGTTGTTGCCTCTGGAACCTCCTCTCCAGGTGTTGCCTGGGCTCACAGTACAGTCACTTGGGTCTCATCCCTTTCAGCATTGCAGGGGAAATGCATGGGAATATGGATGTATCTTGCTGGATGGGCCACAATCCCCAGGTGACTTCCATTGTTACACTTAATGTAGAAGCTAAGCTAAATTTACTTTCAGGGTAAATTTTTATTATTTAAATTTATTATTTAAATCTTTACTTATGCTTGATTCACAAGCATACAAGTTACTTTTGGAAAAGGTTCCTAAAAGTCAAGGTTCTTAAGCTACTTTAATAGTTTTGCTCCCAACATTTTTAAAGACACACCTGATAATTCTGAACCTCATTTCCAGGTCCCTACAGGACATACTAACTGTCTCAAGTTGACTGAAATGAGGTTTTGTATATTAGCAAATGTCTTGGAATGGATAGGTTTTAACCAAGTTATGCTTGAGCTTCTCTGAGCAATATTTAATTTGCCTGGGTGTTGTAATGATTATTTCATTACTACTGGTATGACACCTGGAAATATTTCAATTAAAAAGTACTATCTAATCACCATGTCTTTTATGAAACCTTTAATTAGAATAAGATGGTCAGGGTATACATGTTTGTTAGCTTTGTTTTCTTTTTGAAAGACTTGAGACAATTTATTAAGCATATTACTCTCCATTATTTTCCCTAATGACTTAGAATCATTTTGGTAGAACCATGTTGTCTTTCATTCATAAAATATTGCATCGGGCTTTCCCATTAGGGGATGTATACAGTATTCTTTTTTTTTTAAAAAAAAAAGATTTATCACTTTCAGATTTCTCATTTTGTATTGATAGACTAACTTGCCTTGCTACCCGAGATATTCCCTGGGCGTTATATAAAATGCTATGTCTTCAAACAAAAATGTCATTTAATTCTGAAGTTTTCAGTATACCTGTTACTTTGCTCACTGTGTGACTCCTACTGCTGCACAGAAATACACACTCCAGGTGAGGAACTGCAGTGCACAGCAGTAAAGATATACACCTGGTGTTACTGATTGACAGTCTTGTGTTCAAACAGCAAAATGAGTTATCTGAAAAGTTCTTTCATCTTTAACAGGCATATGTAATCAATAGCATCACATGATTTCTTCAATTTATCAATAAGTTGAAATAGTTGCTCCCCTCCTGCCCCTTCCTCCCCCAAAAACTCCTACATAACATATTTGTTTGGCCTTCAATTAATATAACGCACATTAAAATCTTCAGTAAAAAAAAAGTAAAAGCTGGTATAAAATATTGTTCTCACTTTGTGATTCAAGATTCTGATATCCACAGAAGTGATTACAGTTAAAATAGTTTCTTCTTCTCAACAGGCACATAATTTAAACACGTAATTTATGGAAGAGTTGAACCTGTGAGTATTTGAGTTATTACACAGACTTTTATCTGCAAGATTTCCCATTAGGTTTGATAGAATGTATGGATCTTATTTATAACTATAGACATTACTTTCCAGTGTAACTCATCATATTTTGTTAATTACAAGGCCTATTCAAAGACATTAAAGTGAAGAACCATCAGTTCTATTTTGATGACCCTGTACTTGTTCCATTTGTAACTTAAGGAAATCTTAAGGAAATAATGTTGCTGTTAAACACATTTATTTAATTCCAAACCTCTAAACCATTAAAAAAGTATGTGCTATTTTACAATTATTAACTATTATTATTTTTGAAATGACACATTTTCAGTATGCTGTATGAAAAATGTTCCCTTTTTCTATAAGGCTGAAGTTAATATGTTTATTCTAGAGGCAAAGAGGTTGGGTTTTGGTGGTTTTTTTTGTTTGTTTGTTTGTGGTTTGTTTTTTTTTTTTTAACTGATGATCATTCTGAAGGAAAGGCAATAAAAATACTCCTGTTCTGAGCAAAGCTGCATGAGGGAATTTCCCAGTAGAGTATTTAGATATTTGTGTTCAGATGCAAGAGATGAAAAATGCTTCATGAACAAAATCTTGGGACGACCCCAAAACAGGAGGTGAATAAACTAATGATAGAGCAGAAGAAAAAAAAGCTCTATAGCTTAAACAGAAGAAAAAAAGGAGAAAAGTAGTGTTTGTATGGCATAGATATGATAAATTGGAAGCAGATTTTGATTAGTATTTCACTCGGACAATACACACTCATGGGACAGTAGGCTTTTGACATTAGCATATGACAGAAATCACAAGAAGGTGTCTGAGGAGTTGCAAAGTACTCTAACCTGCAATTCCTATACTTTTGTACTAAGAAGTACATTTTGAATTTCCTTGCCTCCCCTCTGCAAGCTTAAGCCCTGCTCTTCTCTACAGGCACTTGTGATACTTAAAAGTTACCTGTTTTCAGAATTATTGCCTCAAGTTCACACACTGACTGAAGGAACTGTACTTCAGTAAAACAATGGAACTTTTCCTACTGATAGGAAACAGCTTAAGAAATCTGAAATAAATTTTAATTGTTTAGATAACGGAAGTTCTCTGCTTTAGCCTAGAAGTGAAGAAGTTTGTTTTGGGAACTGTTACTTCCTCATCCCCTCAACTCCACCCTGCCCCTTGTTTTCAAATCTTTCCATAGCCTATGGAAAATCATCACTATGCAAGCTGTAAAGCAGGTACCATATGGAGTGTACAGAACATCTTTGTGCTGCAAATGGTACTGTGAGGGTACAACTACTCTGTCACATCTAGCCAAGGTCCAGCAGTCTTTCACAGATATCAGCACAGGGGGATTTTCTTCAGGTGCCTAGAATTTCTAACATTTTATCATTCTGATTTATGCTTTCCTCACTCCTAGTTGATGCTGAACATGAGGAAACCAATTTTAAGCTTAAAAAAACTTTACCCGAACCTCTCCACATGTGAAATCTTGTTGCATCACAGCAACAGCCTTCAAAACAAATATACATTGCCCTCTTACAGATGACAGTATTTTACGTTTTTCCTGGACAAATGTCATGATTTAGTTCCAGCCAATCCACCACTAGGAAGGAGTCAGTACTAGCTGAAGACAGTAATGTTTTGAGTTGTCACAGGTGGAAGAAATAACTACAATTTCAGATATTGCTAATATTGATATATTTATCCATTCCTGTTCCATTTTCCCCCCATGTTTTTCCACTTTGAGAGCTTAGTTTAATCTGTAGTATTGTTATACTTGGACATAAATAGCAGCATAAGAATTATTAATGAATCGGGCATGAGGTCTGGCACATTAGCTGTATTGCCATATTTCACATTCTGTTACTTCTGGCCTTCTATGTGCTATGATGTGCAAATCACATCCATTCAAGCCTGCAGCAAAAGTTTCCTAAAAATCACTACTATTTGAAGTAGAAGTTAGTGATCCTCCTTTCTCATATCTAGGAAAGAAAGGCATTTTTCCGGACAGATCTGAAAAGCAGATGAGACTCTACTTCCAAAGTAGGACCACCACAATCCACCATAGTGGGAGGGTTGAGGGAAGGGAAATTGAAAGAACCATGGAGAATACAGCATTTTAAATACATTGCAACAATAAATATACTCCCAAGCATATGTATTTTATCTCGCACTATTTGTAAGCCTTGCCACTATGAAACTATTGTAAAAGATGAAACGCTCCTTTGCATGTTTTTTTCATCCAAAAGACTTCATTGATAAAATCTAAACCACAAAATGGTCAGCTTTTAAATGGTTCTTGAAGAATGGTTACAAATCCAGACACTCACTGGAAGAAAGGACACAAATCCATAAAGAACTCTCACCTGCTGATGAGACCAGTCACAAGCAGAATGTCACAACAGAGAAGCAAAATTGTCACTTTTTTAGCAAACAGAAGATACTGAAAAAAGCATAGCTACATCAAGGGGATTTGTGTAGATATGTGAATTGACTGTTCAAAAGAAACAAAAAAAAGCTTGTTATATGTTTAGCATTTAGGGAATCAGTGACTTTTTAAACTTCCCACTGTGATGCTATAAACATGCTGTCTCTAATGCTGCCAAAGCTTATTGAAACCCCTGGTAGGTAACCTCACAATACTCCACACACCATGAAATTCAATTACATTTAAGAAAATTAGGGTTGAGTTTAATTACTTGTGTGCACTTTGGATGAGTACATGTTCTGTTTAGGAAAGTGGCTTGCAAAGGTCCTGAGTTTCAGATCGAATGAATTCACTCACACATTGTGCATTTCTGTTTGAAATTAATTTAACTGCTGAAGATTCCTTGCATTTCTGGGGGCAAAAAAAATAAAAATCACAATGTTCTGGTGAAGTTGCAGAAAAAGAAATAAAAAAATACTGTTCTGTACGGAACATGCAAAAAAGAATTCCACAAGACTGATATATTTCTGTTTCATTTATGCAAAATCCTGGAGGAGAAAAGAAACAAACCCCATACATCCAACAGGTATACAGTTTTCTTCCCTTTTCCTATTTCACATAATAAAACCAAATGGGTTTTACAAAATAACCTGGGAAAACATGATAAATGCTACTTGTTTTACATATGCACATATTTTTTTCTTTAAACAAATCTACTCTCTTCTCCCAGAGGAAGGAGCACAACACTAAATAGGTATGTTCACCTGCCCAATCGCAGTTCAGACAGCAAGTGCCCAGTTAAATGTTGTGATATACTTGCTGCTAGCTGATGAAATCCAGAGTCTTCGCATTGAATGCATACTATAAAATCCTGCTATCCCTTCAAATGCAATATTATGATGACTATCTATGATCTGTTAGTACTGAAAGAGAATAATGAGGAGCTGCACCTTATTTAGTAATACTCATGCCCTAGCTTCCTCAGGGTGTTTTTTCTAGGACACACTGTTTGTAAAAATTAATATTTTCCTGAAATTGCATTATTTCCTCTGAAATATTAATGTAAGTTAAGGATCAATATTCAGAGGCCTCCTAAGAACAAGGGTATTAGACTGACAATTGACTTGCTGCAGTGGCTTGCAAAACCAGTCATATTTGGAGTTCTTGGACCTGTCAGTTATTACTTAAAGGCCCACAAGGGTGAAAAGACAAGTTGCACCAACAGCTCTGAATCATGCACCCTCTTCCCTTTAAAGGAAGCAGCAAATATGAAAACAACATATCTCAGTATCTAGTTATTGCAGGGTCAACTTTAAAAGTGACTGCCTTTTTGACTTCAAAGTTAGGCTGAAAAAAATACACAAGCACGAAGAACTGTTGTTGACAGATGGTTTTCCTGCTAAATTAATAAGAACAAATAATGTAACTGAATGCTGGAAAAGTAACATAATACAAGTTAGAGGAAAAAATATTATTCTTTCTGCATTAGGTCAAAGCAGGTTCTAACTACTACTGTAGTAAAACATAATGTAAAATAAGAGGGAGGACAGGGAGGAAGGAGAGAGGAGGTAGGAGGGAACAACAAAGTAATAGCACGTCTCAATTGTACAGTGTGGATCTTTTCTGCCTCTTGGGAAGTGAGGCATTACACACTGTGTTTTTAAATCAAGTTTACCAAGTGTAAGACAATCTCTATACAGCTCTCATTGCTTTCATTTAAGAAACGAACAGTAGAAAAACAATGAAATGAAAAAAAAAGTCAACTCTGCTAGTGATTTTTCATCTAGCATCCGGTATTTTCATGGCTTGAACTGATCACAGTAATGAAAATTCACAGAGGATGCTGTGTTTATTTTAAATACACTGTTACATCAATAGCCCAGTTTAGGGGGGGCACGGGAGGGGAGGAGGAGGGGTGGGAGAAAAAAAATTAACAGAAAAAAAGAAGGCAGGAAAAGAAAAGCTAAAGAGGACATTTTAACACTTCCATTGTCATCAAAGCAATAATGCTTCTATTTTCTACCTATACACTGGTGATAAGTTGTATCATTCCAAGTCTTCACAATACTGGATGAAATACTACATGAAACATTAGCTTCACAGTCCTAATAAACCACCTTTTAGACATTCCTTTCCTAGCTTAGTGACTCCAAAGGTAATGTAACTCTAATACCATTTGGGAAGATAAGTAGCACCACTGAAACGAAAAAGCTCATCTTGACTCTGATCTCCCACAGTTCTCGCTAGTGGGGAAGGTGGCCGTGTAAGAAACACTATCCCTGTGAAGAACAGGCACAGGCATGACCACAGAATACATGAGGTTAAATCTTATGGGGAGAGCCGTTATGGCTGATACTGCAGTAACAGTACATAATAAAATAAGACAATAGTCTTTCAAATAAGTGGGAACAGCTTTCAAACACCTTTATTTCCAAAGTCACCTGGCTTCATTCAATCTTTGACATTTGCTGTTGCAAGGAACAGAACTTATCAACAGGCCTAACACTGCACAATAAGTGCATTGCATAAATTTGTGGACCTTTTGTGATGAGAACACTGTTTCTAAGCAAACCTGACAAGACACAACCTACTTCATTTCAGTTCTTGATAACAGCCCAGCCAGCATGTTCTACATCATTTCATCAGGAGCCTAATAAAACATCAGGAGATACCAGACTGGCTACAGAAGTACTACAGGTTATCTGAGGAAAGATATTCCAACTGCAACCGTAATACTGTAGCTGCCTGCTTTCTCTCACCTGCCAGTCCCTCTCCCCTTCTGTGAGTGTGACAACCAGGGAAAGAACAATTTGCCTTGTTCTTTTCCACAGGAGCAGCTCATGCAGCCTTAACTCTTTCAAGAGGTCATATTCCCCAACTCTCACTCTTTCAAATCCACAGCACCTGCTTGTTGTAAAACCACTGCTCCTCCCACCCAGAGAAGTCCAAATCAGTCTTTCACCCACTCACCCCTTTCCCTGCTTATCTGAGCTCTGGTCACCCTTTCTGTAGGTTGAACTATGCAGTCATTCAAGGTCTTTAACATTTTCATAATCAGAGTTTTGGGGAAGTTTACTCCAGCCTGAAAAGGTAATGGATCGGTTCATTGGCCTATCTGATTTTCTTATATTTCATTGTTTTAAAGAGAAGCATTTGGACTGGAATTACAAAAGATACTTAAACATGTGTTAACCTAAAAAGGGTTAGTCATTTGCCTTCAAATCAAATGAAATTTGAGGGTTTTTTCAGAGTATTTTTTTTTCTTCTTTCTAATCTATTATATTTCACAGAAAGCTGTTTTAACTCCTCCATTTCAGTGCAACCACTTGATTCCAGAATATGAAGTTATTTTCTCAGGAGTAATGTAAATATTTTTCATTAAATTGCTTAGTGAAATTGTGAGGAAGGAAAATGTGGAGACTTGAAAACAAAGACATTAGTACATCAAGGTACTCTGAATTATCACCAATCATCTTACAAATTTTTTTTGCACATAATGTTCAAGAAGTTTGAAAACATCAGTTTCGGAATTCCCTACTAAAACATCTATAATTTCAGGCATAGAAAGTGAAATGTATGTCCCCTCATATGTGGCTGAGTTGCATAGCACACCGAATTGGATGAATCAACAACTGCAGGGAAGCATGCTGAATCTCTTCAGGGTACTTACTCTGGGCTAAACCAGCACTTTACTTTTAAACCACAAAACATGTCTCAAAACTGACTCTTCCTGCACAAGCTGTGGTCCAAACTGACCAGGCTATGCTTTTGCTTTTCTAGGTCCTTCCCAGCCCTCATTTCCATACAGCATCTCTACACTTCTAGTAAGTATGATGTATATCAGTAGGCTGAAGGGGACTTACCAATTGTGGTCCTTTTGTGGTCAGCCTGTTTAATGATGACACCTTGTCTGTTCTATCTTCTATTGCCTCCTTCTTTTTGTAAAGGAGATGTTAGTACTTATTGAACTTCATCTCACTGAAAGTGAATTATTACAGATTTTTGGAGAACTGCAAAACTATCTAGCAAATTCCTGTAATGATGACATGCAACTGACTCTTCCTTGGCCTTGTAAAGTCCTCTCAACTGGACTTTATATCTTAGAATATGTTACTGTGACTCAACTGAAAAGTATATTGAAGTAATATATTCAGCACATAGATAGCATTTCATTATATTGAGCAATACTAAAAGGTTTTAAAAGCTATTTCATAGTAGCAAAAGAGTCTTAATAGGACCCAATGAAAATCTTATTTCAAAGACAGATTTTTGAAAGATCTCTGTGCCAAATGTTCTATGCTGTTTGAGGCATAATCCTCTAGCACTTTCTAAATAAAAATAATTATAACATATCAATCTAATTTACAGTTTATTAATTCAATTCTTCCATAAACATATTACATATTCCATACCCTTGCAAAATTTCACCTTTAAAGGAGATTAGATATATGTAAGACACATCTGTTGATACCAAAATTACAGAGTAAAATTTGTATTTGTCCCTGGAGATAAGCTGTGTACATGCCCATGAAGTCAGACTGAAATGTATTTAGGGTCTTGAATGCACAGAAAAAAAAGAAAAACAAACAAGAAACTTAGATTCAGTTGAGGTGAGGTTTTTGAATTCGTTGCATCCGTGACAGTCAGAATGGCAATGACAGACTATATCGGGAATTATTTAGAAAAAAACAAAACAGAAACAGAATATAATTCTGATGGGTAAATACATGGTAAGCCTACATCACTTATTCACTATGCAGTTCTCAGCACTCCTGCTAATTAGAAAAGAACAAATTAACCAAGTCAAGAAAGAGAAAGAGAGGATATTTAGATATATGAAACAACATCCATTAATATGCATTAAACTGAGATTTTTAGCTTGGAAAAGAAAAAAAAACCAGACAAATATGATAGAGGTCTACAAAATCTTGAACTTATGCAGGAGGTAGAAAGGAAAGAAATATCATACAGAGATATAATATTTGCCCTTCCTTCCAGCACAAATACTTGTGACAAGCCAGTAAAATTATCAGGTGAAAGATTTAAATTGAAGCAAAAGACAAGTACTTTTAATAACGCACTAATGGTAGAACTCACTGCATACACAAATGTTGGAAGCCAAAAGTGTAAATGGATTAAAAGGGATTAGACAATTGGATGGAAAACAGATCCATTCATGACTATTAAACTTTCTAGTCTGCATGTAATCCTTGGCTCAGGAAGTCCCTAAATCACTGACTGCCAAAAGCTGGGAATATTATAACCACAGAAAGGGTTACTCTACACATGCCTGGCGTCTTCTACTCTTCCCCAAAGCAGCTGCTACTGGTGTCTAGCAAAGAAGGGTTGCTGAGGTAGCTGAACTTTTGGTCTCATCCAGTGTGGCAGGCCTTGTATGTCTCAGTCTCATAGCTCTAAATAGTGACATGTGAATTAATTCTACTCATTTAACCCACTGTTGAACTTAAATAAGGGCTTATGTTCCCACGTACTAAAAATTCTAGTTCTCACAGCACTTAAGCCTAATGTTCAAGCTTTGACTTTTCAGGAATACCATGAAAATGCTCAAAGTTGGTGCCCATATGGATGTACAAGTTACCAAAATTTAAATCCTGAATTATGAAAAACAATTGGAAAAAACCCAGGTAAACAAACAAAAAGCTGGTGTCACTTGGTTCTTCACAAGCAAAAGTTCTTGGTGTAAATGGCCCTGCAGCACCCAGCTTGAGGTCTGGGCCCAGCTGTGAAAGGAAACAGCTTGCAGATAGCACAAAATTGTCTTAGTTGAATCCAAGTTCTGCAACCTTTGTTGTTTTTTTGTCTTCCAGTGAGGACATGTTATGTTAAAATCTCTGCTATATACACTTCATAACATCTACTTTTAAGAGATTATTCTGCAATGTGCTGTTAAAACAAAAAAAGGAGAGGGAAGCAGAATGTTCCTATTAAAATACATTTGCTAGCCCATCTTGTCAAACTTAATGTGTGTTCAGCCATAAGTTGAGCTACAGATTTGAGGTGTTTGATCTCAACTTGAAGGCATGGCTCTGTAGTCTTGGCTACAGTCATTTACTTCTTGCTATGTTGGTTTAAATTGAGCTATAATCTTCTGAGGAAAGTCTAACTTGTACAAGCCAATTTTAAAGTCTTATAAATTTCCACTTCTGGTTTAACACTGGTTTATTTAAATTTTTGAGTTGATCAGTAATATTCAGGCAAAATATTCCCTCATCAAAGTATATAAATATACATATATAAAAAACAAGATTAAAATTGCTTTCTAATTTGTGATGGTTGGGTATTATAAATTTCTGATATACTGCATGGGTGTTGACATTATCAATGCTCTCTCACCATTAACTGCCAACAGGCAGGTGGGCTAAGAGGCATTCTGGGCACATACAGTTGGCAGTCTTCAAGGCGGAAGCTGCAGCTTACAAGAGGACTCCTTAACACCTAACCAGCAGGGCTAGAGTAGATAAAGTTTCCATGACTGTTAAGGCTCCCTTTACAGGCCAAGTGATAAGCCGCAGCAAAGCCAGGGATCTTTCTTGCATCACTATTTTCCAGTTTTCCCTCTATCTTTGACATTTTTTTCCCAGAGGTAGTTGTGACTCTTCAGTTTTACCTTCAGGTATCTTCTCTGCATTTGTCTTGACCATTAACAAACAAACTGAACTTCATTGCTTTGTTGTGAGTGATTTTCTTACACTTTCTGTTTAACATTTAAATTTCTGCAAGAGTTTTCCCCCAAAGCAGTGCTGAAGCTTGCTGACTCTATCCAAAGCACTATGCAGCTGTGCTCTGGCAGGGAAGAAATGCTGTTGTTATGTGTTGGGGGCTGAGATGCTGGAACTCATGCAGGTAGTTGGCAAAGACCAGCATTTCTGAAGGATGCTGTCTAATGAGGGTAATGATGTGTTCCTTACACTGGGCTTCAGAGACTTTCCCTATGCACTTGTAAACAGGAGGCTCTGAAAACAAAAGACACACATTCAGCATTAACTTGAAGCTCCTGCAGTTGAGGACAAGTGAGTACCAATTAGCTCAGTCGGTTAGAGTATGGGGCTTAGTTGCCAGCTGGAGTTAAATCACAACAGTACCCAAATGATCAAAAATGGATTAAAAATAAGTAAAATACACATATGGAGGCTGACAAGTGCTAAGATGTATCAAAATAACAGCTCTTATGAATATACTAGTAAAGTAATTACATTTTGTTTTCAAGAACATTTGTGCTGATGAACATCATTCTATATATTGGATAACTAAATTTGTTGGCTTGTTTAAATATGCATTTATGGCACCTGTTTTCAGTGTGTTTTGGCCATTACTTTTTTTTTTTCCTTACAGGAAGTACAAGGGGTTGATAACTTGCAAATGCACTGAAGTTTAGAATTAAGTTGTTAGAAATGAATGTATGACATGGTTGCATGAAAAATACCAGGGCAAGCTGTTGGTCTTAGTCACACAACAGAGGCAATCAGTTCCCAAGCTGCTGAAATAAATGAAATTTCAGCTAGCTGTCAGGCTATTAAACTGATTCTGACAGAATCAGGGATCAGGATGGCCACATAAGAAGGAGAAGGCCAAGTGTTTGGCTACTCCCAGATGTCTGTAAAGCTTATCTGCAGTTTGAGTCAAGCTAAGAGTCAGATAGCATTTGCCCGGCCTTTGTAGACTGGCAACAAGAAGAGATAAAAACCGCTTGGTGTGGTGTAACCACAGAGTGTTGCTAAATGTAATACAAAAAAAAAAAAAAAAAAAAGGTATTTCTGCACTTTCTAATGGGGGAGACTGAAGATGGTACTGCAGGAGATCACAGTCTAAGGGTGTGATGGGAAATAAGAGGGCTCTGTAAAATCCTAAGGAGTTGTCATTCTTTTATTCAGCCTCATTGCTAAATATCATTCTTTGTCAAGTTGACCTTTGAGCTGGAAGCATTCAAGTTATCAGCACATATGTTTAGGCCATACAGAATTAGGTGTTTACTGGACAGAGTTCTTTAATATTTAGATATGTCTTAAGAAAAAGGATCAGGGAAAGACAGTAGCAAGAAAGTTACTGAATCCATTATGTTTAGTTTGCCTCAGAAAGATTCGCAACAAGAAGCCTTGGTGTCCTGATATCTGCAGAATGGTACCTTTTTTTAAAAAGAAACTTGAGACTTGAAAAAAACCACACAATCCCATTGATACTATTTGTCCAATCTTAAGCAAAATACATCCAGTATTCAAATTTCCATTTGATTATATTACAGATTTAAAAATCCTCCTTTTCCCAATGTTTCCTATTTTGTCCATTTCTCCCACTCTAAAGGCATCGCATTGCACAGCATATCATGACTATTATCCACCAGTTCAAACCCAAGCATTTTTTTTCCTTACCTCTTTTGTGTCAGAGAACTTTTGAAAAACACTGTAGATTAATGGTTCTATACTAGTAAGAGGGAGAATGTGGCAGCCATCAGCAGCTTATAGGGAGCCAGCCTCTGTCTTTTTTTAAAGCATGTTGCTACCTCATACAGTTAGAATTGAAGTACAACATGATGAAATAGTTTCCTAAATCTGTAGAAAGCACTGATATGACTAAGGAAGGGATTTGCAGTTCATTATAATTTCAGTGCTTGCTGAGCCTGGAAGTTAATGCCAAAATCAAAAATGTTAGCATAGTTTTCTAAGCAGAAAGAAGAGGTACGTTGCAGCACTACCAAGCTGCAACAAGGCTTTTACCATCCAATTCCAGCCCTCTCATGCCACAGCACCACCATCAGTCTCACACAAGGTCTCAATAGTTCATCTACTGTCCATGCTGTTTCATCATCCTCTTCCAGCCAGTCCGCCCTGCTTCTTGCCTCTCTCCTGCATCCAGGACTCCTCTTCATCTGCTGCCTCTCCTCACCCAGTGCTCCTCTTCCACCAGTACTCCTTCTCTTCTGGGCTTCTCAGTGCTATTTAGTTACTGAGCAGGAACAAGCCACAGCTGTACATTATCCACATCA
>JAVJGI010000040.1:77714755-77741924 GCA_035590275.1 Ibycter americanus | reverse complement strand
GTTATCCTACAAGATTCATTTAAATGCTTACCCTACAAAACTTATTTAACTCTTACCTATCTCATCCCCTTCTATCACCTTTGGTATGTAAAATCTATTCTATTTTCAGCTGTTGGACAAAAATACATCACATTCAGTAAAAGAAATTTGAAAGTCATTAATTTTTTCAGCTGCTGTATTGGCTGATATCTTCTACCCCTTTGTTTCTCCAGGGAAACTGTTCTGATTTTTCAGTGCTCAGCCTACATGCTAAAACCATTCCCAACAGAGCTTTTTATTTTCAAATGGAACACAACGTGGAAATCCGCAGGCTAAGGTCCTAAGGTCCCAGAGCCCTGCTATGATGAGGCTACATCTCAGTGAATGAAAAAGACTTTGTTAGGCCAACTGTAATACTGGCTTGTTTATAGTGTACTGCCTCTGATTTTGGAGCCTGGAAGTTAGGCATTGCTGTGACCAGTGCTGGTAAGCTAATGCCCTTCTTCGGATCAAGTCTATATCTGCCTAGTAAATATTCTGAAAATTTGACACTCATACAATGAAGCTGAGATGTTTGACACCACTCACATCATGCTTTATATAGAAAGTCTGGAAACTAAAAGCAGATGTCAAGGGAGCTTGACAAAATAGGAAGGCAAATTCAATGAGCTATGGTTTTCAGTGGAGTCTGAGCTGTTCTTTTATTGGAATAAGATGTGGGTCACAAAGATTTTGCAAAGTATGTTTAATTCTTGCTAAAGGCATTGCTAAACTTATCAATAAATAAGGGATATGACATCTTTACTACCTGGGTGTCCTTAGGAAGTCTCGGAGAAATTAACTCTACTCTCTTGCAAGTAATTTGACACAGTTCTAGTTTGCACACATCATAAAGAAAAAGCAAGGATACTAGCTATGACATCTGATATGCTATATCATATAAGACTTACCTTAGCAAATTATTCAAGGGATATTAACTTTAAACACCTTTTCTACCGAATGTCCAAATAAATTTAATGTCATCAAGGTGATTAATTCACTCTCAACAATAGCCATAAATGAATTCAAAGGCACTTCTGTCAATTCAGATAAAATGAGCAGAAAGCCAGAAGAAATACTGTCAGTAATACTGAATTACCATCTTAAAATCAGCAACAAAACATAAGATAGAATATACATGTACTGTTTTTCACAATGTCATTACATATCTTATGAGTGACTTGAATCTAGAAAAGTTTTGCAGTTGGTTCTGGAGTCCATCATTTAAAAATAAACAGTATCAGCTATCGGTTCAGTTTCTAAACCATTTCAATAATGTTTTAATAGGATCCATGGCTGTGTCACAGTACATAACACTGGAAAAGATGATTAATAACAAAGTTTTGTGAGTTGCCATTGACTACAGTTTTCACTTTAGTTGATACTTTAGATTCTTAAAAGATCGGTTTTGTTCGTAAGTATGAGATGATTTTTAGTTACTGTGTTGACACCATTTACTGTTGATTTCAGGATTTTCTGACCCTCTGTATCCATCTCAGTGTCTCAGATCTGTCACTGAAATCACTAAGCACTGCTCTACCCCTAGGAGAGAAGATAACTCTAGGGGCTAGACCCATTAAGAAGGTCTACCAGCAACCTTTACTCACAAACTGTCAGGGATAGATTCAAGCAACAAAACACCCAACAGATACACCGGACAAGGCTGAGAATGTCAGGTAAAGGCTTCTGAGTGAAAACCCACAGCAGTGACAGTCCGTGCTCCTTACCCAGCACATGAGTCTATAATGTGTCAGTTCTGTCACCCATAGTGAAAAGCTGAAGCTTTGTCAGCAAGGCTCCTCTGCTTCACTCACACAAGCATAGGATGCTTTTGGTTAGAAATACCACAATTTGCACCCAGCTTCCTGATGTTAGAGTCTGGAAATTTATGTGCTCTGGCTCTTATTCTTGAGTTACTTTTGAAGGGAAAACAAACTGCACCTTTAAGATTTAGAATATTTAGTTGTTACAAGAGACAAACAGATGAAAACAAAAGTTGAAAAACTATGATTTTTTTTGACATTGTGTGGCAAAATTTAAAACAGGTGGTAATATTTAAGCATGCACCAACAATCAATCAGCAATTGTTGCAGGGGGGATTGGCGGCATTGGAAACAGTCGTTTTTTTTCTATTGTGTAGAGAAAGCTTACCACAACAGGACTGTAATGCATAACTGTGGACAGTAAACAAAGGATTTGTTTTAACTAACCTTACCTATTTTAATGGCAGGCATCCAGGCTAAGCAGGTCATACAGGTTCCAAGGCAGAGGATGAGTTGTTCCATCATAAAATAAGTTTTCTCTGACTGCCATAACTATCAGAGTAATGTAATAATAAGGTAATTATCATTGCAATAATTGTTGCTACTGCTATTAACATCAATACAAGCACAGTATCAAGGATCAAGCTATCTACTAATTGGGTGGAATACAGACAACACCTTCACATTACTAGGAAAGGAAAGATAGAGAAAGAATCTAAAAATCGATTTAAGTCAGCCACTGTTTCTTCCCAATTACAGTTTCTATCTGGATTTAACTTTATCCATTCACTCTCCTTTTCTAGATATCTTCCTGTGTAGAGATACTGCAGCTTCTCAACACCCCCAGCAGGAAGAGACATGGGGTTCCAACCTCCAACATCTTTCCTACCTTCTACCAGCTATCATTCAAGTATTCTGTTATTACTGGGAAAGCAGAAACTTTTTGAGAAGCTGCTGGCCATAATAAGTGCTTTATTTCCTTTAGTATGTGCAGTGAGTTTTTAAAGCTAATTTAAGTCCTGCTTAAGTTCATATTATCAGTCTTTCACATAAAGGGATAAGATGGTCAGCTATTTTTGTCTATAAGAGCGGTTGTTTAGCTAATTCTTTGTATGTGGTGTAGTACACTCCCCAGAATCTACTTTTAACATAGAACAAAACCAAAATAACAGTCAAGACCAAAAAAACCAACTTTTCTTGGCTTACAAACAAATGCTATTTCCTGTTCTGAAAAAAGCACGTGTAACAGAATGAGTTATAAACAGCCTTACTTCAAATTTTGTACACTCATGTCCAGCCAAGCCAGATAACTACAGCTGTTTTTTCCTGTGTAGATAAGTTGTTGACACAAAAATATACTTTGCATTAAGACAGGGAAAAAACCAGAAACATATACTCTTCCATTGTTTAAAATTCAATTATTTGTTTCGGTTCTCATTGTTTTACATAGACTGTTCAAACAGGTTTTAGAAAAGAGTTTGTTTGCCCCATATAGAGGAACTGTAGAGGGTTAATTAACATTGATAATATACAGTTGTGGGCCTGCTTCTGGGGTGGTGGGTTGGCTGATGTGGATAATGTACAGCTGTGGCTTGTTCCTGCTAAGTAGCTAAATAGCACTGAGGAGCCTGAAAGAGAGGGAGCACTGGGTGAAGAGAAGAGACTGGCTGAAGAAGAGCCCAGGGATGTAGAAGAGATAAGGAGAGCCCCTGGGAGAAGCTGAGAGAAGAAGGGGACCTAGATGAAGAGAGGCTGGCTAGAGGAGAAGCCAGGAACCGGGACGCAGCAGAGGCAAGAAGCAGGGTGGACTGGCCTGAAGAGGATGCAGTGGTAAAAGTCTTGTTGCTGCTTGATAGTTTGGTAGTGCTGCGACAGCCCCAGGCATTTAAAGGCAAATAAAGAAATACAACTAGAAGAAGTCTAGTTTTTTGGTAGGCAAGATTCAGTTCATCATACTGCAGATCTTCTTAAAATATATTGAATATTTTAGTTACATGCTTGCCATTTTCCCTGCAAATACTATATCTATACCTTGCATCACCTGCCATTTTCAGCATGTTCAGCATTCCTCTGTTGCACCCTCAGAGTGCTCCCCAGACAGATGATCACCAACAGGCCAAAGTGCCGATAAGTATATTCACCAAACTTTGACTCATGCTCCATGAAGAGGGAGTTAGGTTTTTTGCTTTAAGAACCCTGAAAATGAAGTCCTTTCTATCACTGATCACAGAGCATGAAGGCCAGGCAAGATGTAACTTACCCTTTCCTTCAAAGTAGCCTTAATTGTTTGTGGATTGCATAGAGAGGCTGGTCTGCTTTCATGTTTGATTAGACTGAGATCAATTTTCTAAGGCATAAAAAGCATACTAGCCATTAAACAAAAAGGAAAAGGGAAGTAAGAGCTACAGTCTGCCTGCTATACAAAAAGCATGGGAACTGGCAATTCAGGAGAAGAATCTAGTTTTCTTTAAGGGTATTAAAAAAAAATAAAACAACTGGCTTCAGTGATAGCAGGTTCAAGACATGTCTCAGGTAAGACTCCAAGATAAAATGTGATGCTAAAAGAAGCTGGCCATTTCTCACAGGAAACAGCTCTTTCCACTTCTGCAACATGTGGGAGAGTTTTGTCTCTCACAAGAGACACTTTGCACTTCCATGGGATGGGGAACTAATTTAGAATTGCTACAAGCCAGAAATGCCATATCCTTACAGATTTGGTTTTATGTCACTAGGTTATACCTTTTGATTAATACACAAAATTAGAAGTGTTTGGTTTTTAAAAAGATATTTTGTCAAATACATGTTTTTACAATGGAAAGCACACTACTCATTAACACAGTAAGTCAGTTAGCTGGGCAACAAGATAGTAAATTTTGCTTTTAGTAGCTATGGCCCAAATTGACAGCTTTACCCAAATACAGGTAAGAAGAATTCCATTTAATGTTTTGCATCTTTGTAGTAGGTCATCTATTGAATATGTTGCTATAGTAGAAAGCTTATTAATTTAACTTTGAAGTGCTAATAGAGTCTTTACCCTTCTGTTTTATTATAACTCATGTGCATGTAGATTTTATCTGTATCTGTTTGCTAAATCTTATAGCAAAGAAATCTTACCTAAACAAAGGTGACAATGAAATCATATATACACAGTAAAAAAGAAATCTCTTCTTCATTTTGATTGACTTTCTTCCTGTAATTCGCTATATCTGTCTACTGGAATGACTGAATTGTCTGGGATGGGCAGCTTCTCCCCCACCACCTCCCAGACTGTTCTGGGGCTGCTGCAGAAAGGCACCACCGCCTTTCCTAGTGCAGCAATCACAGCTTAAAATACATTTCCTGTAAGTCTCCTGCTTTTGACTCGATGTTTTTATTTCATGTTAAATCAAACTGTCTAATATGGAACTGAGACAACAAACTGCTTTTTATTCCCAGAAAAGAATGAATGGTCAAGTGTCCACTTTTTTTCCTAGGACTGGTTGAAGTTTTTTATGAGCTTTCTCTGGTTTTCTTGGATTTGGCTTGGTATTTTGTTCCTCCACACAAAGCTGGCTTTCTAAAAATTGCTTTTGTTGGTGTGGATCACTGTCATCTTTCCATGGAAAATGTTGACATTATCTTGAAATCTTGAATCTGCAGATATTCTCTGGTGCTCATTTACTTACTTTATTAGAACCACACAGACCATATTGCCATCTTTTCTCTGGACTGAATCATTATTTTTCATGACACATTGTGGCTTTTGAAATTATTGCTTCCTTTCATGGAAGGTGGTGCTATGGTATAACACAGAAAATACACCCACGGAAAACCAGGCCTATAGGAGAGAACTGAGCAAGAAGATACACATACTGTAGCTCCCAGTGGAATGCTATAATGACACATAAAAATCCAAGCACTTACAAAGCAGTTTGAAATCTTTTCACCAAAATAATATATTTCTTTTTTTTTTATTCTACCGTGCAAGAAAAATCTTTTCCAACTTACTCTGTTATTTATATGATTTAATGAGCATCCAAACTCCTTGACACATTGTTGGCAAGAGACTACGTTCCGACTGGTGTTAGTTACCAAGGGATATGCAAATACTATCTTTAATTTCTGCACATTGCTTATGTTATTAACACATCCAGAGTACATGGTCAGGCAACCTATCTTTCAGTGAAGGATTACTGGGGAAAAAATGGAGGCTTACTTAATTTTTTCTACTTATCTGTGATTTTGTATATATGCCATGCTCAAAGTTCTTGGGCAGTTCTTTAAGTCCATATTAAAAATAATAATAATAATCACAGAGAGAATACAGATATATTCAGCCTTGCAATTTTTTTTCTTACACAGTAATATAAAAAAGGCTAAGAAAATGAAACTTTCTGTCTCCAAAGCCAAAAATATTGTGTTAAAACCACATTAATTCAAATCCTTTGCATTTCTGCCATTTTTTAGACTAATTAAACTTATATTATTCCAATATGATGGTTACTAGTGGTTTGGTTTTTTTTTTCTTGGTATAGTACTGAAGGGTTTTTTTTTACTGAAAAATAACTATTTTAGAATATGACCAAAAAAAACCCCAAAGTATATCTTGATATACACTTTCAAGTTTACCTGTTAAACAGTCTTGCAATAACAATGGAGCGAAAAACAATTTAGTGTTCAGCTGAGTCATCTGAATTAAAGAATACTGAAATAGTGGGGTTCTATCATATACTTCTTGTTGCTGTTCACCATTTTATTGAAAATCCACTGGAAACATTGACACTCTGTAGAGACAGAAATTTTTTTGAAGGATGCAAATATATGACAGGGACCAAAAAGTGAAAGTTCTCTGGGACAGTGCCATTTGTGGCTAAATATTTTATGCAGCATTTAGTTTAGTCATGCCATAGTTCAGATTAGGGCCTTGAGGATTACCTCCCCTTCTAACCGAAATTTGAAGGGATAACTTTGTAACGTATGTACTTCCCTATTGACATTTTAGAAGATAAATACTACTTTCAACCCATGAATATTCCTCTATTAAAGTAGATTAAGGACTTAAAAATGTTCTCATCTGAATTCCATATTTGAAAGCAGATTGGGATGGTTAGGCTGAGCTACCCTACTCCACAGATAATAAGCAAATCAAATTCTGTGGAAGAACACAGGTGTTGTCCTGCTTCTAGCAAGTATTAGGTATCTCTAATCTAGTATGCATCTTTAAAAATAGAGCCAGTAACAGCTAATACATGTGCAGAACTAGAAGTATAAATGCATTCAAATATTAGGAATAAGAGTAATTTTGAGTGTACTGTTGTATTGCCTCCATCTTTTCTAAGACAGTTAAAATTAATCTTATTATTGTGGTGATTTCACAGGCAATCTAGATGAATGTTAACAATTATTAGACACTAGCATCTGGGAATTGCTGGTTTGGGAATGCAAACACTTATTTAGATAACCTATACATTTATATTTCTTATTAAGTATCTTTCAAAAAAAAATCAATATGGCAATTAAGGCAGATGATAGTGTAATCTTTAGTAATTAGCAATTGATCTTCGGTTGGCAGAAAAATGCTAACAGGCTTTCTTTTTTATTACAGCTTTAGCTGGACAAGCCCCGTGCCAAGAATATGAAAGCCTCAGGCAAAATTCAAGGATAATTTTTATTACATCCATTTGAAAATAAAAGAAACAAACAATTTGTAAGTCT
Organism: Ibycter americanus; assembly: GCA_035590275.1. Taxonomy (NCBI): domain Eukaryota; kingdom Metazoa; phylum Chordata; class Aves; order Falconiformes; family Falconidae; genus Ibycter; species Ibycter americanus. The sequence continues at coordinate 77,734,449 of JAVJGI010000040.1, read as the reverse complement.
TAAAGTATCCAGATACTACCAAAAGACCTTCTTCACTAGCTTGGTAATTCATGCACATTGTTTTCCTCTGCTCCAATAGAAATCATTCATGCACATTTGTTTGAATTTCAATCTTTTTAAAAGTTTCCTTTTGTTTATTTGCCTTATAATGTTGTCTGAATTCCAGGGGAAAAGGCATGCTGAACAACTCCAAAAAAAGAAAATATTTAAAAAAACCCTAAAGTCAAAAGAGAGAACAAATGAAATGTGGGGGCTTTTTTTATTCCAAAGCAGAGAAGTGTAAAAATTAACTCACAATTTGCAAACCTAAATAAAACTCAAGCACCTTTGCTTATTATTTCTATAGAATCCATAAATTTATAGGTATTATTCATTGACTCTTGCAGGAAGAGACCAGAAGGGTTTGGATTATTTAAATTAGTTGGAGGAAAGATGAAAAAGGAATCATTCTTAACTATAAATATCTCCTGAAGTGAGTACCAGGTAAGGCAAGGAACTATTGAATTGTACAGACAGTCACCAAAAGGATACATAACATTTTATAAGAGTGAGATTTATAATAAGAGTGAGATTTAGGATAGGATTATTAATCATTAGACTATTTCCCTCTCTAGACAAAAGTTCTTTCCCCTCCCTCTAAGCTAAAGAAAAAACCTCAAGCCAACAAGTCAAATTTTTCCAGCCCTTAATCTGAGGTTAGTAAGTTTATGAAAAGCTCTGTTTGGTCCATTCAAAAAAACTCTGAGACTGAAATCAGCAAATTAAAATAAAGAAACTGATTTTGTAGCTGTTGGGGACTTCAAATAAAGTGTTTACATCAGGGCAACGTTAAAATATAAGAACAGACATTACCAGATTATCTTTGGCTGAGGAGTAGTTTGGGAAGTTAATGTATACTGATGTTATACCTATAAAAAGTGGCAGTTGCAGGCGACTGAAGGTTACATGCAGGTGTTGAGCTGTACTGCTGCAAAGCCCCCTATAGCTTATGCCCTCTTACAAAAGAATACCTAAGGTGATAACAACTGTATTAATAAAGAAATTTGTCATAAGCAGTGTAGAAAGATGGCACTACTTTCTGTGTTAAATGAAGAACCAGAGCTGAGAACTAATGCAACCCTTGGCTGAGTCTGTTCTGTCATCTATGCATTCCAAAAAAATAATTATATTTCAGGTACAAATTTCTTTTTTTTTTTTCCATTTTACCACATTTCTGTTTCTGCTTCCCAACAGTCTAATGTAGTATTCCTCCATGTTATTAATGAGGTACCCAGGATTTAATAAAAGTCTTGCAGTTTCTAAATGCCGAAGTGTTTTCATGATTTGTTTTTAAAGTTGCAACATGTCTACCACAAATTTGATTATTTGTGATAATCAAATAGGCATTATTTGTTTATCACAAAATCTGGCCAAAGACAGTTTCAATTTACACCACTGTTGAGGTTTCAGGTTTTGGTTTCACTTCACTATGGATTAAAAAGAAAAAAAAATAAAATTGATTCTCTGTCCAGAAGGTCACCTTTGAATTTTGTGACTTTCTCTCTCTTTCTCCCTCAAGCAAAAGAAAGGAAAATCTTCAGAAATCTTCTAATTGAAAATGGAACTGAAATTACCATGAGGCCAGAAAAGATTCTGGCTTCAACAATGATATAAATCGTCATAAAGCTGTTGTTGGCCTAGTACTAAGAGGCTGTATTGCTTACATAAATGTGATAAATCTAGTAACTCAGTGCAGATGGCTTTCCCCACATACAGTAACCTTAGGCCTTTAACAAATGTGTTTTTAACTATTCTTCCAATGTGGAATGCCTGTCCTTACTGTAACTGATTTTAATCAAATATTAATTTAATTATTCTAATGTATACTTTTCATTGTACATGGCAATAGCTGTATATCTGACTAATCTTATTAAAAGTTTAATTTTTAAGTGAAATTTTACTTAAAATCAATAATTTCACACTTTCTGTATGCTCTTCACAGGTAATACTTTGCCATTAGCAGTCTTCATCAATACAGGATTAATAACAAAAACCAATTAGAAAAAATAATCTGTTTTCTGGTAGTGCAGTGGCTGGAGTTTCTGTATCTTAGGGATGATTATAATTGTTTCTGTTCTAGTCTTCCATGGCTCTCTATTTGCCACAGAATTGATATGAGGTATTGTAATAATGAACAGTTTGCCTACTAGTGTTGTCTCTTCACATTTGTCTGCTACTGTACGCAAGTCCTTACCCTTGCTGTGAGATGGTCTTTTTTCCTGACTCTCTTCTGCAAGTACCTTTTGCTGTTCCCTCAGTTATCTCATCACTAGTTCAGCGTAGGTTGAAGTATGTTAGCTAAAGGGGATAGTTGATCTAACAGATTGCCATAGTCTATGGGACTATCTCACCAACTCTTGTAGAGCTTACCTACTGCTGCATAAGTACAAAATGAGCAGCAGCATCCAGCTCTATTTTATTAGACAAACAGAACACTTTCTAAGCCTATTAGCTGAAATCACGTCTTGAACATTTTCTCTTTCCACGTCAACAGTAAGTCAGAGTTTTATTCACAGTGAAAGTAGCTACAGCAGGTATGGAAAATCCTCCTTGATCTTACACAGATCAAAAAGGAAATGTTTATGCATTTATATATTTAAGTATTTGCTGTTGATAACTACCTCTCCAAGTGAACCTTTTTCTGGGTGCGAAATGGGAAAGACAAGTCTTCATTATGGTGATTTATTTGTGGAAAATGTAATGTGACAAGGCTTGTTTATTTTACCATATCTGTTCTACCTTACTCTGCAATCAAATATATCCTCCAGTTAGACTTGCCTTTGAAGTTGTGTGATAGACCTGAATGTCACTTCAATGGCAATGTATTTTTGCAATGCAATTTTTTAAGTTCACCAAGAGAATGATGTTTTGTTAGAGACTATCAGAAAATTGTGTGTACACTGCATATTTGGTGTTTTGTTGCATAACCGAGTCATATTCAAGCATAATCAGCTGACAGACCTCAGATACTACATCTGTTTTTTAAGGTAGCAAATATATATACAAGGTCTCTATCTAAAATAAATTCAGATGTGATTTTGGTCATCCCTAAATGAGTGCAGAAGTTGTATGTTGAGAACCAAGCAATTAGCTCATCAATAGTTTAAACTGCTGTCTCATGTTTGAGGAGTCATAATCTCATTTTCTGGGTAAAGTAGTGAACCCCAATAGAAATTCAGATTCAAATCAATGCAATACAAATTAAGTTTGAATAAAAATATTTCTGGTAACTGGCTAGATAAGAGAGTCCCCTCCTTCAGCAAATCATCCTTTTAAAAACAAGAGACTGTTCTCTATCTATATGGATATATAAATAATTACACTGATCATTGTGGAATAACTGTAAGATACATTGGGCAAAACTAGGCAAAATAATGGATAAGTAGCCAAATAGATGGAAAGACAGAAGAGAAGATACTATAAAACTTTTGAGTGTAAAATGATAGTCACAAAAATTTTAGCAAAAGGCCGAACTATGCAATCCTTTGCATGGTGGCATAACTCACAATTATGCAGTCCTTTGCGTGGCGACATGTTTAACACATTCACTGGTTATTAAATAGGGAAAAAAATATTTCCTATATTAGGGGAAAAATCATCATGTTTTTTTCCTCTCCTTTCCAAGCTGGTAATGAATCAGATCTGCACAACTTTCTAAAAACAGTGACAATAGACTCTGAAAGTGCCCTTTATTCCATAGATTTTACTTGTCTCTTCAAGTTCATAGCTTTCTGATTTTCTATCTCACCTGTGTACGCTGACCGACACTAATATTGTGTCATCACCTATTTGTTTTGACTTGGCCTCTCAAGCTTCTCATTGTTTGATTTCAAGGACTAAACAGTAAGATCAGAGAGATGAAATGTATGAAAATAAAGCACTTGTAAAGAGTGCTGTTCCAAACATCATTCTTTCCACTAAATATAATTACCTCTGTCTGAGTAGGTAAAATATCTAGGTACAGACTGTGCTTGCAGATAAGCCATTTCTGACAAAACTAATACAGACTTAGTTCAAGAGGAGCTGGAGAGAGTTTTGACACTTTGACAGTTTGGTAGTTATAAGCTGCTTTGACTGCAGAAAATAATGCATATTGGTTCTTAGAGGGTCTAATTGAATATATGTGTGATACATTGGTCCTAGTCTCAGTCTCCTGGTTTGGTGAAACTAGAAAAATACTACAATGACCAGGAGTCACCTGTCCTAAATGAGAGTATAGCAAGCCTGTGGCAGTATGGCTGAGCCTAGAAGCAGGTCTGTAATGCTTCAAGTCCTTATAATAACCAGAATGCATCAAAATTGCTCAGATTGGAGAGGATAAAGGAACTTGGTCTCACTGCATCATTTCCTGGCTTTAAAGGTTAGCAGTCATTGCCAAGCATACAACAGAGGATGTAGGGACGTGACTAAAGGGGTGAGCTTATGTCATTCAACTCCAGAAAATTTCATATTTTGAACTCATTAGTTAGGAGGAACATTATGTAACAGTTCAGCATTAAGACAATGCCATTTAGTGAGATTATTCAACCAGTTTGGCTCATCTAAGGAAGCTTAAAGGGAACACAAAGGAATCAAAACCTACACAATGCCTTAAGTCTAATCACTTGCTTTTATCTCTTTTCTTTCTCTGTTTATTTTTTGTTTTGTTGTTGTTGTTTTGTTTGTAAATAAGAAAAACCCCACATTTTGGTTGTACATTGGGAATCAAACCTAAGAGAACTCTGTATCTTGATAGATCATGCACTTATCTTTTTGGTAGGACTACAAGTTAGCCATCTCCTCATTTGTTCCATTTGTGGAAGAGGTAGAGGTTAGACTTTTTCAGAGTCTCAGAAAGAAAGAGACTTGTTAGCTGTGTCATGAACTTCCTGTTAAATGTGACTTTCCATTAATTACCAAGAGACTCTGTATCAGTTGGAGAAAATGCTCTCAATGTCTAAGGAGACTATAGAATCTAGTTATGAATATATTTTTTTTTTTACTTAATCAGTTCATTATGTATATTTTCAATGAACAGATCTAGAGTTCAGAGCCATACATTTTCCACAAACTGTCTAAGAATGTATACAACTCCATAATTTACTTGCCTAGGCAGGTTTACAAGCTAGTTCCTCTTTATTGATTCATGTCATAAGAACCTTAAGCTATTCCTCCCACAGATGTATAGGTCTTCACCCTCTGAAACGTCATCTGAATTCTGTTTCAATGCTACATCAGGATTATGTCACAAGCATAATTCCTTGCCCAAAAACATCAGGCAGCCAAACCTATGCCCACTCAATAAAACCTAACCTGAGGCTCCCACATAGAGTAGCACTCACCTGTCTATATAAAAACTTTCATTCCCTTGTCACTTGTCCTTGAGAGAGCTATTGAGTCTCCAGTTTGTTTTCCAATAACTATTAAGATTGCAACAGTTGTTAAGATGAGGCTAGATGATCAGAATGGGGGACAGGGACATTAGAATAGAGAGTCAGCCACTATGGAGGTGCAGGAGAAAGCCAGAGCATAGGCTAGGGATCAGGGAGGAGCCCTGAACATATGGGAAAGAGGGGAGAATGAAGACTGGTGTCTTGAGTGGCTGCCTTAGTCACTGGGGCATGTGGCCAGTCACACATATGGCTTTTCATAGTCTGATATGCAGGGGCATGGTTAGGTAGAAGCCACGTGGTCCTAGAAACCACGTTTCTCTGACAATGCTTCAATTTTGCAGATGTTATGGATGAAGACAGCAGCAAGAAACACTGACCCAAATCCAAAACTTTACAGTACTATTACTTTTGTATGTCTTTTTTTGGTGCAGAAAACACGCAAAACACAGAAACATATCTCTTAAAGACCCACTAACTGCTCTCCATGCATGAGCAGCCAGTCCACACAAACCAGACCCTGTGCAAATTCATGAGGGTAGTCTGGAACTGAACAGAGTTGGTCATCATTTTCCCTACAGAGCAGTAAGCTGAGAGCTGGATGAGACATGAATTCATCTGAAAAACAGAATTTCTAGAAGGTTGTGGATAGCTAATGAGACACTGTACAGTGTCAGTTGTCAGAAGGTCTATCCCATGAATTTAATGGCCATCTTTAATACTAATGTAGGATTTATCAATACCCTTCACAAGTTTCCAAGGCCTGTTTCTAGCACCAAAGTTATGTACCAGCTCAGCTTCAGCTCATGTCTCAGCCAAAATATTGTCCAACACCTAACTCTTCTGCTTTTCCAACTACTATTCCAAATTGCCTGGATTCAGCAGACAGAGTGTGTCTCACCTGTTTTACTCCATATACACACTCCCCTGTGTGCCGCCTCTGCATTCTGAATGCTAACTGAAAATCATTTCCTCTCTTCTCTTCACAAGAGACTGCAATCGTCTCCCTTCACACTCACTCCTCATTTTTGACAAGTGCCTCCCTCTAGACACCTGAAAACGAGTCCTTCAGCCAGGCTTACTGCAGGTACCTCTAAGACATCTGTCCTCTGGAAATCTCAGACCCCAATGCAGAACCTTTCAGCTTAAGAACCCTCGTATATCTCCTGAAAAATCTATTATCATTCTGCATTCTCCAAGATATATACCTCTTAAAATCTGCTGCTCTCAAAGATCCAGACAAGCTAAAGCTGCAAACACCTAGCCAGGAGGAACAAACAAACATTAGTGAAAGTGAGAAGTCCCACTGGGACCTTCACCACTGTGACAGGGATGGTCAATAGAGATAACTAACTTCAAACAGTCCTAAGTTCTAGTTTTTCCAAGAGTATAAGATGCAGGTATAAAAGAAGAAATAACCCATTGGCCCACTAAGCTCACCAGAGGTGGAAGATGCTGAGTTCATATACCTAAGAAAAAGGTGACCTATGCCTGCTTTCTGAAGCACAAGACTGGCGGGCAATATTAGGAGAAAACAATATCTATATTACAAAAATAGGAAAGCCAGGAAAAAGAAACAATGCAAAGTGGGTATTTTTATTAAAGGCTCTTTTTGTTTTGGAGATTTCTCTGGGAAGGACGTGTGAAGAAGTGTGAAGCACCTATACTTTGGTTCTGATCTAGTGGAATCTGTCCCCTCCTGTGCTGCTACTATTTCAAAGAGAAGGGCAAAAATCAGCCAGGTTCATTCCCAGTAGTCTTGCACTTCTCTGCCTTGGTAACTTTGACAGGCTTTTTAGTCAGTCAAAGCTTTGACGTAGATACTTCTAGGACTTTTCATTTAAAGAAAAAAAAAAAAAGAAAAGAAAAGAAAGAAAGAAAACCCACCAAAAAAAAAGGCCACTCCAAAAGAACAAGAGGCCTTTAAACTTAAAAAAAAGACTGGACTGATTGAAATATAAATAGAACATTTAACTTCTTAAACAGAGAAATTCCAAAATGAGTATGTCACATGGAATAGAAATAAGAATGTTTCATAACCAATTCACTGTGTCAGTGAAGGCATGTCTTTGCTTCCAGGAGCAATTTCAGTATACTTAATAACTTTCTGAGTGGCAGGAAACACCACAAAATCCCTCTGGTCCCTTGGTAAAAGGAGTGCATCTTTTCTAGACCATCCCTGAAATGTTCTTTTCCCTTTGCATGCTTGGTTGTTCCAATGGGAGAAGCAATCTCTGCCTCTGTCTACGCACTCCACCTAACCTCTTTGTCTTTAAGAAATATAGCACACATGGGAGGAACCAGAAAATAAAATAGATACTGTTCACTACCGTGACCATGACTCCTTTGCAGTCAGGGGAAACAGATGTTGACTGTTGGACAGCTTTTGCAGTTAGACTGTAGAGGAGGCTGTCTTCTTTAAGGGGCCAGTGCCTCCCTGTGAGTCTGAGCTTCCTGTCTTTCCTGAAGTTGTGTCAGCTGTAGAGCTCTTAACCTCTTTTGTTTCTGCTCTTGCAAGACAAATTAGAGCTTTTGAAGGGATATTTTTCGCACCTCTGAATTAGACAGAGTCAAAACCTCAGTCACTAAAGGATTGCTGAGGAACAGCATGATCTCTTTTTGTGTAAGCAACCACATGTGAGCTCAGATATTTGCAGACACTGCTCTATTCTCCCAAGGTGGGCATGCTTTTCCCATGTCTCTATGCAGCACCACTGGTGTTGCTAAGTGCATTTATAAAGCACTCGTTGTGATGATGGACTTGGCCCATCTGCTCATCAAGCCTCCTGTTTCCACTTTCCACTTCTTCCCAATGTCAACAGCTACTGCTGAGATACATGGAATGCTTAGAAGCAGCAAATTAAATTGGAGCAGCCAGTTTGGCTGAAAACTGTTCATCACAGACTGCTTTTGAGGGCTGCTGCAGGGGTGACTGATGCACTAGGGACACAAGAGATGGCAGGGAGACTAACAGTCTGAATCTGCATGGACAGCTAGGTTTCACCTTAATCAGATGTTTACCTTCTGTTAGTTTGGTCTGAACATTACAGTGTTTGATCTCCAAGAATGAAATGCTGTTTGGGGACCTATGGCTGTGAGTCTAAGTGTGCTTAAGGGGAGAGAAACATCGGACTGCAGTCTAAGGCATCTAAAAGGCCATGTTTGTCAATGTATTGCTTTTGCTGAGTTCTAAGAATATTTTATCTATTTCCTATGGTTGAAAAGACAGGCCTAAGTAGCCAAGAACTACTATTCTAACTCCAATAAAAAACAATGAATACTGAAAGCTAAAAGTGAGAAAGAAATATACTTTTCTTTGTAAAGAATAATCTTAACAATGCTTGAACTGAACTAAAACATACATAATTAAAAACTGGAAAAAATATAGTAGACTGAATCATTGGGTTAACATAAAATGTGTTGTGAAATTCAAACTGAATACATAAAATCAATTTGAAGTCTTGAACACCAAAACCGGGAAATGCCAAATCTGTCATGGTACTGTTCTGTGTTCTACTTAGATGAAATGCCAAATTTGTCATGGTACTGTTCTGTGTTCTACTTAGATGACCTAAATTTGCTGAAGGTAATGATGAAGGCACAAAGGCATTACCATGTCACCAAATGAAAAAAAGAAATACTCTGGGACCATCCTAAGTTTCATTAAGACAAACTTCAACACAATCAGCCTGAGCTTTATGGATGACACTCATGTAAGTGAGGAAAAAGCAGATATGTACTGGAGAAACACTGTAAAGAAGAGATAATTCAGAAAACTGTCCATGGAGACAGCATATAGTGGGCCAGTTAAGAATTGTGTTAGCATATATAAAAGATGTCTGAACTAAAGCCACCTGCTGTACAACAGAACAGCTCATTTCCTTCCCAAAGATCTCTACAGAGCTCCCTCTGTGCTGCACAGCATCCCCTGCTTGCAGAAACCTTAGGTTTTAATTTTCATTTTTCCAAGATGTTTTTGTAGGTCTCGTGACAAAGGAAGAATTAGGAATGTCTCCTTCTCTCCCCTTGGACCTGTTACCTCCCCTTCTCCGTAGTTCTGCCATAATCTTTTCAGCTGTTGATCCAAAAAGTTGACAGACTGACTTTAAAGCCAATGACAATATATTGTCGGGGTGGCACAAGAGCCAGGTCCCATCCCATCACCCTAGACAAGAGCAGGGCAGCCAGGGGGCATCAGGGTAGCCTCAGTCCCGCGCACTGGGTGGCTCTTTGGGGATAGGGGTGGGCCAAGGCCAGGCTGGGACGTGGGCCCACGAGTGGGCCTGGCTTGCTGGGGCCTACAGCCGGGCAGGGCAGGGCTATGGGGGGCTGGAGACCAGCCCTGCTGCGGCATCACTGGGGAAGGGGCTGGTGTCGTGAGAGAGCTGAAATGGGGTCCTGAGCTGTGGCCAGGACCTGAGGAGCCCCAGGGGACAGGGGACAGGGGCAGTAGGTCCTGCAATGCCCTCAGGACCCGGAAGTATACATACATGATAGAAGCATTGTAATGTTAGAAATAACTCTCTTTGTACCATTTCCAACAGCAACTGAATATAAATACTAGTTTCCCAGACAATTAAGTCTTCTCTGGGAACATTATTCTTAATAAGAAGCTTTACAGTAGTTTTCAAAAAGCTTCAACTTTCTGTAGAGGATTGTGTTATCCTTCCTAATACCTGTACTAAAATCTCAGAACTATCAAAGGTGATTTGCAATTCATTAGTTTTATCACCTCTTCAAAAAAAGTTGTTTTAGAGATCAAAGAGAGATCTGAAATCCCAAACATCTGATAAAATTAAACCTAATGCTATGTTAGAAAAGAAGGACTGGCTCCAGTATAGGACAACCTATGCACATCATAAGTAGCTGACAGACAGAATCTAAAAGGGGTTGTGATGATAATGAGGTGGCAAGGGAAAACTCACTTAATCCACTCACTTTAAGGCATCAAGAGCTAAAAGTTTTTCTATATTCATTCCTATTCCAGCTCCTTTGGCAAGGTATTTTGATGTTGATGAGGAGGTAAAGAAAGGGAAATAAGGACATCATCCTTTCTTCTTTCATGGTATGATGCAAATCAGAAAAAACTTCATAATAACTGTATGTCAGTATTTCTTACTCATAGACCAATATGAAAAATAACTTTATATCATACTATATGCCAATGTAAGGAATCTATAATGATGGTACAGGATACAGATCCACAAAATAGGGTGCAGAGGCGTACATTTTCCCCCAGAAAGCCGAATATATATTGGATGCCAACAACTTCATATGGATGGAGGGCTTGATGAACTGATTTTCTGTAAATCAGTTAAATGATAAGATGTCATAAGAAACCTGAAGAAGACAAACAGCAGTCTTTGGTGCATGAAAGACTTATAAGACTTCATTGACTAAACATCAACACAAGGATCGAGACATCAACAAACTCCATCATCAGCAGTATTGCAGTTCTCTAGAATTTTTTGTTGTTTAACAAGAGAAAATGGTCTCTAATTAGTGAATAAATATGGAACATGAAATATACCATTAAAATTAAGGGCTGTCTCTTACTGACTTTGTTGACCCTTGGTGCAAACCTTCTCCGTACTTTTTTTCTAAATAGATAATGCCTGCAGAATAACAGAGAGGTACACGCACTGAGGTACATAGGCAAGTAGTTTATGTACATGTGGATCTCATAGTAAGATACTTACACATGCACTGAGATTCATGCAGATAAGTTTTCCATGGCAACATAAGCTCCCTTGCAGTAGGCAGAGTTTATTCTTGAGGTTCTGATAAGAAACTCAACGAATACAAAAGAAGGTACTAGAAGATGTCTTCAAATCATTGCATTAAAGCTGTCTGGCATACACGGACAGCCTTATGAGCAGATTCTGCAATCTGCAACGGTCAGAAAATACACATGCACGCACACTCCTATTGGCAACAAAAACTATGTGTTTCTTAGTTGATTGGCACTGTCACACATAGACAGACATTGCATTCAGGAGGGTCCAGAAACTTTACATATTGTGGAGCATGTGAAGAAGCTGTTTTTACTGGAAGAAGTCCCATAACTGTATGACTGGTATCTCTGAAGAAGCACCAGATACGTTATGGGTCACAGTAAGATCAGAAGTCAGAAACAATGCAGGCATTGTATCAGGAAGCCCAGTATTGAACCTTCCACTCATTATAGGTAGAAAATATGTTATTGGAGGCTAAAGTTACAACACAGCATGCACAGACAACAGTAAAAGGCTACATATGAAGGAAGTTTAGGAGCTGAAATATTGTTTTCTTACAGCTATTGCAAGCTGTTCCAATATTTACTCTTTGACTAAACATACTTATAAGGGTACATCGTGCCTACTCACAACACGTTCTGCTATTTTCTCTATATTTTGGGCATCAATCACTTTAGAAGCTTTTTCCTTTGTGATAATACAAATATACTTTCCAAGTTTTATACAACATCTGTGTTTCTGTAAAAAAAATTGCATGTGTGTATGTATGGGCATACATATCTGTATCCATACATATATAAGTATATCAAAGTATGTGTGTATATATGTATCTCCACAGAGTGAAGAGAACAGAACTGTTCAGACATACTTTGGACAGCTTGAACAGGTCTTACTACTACTACTGTTAATACTACTACTACTACTACTAAAAAGACCAACAAACCAGCCAAAAAAAAAATTTCTGTGGCCACAAAACCAGTATACAATTAAAATCGTGACAAAAAAACCCAACAGCCAAAATTCTACACTAAAATGAATGAGTGAAAAAATCCTTGGATTATAACTGTCTTTCTTCAGCACTGGTAATTAAGGACATTTCCTGCAAGTTGAGTTGTTCATGCAGCCATGCCACATTATTTCCTTACTCACTTAGCTTTTTAGGCTTCATAAACCCTTATCTTGAACATCCAAATTGGGATCTCTCATGCTTGTAAAGTTGAAAATATTTTCTTCTCTGTTCCTGTTCTTTCATACATTTACAGCATTACATCCAATGAGGATGCATTTATTTCACACAATGGGCACAGTAACTCAGGGTACATGGTCTAGTGCTCTCCTTTTAGACAAGTGAAATGGTTATCAAAACCACAAATTTTCATGACAACAGCACCTTATTTCCTTGAGTAAAATAGTTTCCCTTTCCTATAATGGAGTGATCAACTATTGATAAGTGCATGCTTCATTTCCTACTGAAAGAATTCATTTCCCTGTTCCTTCAACACCATTTCAAAGTCAAAGAAAACTTTATACCAATCAGACTGTTTTTTTGGTCTTTAATGACATATTTCTGAACTAGAATGATTATTGGTGTTGTGGAGACATCCTGAGGGCAGCAAACTCTGTCCAAATCTGACAAAGTTACATTCACCGGTTCTGCCTACACTGAGACTCAAACAGCATTAGTTCTTCCCTACAACAGATGAACAGCTGATGTGGACTGTCTGTCTCCTGACAAATGAGTAGGTCCCTGCAGTACAGCACATGTGCCTCCTCACTGCATTGGGATGGAAATTAAACAGCAAACTGGCCTAGGTGGTCCAACCCTGTTAGATTTGAGCATCCTGCTTGCATGTAAGCCGTGCTGCAGCTGCTTGATGTGGACTGTCACCCGCCTTTCACTGCTCTGAGTTACTTTCTAGCCTGGATACTTGACAGTACTTTCAAACTGTTTGAGTCAAACTTGAATATTTGACAAATCTAAGTAAAGTGGCATACATTTTACAGCCTCCACAGCATGGTTCTTTGATGAGTTTCTAGATAGGTTTACATTAAATTACATTAATGTTGTACTCTCTGGTCAGATACCTTTAAGTTGTAACACTGTGCTCACAGTTCAGAGCCAAGAATCTGGGCACACACAGAAGTTCTTACTAATCTTCATTTTAAAAATGATATTGTCACATCAAAGAATTGTCTGTGGCTGATACATAGTAGTTCATTATTTAGACTGAGCTTTGTCTTCAAACAGTGGAGTCTTTTATTAGCTGCCCAGCATTTACCTTATTCAGCCATGAAAGGAGGCTGAACTGTCATGTCTTTGGAACAAATCTTAGGGAAACAAGAGATACTTTTTTTCAAAGTGGGCATACCTTGATGAGTTCTTTATTCTTCTGGTCTAACCAGCTGTATCTTTCTTTTTTTTTTCCCTTCCCCCGCCTCAAATAAAAGATATCTCATATACACCACATCCCTCATTACATTCTCAAAATTATTCTGGTCTTGGCCAATTTGTTGTCCTTTAACATTCACCATAGAGAATTCTTCACAGCAGAAATAAAGATTCATGAAACTGAGGTGATAAGAAAGAAGTTATTTGTACAAAACTAATGATTCTCTGTGTTTTATGTTTCTTGTGCTTGTAATTGTTTTATATCTCTCATTTTCAATTTTTATTACACATTCTGCTCCACATTTGGGCCTTGGCAAGTTAGGAGAATTGAGGAAATATTTCTCAAAACAGTAAAATCTTTCAGTTTAGGAGTAACATTTTAAGTGCAGCCACTGTATTATGCAGTTCCCAGCAGATGATTTTACATAATGAGTCTTTTTTTAGTAGAAACAACTCAAAGTATGAATTGGTAGTTTACTCCTATTCTTAGCCAGTACAAGGTGACTTTCATTAAGAAAATGGAAAAGTACATTTTTATGACTGTGGCATTATAATTCTCGTACTATTTTTCACTTAAATTTAAGAAAATATAATTATATTTGCTGATATAATAATCAGCACCAGATGTGTCAAATGTCTTTGATTAGAAAATGAAAGCTATAATCTGCGCTGTTTTCTGCTGTTTATATTAGACTGCAATCGTAACAATTTAAGGTGTAACATCACCCATTTCACTGGCTTTTCTAAAGCTAAATTATACCTTGACTTTAATAAGACCATGAACACAAATGAAAATATACAGGTACCTACAGCTGCAACGCAAACTTTGAAGGCCTTAGGATCGTTTAGCTAATAAAGAAGAAGAATATTCAGTATAGGTCAAATGCACATGTTATTTTGTAAAGCTTTTTTTTTACCACAGCAGAGTTTATTTAGGCAAAATCTAGCAGAGATCAGTCTGCCTCTAGAGCTGCACTGTTAACAACATTGAGTGCAGATATTAATTTTCTACACAGTTCACACAGTATATGAATTTTTTCTTTGTCCCAACATTTTTTCAGTTCCTTCTTTTCTCTCAAATTTCAAATGTTTCACCACATTATAAGCTTCCCTAAAAGAAAAAAAAAAAATCTTTCAGATGACCTTTCTTTCTTCCTTTCTTTCATAAGAGACAAGCAACGAATATCATATGAGCTATTTTAAATATTTCCCTTATTGAACAGAAACAAAATTTGCACTTAAATTATTTTGGTATTTGGGGACTAAGCATATGAAGAAAAACAATAATCTAATGAAGTTGAAATAATCACACTGATTGTTGCAGCTGAGCATTTTCATCAGACATTTATTATCTTTTTTTCCTTTCGTCAGCTTTTTGTAAACATGTTAAATGTACTAATCAGTCTGTGCATGGACTTCATAAACATTGCTGCATTACCTTTCTATTAATAGATGCAATTTTTCCCATGCAAAATATTGATTAGGAAAAAAAACCTTAGAGCTGAAAAGTTTGGTGATTTTTCTTTTTTTTTTTTTTCATTCAAGGTTAAATAAAGTTTGAATTGACAAATCTATTTAACAGAAAAACCTACAATAAGGTGAGGTGGGATTCAATTGCTTAACATCTGGTATCACCTGAGATGCCCTAAAGTATCTGAGTATCTGTATGGGGGTGACAGGTAAGATACAGAACTCACAGAAGAACTGTGCAGCCGTTAGGTCAAATACCCCACATCCCTTAAAATAGTACTGGCCACTTATGTTTAGGTAACTGAATGTACTTTGTCCAGTAACTTTGTACTGTGCAGAAACTCACTTTTCATAAGCCATATGATATTTTACCATGATCCTCCACCCCCACCCCCGCACCCCCCCAAGCAATGTTATACACTATACTTACTAAACTCAATCGTTTCTTTTACTGACAGTGAAACATTTGATCAGGACTGAGATACATCAGCTGCACATACACAAAGATGAAAGACAGAGACAGATCTTTATAACTAGCGCTGTCAGTAGATGCTCCCCCCACAACATCATTTCACTGCGTTACAAGAGGCAGTTACCACAAGGGAAGCTGTGCACTTTCCATAATCTGTTTCAGCAGGGCTGATTTACAATTTTCATTGCCTGGTAATTTAATCCAGCACACATGTCTGGAATGGGCTGAAGAGCAGCCACTTCAGATCTGCTATTCCAGCAAAAAGGACACAGAAAAGACCTGATGAGAGGTGACTTCTCAATCAACAGAGCTGTTTGGAAAATTAATGTCTGTTGTCAACCTCACTTCACTGGTAGCTCGTCTTCTTATCTGATGTTAACATCACCAGAATGTGAGGTATTATATCAGTTAATAGAATGGATGATATATATTCAGAAATAGATAACATTATTTTAACTCACACCTCAAAGAATAACTGTGTCTACAGGAAAGAGGTAGTACAGTCTTTCTCTATGGAAATTTGGAAGAGAGTCTGCTTGGTAAAGACTGAATGTATTCTTCTATTCTTCAGTGCACATCTTCATCCGAGTGCCAGTTAACTGACATTTTGCATGGTCACAAAACACATTCTTGATTCTCACCTACCTTTTCTGCACTAGGGGAATCCTGGATGCCCCATAGGCTGTTTTCACTGTAAGGGCCATTAGCACCAAATGGGGCAGGTTTTGTTTTAGTGAAGTCTTTGAGTGAAATCAGAGTCTGTCCTTTCTGTATGTCTGTATAAAACTAGAATAGAAACTGGATGCCTGTCCTCTCCCAGAACAGTGAAGAAATCCTCAGGATCAAAACAATCCAATCAGGTTATTTTCTGGAGCCTGAAACTTTTAGAATGGGCAGAGAAAACCTGACAGCATTTACCTTGTCAAACACAACAACCCATAATGGTATTTAAAATACCAGGTATGCTATACATGACAAGAAGTCATCTTTCATTGCCTCTGCTTGTTTTACCTACACACATCAGCATTTGGCTATTGATCCATATGTGCCTGAACCTGACAACATGGCTGATTCTTCATATATTACACTGAAAAATATGAAAGAACAGGATCCTGTTGATGCCAACTTTGCAAATAGCTGGATTATATTTATATTGGTCTTCAAAAGTTTACATAATGTTATCCATATTAGTTACTTTGCATGGTTTCCACAGAAAAGACAAAGCTGGAAATGCGAAGTAAAAAATGGAGCTATGAGCATTCAAAGTCTTTTAACTCAAAACTGCACTGAAACAGACAGCCTTCTCACTACCTCCTCCAGAAACAATTCCGGTATTTTTTTAAATACCTGATTGCAAGTTCCCGTTTTATATCTGTTGTATTTCCAAAGTTGAGTAAGAGCTTGTTTCCATAGTTTTCTGTGCTATGGTTCTGCTTAATATCAACATTCACTTGTACCATAAACTGTAATTTTTTTTTAACTTCTTCTGGAAATTCTATTGTTGTCCATCAAAAGGGAATCTCATCAAGTATAGACAGAAGTTTTGAACTCTCCATTGCATACATCCTTGTTTACATTTGAAGGATTCTTCAATAGTAGCTTAGGACTGGCAACACACCCTCCTAATATATTGCATTAGATTTGTTCTAATGAGGCAAACCACTGTGACAAACTGAAGGAATTACTTAAAACTTACAATGAAACATCCAAAATCTTGAGGCGAAACAGTAGATTTTGAGTTAGCAACCACCAGCATGAAGATGAGTGCTGAATTTTTAGAAACTAATGAGCTTCAACAGGTAAAATTCCATTCCTCATAAACTTTCTACTATTGAAGATAAAACCCATAAGCCTTTCTGATTTGAATGTTGGTACTCTATTGATTATCATTGCTGAATATACGCAACAAATTTATTTCCTGTCACTGAAGTCTGTCAGTGACTTAAACCCATACTCCTTGTGCCTTCCAGGCTTTGTTTGATTTCTTTAATACATATAGCTGACTAAAATCTAACATTAATATATCATTTAAATGGCATCTACTTCCTTATCCCACATCATGATGCAATAGAAGCTATAAACCAGGAAATATCTAAAAAAGAAAAGAGAAAAAAAGAAAATCTCAGTTTTGTTGTCATTAGAAACAAAATACCCACATACATTTACAGATGAATCTGACAATTTGTTGCTGGAAGATTGTATCAATAGAATTAACACTATATTTTTGTCTACAGTTTACTATTTTTGAGGTACACAAATAAGGTTCTTAATGTTTTCTTTACACTAAAAAAATTTTTCATCTGATTTGACTTAGATTACTCCTAAGCTTGGAAATGCAATGTCTAAATTACAGCCACCGTCCAAAGACCTTTTTGTGTTTCTTTCTGGCCTGATCCTAACAGTGTACTGACCAGGAAACACAAATGAAACACAAGAGATGTGTTTATTTACTATAGTAAAACAGATGTAACGTTTCTAAAGTCTTATATATATTAGCACTGCAATTGTGGTTGACTAAAGGTAAATGTCTTCACATGGTTTTTTGAATAAGTTTTCACCCATTTGAAAGATTATATCACTGTCACTGGAAGGGGGGGCGGGGCGGGGGGAAGTCTTGACTCAAGTATTTTGTCTACTGGCAGAGAAACCTGTGATACCTCCCTAATCTCAGACATTCCTAGAAACCTAGCATACCCCCAATTAAACTCCTGTAAATGGATAATACTGGAAATAGTCACAGGACAGTCTCTGAGATCAATTGCCTCTAGCTTTAGTAACTTAATCGCAATTGTTGATGCATGTCTTAGGTATCTCTCAATATTAGTCATGCAGTCAAGCTGCTCTTGTAAAAAAACATATCTAGTCCATACCTTTCTGACTTACACATTTTGGGATGATAAGAGTTCCTCCCATTGCTCTTCACTACTGTTTTTACTGTTTTGCTGGGACAGAAAACATTTATGTTAGCAGGCTGCATCACCTGCAAATGAGGCCCTATGATATTGAAACACATGAAGACCGTAAGAAAAGACAGCTGATGAAAGTATTTAAAATAGTAAAATATATTTTTTATTTTTGTCAGAAAAAGATTGATTTTATAAGAATCATATTTTGTTCAACTGGGGTTTTCAATAATGCTTCAAAAATAATTATTTTTTAAGTATTTGTTTCAATAAAGTCAAACATTTCATTTACATGTTATACAATATAGTATCTGTGTCAAAAATGTCAGATTTTTGTAGTAATTAATAGTGTATGTTGATATTACTGTAGAAAATAATTCTGATCTCATTCTTTCAGCTACCTATTTTGAATACAACTAGAAATGTCCATGTTCCCAAAGGTCCCTGTATAATGACTACATGGTCTAATGGAGATCCAATGAAACTGACATTTGGGTCAATGGAGCAGAACAGTGAACAAACCCATCTGGAAAAAAAGCTCTGAGAGGGGAATCGAATTATACCATACCATGAAAATCTCAGATTTCTGGAAATTTTTTTTTCCCCTTTCTGATATTTTGGGCAAGCCAACATTCAGAAATTTCACTTTCAGTTTCATGTATCATGATTTTCTTTTCTTCTACTACTAGTAGGTTAATGGCTCAGTTATTTTTCTCAGTTCTTTTCAAGCAGTCCTGGCTCATTGTGATACTAGATAAGTAGACAATTAGCAGTAGTGCTCCCTAGTGTGTTTCATGCTATTCTCATTGTCTGTGTCCTGAACTGATTCAGGGGTTCACTTACTGCTTTGAATAAACACTTTCAGAGTTCTTACTCTCCTAATTTGTCTTTTTTTGGTTTGGTTTGGTTTGGTCTTAAGTCTAAAAGGTTCTTTGAAGAGGTATCTCTGCGATATCTAAGGAAGCAACTTAAAAAGAATGTAATGCAGTAATGCAGGTAATTGATTTAAGTGTGAACACATAAATTTCAAAATGAAGATAAATAAGTCTCAGGAGCTGATGGTCCCTTGGTAATGCAAATAAGGGTCAGCACACTTTCACAGGAACTACCTAATTATGTGATTGGGAGCAAGCTTTGAGCGATATTTGCACAGAAAATATGGACTCTTTATCGCTCTCTGCCACAAATCTACAATTGTCTTTTTCAAATGTGGGGTTTTTTTTCCAGAAAATATTCTGATGTTCTTGGAAATGTAAAATTTGAGTGACTATTTTTAAATTGTTCTTCTGTTTTTTGGGGGGGGGGGGGGGGGGGGGG
>JAVJGI010000040.1:77633298-77705900 GCA_035590275.1 Ibycter americanus | reverse complement strand
ACGTTATCAACATTGCTCTCACATCACAGCCAGAACACAGCACAGCACCAACTACTAAGAAGAAAATTAACTCCATCCCAGCTGAAACCATGACAACCTTTTACATGAGTACCTCTAGATTTACAGATTTAAATTTAAATTTAAATTTGAAGGTGTAGACAGTTTCAGCCAATGCAAAATTTGAAGACATGAGAACACTGCGGGCAGGCATGTCATCTTTAAGCCAGCTGGCACGAATAACCTACTGCAGGGGCAGTGTGTTTGCTCAACTAAAATCTATACTAAATCTATTGTAAACTAAATCAACAGTTAAGCAATTGTTAAAAATGACCGGCTTTAAGAAGCTCTGAACATTAACAAATATTTCAGTGAATATTAGGCTTAAGGTAACCAAGCATGAAGAGCTTAACTTCTGTATATGCGTGGCCTCTACTGAAGGCTTCTACACTGAGAACTGTGTATAAGATTTAACTGTCCATGAAGAAATGGTGTTTGCTATGATTGAAACTGACTGTTCAGAGATGCTTAATTTACTAAGAGGAGATCCCTATTTACTAAATCACAGAGACTGAGAAAGACATAGTGAAGATACGGAAAAGCTCTCACATTTCATGAAAAATGGTTTGGATTAGATCACTGATTGCTATTCAAAGTAAAAGAAGATTTACTGCAGTGATGAGAACAAAAATTAAATTCATTAGAAGGAGGAACTTTTGGGAAATAATTTAGCAGTCCTACTAGCAGATTCTATACAAACTGGCAAAGTAAGTAACAAGCAAATAATTTGGATTGATATCGAATTTCCACCTCAAAGACTGCTGACCTAAATGATAGGAAGTGGACCTAAATAATTATTTCTATAAAGCATTAATATTTTTTTCGTCCTTAATACACTTCATAGCAACATAGCTATAGTAATATACTACAGTAATATGATCTATGATGTTCCTCAGATTCTAGTATCCACTATTATTTTGTGAGCTAGCACGGAACACAAGTTCCCTTATCACTTAAAACTGCGGCCTGATTGATAGATTCTTGAAAATAAGTAAGTTTAAACATTCACATCTCATTTTGTTGATCCTGATATTGTGGCAATCATATGTATTCCCTGGAACACAGTACTTGTATTTTCAAAACATAACACAATTGTTAAGTTATCAGACAGACAAAAACTGTACACAAAAGCACTCTACAGAAAGCACAGAGTAATCTGAGATGTTTTGGCAAGTTTTCTCTTCAATGGCTGTTACTGCTCTTGTAATGTAGGAGGATGGAGGGAAAAACATAGGAAATTCTTACACAATCACATGGGCCGGATCACATACTGCGATCATTATTTTTCCATTACTTTTGAAACTTTGTTCAATTATCTAAAATATAAATCTAGCTGTAATGAAGTTCAGTAAACACTGTCTTCTTTTATTTGTCATCCTTTTTCATTCAAGTACAAAAAAGTGAAAATGGGCTAGGTTCTCCCACTACACTGGTCAGCTCAAGATCTTGCCAAATTCAAAATTATATGCAGTTCACTTCTCAGTAGGAGACTGATTGACCTGGTGTATCATTTTTTTTTTATATCACATCTACATAGTGAAATGTACTAATCCAAGTTCAAGATTCTTTATCACTTTCTCAGCCCTCTATCTGACAGGAAGATATATAGAGGCAAGCAAGGTAGCTGAGGTAAAATATGAAGATATTGATTTTTCAGGTTGTAGCAGATTAAGTAACCAGTGGAAACAAAAATTCATCAGTGAAAAAAAAGGTCTAATTCAAGTGCCTTCATGTCTTCAGTCTGAGTTGTTATTTTTGGATGATTAAGAGGAAAACGTTTTATTTCTTCAGAAACCAGTATATTTATTGTCTTTCTTTAAAAGCTAGAATGCTATTAGTTGATAAAGCCTGGACTTTACCAAGCACATACAAAGATCCACTGAATCTAAAACCAAAGTTACCTGTTTCTATATAAGGAAAAGCAACTGTCTGCCACCTTTTTGTTTTTGTGGAAGTGGTATCCACATGTTTAACACATAATGCAAATCATTATTAAAAATGTGGTTATTGAGAAAAATCAATCATTAGGTCTGATGTTTCTGATATTCCTTAGGTATGCTCACTGTTCCCCTATTCCTTCCAAAACAGAGGGAAAACTGAATTCTCAGTAACCACAGGGACCAAGATGTTTTGCTGTTTCTTTTGCACCTTCATACCAAAATGTTTTCTGTTAGCTTGCAATAGCAGGGAAATGGGGCCAGATGATTCAGAAAGTCATCTCCAGGATGATGCTTTTGTGGCACAAGGCCTTTAATTTTAAAGGTCAGCCTCGAGCAGAGACGATTTAGAAGTATCCAGAAGGTGATCACCATCAGAATGAAGGAAAATACAACCACCCATGAACTTTTTCTCCAGTTTTATGAAGAACTTGGAAAAACAGTCTTTGATTAATCCTCCAATCTGGCATATCACTGCTCGGTATTTTTGACAGTAATAGTAGAGAAGACACTTGAAGTTTTTGATGTATGTCATACTGGTGTTCTTTGGATGCCTTCACCTTTTGCTTCTTATACTTATGGAATTCTGAAATAAATTGTGAGGAAAACAAAGGATATTTCTTATATGAAGACTTAAATTGCTTTCAAGATTTTCTTGAAATCCTGATGCAATTTTCAAACCTTGGAAGGATTAACATATAAAGCTCTCTGAAGTCAGGAGATCAGTTTTTTCAGACATGCATTTTGTATTATATGACTGTAGAAGTTAAATTCAGAGGGAGAAATGTGGGAGATGAAGACAGCAGATTACAATTGCATTCTGAAATGAAAGTGAAGAAGCTGAGTATTGTACTAGCTGCAAAATTAAAGCAAAAATAAAGTTGGAGTTGGGGTGGTGGTCAAGAATCCTGCACCATGCAAAAAGGTCTAAGATCAGAGGGAGGTAAAGTTAATGAATTGAGCGGGAAGGGAGGCAGAAGTGAGGTTTGGGACATGAAGCCAGGGTCAGGCACATGGATTCAAGGAACTGATGCACAACCTAGAATCTTGCTGAGAAACAAGAATAATCAGTAAGATAATCTCATGTAATAAACCCCCAGACTCACTAGGGTCAATCATGCATATTCATCTAGATCATGTTACTAAGCTTCTCAAAGAAAGCGCTGGCAGTGTTACTGGGCTGGCAGCTCAAGCGAACTGCCACTTCCAAGGAAAGAGGCATCAGAATGTCAAGCTGCAAACCTGGATATGATCCCACTCAGAAAACTGCATGCTGGTAAGCATGCCACCAGACCAAACACATGACAAAATGTTCAGCTCTAGATCTTGTTGAAGATATCAAATCAGTCTTCATTTCCAACACACAACTTATATTGCTTCTATGTTGCTTTCCTCACCCTCCAGCTCTGCTCATCACAGACTCTTCCTCTCTTTTGCTGAGATTCCTGTAGCTGCCTCCTTCATGCCAGCTTCGTAATTGTGGAGGTACCAAATGGTCCACATAGTAGAAGCAGGGCATTATTTGGGACTGTTTTATCATTTTATCAGGAAAGGGTGAAGACCCTTAAATGGGTAGAATGAAATTGCTCAGTGTGACATTTGTACACATCTTTGGATGGCTTTTCTTTCCTGTCCAAGGCAATATTTTAGATGGACCTGTAATACATTACAGAATGAAGAAGAGTTAGATGAGAGTATTTTACACATTCAGACAATCAGTTTGAAATGTTTCGGAATCCTTTGTTATATTTTACTTTGCAATTACCTAGTATCTTGTAGCTTGCCTCTTTTTATTGTCTGCTGCCTGCGTTGGTTTTGTGTGTGTGAACTGTGTGTGAACTCTACAGTGAACTGTAAAAAAGAGCCCTCCAGGTAATTGCACATACTTAAAAACAAACAAACAAAACATGCATTAAGCAAAGCATAAAAAGTGCTGTGGCAATCCAGTAGTATCTAGGGATTGGGAGAATCTAGACAGTTAGACAGCCAGCTCTGAATGTGAGAATTAGAGCTGTTATGTATTTGTCAGAAATAGCTGAATATCCAGCAGTAAAGCACTCAGCTGGAGCTTAATAAAAAGACATAGCGTAATTTAGGTGGTAGGGAAGATGTCAGATGTTCTTAGGTCAACATGCAAGTGATGGAAATCTTCCAGCCAGGAAATTTTCTGACATGAAATGGTTGAATATAGTGTTGCCATCTGAGCCCTGAGAAAGGGATGAGACGATGCAAGCCATATTGAAAGAAAAGTCAAGAGTATCTCCATGAAGAATGCATGAAGATATTTTGTATATGAAAATGAGGGACAACTTGTTTTGGGAAGTTCAGCTGGAAGATCACAGTTTATATGTAAAGCCTGTGACACGCTCCTTTTCTATTTTTGCACTTAGCATCAGTTCTGCAATGAAGAAGCATGTATAAAGTATATTTCCCGTAGCCTGTTACACAGAAATCAGTTAATGAGAAAATCAGAAAACCACTTGGAATTAATGGCAGGGAATTTAGCTGATGTTCTTGCTTCTACTTTTACCAGGTGTACAGAGTAAGGAAAAAAGATTAAGCTGTTGTCTGCATTCTCTTTCCCTCAATATGGACTTTATCAATGCTTTTATGTTTCAAGATTGGATTTTAACTTTTTTTTAATTTCCAAGATATTAGAATACCTTAAAATATTTTTCATTGAAACTTTTAATCTCATAATAATTACAAGCTGTTCATATATTTAACTAACTTTTATACATGTGTGGTTTCTTTGGGAAGCTTTTTGCCTCTTGTGAGTTGAGGCAAGGAAGCATTTGGGAAAACAGTGCTTGAGAAAAAAGGCTGGTCAAAAAGCTCCATAAAGATCAAATATTCTCTAAAAAAATTGTTTTCAGATAATAAGAAACCCCAAGGCATTCAGTGAAGCTAAAGGGTTGTCTATACCACCCTAGGAAGTGTTTACCCTCGCAAGGGGAAAAAACTTCACTCGCAAAATAAACTTTATCATCAGAGATACCAGAAAGTGCTGTCAGACAGTTCCAGGGTGCCAGATGTGATCATGTGTGTTTAGGCACAATGTATTTGAGAATGGAATATAACTGGTAGTCTGAGTGGAAGATGGGTGTTCAGACTAACTTTGTTTTGAAATCATACCACCTTCCTCTCTCTTACCCACCTACCCTAAATCTACATGTTCCTTCTGGAAAATATGGACAAGCCAGTGTTTCCCCATCACTTATATGATAAATCATATAATCATATAATCTATAGACTAAAATACAATTAGAACATCACAATAAAAAAACCCATCTTTTAAAAATGAAACTGCAAGTATTTTAATTCTTAGAGTAGCATCCTCTTTATACTGCAGAGATCTTAATTTAGAACGTACAATTGCATAAATTCTGTTTTTTTATGCAGGCACATTAATTTGAAGTACGTTTCTTCTTGGGTGTTCCTTATACTAAGAGACTGATTGCTTGAAAAGATTCTTAGGCACGTGTTTATTACTTGAAATGAAACATAACATGGCTGCTGTAAATCCATTAAAATATCAGCAGAACTTGTTTGGTTGGGTTTTCCCCCCCTACACTGTTAATTAGACAGCTGAGATATCTCCCCACAAGTTTAATCTGATATAACTGGCTACTGATGGACATTATGAGAGGATAAGAAAAGACAGATGCACTGATTAGAGTTAGATATTGCACAGTGACATTGCCACAAGTCTTATGTCTCACCTAACTGAACTTGCAGCATTCATCAGGACTGAATCAGTCTCACTGATATGTCAGTTGGATGTTTTTATGTTCAACTACACCATGCTACAGGCAGTCCATGATATTTTGAGGACTGATCGATAGCTAAAAGAAAACTCTCACATCCTGTACAAAATTACACCGAAGTTGTCACTCTCAAGGTTAACAGTGGGTATTTAACTACAAGAATTTTTCTGGCTTACCATCTGTCATCGTGTCCTGTGCTTTCACTGGCACATAAAAGCTGATTAGTCCACATCAGCAATGCTGCTTTGAAGAACAAATTAAAATACACCAAAAGTTATGCAGTTCTTATTGCCTCTCTGGAATGTATCCAAATTAAAATATGCTTGCCTGGATAAAAATGATATGAGAATCCTCCACGGGACAACTAGCATAGCCTCTGTGATATTTGGATAAGGTCAGAGGACCTGGTCCTGCTGGGACAAGATAATGTTGCTTAACACTAAACTATATCTCAACATACTGCTCCTCAAATACTGTGTTCAGTTTTGGGCCCGTCACTACAAGAAAGACACTGAGGTGCTGGAGCATGTCCAGAGAAGAGCAAAGAAGCTGGTGAAGGGTCTGGAACACAAGTATTATGAGGAGTGGCTGAGAGAACTGGGGTTGTTTAGCTTGAAGAAAAGGAAGCTCAGGGGGAGACCTTATCACTCTCTCCAATTGCCTGAAAGGAGGTTGTAGTGAGGTGGGTGTCAGCCTCTTTTACCAGGTAACAAGCAATAGGACAAGAGGACATGGCCTCAAGTTGTGCCAGAGGTGGTTTAAATTGGATATTATGAAAAAATTCTTCACATAAAGAGTTGTCAAACATTAGAAGAGACTGCCCAGGGAAGTGGTTAAGTCGCCATCCCTGGAAGTATTTGAGAGTCTTGTAGATGTGGTGGCACTTAGGGACATGGTTTAGTGGTGGGGTTGACAGCGCTAGGTAAACAGTTGGACTCAATGATCTTAAAGGTCTTTTCCAAACTAAATGATTCTGTGATTATACATTGTTAACACTACAATAATCCATATGGTATTTACAAACACATACATACATGCACTCCATTTTTCTTCCCTGCATTTATATAAGAATCAATGTGTGTAACAAGTTTGCAGCTATTACATGTGCTTATGTGCTTATCTGTAAATACCTTTTAATGTAGAAATAAATTTACAAAAAGAAGTAGTGAGCATAGATTGGAAGGCCAAAAGAGCGTGGTAATTTTTTTTTTTTTTTTTTTTTTTTTTTAATGTAGGTCTCCTAGGCTTACGGATTTCTCACTGAATGGATTTCACCATATTTAAGCACTATGGATCCATTTCAGCTATTTACATGTGCAAGAATATTCATATGCTTTGAACAACGATATACTTAACTTTTTAAAGTGTAATATTTTCTATTGGCCAGGTAGACCTAAGGATCCTAAGCCAGGCAATAAAATAAAAATAAAATTAAAAAAAAAAAGCCAGGCAAATAAGGAATTTGGGCTATCTAAATGCTACACTTTTAAAGTAACTAGCTAAGTGATGTCTTACATAAATTAAGTGTGCATATATATTTTTTTTAAAAAGCATGTAAGATTACTATGGAGAGAGAGATATTATGGTAACAATACACACCTTCTTCATCCTTTTTTCTGTCATCCCTTTGGTTTTCATCTAACATCTAGCACCAGTACTAATCTTTTTTTGTTTTCTACTTTATCCCACCAGCATGAAATCAACACAGTTGCGCAGTTGGGCTTGCATTTTAGAAAGCAAGCTGCCGAGAACACTTTTTCCTTTGTTTTATCATGCAAGTACAGAAAATGCAAAATTGCTGTGTCTCAAATTTTTTTTTTATTTTTTAAAGTCTGTCAAGGATGTAAAAAAAATAAATACTGGAAATAAGTTTAATCATGCCCAGAAATCATAACTGATTTAATTTCAAGTAGGAAGACAGAAATTTTACAAAGACTGGAACCTATCTTGACCAAAAGTATTATATACATATGTAAAATAGGTATGTGTGTGCATGTATTTCTTCCCCTCCCCCAAGACGGTAGATATTTGCCATGCCAACACATCCAGAATGTCATTGTATATTTATACGAACATTGTCACCTCTGCAGTTTGCCTAGGTATGCCCTTATTAGTTCCATGATGTTCTTGCAATCAAGTCATAGCAGAAATAGTTCTATTCCTCATAACCACCAAGATATAATATTTTAAGGGCAGGGCTCTCAGCACGTAGCTGCTGTTTGCAGTCAGTGCAGAAAGCAATACCATACCTGGTCTGCAACTGCAACACAATGATCAGGCATATGTTTCATGCAAATATTCAGTATTTTACACTAGCTGCCTACAAAATACATGATTTAATGTCAAGATGGCTTTACTTAATTTTCCAGTCCTTTAGAGTATAAATTTTGGCTATATTCCAGGTCTTCTCTTTGAACAATGTTTTGACAAGTGTCTGTACTTACAAACAACACTTGGGTAAAATACTGTATCTATGCAATTTGGGTGTCAGGCACTGCTACTTTTTTGAAGCAGCTTCAAGGGTGTGGAATTTGCTCAGCTTTAGTGTGCATACCAATTAATTCTTCCTTTCTTCCCTCTTTCCTTTCCTCCTTTCTTTCATCATTCCTTTCTTTCTACATGTGCAGGGTTTTAAATATTCATCTAAGAGCTGTGATATTAGCTGATTTCATTCCATTCAGCCTTTGCACTTGCATCTCAATGGGAGGTTATGTGTAAGATGCAAACATTGTAAGGGCTTCCAGAATGTATTAGAAACAGATTTTTGATTATGCTGCAGTGGTCATGATATGGATGAGCACATGTGAAGCGTTATATAAACAAAAGTGTTATGGTAATTTTTATTATACCAAAACCTTCTACTGGTTGACCCTTCTTGGGTCTTTCTGGTTTCTACAACACAGGGTGGATTTGACATTCCATTAATTCATTACCCATCTCTTGAAATTAATTTCTATGTCAATAAAATAATGTACTTTAAATTTTAAAAATGCAATTAACTCTTCACTGAAAATAAGAAATATGATTCTTCTATTTGGTCTGTTGTACATTATTGCTAGCCCAATTCAGATTAGTTCTTATTACTAGTTGGGCTGTGAAAGATACTTGTTTAGCATCATATGTTCAAGAGGACACCAGTCTAAAGATTAAATTCTGCTGCCTCCTCTTGGCCAACAGCTCATTTAAACAGACCTCATTTGCATGATCATCAAGTGCCCCTGCCAGAAATGGTGCAGTAGCATTCTGTGGTTTGTCTGCCAGAAACCCAAAATAAATAATTTCATTTCTCTTGGTAAAGACAAGGCATCCGTCTGCACAGCAGCCACAGCAGTTCTGCCTGCACTTTATTTTATGAGCTCCTTGCATACTGCCTGTGTACTGTCTTACGCAGGGAGGCAGCTCAAGGACTCAGGCACCTGTTATCAAGCTGACTTTGTAAGTCTCTTTTCAGCTTAGCGTTTTTGTATTCTGTGAGCTTGAAGATTTACTTTAATTAATGAAACAAATTATTATTAACCTGGAAACCACCTCTGATATTTGCAAGGATGAGGTGACTATAGGCCTTACGTTTGATCTTCCACACTCTGTGCATCCTTTTCTTAAGAAGTGATGAGAGATCACCTGAATTATCCAAATTATCACAGAGATAGGAAGAGAATTATGATATCTGTCAGTTTCTCAATAGTTCATAGGTATGCCAGTTTTTCACTCAATTCTTAAGACTACAATAAATTTGAAGGAGATGCACCCTGACATATCACCCCTTTTTAGAAACAGCATGCAGTAATAACTAGTGGATTTACATAAATGCAAAAAGTTGTGAGAGTTTTCAGTCAGTCAGCAATGCTGAGTATCAAAGTTCAGCATATCTATTTAGAGACTCACCTGGCTCTCTGATTTTATTGCCATATTGTGTAAAAACTGGTCACTTGGGAGCTATGCTGGTTACACAGTACATTATGTTGGACAGTCATTGAACAATATATTTTAGGACCTCAATTTACTTCAAGAACTTACAAAACATAATACAATTTAAAAATCCCTAAACCATAATACAATAACCTTATGGTGCCACTGTCAAGAGGCAATCTGCACAGAACAGAGTTTGGACTAACTTAAATTTGTCATATGATATCCTACCCCATGTATGACATTGCAAACTAGAGTATGGATGGGCACAAGCTGGTGTTGATTAAGCTGTAAACCGTCTGAAACAATAAAAAAAAGTCATATCTCCTGCTCCAACAGTCTGTCTACTTTCTCTCTTTGAAGTCCTAATGAGTTTTCCCTGTGCAGTTACTTTCCTGCATGACAGATCTTGCTTGCAGACTTCTGCATAACTCCCTTCTCACATCTTGCTCATTTAGGGCATTTGTAGGGTGCAGGGAAAACAGTCTGTGGGTTGAGAAAGGCTACAGCATACCTTCAGTGGGTTTGAAGTTCCCTGATCTGCACTGCCATCACATCTGACCCCTTTTGGATTCCCTAACCATTTAGTTATATATATACATTCAGTATGTGAATATACTGAAGACCAGCCCATGTCTGACTCATGTCGTTCAGATAGGTTAAGGGATGTCTTGAAAAGAAATGGCAGATAACTTCATAGCAAAGAAAATAACTTCATTGTCAGTATCTAGAGGGCAGCTAGGAAGGGTATCTGTCTCAGTGAGGGCAAGGCATTGGGTCTACATTCTGTGCAATGTTTTCCCTCCACCTAAAAAGATCTACCTAAAACCAAATCCAGAGTACTCTGCTGATGAGAGGAAAATATCCCACTCATATGGCATCACCTCAGGTTATCCATAATACTGTCATGCTGTGATAAAACAATGCATTTTGCTTATAAATCACTATTGTGCAGTTGTCATACCTTTGCTTCAAAGGCTTGAGCCCTTCTGGTACACAGAGATGAAAGGTTTGCTAACCTCACTGAATCTAACCAAAACAAAAAATGAGGAGTTTGGAACTACCATATTCAACTGATTTTAATGGGACTTATTTGACTGAAAACCCGCGTTCCACTTGAAAATTCTGTGGCAAGAATATTTTTTTTTTCTTATTTGCCCTTCTATAATACTTAATAAAACTTGCAAATAAATTCAGTTTTTCACAGCGTGATTCCTACTATTCTACATAAAACTCAGAGCTATTAATCTATTTGTCTATTTTAACATTCTCTTTACTTTCCTTCTTGTCACACTGTACTATTTATTGTGCCATTATTATTTCTGATTTGGTTGACTAGATTTATGATCACCCAAAATGAAACTTTGTGATTAGCCTAATAATATCCTTTAATTTTTTCATTTGGTTTTCATATTTTTTTTAAGAAAGCATCAAAAAAGTATTAACATGCATTAGTCAACTAGATGACTTTTTAATATGGTGTCAGTGTGACTCAAAGCTGTAAGTAATAATATGGCCATATGTTCACATATTCTTATTGATAAATTAATTTGCAAAAACTGTTTCTTCCCTTGCACAGTTAGTGCTTGGATGAAAACATCAGACAGAATCTTTTCCCCAAAAATGTTTTTTCATTGAAATTGAAACAATTTAATATTTTGGTTGAAGTTACATTTTTGTATCTGAAAAAACTTAAAACATTTAGATTTTTTACTTTTAATGAAATGTTATTTATCCCCACCCCAAAATTTCCTTTAGAGCAAATTAAATTATTGGCAGGTCCTACTTAAAGTTAAGAAATTAGGTGCTATAAAAGGGACATTAAGAACATATTTAAATATTCTAATACATTACTCAACACTAAGAGAAGTCAGGTAGTACTTTTACCTCAATATAACCCAGGATTACACCAGGACAAATCAGTTTAAGAATGCTTAGCAGTGTAGCTGATAGAAGATATTCAGAAAAAAATATATAAAAAATATAAAGACAATATAAATAATTATAAATAATGATATACAAGTAATTATATATTAATGCACCAGTTGGACATGCAAATTATCATCAGAAGGGAACCTGTAAACCTGGGATGCTATTAAACACTTGTTCCTCATCTTTCCAATGTTAGTATTCTGAAATTATTAGACTGAATGAAATTTCATGTCTACAAACAGAGTTATTATTTGTTTGTCACTTGTTTAGACAGATCTGTACACATCATTGTGGACTATTAGGTAGCTCATGTAGTGTGGACTATTAGATAGTTCATGTGAACTTCTCCTGAACTATAGGACTGAGCTCGTGCTAACCATTTATCCTGGGAAGCTAAAGAAGATATTGGTGGGTGGAAGAAATAATCTGCACATGCTAATAGTGTGTTGGGTTCTCAGTGTGATTCTAGATTAGTCACAGGTAATGTCTACTGAAATGCAGTACTTCCCAGTGACATCCAGCAGATATCTCTTCCTTAGGATAGATACCTAACAGCTCTACACAGCTGAGCCCAAGGTCTGAGGCACTCGGTTCAGATATGACAGCCCTTGCTTCCACGACTTGCACTTCCTTTTTGCTTTGCTGGTATGGAAAAGCCCAAAAGCCCTGAGGCAATGACCAACACTGGAAAGCCTGGAGCTTAGCTCCAGGTTCTCAGCACCCATGCACTGATAATAAAGATAAAGCTCTCTGAAAACTTTGCAGAGATCAATGGTAATAAGGCTTTCAAGTTGTGTAGAAGTAGGAAGCAATCTTCCAGGATAACTAAGAAAAATCTTGAAGTCATATATTTTCTACTCCTTTACCCTTAACCAGATGCAGTTGATCAATCAATATTTTCAAAATAAAACCTTACATTATCTTCACCAAGCTGTGGTTCACATGCACATATTTTGGGGTGTTTTTCAACAGTGAATTACATACTAAGTACCTTTAAAATTCTCTCTTAAGGGTGGGGCCAGTTTTCTTGGGGCCAGTTGGATAGTTGGATGTTTGTTTGGCACATTTCAGATGAAGCTGAAAGAGATAAATGAGGTCTTGGAAGCAGTGACCATGCTCTGTCCAGGCTAAAAAGCCCTGCTTCTCAGCAAGACTGAACAGCACTGGGAGAGTTATTCTAACACGGCTATACCATTTCAAGAACCTGAGCTAGCTTATCAAAATGTAGTAAGGGTATAGCTACATGGCACTGCAGCATCACCGTTAGATTCGGTCTTCATTTGCAGACCACTCCATCCAAAGAAGCATAGAACTAATTTTCACTGAGAGTTACTGACACAAACATTATTATTGTGTTACGTTTTTAAGCTTAGCTGTCAAAATAATGATTCCCTTCAGCACAAAGAACCTTGTTAGACCTGTCATACTTTAAATCATACTTCCTCTCCAGTATTACTACAACTTCTTATCAGAAACTTCTCAAAGCAGCTTTGCAGTAGGTGGGTGCACTTCATAATGAAAAGACCTATTTCTAAAGGCCTTCTGTGTGTTTTGTCAACTTAATATTATATTAATTTAAATTCAGACAAACAATATCTATTTGTCCTTACACAAAAAATGAACAAGAAGCAGCAGAAAAATGCTGTCAGGATTAACTCCCATTTGAACCCAAATTTGAACTGGGGAAGTATTTAACCTCCCCAGAGCACCACAGCAAGAGAAGATCATCTTTGTTTTACAAATGAAGGACTTGCAGTTCATGCCGAGCCAGGCAGAACCACCCAGCCTCAAAATTTGAGCATCAGGCATGTGGAGCTGGCCTCCAATTTTGCAGTCCTCTGAGATGAGGAGCATCCTTTGCACACCCAGGCAGCCAGTGCCACAGCTTCTCTGCTGCCTGCTGTGCCTGCGGGCCAGAAAACTGTGGGAGAAACCACAGCGCTCCACATCAGCCACAGTGTGTCTTGTCTCTGTGTTATGCATTGGGTGCTGTGAAGACAAGACCTCTTCTATTAGTGGGCAGGTGTCTGAGCTGCAGTAAAGGCTGTCTTCTGCCCTTGCACAACCAGCTTGGCACCACGGCATGACACAGAGCACACCGCCACCTGACACTTTGGCAAGAAGCATGAACTACCTGACTTCAAGACATGCCAAAGTCACACAGTACCAGTGAAGAAGGCAGGAGCTGGATCCAGGAACCCTGAAGCGGCTCCCTAACAAAGCAATCTATTGCTGTAAGTGCAGTGATTTCTTTTTCTATTATTTTGTATTACAGTTCCCTTACCATAAATACAGATAGGGCCCAAAATTTTGAGGAGGCAGACACAGTGTAACAAAGCAACAGAGTTTTAATACAGTAAATTATTATGGAGTAGTATTTACATGATTCCTTTTATAATAGTCTAATGTAATTAAGAATAAGATTTTAATAACATGAGAATTGTAAAGACATGGCAGCAAAATAGGACTGGCACTTGGAGGGTAATCTAACAGTAAGCTTGTCCCATGTTTGTAAAGACAGAGAGCAGTATTTTGGAGATAGACAGAAAACCTACAAAGCAAAATTACTTCTACATTTGTAAAAAAAATGTCAAAACCCACTAGCCCTAATATTTGACATTTTTAATAAAACCTTGTACTTATGTGACAAGCTCTGGAATAAAAATCTAACATTTAGTATCTTTCTTTGAAAATACAATCTCAGGACTCAAAGTACAGTCAAAAGTTGTGTGCTTCCTGTAACACAGCTATACCATGAACTCCTGACTACAGCATGTTAACAATTGATGTTTTGGGTCAATCCACAATTATTATTTTTTTCTTTGAGCATAAAAAAAAGAAGAAAAGAACCCGTTCAACTGAGATGTTTAATTTTACAAGAAATATTTAATAATTTTCTAAACCAATGTATCATTTGACACTAAAAATCAGTGTTTCCTTTAAAAATTATTATATCTTCAAGTTTTTTTGAAATGTATACACACCCTTCTTTAAAGTTGGACCTACTACTGAACATAGTTCAAAATCCATTATGGTTACTCCAAAACAACACACATCAGCTTATAAAGTATTTTTGTGAAAAAAATCCAAACCAAACCAAACCAAAAGAAGTGAACAAAAAAAAGCCCAACCAAAAATGAGCGCCCCGATAATTACATTTAGTTTCTGGTCAAAACTTCTTTCTTTGAACATGTCAGCTCTTATCAAAACTCATAATTTTATGGCTTAATTTGATCACTGCCTTTTAAAAGAAGTGACAATTATTTGAGGCCAGTTTCCCAGAGTGAATGTGGTTTAAACTGCCACAGTGTCTTCTTCTCCTATTCTTTCCTCTTCCTGTAATCCTGAGCCCACTGGATACTCTAGAGGGTTCAGTATAACTCCTTTTTATATAAAAGGGCCAAAATCACTAAGAGTTTTATAAAAACTCATAGGCACTTTGAGGGCATAGCTACTTAGTGCCCCCAGTAAAGGAAAGGCTAAACTGCTTGGGTTTTATTAGAAATCAGAGAGCATGCAAACCAGAAAAATAGTGCAAACCAGGCTTCATTGCCTGCTCAGAAAACAAACTATTAGCTCTTTCTTACCAAGTTACAAACAATTGAGGTTAGCCAGGACTGAGGAATGCTTATCCCTACCATCTTTGATCTGTCAGTTTCTTTCCACTTGCAGTATATGACTGCTATATGAACTGTCCATCAGTTAACTGAGCACAGATGAATAAAAATAAATAAGAAAAAATAAAAAATAAAAAAAAAGAAAAACATTTAGAAGGGAAGACTGTACCTGTATTTATTTGCAAAGATGGCACTGAACTTTATTTTTTTCCACTAGTACTCTGGTGTGCATCAGATAAACTTTTACATTTCATGGGTCTGCTTTGCTTCAAAGTCATTACCTCAAACAGCTTAATTAAACAGTGTTCTGGTTGGTGGAAATGAATAAATAAACATGTTTGCAAAATTGCTATTTACACATATCTCTGTGAAGTGAGCCAGGTACAAAATGGAAGTCAGATTTTCAGTGTAAAGGTATAGGGACAGAAAGACTTCTTTCACCTCAGACACGACAGAGGTGATAAGCTAAGTAAAAAATAAAAACAAGGTAAGGTTTAAAATGTTGCATGACAGAAAAGAGAGGATTTAAGAACAAAGATTGTATTGTACAGGAAAAGTTACATGATGACTCATAATGACATGAAGGACATGAACACAATTAATGCAAAGACAGTTAGTCTGCAAACCCACTTAATCCTCCAGTATGCATTCAGCCTGGAGAAAAGGAGTCACTGCTACAGAAAGCAGGGTAAGCTTTAATATATAGCTATACTGTCCTTGATAGCTCTTCTAAGATTCTTGATTATTACCAGTTCAAGTGATATTGCTGGGGATGTGCAGAAGCTTTATGTTATAGGACAGTAAGCATTTTAACCAATTTAATTTAATCTCATTTCATTTGTGCAAATTATCCTGCAACAAATATTGACTTCTTAGCAATTTTTGAGTATAACTTCTTAAACACGTTAGGCAAATAAGATTTCAATCTAGCAAACATTACAAACCACTTATTTCAACAGTGCCTGCAATAATACGGCTAGGATGAGTAAATGTAGGTGTATACAGATATCTATTAGGCAGCCATCAGAGGCTTATGCACATCTTACCTTATCTCAAGCTAGTGTCACTCTTAAAAGTGAATACATCTTCCCCTCACTGTAAAGGAAAATGAAAAGAAACAGCGGCCATGGAGATATTACATGGTAGATGGCTAAACTAACTGGAAATTATCCAAACCTGGTTAATCACCTCCCTAAATCAGAGCATTATTTCTGCTATTTGATCAAATGACTGAAATCTCAGGTAAACCGAAGAGAAACTGCTTGGATCACAGAGTAAATTGCCTGTTCTTATCTGGAGTTATCTTATGCTTCACGTGCAAAAATATGTTCTGAGTAACAACTGATCTTCCTCAATTCAAGTCAGCAAAGCCTTTTGGCAGAAATATTGTAGAAAAACAATGTAGAAGTGATTAAAAGTAAGAATAACATTCTATATTATTTTTACGACCTTTAAATGAGCTAAAATTTCATTTACACAGGGCATTCAAATCTCAGCACAAACTTAGTTTTAATCAGTAAGGTTATGAATTGGGTTAAAAGTGGGAACAGAAAGATGAAAAGCTTATTCCATTACTCATTTACTATTATAGGTATTATGTTTCTAATATAAATGCAAAGTCTTGATAATGTAGAGACATCAGTCAGTACCACAACGTCAACAATTGCCAATAGTTACCTTTAAACGGGGAAACAACCTTTTCATCCATCCTCAGCCTAGGAAATGACTATGGCAAAACCACTAGTTATAATGTATGCCACTACTTTATGATAGTAGTGATCACTGAACATTTTGATGTGTGGGATATTTGTTTCTTTGAATGAAAGCATTCATGATGTTTTTTTCATAATGTACATATAAATAAATCTTTTATGTACTTTGTACTTTACATACAAGAACTGTTGGCCACTAAACATCTTCTGTTGCTGAGAACTGTGGTGACAAAGAGCAATGGACAGGATCCTTTCCAGTGTGGTCTCATCTCACAGATTCAGCATAAGCACCTGTGCTTCTGCCTACAGTCTCAAAAAACAGCAGTGGACTCATATGGCAAATAATGTTAATTGCCTCCTCTTTGAGTTCAGGAACTTGGAGAGCATTTCTGTTTTAAATTAAGCCTCCTCACTGGGGAACAACTTCAGAAATGGATTGAAGATGTTGGAATGTTATAAATGGATACCTTATTCTGACTCATTAACATGCACATGGCACTAATCTGAACTCCCTTTATACTCTCTTTAGATTTCCCCAGGCAATCCTACACTTTTTTCCTCTCATTTTCATAAATTTATCAATATGTTACATCCCACTCTTTAACTTGGTCCAGTGTATTAGTGTGAAAAAGACTGAAAATGTGTTTGATTTTTAAGATGAAAAGTAGAAGTGTAGATAAAGGGACAGAAAGGAATAAAAAAGCAATAGGTAAATGATATAATTACATTATGCTTCATCCAGTTGAATTTGCGCTAGTTTCTTAATGTGTTGGCAAGCTCCATATGTATTTTTTTGAATGTTAGTAAATGGAATGGATGAAATTATGCTTAAGGCCTCTAAATGAACAAAAAACCTAGTAACTGAATTTGTAAGTCATATTAATGCATTAATAGAGTTATAAAATTTCAAACCCATTACATCTCAGCAAAACACCCTGTTATAGATTATCTCAGAATACCTTAATACAACCTCAGACTTTAACTCTGTTTGTTTTCTGAAAGACAAGTTGATTATCTACAGATTAGTTTCTAAAATGTGTTCTACTACCTGAGAAAGTGATCTACGCTTGAGAAAGATATAATAGACTGTCTACAGAGAAGAAAACACCTGCAAAATGTTTATAACAATGTGATATTAATTGGTACTCTTTTGCCACTGATATAGCAGCTGCTAAAATTGTGAATGGATAACAAGGAGATAGGTAGATTCAGAGAAATGAAAGCTATTTGGAATTATTAAAGGTATGGCAATCTTAAGATACGTAGATGGAGGCTGAGGAAGCATTTAGAAAATTTTTACTATGTTCTTGCCCTCTTCTCATTGCTCTTTCTGAGTAGTTGGTCTAACTCACCAGAGCTTCTCTTACAGGTTTTACAACTTGAATCTTTCAAGTTGCATACATCATTATATACATGCTCTCTTCAAAGGAATAGAAAACAGGGAGGAAAGGGATAGAGAAGGTAATCCTGAAAATTCAAACATGACTTATTGAAAGGAATAGTAAATTCCATGGATGTTGGCTAGTATTATGATCATTTAAGTGAGAGCCAATTTTTGGAATGAAAATGAAAATCAAGTACCATATTAATTTTTGTAACTTATTCAAACACAAAACATTAAAGTGTTAATTATAACCCTGAGTTTGAACCTCAGAGAGTGGTCCAACTGTGGTACATTTAACATATTTGGACAACATACCTGTCATGTACATATGTGTTAGCACATATGGAGGACACACAAGCATGTGTGTGTGTGTAATGGGTTGAGGTAAATTGCTTAAATATAGACAGAAAAGAATTTTGGGATCTGGCTTTGAAATTTCATGCTCATGAAAAAATAACAAATATTTCCTTATTCCCCTGCAGATTCTCTTCTCATTTAGAGGAAACTGCTTTCACAAAGTTTTCAACTAATCCCTTTTGGTCAGAAAAGTGGACCCATAATTGACTGAAAATGAACTATTAGAAAGGGAGTAATTGCCTTGACAAAATGGAGAGCATGTCCTTCTGAATTTTTTTCTTTTTTTAAAGATGCTTTCAAAGCCATACCCCCAAATGTCTCATTGCCAAGACAAGAGACACACGGTCAATTTGGCTAAGAATTACTTCTCTGAAACAGCTTAGTTATTGTATGGGTCTCTAATGAAACTCCACATTCTGTTCCTGCATGAAAACATCTGTTCTCTGGACAGGAAAAAACTGAAAACCTTTTATATCTCTTAAAGGAAGGATTCTGCCCTGCTAAATTACCCTTCAATGCATTGTAGCCAGAAGAGGCTGAACTTATGCATTAATGGATTTAGAGACCTTGCCAGGGTCGTAAAGATGAAGAGAAATCCCTCAATTGTTTTATGTATATTTCTTGTCGCCCTTCATCAACAAAGTTATTATGAGATAGTTCGAATACTCTTGACCATACTTGTGCTTGTGATATTTTTATAGGCTATTGATACCTTCCAAAAGTTTAACAAGAATTTAGAAATCACACTGAACTTCTGATTAAGTGAACTTCAATCTTAAAAGTTATCAATAGTAAAGAATGAGATTTTTTTAAAAATTATTACAAGGAAAGGGAATGTGCAATAATTTGCATCTGTCTGTCTTCAAAATCATCAACGCAATGAGTTAAAAATGCTTTTTAAGGGATAAACAGAAAATGAAGCATGTTTTCTACGAGGAAAAAATATAGAAAAGATTGGTAGTTTTTCCACTGTTATTCTGTTGAATAAAACATTAGGTTTTTCCAATGCTTTCTAGCAAGAAGAAGAGTTGCAGTGTTATTCTATAAAATAAATTTCCATCAAATTCTTGCTTTTACCTGCAAAAATGGCTTTGAAAATATAAAAGCCAAAAGTTCAGCAGGAATATGAATCAGCCACTATTTCCTACGTTTCTCTGTAGTCAGTCAGGAGAGGAATTACAGGACCAGAGTCATCCCTCATTATACACTGAACTCAGTTATTCTTATGGCCATTGCCACAATAGAGTCCTCTCACAAAAACAGAGTGACAGGCATTCACAAAGGATGATACAACTCACCAGTGGCCTCTACCGTTCGCTGGTGGGCCCCTCTTTTTCCAGCGCCTATAGAAAACAGCCATAGGACAGCCAGGCTTCTAGCTTGGACGTCTTCATGCAGCACCTAAAGAGAAGTGGGAGGAACGCAGGCTGAGGGGAACAGTGCCTCATGAAAGGGAAGGCTGCCTGTAGCCCCAAAGAACCAGGCTGTTAGCTCTCCCCTCACTAAAAGTACCAGATTTTGTTTTGCACAAAGACCAGACCAAGAAGCCAAAACTGCTGGGGAAGGCAGCAGCAATTAGCCCTGCCACCTACCCTCTCTGGACACAAATGGAGCAATCTTAAATTACTCTTGACAACTGATGGGGCATTTTATAGAAACAGAAAATTATTCATCTAAGTCAAAATTTGCCTATGAAGATTCCAAGATAGGTTTTTTTCCTCCCAAATGCTTTTATCTCTGCTTTATGACATAACCTGTCATAACTTTATGACATAACCTGTATGCACTCCCATTATTTGAAAAAAGGGGAGATTTTTAAAGGTCCAGACAGTACTCCTGTTGACTTTCAATGCAAATCAGGCACTTTTTATTATCTCCTCCCAGATCTATAAATATCCTTACTTGTTCTGTAATTTAAAGAAAATAAGGGTCCCCAGGCATTGGGTCATTAACGAAAGTGTTGTCTTTTCTTGCCCTAGATAAGGGGTCATGGTTAGTTAATGTGGACATTTTAAAGAAACATCATTAAATATTCAACAGGACTTATTAAAAAGAGCCAGAAGCAAAATAATCTTTCAGATGCAAAAAAGCCTCACTTTCAACATGTGTAAGAATGGCTAAATCAAGCCTGTTTACTTTTCAAAAGTATACATTTCTGTTTTTCATTATTTTTCTCATACATTTCAAGAATACTTCCTCCACAGCCTGGTAAGCACAAATTATCTGCAGGCTCAGTCTCTCCCCTCCCAAGCAGGCAGAGGGCCACAGATTTCTGCAGTGATTCATCCTTTTCCAAAACAAATATTGCATTTTTAATTGGTTTCAGGGCAAAAGGAATTCACAGCTGCGAAAGCTCAGTTAGAATACTGTAGAGCTGATACTGCACAAGTATTATCATTTCTACTTCCAGCAAATTAAAGGCTGCAGCTGATTTGCACATGCTTTTTCTGTGTAGTCTTCCCACCCACCCCACCCCACCACCCGCTGCCCTTTTTTCTTTTTCTTTTTCTTTTCTTTTTCTTTTTCTTTTTCTTCGTTCTGTGGACCAATAGTTAAATGCTCAGTCAATTAGGAAGTGTTGAGAATTGGGTGATTTTCTGGTCTTACAACTCAGCTGTTCCCCACAGCAAGGAATAGGACAGGTGCCTTTATGCTATTAGATTACTGCATATGGTGCTGTGTCCCTTTGATGTTTCAATCCATGCTGCAACGCTAGAAAAGAAATTAAGAGTGAGCAACCTAATGGGATTCAAGAGTTTAGCAAGTGCTTCCTTCTAGTTCAAATTTATTATTGTAATTCCTCTAATTAATAAAGTCTCTAAATTTTGCAAATCTCAAGGTTCTGCATGCAAAGCTAAGACTCAAGAGAATCTACACTCTGAAATATCGCTGAATCTTGTTTTAAAGGTACAGCTTAGGAGTAAGTCTGGGTCTTACTGCTTCTAATAAAAACATGGTCCACATTTGCTTAAGAAAAAGAATAGTAATCATGAATCAGACCAAATAACCACTTTCTATACCACGTACAAATATACTGGAATAAGGATCTCAAACTTGGAATCCCCTGCTATGAGTCACACGCTTCAGTGTGCTCTCAGATGTCATATAAGATTGTAAAACTGATTACAGTAATAAGTCAAGTTTGTTCTGAAATGAAGAAGCACCCTAGGAGGTGGTATATCTTGCCAGCAATTCTGTTGCATTATTCCCAAATGATATATAAGCTGCTAAGTGGAGTAGTTTATTAAATATTTAAAAAAGCTGCTGCCAATGTGAAACTATAAACTGCAGATTGAATTGTAAATATTTAGTATGCATTAGACTGGTGCAAAAGAGACATGGTATAAATAAGTAGTGTTTGATTACTATAATTATGGCACTGGGGCCAGACTGGGCATTAGTACAATGTTTAACCTGAAACCTTACTCTTCTTTTGCCTACAAGATAATAAATTACTCTAAGAGATTTTTCTTTCTTTTTTTTTCATAATAAATCTCTCCAAAAACCTCCTAGAAATCAGTGCTTACTTTAGAGCTAGTCAAACTATACTATACAATGTAAATGTAGCTCTTACCTTCTGTTTGATTACGATTAATAAATCAGTTCTGATTTCTGTGAATATATATGATGAGTAAATATCTTCCAAGCAGTTTATTAATATAAATACCATCATGTGATTGCCCATTAAATGTCAATTTTGACAGTTCATTATTGACTGCATGTGGTCATATGACATTGTTTTTTTCCTTTCTTGAAATTTCAGAATACTTGAAAGTAGGATGACATGGACTGAAGAGTTAAACCATGAACATGCAAGCACATCTCAAAATTAGTTTCTTATTGGTTACTGTTTGTTCCAGACTTCTTTTCACTTTGAAATCCTCACAATTTTAATACTTTTAAAGCAACTTAATAAAAAATACCCAAAATATTCGCATTTTTTCTTTGAGAAAATGCTTGTGAAGCACTTAATTTGATTAGCTCTTTCCTAAACAAAATGTTCTCTTTTGGGGTCTGAACATTTCTCCCAGCATCATCTGCTTCATGTAAGCAGAGGCTCTTTAGGTTTCCCTGCCATAAACTGGTAGCTTGCAAGGAAGGGAAGACAGTGTCATTTGCTTCAGGATGGGATATGACCTTAAGTTAAATATGGCGTTGGTTCAACTTACATAATTTCAGCCACTTTGGTGATGCACTTTGATTCAGAGACTGACAGCCCATGCTCCATGCTCTGCTGGCAGTAGGCAAACCCACATTTTGTTGACTTAAGTGGATGGACAATTTTCTTTTGTCTTTTCCACCCTCTGTCAACAAGAGTCACTATTTCTTTCCGCCGCCCATCCCTGACCCGTCCCAAACATTAACTTTTCCCTTAGCAGTAGGAGCCATTCTGTGCTGGTCTTACTAAATGAACTGTATATCCATTTATCTGAGCCACCCTGCACAGATGTCTCATCTTTCTATCTCTGTGTATATTACAACTACCTTTAGAGAGAGTTGATGCTCTGGAGGTAATTATGCTCCGCAGCACACCTCAGCATACTGTTTCTTCGTTATCTACATTTCAATACTCATCGGCGAGCACCTTGACTTCTTCTAGCTTCAAGTTTAGGTTTCTTTCCTACAGGAATCAAAGCATAGGCAAAGGAGAAGGTGCATGACTGTGCTCTATCCCAGCAAGAATTTGGAAGGAGGTCAGGGGAACATACTATTGCACAGACAATTGCAGACAGACTATTTAAAAAAACCCTGAAAAACAATGTAAATAACCAAAAAACCTACACCCACTACTTTGTTGGAATATTTTGCATAGGATGATACTCAGGTGGGGAATCACGTCTCTAACAAGTTGGTCAGTGACTGTTCAGGTGGTGATTGGAGTCCATTTTAAGGATCCTTAGACAGACAGGTTGAGACTTCCCAAACTGTTAGTTCTAGTAAATTTTTATACACTGGCTGAGCTGTGGTCCTATGTGACCGTTCCAGTGCATGCATGATCCATTTCTATTGGGGAAAAAAAAATAAATTAATTTTTTGTGTACAAAAGACCATTCCATGTGAGCATTTTGGCATCTGCAGAAACAGATTCTGCAGAGTGTTAATGAGCAACTTTCCTGTGTATTATTTGGTCAATTCTACAGCAGGAACTGCCTGGGGTAGTCTCTGCAACAGCCAGATCCTCTACCCAGGATGTTAATCAGCACATTTAAGCATATAAGTAATGCCTGTCACTTGGCCTGTGGACAGCAGGAGATACCTGGGGGAATCTACAGGACTGTCTGAAATTCCCACCTGAAGTGCTCCTCTAGCAATCAGTCACAGTGCTGCATGAAGCCAGCCAGGAGTTTAATCAGTCACCTTGTCACAAGTCAGTCCATTGCTTCACCTGTGCTGAAAATAGCTGGCAAGCACCTGGACCATGCAGGGAAGTGATGACAATGCAAGCTGCGTATGCATGTAGGCACAGTCCCGATAGCCAGCTACACTGCAGTTGTAGCTTGAACTGCTTCTATGTT
Source organism: Ibycter americanus (assembly GCA_035590275.1). Taxonomy (NCBI): domain Eukaryota; kingdom Metazoa; phylum Chordata; class Aves; order Falconiformes; family Falconidae; genus Ibycter; species Ibycter americanus. The sequence goes on along the minus strand of JAVJGI010000040.1, from coordinate 77,681,712 downwards.
ACCATTATAACAAACTTCACAGGCTTTTCCACAACATACAAATTTTAGGCACAAATTCACTTCCAGTCCCTAAATGACCGTTGTTCTTTATTTAGAAATTTCAGTCCATTGAGCATAAATGTCTACACTCAGATGGGATTAACTAGTATCTATTTGACCTTAGTTTTGGCATCTTTGACCAACAAATCTAAAATTCAGAAGTTAAAGAAGGAAAATGAGGTCTATTCTTTGGAAGTAAACTGACTTGGTAAATTATGGGAGAATACTAGAAATTAAGCAAAATTTTCTTGCTCTGAAAGTTTTCAGAAATTGTTCTGCCCTTTTCCTTCATTTAACATTTCCCCATTTGCTGTTTGTGAAGGTGTGAGGATAGATGAATTTTGCATAAACCTCAAGTGTGAAGGCAGCTGATGGCTACAATTTACAAAAGGGTGAAGAAAGAATACGTGAAAATGTGTCCTTATTAGGTTGACTTTGAACAGCCTTGCACTCAGCAGCTCCTGCTGAAGCCGTCAGGCTCTTTGAAAATTCAGGTTACTTATATAGGTGCCAGTGCAGCAAATGCAAAAAAAAGAAAAAAAGAAAAAAAAAGAAAAAAAAAAGAAATCATTAGGTACTCCTCTGAAGTTCTAACACGGTAATTTTTTTTTATTTGCCAGCTCTATTTCAGTTTACCCTCTTTCAGCTGATTTCTCTTTCTCTCAATCTCTGTAAAACTTTTCTGACATGAGAAGGCATTTCTCAGCTTATTTCTACATTATGTAATTTTTTTGCTGTTTTGCATTTTGGAACATAATTCCAGATAAGTACTCATGATCAAAGTCAAACTATCTTGTGTACCAAATCCTGGCAGTTGGTACAGAGCCAATTTCAATTAATAATAAATAAGACTGAATGGAAGATAAAATTTTGAGGGTTTCCAGGAGACATCTTCCCATTTGATATGGAAATCCGTTTTAACATTTAGGACTCTTCTACTAGGTAATTTAGCTCATCCAAATACAATGAGTCAAATAACTACTTTTTTTCTTTCCAAGATAAAGGTTAATTTTTCACAATGAGATGTGTTTATTGCACACCTGGGTGACAATATAATGGATCAACCTGTAGACCTGCAAAAAATATTCACATAATACCACAAATATATGTTTAAATTGATAATTGGAATTCTTTGCAGTGATACAGTGAACTTTATAGTGATGAGTTGTGCAGCAAAGTAAATAAAGAGTCACAAAATACTATATCCTCACAAGCGTTATGAAAAAAATTAGGGGATGCAAAAATAGCTGGACTCTAGTGCTCTTACAAAAACTCCAGCTTTTTTTAAAGGGACACATCAATCAATATTTGTGAGGTAGGAGATAGGAAATGACAAGTTCAACCATTGACTCACTTGGTAACTTTGAACAGTGAGTGTTGAAGAGGCTGTACCACCTTCTCCCTCTGACAATATTTTCAGTTTAGACATAAAAAATTTCAATACTTACTGGGCCTTGGAATGCCTTCAAGCTGAGAAACTTAAGACATCTAACAAGCTCTCTTCTGGAATATCTCATAAATGAAGAGTAGAGACTTTCACCTAAGAGCTGGGAGTCATGTGTTTGAAAGCCTGGCACAGTGTTAGGCAGAAGAAAAATGGGCACGCTACATCACTTGTACATGAGAAAAGAAATATTGCCATCCTCATGAACTTTCAAGTGTAAAAGTGAGATGGCTTAGACATCCACTAGTGAATAAACAAAAGGTTGTCTGTGTCTGGGCTCTTTGGTGCCTGTGCCCAAGAGCACAATCTTGCATTGGGTACCCAGAGTTCCTGCAGTGCCTACAGGAAGGGTTAATGCATGTGAATGTCATGCAGGGCACCTAGAAAGCCAAATGGGAGACTGCTAGAGCCAAGCAACAGAGGCATACTGAGAAGCAAGACATGCCTTACAAATCCAGCTGCTCTATTGGCAGGGTTCAGGTACTTTATACGGGCTACAAAAAGCTGTGTCCCTTCCTGTGACATTCAATATCCAGATCCCTTCCTTGGCAAACGTGTCCAACTGACACCTTTCTTCAGTTAATGGGCACAGGTATAAATGTGTAGAGAAGAAGAGGTAAAGAAAGGGTAAGGTATTATCAAATACTTAGTGTTGCAGCTGTTCATTCAAGATCCAACTGGCTGAGTGGGATGGATAGAAGGAATGGATAAAATTTGCCTGCCTACTGTTCAAAGAAATTATCTAGAAGTGGTAGAAGCTGAAGATATGAATTACAAGCCCTGTTCAAAGAACTGTTTCTGTGTTTTGCAAGAAGTAGTTAATGGATAAAAAAACTAACAGTTCTTGAGGAAGGAAAAATTATTGTCCACTGGGCTGCTTTGGCAGACATTTGTACCTTATGTCTCAGTCTACAAATTGCAAGTTTACCTCTATCTTCATTAAACACTAATCCCTAAAGTGGAAAAAAACCTGTGCTGTTGTTAATTTGCCTAATTTACACATTTAAGTATTATTAAACAAACTGTTCCAGAAAATGTTGGGAATAATAGCTACAAGGTTTTTAGATAAATTTGTACAGAATTATCCAGGCCTTGGATGTTTTCAAATCAGTATTAATGCAATTCCCCTTTTCAGTTCTGTCCTTCAAACAGTATCCCAAATGTGGACATCCCATATCTTTGTATAACCACACAAAACATAGCACTTAGTATAACAAACAGCCTCAGGAAAATCACTATTTTGCCCAATTTGAGCGTGGAACAATCACTAAATGTAACAGCTGCATGGTGTGCAGAATAAAGATCATACAGTATACATGGTTACAAATCACTTCCAGCTAACTTTTTATGATGTGCCTCTAAACAGTGTTTGTGGCTGAGTTTGTAATTAGTGTACTGAACAGATGGAGTTAGCTGAAATGCTGAAGTGCCCATAAAATGACTCGTGCCACCCAGTGCTTGCGTGCTGGAATATAATTTGCTCTCACCAGAGTTTTGCCTCTGTGGAGAATGCCCTCCATGAACAGAGGAGAGAGGTAAAGAGAGGAATGTTTTATAGCCCTAGTCTCTATTAAGAGGCATGCTCTAGGAAGCAACAGCTTCATCGATCAACTTTAAATGACAAACTGTTTGATAATCATAATGGCAAGCACTCAGAAGCAAATCAAATTTAAATGTTTCCCAGGAAGGCTCAAAAAGGTATGACAGCTGTGAACATTCAAACAAAAGAATTAAAATATCCATGTCTTTTGTTTGGTTTCTCAGCAACAACTATGAACACCTTCAATGCCTCTGGATAATATTTCAAAGCATCAGCAAAGGAGTAAGTGCAGAAAGGTTCAGGTCCGCTGTGCCAGATTTTCACAGCTGTGTTGTCACTGAAATCAGTGACAGGAACATGACATACCCATCACTTGGGAGGTCTAGGCCCTCTTCTTGGCTACAGCACTGAGGGACTGGTGCTGTTGGTACTCCACATTTCAGTCTTCTTGTCTGTAAAATGGGGATAATAAATTATGCTTTGTACAACAGCCATGGGACTTAGCTCATAGTTCAGTAGCACCTGAGTGCATACCATGCCCTGCAAGAACATGCAGTAAAAACTAGCAAAAATTCACATTAGTTCTCAGTAGCAGTTATGTTACCAACAGCAAAAATGACCAATTTCTCATTCTCTCTTATTTAAAACCTGCTGGTAAGCTAAGACTATCTGCAAACCCACCCTGCAAGCTGCTTTTTGTGGCTGCGTCTTCTGTTCAGACACTTGTGCAAGTCTGTTGATTACAACTGCTACTTACTTAGAAACAGAACGGTCCTGAATGAGGGCTGGGCAATACTAATCTCTCACTCAAGAAACCACAAAGATTCATATTTTCTAAATTGCTTAACTCCCTGATTTGCCGCAGAAGAGAAGTTATAGGCCTCCTTTAGTGCAGCATTGCAGGCCTTGACCACTGGCTTTGAGTCCGGCCTCAGTGCAGTTACAGAGAGAGTTCAGTTCTGTATTCTTTGGTGAAGAAATTTAGCCTAAGAGCATACAAAAGCATATATGTTTAATATCATCATGAAAAATAGACGAATAGGTGTCATAGTTGAAGGGGTTTTTTTACCTAAGAGAGAACATGAATCATTTAATGAGAATTATGCTTAAAGGATCATCAGATGCATGATCAATTGCAGAAGATTGTTCCATGACTTCTAACAAAAGACTCATTTTTTACCTTAACAAATTTGAATAACTGATGTTTTATTTAATTTTTTAAAAGTACAGAAAGATATCTCAACAGTTTCCAGACAATATCCCTTCCTTATGGGGAGTGGAGACCCTGGGAAAAGGCCTGCACTAACTAAAATCTGTCACTTTTTGTCTTAGAAACATTTTTGTTTGGATGGTTGCTGGGTTGTGTTTTTTGTTTTTTTTTTTTTTTCCTTTAGTAAAAATCACTGCAGATCAGCTTCTAATCTCACTCAAAGCATGACAAATACTGGATGGGCTAGAAGAATTTGAAACTTCTGCTCCTTAGGTTTGTTCTGTCTCATATCCCAGGTTGTCAAGAGGCTTGGAAACATGGCAAAGAGCACAGTTCGGCTGAAGAGCTGAAAAAGGAGCAATTTCTACACATGGGTGGTGGTGGTTTAACCCCAGCTGGCAACCAAGCACCACACAGCCGCTCACTCACTCCCCGCCCGCAGCGGGATTGGGGAGAGGATCGGAAAGGTAAAAGTAAGAAAGTGAATGGGTTGAGATAAGAAGAGTTTATTAATTGAAACAAAATAATATAGAAAATATAAAAAATAATAACTACAACAATTTGTAATGAAAAGGAAAATAACAAAAAGAGTGAGAAATAAACCCCAAGAAAAACAAATGATGCTAATTAAAGACAATTGCTCACCACCAACCGACCAATGCCCACCCTGTTCCCAAGCAGCAGCCTTACAGCCAGCTTTCCCCCTAGTTTATATGTTGAGCATGACACCATATGGTATGGAATATCCCTTTGGTCAGTTGGGGTCAGCTGCCCCAGCTGCGTCCCCTCCCAGCATCTTGTGCACCCCCAGCCTGCTCGCTGGTGGGGTGTGGTGGGGTGAGAAGCTGAAAAGTCCTTGACTTAGTGTAAGCACTGCTTAGCAACAACTAAAACGTCAGTGTGTTACCAAAATTATTCTCAACCTAAATCCAAAACACAGCACTATACTGGTTACTAGGAAGAAAATTAACTCTGTCCCAGCTGAAACCAGGGAAACATGCACACACAAAATTGAGAGAGCGAGGGGAAGAGGAAAGGACAGAGGAATGAGGAGAGGGATGAATGGAAGGAGTATCAAACTGAGCCCTTTTCCTTAGGCTTGAAACAGATATATAAAATAATGGAAGTTTCGTAGCAGAAAGTAAGAGCACTTAGCAAATTGTAAAGAAAAAAATGTTTTTCTAAGAAAAATATCATAACAGATGGCAAACTGTGTGTGCTATAGTTAGTTCAAAAGTAATAAAAAAGAAAGTATGATGAAATAGACAGCATAAACCAAGAAAAGAAACAACATCTATTAGCAGAAGAGGATGATTAGGACACTTAAAGTGCAGAAAATTATAAAATTTGTAGAAAGATCAAGTTTCTTGAGGACAAATCCAATTAGAATGGAGTCCATTGCAGGAATTATAAAGGAGCTAGCCTCTCAGCAAGGAAACTACAATATACTATAAGTATTTTATATACATTGGCATTATGCAAAATTAATTGCTGAGCACTATTTTTCCACATGAAATACAGGATATATAGGAAGAAATGCTTAAGATACATTACAGCAATTTAGATGGTAATTTTTTTTTCCCCAATATACATTAAGCAATGGAGATTGAAGGTCTATTTAAAACTGCTGGCCATTATTGCTTCAATAAAAAATAAATCAACACTTTTCCAATGACTTCAACGTGCACAAAGCTAATGCACACTTCATGGACCAGCTGATGCATGATTCTGTATGTGCTTGAATTTTGAGAGATATATTTACATACCATAGAATATATTCGCTGCAGCTGAAAAGATGCAATGCAAAAGTTCTATAAAATCTTAGAAGGATTCGGAAGAAAAGTTGAGAGATCATTAGAACACTTAGAAAAAAATAAGTTTAGAGGACAGTATCGCACTTTTCAACCTCTTACCAAAAGGGATGAGAAGCACTACCTCCCTGTGAGCAGACTGCTCCACATTTTTGTACTCAAGATTTGTTACAACGTCCCCCTCGGCAGGTCATGACAATGGTCTCTGTCAGCAACAGCACAATGACTTGGCTACATTAATCTGGTAGAGCAGCAACGGTGACCTTTGCATCCCTCTGGAAAGACCAAGGCCAGCTGGATCAGGCAGCCCCAGAGCTGCTCTAATCTCATGCGGATATCTCAGCTGGACTTTTGAAGCAAAGTGGGCACTGTATAAAGATACAGCCAAGAATCTACATCATCTCTGGACTGACCCAAGAGATTGATTTACACAGAGTACAGCTTGCAGAATCTAGACAGAATATTTGTAGGCACCTTTCCCACCGATCCTCTGTTGAAACTATTTTAAGGAGACTTAGCCCTTCATGTTTGTTTGAGACACACTATGATCTTCATGGGACTGTGAAAAAAGTAATCTTTAGGTTTGGCCTATGCAGGGACCACTCAGTATTTGGGGGTCTGCTTGGGTTTTTTTCCTATTATTACAACCCGAGATATATTTTTTAATATAATTAATGTGTAAAAGAGGAAAAGGTCACACAGAGGAAATTAAGGATATTTATTGTACTCTTAGATGGTACAATGAAAGTATCTACACTTACAGAGGGCAAAAAAAAGAAATATTAAGAGCTCCCTCTTAAGAAATACTTTTATTGCTAGTAATTTTTGCATAGATAGGACTGGAGTGGCACAAGCAGGTTTTAATATGAATCTCTTTAGATGTTTTTTAACAGTGTGTCATAATATAAGCATTAAGTGAAAAGATTTTCTTTTTGATGGAAACCTATGGAACTTTGCTTCCCCCAAGCATATATTTTAAAACGTGACACATAAGTTATAAATACAATCATAGAATGATAGAACTGTTTAGGCTGGAAAAGACCTTTAAGATCATTGAGTCCAACTGCTAACCTAGTCCTGCCAAGTCCATCACTAAACCATGTCCCTAAGTGTCACATCTACAGGTCTTTTAAATACTTCCAGGGATGGCAACTCAGCCACTTCCCTGGGCAGCCTGTTCCAGTGCTTGATCACCCTTTCAATGAAGAACTTTTTCCTAATATCCAATCTAAACCTTTCCTGGCACAACTTGAGGCTATTTCTTCTTCTCTTATTTCTTGTTACCTGGTAAAACAGACTGACACCCACCTCACTACAACCTCTTTTCAGGTGCCTGTAGAGAGCAATAAGGTCCTCCCTGAGCCTCCTTTTGTCCAGGCTAAACAATCCCAGTTCCCTCAGATGCTCCTCATACTATTTGTGCTCTAGACCTTTCACCAGCTTCGTTGCTCTCCTTTGGAAGTAATGAGTTAATTTCTCACAGATATCATTAAAACCCAAACTACTATGCGGAAAGCATAATTTGATTGACACTGCCAAAACTTGTGTTTTACAGCAGTAGTTGCTCTTCTCTGTGCTGCACCTACATCAAACAACATATTTAATGGCTCATAAATTACAAATGGTGAAAAAAACCCGTGAAGTCAAAGCAGGAAATGCAGTTAAAAAGAGCACTTTATTGGCAAACAGCAGTAGATAACAGCATGTTAACTACATCTCCAGACAGAAGACTTCAGGGATTAAACAAAGGCATGGCACTGGTAGCCATTCATGTATTTTAAAGATTTGTTTATTCTACATTGAATATTCAATATTCTTAGATTTTTGCTGTTTCAAAACAATATCAAAAAATCTTACATTTTTTTAAAACAACAGCAGTAACCATCAACTTGCTTCAAAAGAGCAGGCTGAACAGTTAGTGTGAAGAGGTTGTCAGAGCAAAACCCAGGAATTTACATCCATGAGTGACACTGATGTTTATAGTCTTAGGTTAATTGGACTGTAATTTTGGATTGCTTTGTATGCTGTTATCAGTGGAAAGTAGTATGTAAGATGTACTGCTCAGCAAATAAGCAAAAATTTCAGAAGGATAATAAGAAAAGCAAGAACTAGGGTTTTCTTGGGAGCTTGGGTTGAGTTCTTTTTGGAGATGGATTACAAAGCGTTAGATTCCTCTAAATTAATTCATTAAGAATGATGCACTATACCTTACCATCAACTTTGTTCTCATAGCCATGCTGTAATACTCAGCAGCATACACTTTTTTTTTTTTTTTTGCCTGTTCAGGTTTTTTGTTTGTTTGTTTTAACCACTACAATGTTTCTTGAGGATTAAGTGCCCTAAAGTACGTCAGGATAAACATCAGGGTTCTTGGATGGCTGATCACAGACAGCAGAACTGTTTATATGATCTGTGTTTAAACCCAGGTTCACCTGCTCTTCAGTTTGATCACCATGAGCCAGGGCACGTGTTATCATCAGGGATGATACTAGGGTTGCTCAGTTACCTCATAATGGAAAGAAAAAAAGTTGGGTTTTTTTACAGCAATGTTCCACATGTCCTGTAGGGAGGCAGGGAAATGGTATAATCCATGCAGTATGTAGAAATAAAACATTTTCTTGCAGCTTAATTTGTATTTGGGGGCAGCCTATCCCATTTTAATTAGTCACTCTAAAATGCTATCATAAACAAGGGAAGGCAATAACCTTAATACCTCCACACAAAGCACTGCAACTGCAAGGGCACATAAAAAACATTGCACAAGTAGCTGGCTTCTGAGGACTCATCTGTGTAACACAGAGAGATTTGGAGATACTAATGAAAGACAAGATAAAATACATATGGAAAAAGCAGTATTTTAAGTAGTCTGTTGCACTGGAGATATCACACATAATAATGACTATACTAAGATTTTAAAAATACAGTTTCCAAAGAAAGATTTAGCTTGCTTAAATGGTCAACTCAATAAAAACAAATAGTTGTATATCAGGTTTTTCACGTCAATCCTAACAGGCCACATCTTAGTTTAAGGAATCATCTCCAGCTAAGTTCGATTTAACAAGTCAATTTTTCAGTGTCCAATTAGGAGCACTCCTGCCCCCATACTTTCAGCAATCATTTCATTGATTGTGTAAGACAGTTCTTGCCCTTGAAGCAATAGGTATTGGGATTTTTTTGAAGTAAAGATAGGCACATATAATACCATAAGAATAAACTTCCTGATGTCATATCCTGTGACTTAAGCTTGTAAGTCTTGCAGAATTATTTAATTTATACAACCAGCCAAACTGCAAAGCCTGTGAAAGAAATAACTCAAGAGTTAATTTTCTTCAGTAACCTGGAATTTGCTAAACGAGACTTTTGTAGTTATTCTGATATACCTTTATCTGACAGTAGTCCTTGCAATATGCCTGCAATACTCTTCTGCAAGACATTTGTTGTAAGCAGGATGCATTCATTATTTCCTCTTAATCCATGGGGTTCCAAGCAGATTTTTTTTTTTACTGTGTCCTGTGGATATTATGTGGTACTTTCACATATAATACATGCACTCTTCTGGTAACCTTCAACTTCAAAACCTAAGAAACAACTAATTTGATGGAATAACATTAAAGAAAGCTGTTTTTCTAATAGTGTTTGCTCTGTCATTTTGTAAAAGCAACATAGATGAATAGTGAAATAATCAGCAGAAGAAAAAATGAGGGGGTTCCTTCTTTAAAAACCCAAATAGTTAATATGTCTATTTTCTTTTTTTAAAATCAGAACATAATTTAATACATGGCCTTTTTCCTATTAATATTATACTTTTGTAGTTTATGGTAGTTTCAGCAAACAGAATATGCTTTCTCTCCATTCCTTTTCTGAGGAAGAAACAAAGAAAAAGAAATCCCCAAAACACATTATTGTCAGTAGGCTGATCTGTTTTGTGTGCTTCTGCAACTATTTAATATGAATTATTTAATTTTATCAGGAAATTTATCTAAAAAACAAAACTACATGTAAATTTAAAAATGTAATTTTACATGGAGCTAACAGCAGTAGGTTCATTCTACAGTTAACTAGCAAAAAAGTATAAAATGCACTGCAATATTATTGCTATTACTAGGGGCATGGCTTTAAAAACCATTAAGGTGTATCTAGATTTAATGAAGTGAGAAGTGTTTCTGGTATTGCTCTAGCTCCCATAAAAGGACAAAAGGGAGAGCTTCCTTAGCTGCCAAGGTAATAGTCAACTATATAATAAACACGCCTTAAGGAACAACACACTCCATTTAGAAGAATACTAAGTCCTGAACACAGTCAAAAATATATCTATAAAACCAAGGTAGTGTAGTTTCTCATGTAAACTTTACAAGTAGTTTTTAGATTAAAGGGCATTCAGTTTACAGATTTACCATGGGGAAGAACTAAAAAGACACCACTATTACCAGTCAATCTTAGTAAATGATAGAATACTAAAGTCAAATGGCCGACAGATGGTCAGTCATAGATGAAGAAACATACTACAAATACATATATATATATGTTTCTTAGTTAAACAACAGGTATGTACAATAAATGTGGAAAATGAAGTTTAGTTAATGATAACTGCTGACTTTCTGTATATGCATATGTGTGTGTGTTTTCACATATACTTACAAAAAAACCAGATTCTTTTTTCAAAGTTAGTATGGCTTTACAATACTAGTTAAACTAAATCTTGCCCTGTAAAATAAGCATATGGCAATTATGAACAAACATGTCATCTCCCCCATTGATTCTAAGAATGTCTTAAGCACCTGAGTCCTATGAAACACGGCACAGGTGTCCTACCAGACACTTCAAATTGATCCCCATTAATATCAACTTTAAATTTGTCTACGCAAAGATGTAATCACATCACTGACTCTCACTAAGTCCCAACCATGTAATCACATTGCATTTGTGCTTTTCACTCTCCCAGCTTAAGAATTGGTGCATTGTAGATATGAATATATGGTTTGAGGAAAACTCATGATGCATTCTTTGGTTAGAAAGAAAATAATGCTTTTATCTGATCTTTACATGACACTCCAGAAATACCAGTGGGGCCACAGAACACATTGTAAGGAAATCCACTGCTAACCATTCAACCTATATTCCTGATGAGCTTCTTCAGACTTCACCCTCATTTCTGAGGAATGTTAATGCACCTATTTCGATGTTTCACCTTGAGTTTCTGTTCAGCACATCATCCCTCCTGACCTAGAGAAGAGATTCTCAGCTGACAGTCCACAGACCAGAGAATATGGAAAATTCGTCCTCCACAGAGCATGCTCATGACAACTTGCTTTCCCAGCTCAGTGTGTGAGTAGCAACTGCCACAAACGCTACATTGGGATGTTAAGATAGGACATAAGTAAAAGCTTCATTACTAGTAGCACAGCATTGAACCAGGTGCAGAGGTGAAGAACATCCATCTTAGAGGTTTTCAAGACTTGGAAGGATGAAGCCACAGCTGAGCTGATCTACTTTTGGAAAGCTGACAAGGAATTTGGACCAGATGACCTCCAGAGGACCCTTCCACCTTCTGTGGTCCTCTGGAAACTGTATGATGACTTTATTCTTCATCTATTCAGGCAGGCTAAAAACACAAGAATAAACTTGGCAGGATATACACTTCTTCCAGTGGACTTTATTTTTCTGCTGATTGAAAGGGACATTAGTAATGATTTTACAGCTTCTGCAATGCTGTTATTTGCAATGAATACACAGTACAGTGAGAAAAATGACAAGACGGTTGTTCTGCACTCCTGAGAGAAGCTCTAAGCTGAAACGTGGGAAATAAAAGAATAAGGCCCATGTACGTACAGACTTCCTACCTAATTTATGCATACCTTAAGTAATGTCTCCAAACCTTTCATCTGGAGATGGCTTGTGATTGCCTTCATCCATTGTCAGGTATCATAGATCTAATCCCACTCTCTGGTGAATGACAGGACAACTGATTTAACATGGATAGCACTTTCAAACTTATGTTTAGTACAGCCACTCATACCAACATCCTTATGTCCTGTGGTCCATTTGACAGCCAACCTGTATATCAATCACAATGGCAACTGGTTGGAGCACTGTCTTGTACCAGCATTAATTTGGGACAGAAATGTATTGGAAGGGCTATCTCATAAAAATAACTTAATCATACTTCAATATATACAGCAAATGCTCAAACTATAATCACGAGCTGGAGATGGAACAGGAGAATGATTATTTGCCTAGCTGTAATGTTGTGGGTTTTGGGTTTTTTTAAAAAAATCATACTTTATGGAATCTATTGAGCAAATCGTGGGAAAAAAAAAAATTGGTGTTGAGAAAGATTGGAACTGGCAGACTGTAAACAGCTATAACAGCAATGGCCAGTTAGTCCAGCTCTGGTACTAGTATTTACTCTCCTGAGGGAACAGCTAACTTCCCAGAGGAAGTTTATAAAGATGTTAATGACAAGTAAATTGATTAAATTTATGCTAGGCATTAACAACAGTGCTAAAAGATTAAATAAAACCAAGAAAATATGTATAGTGTATCTTTTGAACTTCCTCCTGGATTTCACAGTTCTAGATCTTGAAATAGGTATGCTTTGATAACTTCAACCTGCATAAACATAGCTTTACATCTTTTTACTGTCATGAGAATATGCAGAAAAACTAGCAGATTTCCATTTATATCGTTACTTGCTGGCAAGTAATCAAGATTGTTATCCTAAGCTGTAAATAGCCATCTAGGGAATTCGTTAGACCTCATCAGATGTTTAGAAAAAGGTGTCTTTTTCCTCCTTGAACTTTATTATTATTTGAGATTCAGAATTTTCTGTTTATAGTGCAAAAATTTTAACTTTTTTTTGAAAATGCATGCTGTTCCTTATTATTTGCATTCATGCATTTACTGCTGACACTACATGGTCTTTCAAACGTGCAGCATTAAAAAGTTACATTTCAAGATGACAACTCAGGTGAAGAAGATTAAAGAGCTTGGCTTCTGAAATTTTCAATTGCTTGTCAATGTTTGTGAATCAGCAATTTGCCCCAGTATCATCAACTAGCACACCTATCACTTAGCAACTTTTTTTCCAGCTAAATAATTATCTGAAATTTGCACATGAAGTAATGCTGCAGAAACTACATTGATTTTCAGTCCACATTTTCAATAGAAACAAGGTCATATATTGCATTTGCCTTTCTTTGCTGTTCCATCTAACCCCCTTGGGGTTTCTTAGATAAGGGGACTTTGAAAGAGAACATTTGTCCTAGCCAGCTGGAGCCAAGAAAGTGCCTTAAACCCATGCACATTAAATGACATAATGCTTCATTCTATGTGATCTCTCCAATAGATAATACAGACAACACTGTTTTCCTCTATGCCACAGTCTGTGCATTTTTCTATGCACGTAGGCTTCCTGCTACTTCAAACAGTATCAGGAGACAGGTAAAACAGATTGCAAGAGATGTTTGCCACAAAACTCAATGTAGCTGAGAAAAACCCTAGTACTTCTCTAAATTTCCTACAAAACATTAAGAGGAAGGACTTAAATCTTGAGTAGATAAACCTTGAACAGGTATTTTTTGGTTTAATTCTGCAAGAGTTTAACTTAAGTTAAATTATTTTTTAAATCCAAAATTTGAAAAAATAAGATTTTGCCTTAATGAGATGCTTCTCTCAAGTGTGGCAAGGAAAGACATATTGTTTAACACATCCATCAGATTATTCATCACAAGTAAACCAAGATCCAAAGAGCTAAAAGAACTGGCACTGAAATATAATATTGATAAAGAAGAACATTTAAGAGAAAGTAGCTATAAGTACACATCTGTAAACTGAAATCTTAAAAAAATACATTATTTGGGTCATAAAAACATTAAGAACATAGCATGGCTGCACTTTGATATATATTTCTGTCTCATTCATCCTGTATTTTGATACAGGAAACTAAGTATTTCATCTGGGTTACATCCTTAGCACCTTTCTTTAATAAGGGAACTAATGACAATTATTGCTCTTTTTAAATTAATGGGACACCTTACACTGAAAAAAACTTATGCAAAGAATAGAGACTGCAGAATCTGAACCAAACATCTACTTTATTGCATTTTTCATATAATGCAAGATATTGTGTCTAAAAAGGCACTAACATGCACGTTGCTATTATTGCTGGAAATCTGTGCCCTTGTGTCTGCAGTTGTCAAAAGTGCTATTGCAGGCAGGATGAAATTAGTCTTTGGAGGGCTACTGAGAACAGCTAATCCAGGCATAGCATTAAAACATACTGCTTCTCTAGGCAACTCCTCAAATGATCTGATGGATCATTTATTACAATTAAAATTTTGACCTGAGATAACACTTCAGCACACCACTTCAACCCCCATTTTGCTAGGAATGCCACTAGACCACAGAGGCCTGCCCCTATTTGCTTACAATCTAAATATAAAACAAAACAGATACAGGTAGCTGAGGGACTGTCATATCACTAAGACAATATTAACCAGCATAACAGCAAACAGAATAACACTTCTAGAACAATTATTATTCAGTGTTAGCTTAACATCTTGGACTCGGTGCTAAGGGCTTCCTGCCATTTCTTCTCCTTCAATTGGAGCTCTGTGCTATTCCAGCAATTCAGCAGCATTTATGAAGTTCATTTTGCCCTTAAATGCAAACTGAGCATTAGCGTTTTGTAACATTTCCCACTTAGATGTTCCAGTATGAAATGAAGCCAAAATAGGTTCAAGAGATGAGGGAATCCAGCTCATAAAATGTTAATGATTGCTCCCATAAAAATGTTAATTAACTCGATCTAAAATGCCAACAGAAATATGAGTGTCATTGTTGTTCTGAACTTAGAGGTGCAGGTGGTGTGATATGTCCTGCACAAGAGAATGCGTGTTTACCAAACAGAAAGCAAAACAGGATTTTACATTACAAAAATTAACAACATGTTTTCTAATTTAGGACCACACATGTGAAGAAAGTAAATCGGAGAATACTGAGAAAGCAGTCTTCATCTCTGTTCCCCTGAACAGGCCACTGAACAGTCTCTGCAGTAACTGCATACACCACCAAAACATTCTTCAAACCAGAAGCTCATAATTTCAGAGTAGACCTCTCAGCAGCAGCTATTGAACAACCAACAAGGTGCACCAGATCCCATTTGTTAGTCTAGTATTGCTCAGTTAGCCACCTTTTCCTTGGGTTTCACTTTTCCTGTTAGTATTTCCCATGATGGGAATGGTGGCATGACCCACTAGGTGCCAAGGCAATCCAGCAATTAATCACTCCAACTCCTTTAGCCCATGAATGCAGTGAGAGTTTGTGATGGAAACTCTTGCTCCCTAGCTGTACTTTGGTTCAGGCTAAGGAGAAACAGGCCTCATGGCCTGTGGTGAACCTGCCAGCTGGAAAGCACCTGGCTAACGCACAAGGCAGCGAAGTTGCCTTGGAAAAATATTTTGAAAGGTGATTTCAAAGCTCAAACATGCAAGATAACCAATATACAGAACAAGATGCCAGAGCTAAACCAAAGACATCCATCTTGTCTACAGTGTTGACAAGTAGCCAACTACTTCACTCTATAAATATTACCATCAGGATGAGCCCAGTTTGAGCCCTCCCTGAACTGCAGACCAGGTGACTCTCCCCTTGAGCAGGGACCCCTCTCAAGGCTTGAGATCCCTTACCCTGAATGAATGCTAATGAAACATTACTAATCCATATAGCTTCTCAACATTAATTGTTATAAACTTCGTATGGATAATTCCATTACACAAACTGTTGCTCAAGTCTGAAACTAAGATCGGACTTGGCTGCACCTAAGCTCCATCAGGGGTTTAGAAAACAAGGGGGTCCACTCTGAACCTCGTGACTCAATGGAAGGGTCTTCCTTACCCTTTGTGTCTTCGGTCCCTGTGTGAATCATTCTAACTTGATTCTAACTCAGTTTCCCTTTGTATGTTTCTTCCATGCAGTAATCAATAAGGTGAAGCTTGCCACAAACTTATTGAACCTTGGTAGACCACTGTTAAACTTTGTTAAACTCCATCGAATTTACTGAACTCTGTCAAATTATTATTTTACCTCAATAAACCGTGTTGCTGTTTCTTTCTTTCGAGTAAGGTGCATTCTACTCATCTGTGACAGAGTTGCAAAACACCAACATTACAGACCAAGGGCCAACAACAAAACGAGCTGCTTGAGTGTTTAGTTAGACTCAGCCCTGGCAGCAGCAGACAAGGAGTCAGACAACCTTCAGGACAAGTTCAGTATCAATGTCAGATCCTGTGCATCTGAAATCAATTGTTGTCGCAGCACTACAAAACTAGCCAGCTGCAGCAAGGCATTCCCACACAAGGTTCCAAAAGTTTATCTACTCTCCGTGATGTTTCTTCATCCTCTTCAGGCCAGTCCACCCTGTTTCTCGCCTCTGCTGTATCCCAGTTCCTGGCTTCTCCTCCAGCCAGCCTCTCCTCATCCAGACCCCCTTCTTCTCTCAGCTTCTCCTGGGGTCTCTCCTCCATCCCTGGACTCTTCTTGATCCAGTCTCCTCTCTTCACCCAGTGCTCCTTCTCTTCTGGCCTCCTCAGTGCTCTTTAGCTACTTAGCCCAAACAAGCCACAGCTGTACACTATCCACATCAGCCAACTCACCACCCCAGAAGCAAGCCCACAACTGTATATAATCAATGTTAATTAACCCTCTACAAATTGTTACTTTTCCATTTACTTTAATGTGGGCAGAAACAGACCACTAGAAAGACAAAAATAACCCAGTAACTCAACACAGGAGATTTTCTTTTTTTTCCCCCAAGAAAATTATAAAAGGAAAGAAGAAAGGAAGGAATAAAACACAGAAGGAATTGTGTTAAAAAAAATGTGAAAGAAATAAACAAGTAAAAAGTATTATCAGCCAAAATAAGTCAGATTTGCAGCATATGCCGGTGAAACATACACATACAGCTACAATAAGGTGAGAGAAAATAAGCTTCATTCGTTATTCCAGGCTGACAACAGCTTAACAGTGGCAAAGATCTGATTCACAGCACTTAAAAAAAAAAAAAATAGCTTATGATAATCACTTGTACTAAGAACATCCTTACAAAATTCTGTAACTTTCAATAAATGCCATTGTTTCAAGCAGAGCTCCCTGAAAGGAATTCTAAACCAAAACGTAATTGCAAAAATGCTTCTTTCTTATTCAAAAGACAGAAAAGATCACCTTTATAAAGTGGTGTGAAATGTAATTAATATCTGGCTCTTGCTCTTTACGCACTGTTTTGGTTTGTTTTCTTCATTTAATTCTGATTCATTTTCAAGAAGACACTGATTTGAAAAAATAAAAAACATCCTCTCACAGCATGTGAAATAACCTTCATCCTCTTCATGACAGCACCAGGCAGAGCTGTTGACACCCTGAATATGTCATTAGGTATCAAGAAAAATTGCTAAAAGATGTGTTACGAGAAAACATATATTTATTGCTACTTTGCCATGGCTTGTTCACTGAGCATGTGAAAGCAGTTCTGTATCACACCTTCCTGTTTAAAACCAAACCTGTGTACTTATTTAACTGGTGATGATGTGGTTGCCTCAGATTTCCTACTGAGTGAGCAGACACATCACTGTTAAAATGTTATACTCAGCACAGGGAACAGAGGTCTACTAATCATCACAGCTTCTTCTTGCCAAAGAAGAATTAACCACCTACTTGTGCCAGACCGAAGACGTAGACAGGAAATCTCACTTTTCATCTGTCAGTCTGATACATTTGATGTGGACTAAACAGTGTTTTTTAAAAAATGGTTACTGGTGTTTGCCTTTGTTTTCCAGGTCATATACTTCATCTTGACAAGTTTCTTTGTGTTTGATTTTGAATGGAGATACAAGTGTGTACTCAAATTTATAAGGGTTTATCTGCAGAAGTTAACAATTACTCAGAAGATGTTCTTCCCTTGATGATGAGGCACACTGCAGCTCAAAACATGTATGTATTTATACTTTACCTCCTATGTGCAACCTTTGACCATACTGACTTACTACTGGAAAGATAAGCCTCATTAGTTATTTATACATTCATTTCTAGAGCACTGCAAATGCACACAGTGCTAAGAAAGCAGTCTCAAGAGAAGAGGTTCCTTTTCCGAAGAGCTTTTAAGTCTCATGTGATGAAAAAAGAACAAACAAAGGGAAAAAAAGTCAATGCATTAACTGGATAGTGGCTTTTTTGTACAGGAATATCTCATGGAATATGGAAGACTTCTGTACTTTCTTCAAAATCAGGCTGGACTCAAGTACTTCAGTATATATAATACTTACTGCCTGCTCAGGAAAAACTATATACTGAGTGAAGAAAGATATATTCAGTGAAAAAAGAGAAGAACAGGTATAATTATAGAGCAAGGAGAGTAGAGTATCTATCAAAGTGGAGATAGAGATTGGTGCAGAGTTACATATAGTCCGATTGATCAAGAAGCAGCAGCTTGGATTAGACAGTGAAGGATGGGGACAGCAGAAAGGGGCAACAGGAGAGAAAGCAGAAGACAAGAAAGACTAACAGCTAGTCTTTAACTGAGTGAATGGAGAGGAAGGAAACGGAACATAATGAGGAAGAAAGGGGTGGCCAGAAAGGAGAACCAGACAGAATACCAGTTAGAGGCTTTGATGAAATGATGAATTTCAAAGGTCTCTTTCCCTTATGGGAAAATATCCAATTCAATATTGGTGATTTCTTCCCAAGTAAATGATCTCTTTTTAGAGAATAACAATTGTTAGTTAGGCATTACAAAATATAATTGTTGAAACATAAAACTTTCAGCCCGTTATTGTTATGTGTGTTTTGCCATGATTTTAAATGGGAAACTGAAACACTAATATGCTGACTAGGTCTGAATTATAAAGCCAATTAGACAAAGCAGACAGCTAAACTCCAGTTCTATAAATGTGACTACAAGAGCGAATGAATTCTCTGCTAGTGACAGCTGGTATTAAAGACAAAATTCAGAGGAATATCAGGCTGACCCAACTACCACTCGCTGCACTCTTTATTGCACAAAGGGAAAATACTTGTGTGTTCTTCAAACCATGAACAAAAGTTAAGGGGATGAGCAAATCTGGGACAAATTAGCGAACTAAATCATTAAAACGAATCATCAACTTGACTCCCATCTGCTGGCATTACATACAGTGAAATAAAAAGCGCAACTATCCATTTTTCTCTGGTTCCAAATAAGTCCAGAGAGCCCTATACCGAGTCAGACAAAAACAAATGTATAGTTTTTATAAATAGTTACTTGTGTGCATTTAGCACTTTGTGGGCCCTATGAAATGCATTCACAGCAGTACTCATTCAAGTGTTTTAATTACTGTAATATCTGCTGTAGCAGTAGTCACATAGTAGCATTTTGAACTTAACCTACTTATATAGCCTCAGGAAAAGCCTTGATTATCTGGGCTTTGCAGCTTATGTCAAAACTCCTTGAAGGTTTACACAACAGTTTTCCATTACTCCTTTTAAAAAATGGGGACAAAAGAGGTACAAATGTGTCAATACCCCAAATATGAAGGTCAGAGAAAAGTTAAGTCACTACAGCAGAGTAAAACAAATGTTACTTTGAGCAAGACTAATTAACGTGGAAGTTTTGCCACACTCGGGACCAGAGTTACATACATCAACAAAGATCCCACCCATTCTTAATTAGGTCAGACATACCTAACTAGTGCTACATTACACCCTGTAATCCTGTCCCAGTTTGATTCCACACGCTACATTCAGAAGTGACCTGAAAATTAGGATACATGGTCTTTAATGTGTAAACAACTCTGACAGCCTAGTCTAGTGGAAGTTACTCCTGCCCATGGGAGGGAGGTTGGAACTAGATGATCTTTAAGGTGCCTTCCAAGCCAAACCATTCTATGATTCTATGACTTGCAACGCTTACAAAAACTGTCCGAGCTTCTAAAGGTGCAGCCAGCTGGTTGTCTTCCTTTGATCGTCTCAACACAGTTGAAACAGCTTGTCACTGCCAACATCATATTTCTGAGATCTTACCTCTTTTCCTTCAGTTAACCATTCCTGGAAGTGGCCAAACCTTTGCATACTCAGCTTTTTGGGTAAACTTCCAGTCATACGTGAAGAAGTATGTTTTAGCAAACAGGAGAGATCACTTGTGTATAGAACCTGCAAATAGCTTTTCTAAAAAGAAGCGGGGGAAAAATGGAGATTAATCTCGTTTGTTGCTAAGAATGATCCTAGGATAGAGCCTCTAACATCTAGAAGTCTGGCTAGTAAACAGCTTACAATTTTGACAGCCTTTATTTTTACCCCTCTCTAAATCTGTCACCTTCCAACAAAAGTGAGGAATATTCCTCTGCTGTTAGGCCAGTCTTTGCTGTAGCAGGAAGAGTATTGCAACAATGTATTATAGGGAAAGGAAAGTTATCTGAAAAATCACATTTCATTTTCAATCTAGCCAAAATGAGCTACTGAAAGCAATACCTTCTCCCTTTTTCTTGGGGGGATGGGGGATTTATTTTTTTTTTTTCCCCTGTAAAAAAACACTCTTTCATTGCTACTGATCCAGAGTCCTGTATCTACTTCTGTAGCTGTCTAGAGGTTTCTCTAGCCACTGGTACTCATAGACAAGCTTCTGGTTGACCTTGTCACAAGTTTTCCTGTAAAGAAGAAACTTGGTGAGAACTACAGGCTGCAAAGCCCCTGAAAGCCCAGTGTCCAAGATCAGTCAAAGAAGGTTCTGTAAAGCACTGCTGTTTTTCTCCACTCCCTACAAATCACAGACTGCATGCTTCAGAACAGAGTGGGGAATTGGACAGGCTTAAAAATGGCTCAGGAAAGAAGTGTGGTCATGTAGTTCTGTGTGCTCCAGATCAGCTATCCAGCACAGTGCACCTGAAATTCTGATGCATGTAGAAAGAACAGGCAATGTTAACAAGGTGCTGCAGTATCTTGAGCCCTCATCTCTGAGAGGTTACTGCAGCGAGAAGTGATCTGAGAAATCTAAGATTAAAGCAGTCAGGAGGCATAAAAGTGTCTCAAAAGGGCAGACCAGAGTATTGGCATACATTTACATGGCATCCAAGGGTTAGTCACATAGCAGTCACAAAGAGGGACTTTACAATTGGTCAGCAAAATATGCTTGGAAAAACAACAGAAAGCCAAGCTTCTTTCTCCTTTAATTTCTGGATTACAACATCTCATTCAAATTCCTCACTAAACTATTGTATTATAGTAAGAAAAATTCACTTTTTATGTAATTTTAGTCATTCCTGATAAACTACTCCCATGGAAGCTGTCTTTGAGGTAAGAACAGCAACAACCTCCACATACACAAATAAATATAGAAGCGTTTTTCCTACCCTGAAAATTGTTTTAATAAAACATGAATATTTTCAGCTTTAAAATGTTTCCTCTATTTATGTAATCTCTGTTTTTTTCTTTAATATTTATTACTCTTTTAAATACTCTTTAGTTTTACAATGTTATTTCACCAGCTGTATTTCTGAGATATCCCAGTTTTTCAATTAGTTTCCCTTTTATTTCACTTATTTAATTTTAGCATTTGCAGCACAGTATAAAATGCAATAGAAGCACAGGTCACAACAATTTCCATGAAGAAGAATTAAAATTCAATAGAAACACATGTATATATTACATTAAACAAAGACTTCATCACTTATTCAGAAGTGTGTTGCCCTAACACCAACACTAAAAATGGTAATGTTATCCATATGATCAATGGAACAGACCCATAAAAGCAGTTAGATATTCGCCAAAAGACATTAAAACAATTGTGCCCTGAAAGCTACGGAAATGTAAACATCACATGTTAAAACACTCACTGGTAGTTGCCCAACTTGCTTGGTAGTACAGTAAAAACAATTATAGATGAATTTTTGGGTTGCAAGGGAAGAGGGCAACACCTTTATTTGTGATTTTGTTTATCACTGAATAATATTCTACGCATATCATTACTAATCTGAAGACAGCTATAGAATATACAGCCATATATATTTGATATTCGAAATACGTGTCATGGTTTAATGACATGAAATCCTTGACTTAATATAAACATTACCCAGCAACAGCTAAAACCATCAGTGTGTTATCAACATTGTTCTCCCACCAAATCCAAAACACTGCACTGTGCCAGCTACTAAGAAGAGAATTAATTCTATTCCAGCTGAAACCAGGACATGTGTCAACAAAGTTTTGAACAGACATAGTTTTTAAGTGAAGCTTTACTATTTTAGAAAGTTGAAGGGACACAACTCAATGGTTTTGGCCCTTGTATTTGACAATCTAGTTTCTAAGCAGTGAATCTAGACTTGTGATTCTATAGATGTCTGGTAATACCATGACCTCGGTCATGACATCCCCAAGCACTAACACTCAGATAGAAAAGTGTCATTGCTGAAATGATAATAACTATCAGAAAACAAGAGGAAGAGTGGAGCAGGGAACAAGTCCTATGGCCAAGCAAATCATTAGGACTAAGCTTAAGGCAGGCAAGGAGAATCAAACGACTTTGTGAGCTTGCTTTGTCCTTCACATACTTGCTACTTCACTCCTGAGATCCTCCACAGAGAAATCAAAATATCTTCTTACAGGAGGAAACGTAGGTGTGGCTGAACTGGTGGATCTCTCCAAGGCCCACTCCCCAAAAACAGCAGAGATGCAAAGAACACCAGAGCTCTCCCAGTTGATATGCACGCCTAGTACTGCCTTTCCACTCCAGAGGATGCTTGTCCTGAACTGCATGAACATGAGATGGTCCCTATTGGCCACCCCCAAGGCTTGTTCACTCGCTGCTGTCACAAAGATAGCTTTTACTTTTCCATGAAAGGGAGAGTGCATGATTTAACACCTGTCTTTATGAGTTTCTTCTGTTAGATCAATGTGTTAGGTTCAAAGTCTAATGAAGAATGTTATAACAAGGGAAGTTAAATCGATGGAAGCATACAGGTTTGTAGGGCTTTTGCTTAATTAAGACCATATAGTTTTGCAATTTGCCGAATTAAGCTCCAGTTGATTTAGAGTCCACCCCATTTTCTTGCATATTTTTGATTTTGGCATAGATTCATTATATCACAAGACATTTGGACCAACAAGAAAGTGTGTACTTATTACCTATCTGTCTTTTATTCCTGTAAGTCAAACTTTACTGTTACTTAGAAACTGTTTATTTTTCAGATGTTTGCACAATTTATCAATAAAGGAATATTTTTCTTGCATATCGAATCAGATGTTATCCTGACAGCAAATGGTCTACTTACTTTATGCTTAAGCAATCTTCTGAAGGTTTGATGTTGCTACTGATGCAAGGCACCAGATCTCACTTAACTATCCTCTGCAGATGTAATTAAGTACTTCCAAATGTTTTGCTTAATTGCATTCCTTAATGTTCTGAGTGATGTTTTGCTCTTTCCCTTCAGATATGAATTGCATTTATAGCTTCCAGTAATCCTATTTATCATTGCAATTTGCTTAGCTTGAAATGTGCTACATTAATTAGTTCTTTTCAAGTCTTTTAAAAGAAATGTCTGGAGATCATTAATTCTATATGGGCAATTTATTATTGCTTAAGAGAATTACACATTGCGGTCTGTTGCTCTTTTTTATAAACTTCTTTCAGTATTTCCCTGTGTAAAAATTATCTTACATGATCACCTTTCACAAACCCTCCCTAGCGAGTATCATTGTAATTTTTTCTGGTTATAAAAGGCTCCCAAGCATTCAACAGCCAATTCCAAACAAACAGCAGGTTTTTCCTTTTTGTAAACTGTTATTCCAAAATGAGTTTGCAAAGCCGCATATATTATCACAATAAGCAATTTCCATGATTTATTAGTATGTAATATGGTAATGATGAAGGTGCACCATGCAAAGAAACACAGGGAGACCAATATTGGAATCGTTCTTTGTACAGTTATTAATCGGGAGAAGAAAAGATCAGGTTTTAATTTTTCTTGAAATAAAACAAGTGTACCAATCTCATCCTCCTTTAATTTCAACATTCTGTCCTGATTTAGGAGTTTACTGCTGCGAAGGCTTGTCCACATGTTTAATTTCAAACACATCAGTTGCCACACTGAGCTCAGTGCCTTTAAGCACAGGAGTAAGTCTTAGCAAGATCACAGTGTTGTTCACAACTTCTTGACTCCAGTCCAGGGGAATTTCTGAAACCATCTGTTCCCTTCCTGAAGAGAAGATGAGGAGGACTGAGTATCCTAAAATCCCTAGAAAAAAACCTCCTGAATCTATTGACATTCATACTGCTATAATTCAAAAGGAGGTCTAGTAAATGGTGGAATAATGTGACTATTAAAGTAAAAAACAGAGGTGATGATTAGATATGACTAGTGTTACCTGCCTAAGGAAGATTAACAAAGTCATGGCTTTCAACTTGCACAGCAAATTCGAGGAGGAAGAACTTTCTGTTTTGGGGGATATTGGCACAGCATGAACTCCTACTTCTCATCATAGAAATAGCACCTCGTTATTCCCTTCTAACATGCACCTTTAGACATCCCCGATCACACTCTGCTACAGTGAATTGACTAGTTTCAGTTCTATTATTCTGCTTCAAAATGAAACATATTGTTCTGCAGGGCTTTTTTTTATAGTACAAAAAGTAAAATACTCTGTCTATAAGTGTCAGCAGATATAATTTTGTTCTTTTACTTATTCTTGTTCATATAATAACAAAAACTCGGTTGTTCACCTCTAAGTAAGGGAGAGCTGTAAAGGAGAAGCTGTTTTAAAAGAAATTTTCATGGACTCTGTTATCAGTCCTTTTGAATAATTATTTGAATCACAATGACATTACAGTATTTAAGTTACTTCTAGTTAACTGGTGGTAAAAGTGATTTTTAAATGAGCCACTAAGGGGGAAAAGAAAGTTTATTTGGGAGAAGTGTTATGATTTGATTTATTTACTTTAGATTTCGCAGCCTAGAAGTAGGGTGACAAAACAAATATCCTTTATTCTTGAAGGACGTTTTGCAGATAGATTTCTAACTGAAGAAAAAGAAAACCAAACAATTAAAAAATTGAATTTAGTAGAAGTTCCAGATAATTATTTCCTGTAAAGCAGTCTTAATACTTGTGGAAAGAGGAATAATATATTACGAAAACAAATATCTGTTGATGAAAAACATTCATGTCAAAATTATCTTTCAAGTTTAGAAGTTACCTAGAAGCTTATAATCCTTTTTAAGTTCAAGTAGTACTGAACATTTCTGAGTACATATAGCTTATGTTTATAATACAACATTTGAAACGTAATAAATACTGCAAAGAACAGAAGCAGTTAGCTGTAGACAAAAGTAAACTGTATACAGCAGCAGATTAGCTGAAGTACCACATAATTTCATGTAAGTTAATTTACTTGTTTCTCAGGACTTTTTTTTTTTTTTTTTTTTTTTTTTTTAAAGAACAAGCATGCCACTCTTTACAAGTTTGGTGAAAGTGGAGAGGGGTTATGAAGTATAAAAGGTTTAATAATTAAAAAAAGAAAAAACCTCAAACTTTCAAAGATAAATAAGAGTAGCCATACTGCATTGACAAAGATCCATCTAGCTATATCCATCTCTGATATTCGCCTATAGCAAATGACTAGTGAAGAATATAAAACTGGAACAAACATGCTGAATATTTCCCCTAGAATACTCTTTAGCAATGCAAAGTTCAAGACCTGCCTGGAAAAGCAGCACTTTTATAAGGATGCAAACTCACTTCAAAATCTTCTCTTAAAATATGTATTACATCTTCAACAAACTTTGTTATAGTAACCATGATAAAATAGATCTGCACAAAATTAGTAACCTAGTTCTATCACCAAATAATAGTGAACTGTTAAGCAAGGCTCAGAAGGTTTGCAACTTTATTCCTATGTGATGATTGCCTTTTGAAAATTGTTAAGATTTTTAGAAGTGATACAGTGTGCCCCTTTTTGAGCAGAAGCAAAAATGTGGTGAAAGGGTGCTATTGTATCTTCTACTTTCTTTCAGTTTAAAGCCATTATCCCTTGTCCTGTCGCTACAGGCCCTTGTAAAAAGTCCCTCTCCAGCTTTCTTGCAGGCCCCTATTAGGTACTGGAAAGCTGCTATAAGGTTTCCCCAGAACATTCTCTGAAGATAGCAAGAGGATCTGCTTCTTTGACCTGGACTAGTCAAAGATGCCATCTTGGACTGGGGTAAGAGAGGCCACCTCATCTTACTCCCCTCTTCCTGCAACCTAGGATCAGCTAAGTAAAAGCCAGTTGAATGGCAACCTGGAAGTCTCTCTACCAGTTGTACCTTGATCCTCACCACCTACTCACATCTCCCACTGAAACTGGGCAAGAGAGGACAACACTGAACACTAGCTATGCTGAGGATTCATAAATAATGCAGTGCAAGATTATAACTTTAACCTGTCTGCATGAGATTGAATGTAAATCTTAGATAAAGCTCCTACCCAAGTTAAATATTTTGCAGTGAAGTTAATTTCCAGCACATGGTATCCAGTCTGTTATGTTCTAATCCCATTGTTCTCTTGCTTACCGAACACGATCACCACACAATAAAATAGCCCTGTGGAGTTTGTTCATCTTCCTGAACTAATTAACAAGAAAATCAGTAAGTGCTTACCATCTTTAACAATCTTGACCTTTTTCTTCACCTGAATAGGCAATGGGACTGCACCACAACTTTTGAGGATCAGAGAGAGACATTCTGAGTCAGTCTTGGTTTTGCAGTATGGGAAGTGTTGTCACATTATGACACAGCTTTAAAGATGCAACATACTATACAGTTTGGGGTATATTGGATTTCCTGGCTTTCACTTCAGCTGGTTTGAAAACAAAACTAATTTTTTTAGGCACCAATTATTAAAACAGCAATATGAATAACAAATTTCACTATGATCTACACATTGCTATTCAGATAACAGCCCAAATTCTGGATTACAAAGAAAACTGTCTCCACAAACGTGTTCATATCTCATTGGCTTTATAAAGAAAACACTCCCCTGAAATATTTAACCAGAAGACTTCAGAAGTAAGCCTGGAATTGGATGATCACCAGGAAAGTACTATGGCACAGAATATGGCTGCGCCCTTGTAGGCACCTCTTGCCTTTATCCTGTGAGATACAGAGAGGCGCTGCAGGCTAGGCAGCAATAGGATATTGTAATTAGTACTCTCTGTACACAGTATCCACTAATAATAGAATATTATTATGCTCTTCTTTATATATATTTTAAGAATGGATAAAATCGGCATTTCTGTAGAGGGTTTCCTAACAGGTAGCTTTTTTTCAGAGTAAAGAACTACATGAACTCCAGGGGTCCTTTCCAGACCCAAACTTTTGTGATTACATCAACCCTTTGAACACTTAGAGACTGTGCCTTATTCAAAGTGGAATATGCTTGGAATCCCTTTCAGTTTGTTAATTCTCTTCAAGAAGTCATAATGATTTAAGTAATCTTTATTTCAGTATAGATTTTTTTTTTTTACATACATATTAGCACAGACAACAATCATCTAGATATTTTGTAACAATTTAAGTTTACTGAACTTGTCCCTTCTTAGTTAGATATAGGAATAATGATAATACAGATCTGTATACTGTCTAAGATGGAAATGCTTTCATTAGCACTTCTCTCAGCTTCCTACTAAGAAACAAGGGATGTTGAATAATCCACAAATTTCAGCACTGTGCTTTTGAACTTACACTGAGGGGACAGGAAGATAGCATATAGGTAAGATATAAACTATGTATATGCATGCAAATAGGTCTTTGTTTCAGCAACAGAAGAAAAGCAGAGGACTTTGGGGGTCTACTTAATGTGCCAGAGACTGATACACTTTGTTTAGGAGATGCTTTGTTAGTTTGATAATAAGTGATACAGTCCAGAAGTGTGGAAAATGAATGAGGCAGGATATCAATAACCTTAGCAGATCAGGTTAATCTACATATTATTCATGTCCAAGAAACCCTCACAAATTCCTTAACATGGATAGTCCGTTGGGGGTAACTTTAATTACAGTATAAGAAACCTGGGAAATTTTTAAAAAAAACTTCAAGAAATTTAAATCTCTGTCACATTACCTTTCTTTTATCTATCTGGACTTGCTCAGACTTTTTTCTGTAAAACCTCATCTTTTCTAGTTACACTCTGTAACAAGTATAATCTCCTCACTCTTACTCACTAATATTTTTTGTGTGATACTCCATCCCTTCCTGTAGCAGTCTATTTCTGCAGTAAGCTCTTTGGGGAAAACTTTGCATTTACACACCATCTAACAAAAAGGGGAGCTCATTCTTTGTTTGCCCTTTTAGTAACTGCTGCGATATATAAGATTATTAAACTGACAGATTTTTCAAAATGGAATAATCAGTAAGTAATTGTAACTAAATGTGAAATGTTTTAGCAGCCTTCTCACAAGATTGATGACATTTTTATCTATTTAATTACTGATGCAACATGAGCCATAAGTCATTCATCTACAAACAAGGAAGTCAAGCTAAACTTACTAACAGGAGAACCGATTGCCTCTTGGAAATCTGTAATTCTGAAGAGAACTTGGAGATTATTGCAGACAAGCCACTAAACACAGAGTCAAGTGCAGTACTATGGGAGACAAGGTTAATGGCATACCACCAGGATAGCAGATAAGAGCAAGACCATATGTGGGACTGGCTCTCAAATGCTGTTAATAAGTTCCACTCTACAAGAAGAATGTCGCAAAAGAGAAAAGGTGGGCTAAATTGAGCTACTTAAGGACCTCATTTTATATGGCAGGAAAAAAACATGTAACGTTAAAGATTACTAGAAAATTACATTTCACAGAGGAATTACAGTGCTCGTGTGTCAGAGAAACAAATGGTAGTTACAAACAGAAGAATTAAAACAAAACAAAAAATTATATGCACTTCTTAAAAACACATGTGATTAACTATTAGAACAAACTACCAAGGGAAGATGAAAATAAAGATGTGAGACATGATGGATAAGTTCTAACCTAAATACAAGTTAACTGCCTTTCAGGATCAATATGGTGGATTCAATATGTGAATAACAAGTAAACCTCAACTATTTCTTAGTCATATAGTGTCATACTAGATTAGTGGTATCCATGTTTTCCAGCAAGGTCAGAAACATAGCTTGGTTAGTGGCAGGAAGGGATGTGCTGTGACCACCTTTGCATTATCAGATCCATGGGAGCCCAAGGGTCAAGGTTACCTGTCTGGCTGGGTGCCAGACTGACCGCCCCGAGCAGGCACGGTATGGCGAGTACACGCTAAAAATGTGAGATGTACTGCACCTGCACAAAAGGGTGCATGTACCTGCGAGTGTCCCACTCCACAGTTACTTCAGCCACTCAACAACACATCAGAAACCACAGGCAGCCCTGCAATGGCAGTCAGGAGCAGACTCCTACCACCCAAGCTTCTGGGCTGACCCTGCTCAAGAGATATTCAACAGAGAGGGTGTTCAGGAGAAGCCCGTGAACTGAACTGATTGCTTGACCAGAGGATAACACTCTAAATCAAATCCTTGAGCTACACAACTAAATGGCTTCTTGTTGTCTTACATTCAGCCAGATCCAGACAGCATTTTTCTCTAAAATTTTATTTGAACTTCAAGCATACTCTCATATAGATTAAGTGTTAATGACTGAGAATTTCTGACATCCCTTGTGTTTATTTAGTCACAACGTGAGACTTGATAGCCTCTTCAGAGATAAGTACCTATAATAAGTAACAAGTACATACAGGTGCCCAGGGGTGGATCTTGTTCAGTTCCACAGATGATAAATCTGGAATATAGATTCTATAATGTGACAAATTTATTGGGAATAACATGCCAGTAAAGCAGTATCACCTTGGTGATCTTCCAGAAAACTCCCTCTGGTCTGCTGTTGGGTGGACAGAATCATATGTATCATCTTCATTAAATGCGAAACAAAAGCCAGTGGCTGTGCAGTGCTGTTGGGCCTGAACTCATACAACAGCAGTCCTGGTGTTGAAGGCCGACAAAGCTAAAAAGGCAAGAACAACAACAAAAGCTATTTTGCTCATTTAGGTGTTTTGTCACGTTTGCATGGGTCCACACATGAACCTGTTTTCATGCAAAAAAATAAATGAAAGTTAAATAAATTAAAATAAAGTGAAATTTAAAAAAAAATAAGTAAAGATAAATGTGTATAACTGCTGACATCCATTCAGAAATATAATCAAACAAGAAAAGAAAAACTCACTTTTTTTGGGATGAGTGATTTTCCCACCAGCACAACGCAAAATGGGACACAACTTTTAATCATGGTGCCAAGATAAATAGATCTAGTACTAGGCAATCGTCTGGTGTGCTCAAAAAAAGTTATATAGGAGTTTCAAAACTGCAACTGTAATCCAGTCTTGTTTCAGAAGGCTTCTTAAAAATTTCTTCTTCATAAGACCTACATCTTTGTCTGAGACATCAGAAGAATTAGCCTGAAGTCTCAAAAAATATTTTACTTCACAGAAATGCAGTAACATTTGAATAATACTTTTTATTATAGTATCACACCTTAAATTACTTTAACCTATTTCAAGATAAAAGTTAGATGAGAAATTCAATTACTCACAACATTTCACATCTTGCTTTGCAACATCTACAGATTCTTCAGCACTGTGGAATAAAGAGTTGCTTTTTAAAGTGAAATTCTGAAAATAGATTCTTACATTGTGTCATCTTTGCTTTATTAATGTTGTAGGCTTGCCAGAAAAAGGTAAAACTGTTAGAGATTATTGCTGTAGGATTTAATAAACATAGCCGTTATAAGAGATCAGATGGCACATTCACATCTTAAAAGCAGCAATGAATTATTTTATTTTCCAATAATTAAAGATTAAACAGCTACCAAAATTTGTGTATGATATTTAAAATTATAATCTTCAATATATGCAAAGGAAATGTAGAACAGAACTAAGACGGTGGTTTACACAGTCTTTCAATGAGGGGTTCTTTCAGGAACTGTTGCAGTGACAAACACATGAAACTACAACAAATCACAGAATCGTTTAGGTTGGAAAAGACCTTTAAGATCGTTAAGTCTAACTGCTAACCTAACACTGCCAAGTGCATCACTAAACCATGTTCCTAAGATGCACATTTACATGTCTTTTAGATATCTCCAATTATGGTGACTCAACCACTTCCCTGGGCAGCCTGTTCCAGTGCTTGACAATCCTTCATGTGAAGAAATTTTTCCTTTTTTCCAGTCTAAACCTCCCCTGGTGCAACTTGAGGCCATTTTCTCTTGTCCTGTTATTTGTTATGTGGGATAAGAGACTGACACCCACCTCACTACAGCCTCCTGTCTGGTAGCTGTAGAGAGCGATAAGGTCTCCCTGTCACTGAAACTGGGAATATGAAAATCCTTAACACCAATGTAACATTAAGAAGCAGGCATTCTTTATTGTAGCACTGGATGCACGGGGGATCATTCCACCTAGTGTGCATAGCTTCCTACTCTCAGGTAGCTCTTTTTATGCAGTACTTGTATACATATTTAACAAATTTCCTGGAAAAGACATACATATTCATGAGATTACCCAATACTAATTATAATGTTCGCCACCCCCCTCACGCATGCACAGTTGTCTGAAGGGGGGGTCTTCGGTGGTCTTGAGGGTCTGCAAATTCACCCATTCCTCTATTCAGTTGGCAAGAGTTCTTCTTTGTAGTCCCCACATAGGGTCTTAACCCAGGTCATCTCGGTCTCTTACTCTTTCTTGGTCTAGAATCGCTGGCCTTGGGCTGGTTTTCCTTCATCCTCCAGGGCTACTTCTTTGTTAGAACCTGAATTTATTGTTTGCAAGTATACAAAGATCAGTTTCAAACAATCAAGGTACCTTAACACTAACTGTTCGATCTTAGGATACAGGACTACTTCTAAGTTCTTACGATTAAACGTTAACCCTTCTGTAACATCCCCAGAGCCTCCTTTTCTCCAGGCTAAAGAACCCCAGTTCTCTCAGCTGCTCCTCGTAAGATCTGTGATCTAGATGAGCTTTGTTTCTCTTCTTTGGACATGCTCCAGAACCACAACATCTTTCTTGCAGTGAGGGACCCATAACTGAACACAATATTTGAGGTACAGCCTCACCAGTGCTAGGGGCAAAGGGATGCTTCCCTTGCCCTGCTGGCCACACTGTTTCTGATACAAGCCAGGATGCTATTGGCCTTGTTGGCCAAATGGGCACACCGCTGGCTCATATTCAGCCGGCTGTCAACTAATACCCTCTGGTCCTTTTCCATCAGGCAGCTTTCCAGCCACTCTTCCCCAAACCTGTAGTGCTGTGTGGAATTATTGTGACCCAGGTGCAGGACTCATCACTTCTTGTCGAATCTTACACAGCTGGCCTCAGCCTATCAGTCCAGCTTGTCCAGACGCTTCTGCAGAGCCTTCGTATCCTTAAACAGATCAACACTCCTGCCCAATTTGGTGTCATCTGCAAACTTACTAAGTGTGCACTCACAAGCTGTGTCAGGAAGTAATCTTCCACAGACTCCAGTAACCTCCTAGACTGCTTCCTTTCTGCTATATTGCATTTCCAACAGACATCCGATAAGTCAAAGTCCCCAATGAGAACAAAGACTAGCGACTGTAAGACTTCTCCAGCTGCTCATAGAATATTTCATCAGCTGCTTCATCCTCATTGTGTGGTCTATAACAGACTTCCACCATGATATCTGCCTTGTTGGCCTTCCCCCTGATTCTTAACCATAAACACACAATCCTTCCATCATCATCATCAAACTCTAGACAGTCAAGACACTCCCTAACATACAAAGATACCCCACAGCCTCTCCTTCTTTGTCTGTCCCTTCTGAAGAGTTCATAGCCATCCATTGCAGCACTCCAGTTACCTATGTCATCCCACCATGTTTCCATGACTGCAACTATAGCACAGTTTTCAACCTGCACAATGGCTTTCAGCTCCTCCTGTTTGTTGCCCATGCTGTGTGCTTTGGTGTAGATGCACTTCGGCTGGGCTAGTGATCCCGTCACCTTTTGTAGGGGATAAGCACCAATTCCTACGTGACCATTCTTACTTCTGCGGTTTCTAACATGTCAATAACTCTTGCTTCTTTTCTGCCATACGGTTCTCCATCCCGTACCTCCACTGAGATGGCAAACCGAAGGACCTCGCTAGCATACTGTCCCTCAAACATTGTCATGTTGCCCCCAAGCTAATCTCTAGTGAGCCTGAGCTTCTTCCTTTTCCCCTTCAAATCTAGTTTAAAGCTCTTTCAATGATCCCTGCTAACTCCTGCGCAAAGATCTTTTTGCCCTTTAAGATAGGTGTACCCCATTTGTTGCCAGCAGGCCTGGTGTTGTTTAGACTGACCCATGGTCAAAAACCCCAAAATTCTGCTGTTGCCACCAGGCTGGAGACAGGTATTGATCTGATGGCTCTTACTGTTTCTTCCTTTGTCATTCCCTGCAACTGGAAGGACAGAGGAGAACACACATCCACAAGTACGATTTCCCCTGGTTATTGCTCACAAAGACTCTTGTAGCTATTTGAGAATCACTAAACCGGATCATTACTGTGATGCTGTCTTACGGTCTGACCTACAACTTTTAGGACTAACATGAGCGAACTTAAAAGGGGGCACGTGCCTGGGAGTGGATATAAGAATTGAAATGATGCTTCGCATCTGGAAATCTGCCTTGTGAAACATACGGTGTTTGAATATGGATGTGCAAACAAGTGGAAAAAGACTGTTGGTATGCAAAGCGCCTACAAGCACATAAGCCAATAAACTGCAAGATCCAATGGCTGAGCCCAGGCACATTCAGACTAGAAACAAGACTAACATTTCAAATTAAACAATTTTTGTATTTTATTTCTGAGTAATCTCTTAGGTTACCCTCTGGGTGAATTCCTTGTGCCATTTAAAATATTTTCTAGGAGATAAAACTCCAAGTTACAGGTTAGACATAGGAATATTTGGGTGAGAGACCACAGTACTGGACTGTATGATCCAAAGGGCCCTTCTGGCCCTGAATGTAAAGTTTGTAAAAAGTGTGTATTTTGCTTAACAAATCACAGTAACCAAAATATTTGTGTCAAAACCACACTAAAATTACAATCAGGCCGTAGTTTTCAGCCATGAAAGAATTATTTTAAATAAAGCATGCTCATTTGAAATGCTGACATAACAGTAAGTACAGTCTAACAGGTGCTGCTATAATTAACAGCACATTCTGAATGACAGAAGACATAATTTGGAGTGGTATTACCTCCCATGGTAATTTTCACAGATCTCAGGCATCTAAAATAACCACTTTGGTTAAAATTGCTCAATGTTCTTACTTCAATTTACTTGTAAGTATACTCATGGGTCTGTTCTCTTTATCCGGCTCATGCATTGACATTTGACTGTATTATAGAGTTTTACACACGTTGCTTCGCTTCTAATAAGCATTTCTTCAACTTGATGGGGGAAGGGAAATGAGGAAAGTAAGCTGTATTACTCTTAAATATGATATATGATATTTAAATCTTCATTGCATACTAAACACTTTTAAAATATGTACAGTTTAGATATTCTGATTCGGGTTTTTAACTTCTAGTGTTATTAGCCTG
Organism: Ibycter americanus; assembly: GCA_035590275.1. Classification (NCBI taxonomy): domain Eukaryota; kingdom Metazoa; phylum Chordata; class Aves; order Falconiformes; family Falconidae; genus Ibycter; species Ibycter americanus. Next base: position 77,647,025 of record JAVJGI010000040.1, on the reverse strand, counting down.
CTCTTTCTAAGTTTCTTTTTGCTAAAGTGAGAGGAAAGTTGTGCAAATATAAGTATGTGCATAGACTATCAGGAATTCAGTTAAAATCTATCAGTATTTGAGTATACTTGGCCAGCATGTAGGAGGAGAAGCAAAAAGGCAACATAAAGAGTAAAACCAGTTTCCTCTTACTGCTTCACAGGGATTTGATGAAATTGACTTTTCCCAAGAACAGGGCAAAGACATCAAATAGTAGTGTCAGAATATAAATGCTCAAGGGACTCAAAGGAACAGAGCATACTTTGTGTCAAAAGAGAAGGTACTACTTGTTGTTTAACCACAGGACTAGCTGCGTACAGGAAAAAAAAGCTATTTTCAGAAGAAACTGAAGGACTTAGGGGGGAAAAAATGTGAAGCAGATAGAACTGCAAGAGCTTGAGAAGACTCCATGGCCTACAGAGTGGTCAAGCATGATATGCTTTCTCAGCAGAAATACCTATATAAGTATTCAGTTCTTGTATTTCTGAAGTTCCGCCTCTCCTCTCTCCCAGCCCCAAAATGGTGATTGAATTTCAAACTTTTGTAAAGTTTCCATTTGAATGTATATACCAAACCCAGACATAAACCAAGCCATAAATTTTGGCATAAACCAGCTGCCCATCAGATACTGAGACTTTTGGAACTTATAGTACTTACAGAATCTGAGTGTTTGCATCACGTTTCTAATACTGGGAAGGATGCAACACAGTGGACCTACAGGTTAAAAGAATGCCTACAGATACAAAGCTAAAGACAGGACTTGAACTCTGCTCTGACAAAGATAACTTGGGCATGCAGCAGTGTAAAATAAATAAATAAATAAATAAATAAATACAAACCACCCAACCAACAAAAACTACTTTGGAGCTACTGAGCTCCAAATCACTATGAAAGATGATTAAACTCCAAAACTTGTGATAACATCCAGTTTCTGTATTAAGACTAAATCTACTGAAAGCTTCATTTTAAGACCATTCTCTGTATTAAAGGAACCTTCTCTGCCTACAGTCAGCTCTATAAAGATAATAATACCATTTCGTCCTACCCCCATTTTGATACCAATATATTATTAAATGTATCAACTCTAGGTTTGCATACAGATGTCCATGATGGATGCTGCAATGAGTTCTGCTTTTCTTATTTTCACCTCCTGCATTTAAAAAAGGGTTAATATATTCTCATATCCCATGTCTTTACAACCATTACAAGCAACAGAATCTGAGACATATTCTGCACTATAAGACAAATTTCACGATTTTCCAAACCTTTCAAAATTACACCTTACAAAATGGGAAAAGGGAATTCAAGAAAATATGCAAACAGGCCGAGTGGTGGTAGTATTAACAGCTAAACACTGAGGAATCAAATCCTTGCACTGATTTTAATTCAAAGTTACTCTTTCTACTTCAGTTGATTCACTCCAGAATGACTAAGACAGTCAGCTCCTGAGAAAAGCTGATCAGGTTTGATAGTCATAACCTTTAATCAGTACCCTTCTTATTCTCATTTAGTAAAGATGCTTTATCATTTCTCTCTTGTTTTCATTGGTTATTTGAATTTAATAATAAGTTGCCCAGCAACTGTCAACAATATCTTTCTTCTAGATGCTTTTAGAGTGCTAGTTTATGGCAAAGTTTATGACCAATAACCAATTATACTGAGTAACAAGCGAGTTATTCTGCTGAGATAATGATTACAGACTGCAATTGCTATTACAAGTAGTGAAATAAGAGTAGCCTTAACCATTGCATGACAGCTTTCAGTGTATTTCACTAGATACACCATTTTTCTTCTGCCTTCCACTAGCTCACTCAACTAAAAATCAGTGCTTAGGCCTCACACTTTTTTGTGTGGTTTTGTTTTTTGGGGGTTTTGGTTTTTCTTTTTTTAATAGCAAATACACTCATGTCAAAGAATGGTCATGGTAAAATAGATACTATAATGTCTAAGTTCAATGTGCAATGATTAGTTTGATCTAGAGGCTGGTTATGCTTTCCCTCTGCAGTGTCAAACAAGATAAAAACAGGCACCCAACAGGAGGAACGGAGGGAGGGAACAAATGCAAGGGGTAAAGAGGGATGGAGGGATGGGCGATGGACTCAGCTCTCAGTTGGTATTACTTCCTCCTAGCCAAGAGTAACAGTAACTGTGTGAGCTTCCTTCTCTGCACACTTTTGACCTAAAACCAAGTACATCACTCTAAATCAAAGGCAGATTAGTTTACCTGCCTTTGAACTGAAACTGCAGAGGAGCAACATCCATCCATCCACAGGCAGCACTAGCGTTAGCTTGTACAGGACTATAATCAAGCACTACCCCTGAGCTCAGACAGGAGACGGCTTTTGTAACTTCTTTTTTTCTATGTTGCTGGGAGCCCTGTGAGACTCAGGGACATAATGGAGGAGTCATGGTGACCTGGGTCTCTACGCATATTACCTGGGTGATCAGACAGTGGTTTCCATTACCAGCATGTGCTCCAGCCACAGCCTGACCTTTCCCTACAATTATCTCTGCAAAACTGATGGGTGAGGAGACTGCTCTGTCCCACCAGTTTGATGTATACTGGAACAAGAACTGCAAAAAAACCCCAGAAAACTAAAATAAATTTAAATCAACATTTGCTGGGGTTCATGATGTCTTTCTTTCTCTGCTATTTATTTGTCCACAACCAAGAAACCGCATGTGAATTATTGTAGTCCCAATGGGATGCATAGTCAAGATGTTACCAGAGCTATTAGCTGAATTATATAACCGAAAAATATAGACATGCTCTATGGCAAGCTACCATTCCTCAGGCAACCTCCTACGGCCAAAGCTTGTTAGCTCTTGTCAGTTGGCTTGGGAAAGATGCTTCCTCCCAGCCTTTCCCTTTCTTTTATCTTCAGCTCTAACCAATCTACTCATTACTTAACCGTTACCAAGCTACAAATATTAGATAATTACTGCATTAATAAACTGACTTTCTACAGTTCATATTTGATTTTTATGTGTTCAAAGAAATACTCTTACTGATATTTTAAATTCAGACAGTAGCTGAAGATACTTAACTAGTTTTAAAAGGAAACAGAAGGTTTCAGCGCACTTTAAACACTTTCACAGCCTACAAGTAGGGAAAAGAAAGAGCAGAAGGAAAGTGAGAGCAAAACTGAATATACACAACTCATCAAAACCCAGAACAGAAGACCAAAGTTTAGGTGATTAAATGCTAATTAGACAATTAAAATCATTTAAAATATAAACAGCAGATTGCATTACTGGGAGCGGCTAGGAAGATTTTGACTCATCAGCAGTTCCAGAGCTACGACTGGAAAACAAAAAACCCCGAGGCAGTAATTGCTGGGATAGAAACCATTCTTCTGCAAAGAATCTGAGAAGTAGGACAAAGAAGGGCAGGAAATGCTCTGTTCTGAGGTTTTCCTCCTAGTTTCAGTGCTTTTAAACCCTGGATTTAGCAGATGACTCCCAGAAACCCTCTTGCACCTCATGAGAACACCAGGAAGTTGGCCTCGTTCCTCACTCCTTCAGGTAGGGAAAGGGGCACATCTGAAGGGCAGGAAAAGACTTTGCAAAGAAGAGAAGAATTGATGTTTACCATATCCATTTTTACAGAGTATTAGAAGCCATAAAAAGGACAGATTTGAGAAAACTGCAGAGGTTTTTGGACCATGAAAAACCAAAAGCTTATTTAATGTTGTATCAGAAAGAATAAATTCAACTCTAAATCCTCTTCAGTATACTTTTCAGTTCTCATCCATCTTATTTTGGCTTCCAAGGAACTTACGGAGGATGCAAGGAAATGGTGCATACATATCTAATGAGCCTAGTGAGTTTTCTGAAACAAAGAAAAGATCTTAGAAGCAGGAACATGGAGGAACAAGGGAGAAGTCTGAGTAAGTCTGAAGCCTAAATAATTAAGACAGGGGATAGGAAGGGCAGGGTACAGTATGAAAAGAGAGATTCCTGCAGACCTCTTAATCCTATAGTGGTGTGTAGCTGCAGCAAACAGCAGCAGCACTATATAATGCCTTGCATCTAAATTTGTACTTATTCCAGTAAAGCAAACCCAATACCACTCCTGGTATACCTATCACTTTTTTTCCCACCTCCATTTTTCTGCCAGTTTCACAAAAGAATTCCTTTTTTCTGACTTTGCTACATTATATAGACTGTGATATCATTGGGGTGTTTATGTCTACGTTGTCCTAAAAATAGTTCTGAATATCCAGCAATTAATTCTCCCTTCACTTCTGTAAGCTTTACAACCATTTGCTTAAACTTCAAGCTCATTATTTCATGAATTGTCTCACCACCTGATTGGACACTGTAAAGAATAACTGTCAGACATAACTAATGAATAAAAAAGTAACTTTTTAAAAAGTTAAGCTAACTTTTGCTGATATTACCACTTATTGGCAACACTAAGTAAAGGAGAAGAAAAGAAAAATCCATCCTTAATTTTTAGTAATCTTTCTTCTTTTCTGTAGTCGTGGATAGCACCACATAAGCTTTACAGATGCAGGTCTAACCTAGACCAATCTGCTGGCCTAATCAATCACTTGCAGCTCATACTATACAACCAGTTCTATTATTTGTTCTGATGGACCCATCTTAAATGTTATTATTGTCAGTTTTCTGTCTGTATTTATAGATGTCAATCAACGGAACAGATAAAGGTCAAGATGAAGAGAAAACTGCACTTTATTGCATGTCTCATCTTCATCAACTACTCATTATCAGAATACTGGAATTAGCATATTTGTTACATTTCTGTTTATAGGTACCACCTAGTGTCTGTAAAATATGTTGGGATGTGCTGTGGCATACAGAATAAAGTAACCCTTGTTCAGAACAAGTGTTGTAAGGAGCAGCTGAGGAAACTGGGGTTGTTTGGACTGGAGAAAAGGAGGCTGAGGGGATACCTTATCACCCTCTACAGCCACCTGAAAAGAGGTTGTAGCAAGGTGAGTGCTGGTCTCTCTTCCCACATAATAAGTGATAGGATGAGAGGAAACTGTCTCAAGCTGTGCCAGGGGAGGTTTAGATTGGATATTAGGGAAATTTTCTTTACTGAAAGGGTTATGAAGCACTGGAACAGGCCGCCCAGGGAAGTGTTTGAGTCACCAACCCCAGAAATGTGTAGATGTGATGCTACAAGTAGCTATGCTCTGGTGTAGGGACATGGTTTAGTGGTGGACTTGGCAGTGTTAGGTTTATAGTTGAACTTGAATATCTTAAGGGTCTTTTCCAACTCAAATAATTTTATGATTCCATGATTTCTATCAGTAGAAAAGGAAACCAGTCAGAGTGCTCTCTACTCAAATAATGATGGGTTTCTCCTCATATCATGGAGTTGCATTTGTGAAACAATTTTCAGTCTTTTTCAGCTTACAGACCTCTAAATATTTTCCAAGACAACTGTGGAACCAAGATCTGAAAATTTAATACAATTGACAACTTTGGACATGGCTTACAGTTTTCTGCATAACACAGATAAAAGATTGAAAACCTCAATTTTTCCTCCTAGCAATGCAGACCAATAGATCTGACCACCAAAGGGTGGTCAGGTGAATTGTGGGACAAGATTTCCATTGTTGTGGAAGCTACCGCCACTTCCACAGTCTGGTTCAGAACATGCTCTTTCAGGTATCCCTTCTACAGAAATGCTAAAAGCAGTGAAAATAAATGTTAAAAAGAGGAAATAGTTTAACCTCCTATTACAGTAGTTGCTGCAAACATATAATTTTGCCACTATAATTACTTTCCATAACTGAATTGTGTTATCTCCACAGAAACTGAGGTGTAATTGACAAAACAGCTACAAGTTTTCAGATATTTTTGTGAAAAGCAAATGCCTCAACTTGAAGGACTGCTGAAATGATCACCAGGCGGTGCTTTGTACAACCAAGCTGGATATGGCTAACAGCCAAAATGGCTAGCAATGTAGAGTAAGATTCTTAAATTTGTACTTTCTGATATTGGCAGAGCATATAGTCAATGCCACCTCAGCTGATCAGACAACCACTTTAAATGCTTGTCTGTCATGTTAACACACACAGTATCTGTGCCTGAAGTACAAACAGCTCTTTCGTACTCCAGGGAATAAGAAGCTAACAAGAACAACAAGCAGGACTCTTTTCCACAGAAGTTAACTGACAAACAGACTGGACAGCTTCTTGCTGTCCCCCAAAGGCCACCTCACTTAACTTTTGCAGTGCTTCGGGATTTTCCCTTTAGGAAAACCTAAGGGAAGGTAGCTGTATCTAGAAACTCCACTGTGCCCAAGAAGGAAATCATTCATGTCACATGCTGTTGGACTTCAGACATACAGTGTGACCTTCTGAACAGAATTGTGAAGCAATAGCTGAGAATTCAACAAAGAAACCACCAGGCTTTCCAAAAAAGTTGTATGTTTGAACAAGTAGGGGTAGAGCAACATTAGGATGAAGAAACTGGTAAATATAACCTATGTGCTTGACAACACAGTCCATGTGCATTCAGCATCATGCCTGCCTCTTTTTGATGACAGAAATTATCTTTCTCCTTTTAGCTCAGAAGACTCAAAGCAACTAGAAGAGAAATAAAAATTTATTTCTTCATTCAATTCAATTTAAAAGTCAATTAAGTTCAAAGCAATAGATTCAAAATTCCCCTATGGAAATTGTTTTAAGGCAGGGATGGCAGTGTTGAGTGAATTCATAGCACAGGAGAGATCAATAACTGAATGAGGTGACACACTGTGAATGCAAGAGGAAAAAAAAAAAAGTCAGTGTGTTCTTGGAGGAATGGAAAGATAGGTCTGCATGAAGCTGTATGTAGACAGGCCCTCACACATGAGTTTCAGTGGAACTAAAAGCATTCCCCTGTGTTAACCATTGTTGCACTGAGAAACTGTGTACGCACAGATACACAAGCAAAAGAGGATTGTATGAGGAAGCCCCAAAAATGTGAAAGCTATCTTTCTTAATATTTCTGCTACACACTGAGGCAAACAGAATAAAAGCTTATGTAGTCATCCTGATTATAGGTCTGCCATCCATTTCTCCTTTAACTTTCAACTTTGTTGGCCAACTTTTACCAAGTTTGATATTAGGATAGAGCTTTAAAAGTCCTTGCTGGCATCAGGGGAAAAAAACAAAACAAAACAAAACCCAAAAAACAGGTAGCCAAGCAGACGCCCCAAAGAAAAGAACAATTTGTATCCTGAGTCCAAAAAAATTATTTGACAGTGGAGAATCTTCACACAAGTTAGAAACACTAAACCTGGCTTTGTAAGTTCTTCCAGTCATAAACTATTCACAAGTCACATTAGCACAAAACAAAATATATTTTCCATTTAATATGTAAAAACATGCAGACACCTGCACCACCATCTCTTAAAACATTAGTAGTAATGAAATCTTCTTTGGAAGTATGGGGGTTTTACAACTGCAGATACTGTGCTATTTTGCACATTATATGAATGACTAGTTGCGTTCAATATATCCTAAAAACAACAAGTGTAATATACATCTAACTAAAGAATAGTACAGACACACTTGCAGATGGGAAACACCTTCAGATTTATAGGTACTGTGTTGTATTTTAGCTCATCTACTTCACATGTCTTTACTTCCCACATTAATTATAAGCTTGTTTTTAAATGACAAAAACATTATGTGGGATGACAATAAACTTCACTGCCAATGTTTAATTGCATCATAAAACCAAACATGTAAAAAAATTGAAGAATTTTCATAATAACTCTTGGAATTATCTGAATCTTACTTTAATGAACATAATTAAATCTAGTAGCTGCTTTTAGAAATACTGTACTTCAGCTGAAAAAGGAGCTTAATCTGAAGTTTAGAAATCCTGCAGATAGTACTACATCTGCATTAAAACCAAATGACAGCAAAAATGCATCGTATTTCAGAAGTATCATTGGCTTATGTTCCTGGCCAAATTCCAGTTTCAAGTTTATTCTCTTTTTATATGTCTTTCAATATAAAAAAGACTTAAAGGCATATGTGTCACTCAGATTTATAGGTGATGTACAGGTCTTGTACTGTCTCTGTGCAGGCATAAATTGCACCTGCAACAGTGGGGATTTTCCCCCCTTTTTACCTTAAGACAGATATTTGATAGATTAGAATAATCTGTACAGCACAAATTCCATATGTATATACATACACTTGACTTTATACTGGACTTTATACTTTTGTTTTCTTACTGAAAAGAACAGCTAACTGAGGTGTCCTCCCTGCTCCATAGCTTTCCCTTATCTGAGCCTTGTGCCATGGCAGACTTTGTACTACCACTGCAGAACCTCTTCTTGTGCTAGGCTGGCTTTCCCACTTTGCAGGTTCAGAAAACCCATGACAAGCTGTTGCACCATGCCAGCATATGGAAGTCTGAACCTTCTCCTAAGGAAGCCTCTGACTGTAGGTAGCACCACATCATGTAACCCAACATGCAGTCATGTTCCCATGTTCCCATCAAGTGCACTAATACTGGGGAAGTGGAGGGGTCTGTAATTTGCATTTGTCCATATGATATATTTTGTTTAAATGAGGTAACATTAAAAAGTGCAGTGGGGAGGAGAAGAGGTGATACACATGATATCATGAGATGTTCCCTAATGATCAGATACTGAGAAGTGATGAATATTCATGACTTTTGCTCAAGTCAAATACAAGTTGCTCATATGCTGCACAGAACTGGATTCTCAGTGCTCCATTAAGTCTCTATTATGGAGTACTGTCCATGATGAATTAATCACAGCACCATAAAACTACTCTAGTGCTCTCTGACTATCAAATAAGGCATGTACACTACTGAAATGAATTTACAGATGAATGGACCAAAGTCAATAAAAATGTTTTAGCTATACTGCTGTTTGTGTCACAACAATCAACAAGCAAATAATCTGACTCTACAAACAGCATGAAGAACGTATCTTGAAAACATGTATTTCAAACTAATCCTGTGAAAACAATTCAATAGCTCCACACAAGGATTATGTCATAAATGATCTCAAGATTAGAAATTTTTAACAGTTAATGATTCAGACTTTGCAGAGTTTTGGTGACTTTAGCTTTACATATTGGCTGTGATTTTTTCCTTCATTTTTATGTATGTTTCAGAATGGAAAGTATAATCCACATTTAAATAATACATTAATTAAAAAGAAAATATCTGTTTACCCATAACATAATAAATATGTTTTGTAGCTATATTACAATGCAGAGGTCATGCCTTTGTTCCCATACAAAACAGCATCACATTCTAGTGCAATGGATAAAATTTAATGCATGTCAAATATCACCATATTGCAAAAGCCAGATTCAAACCTTATAATTTTTGTCTTCCTTTATCATCATGAGTAATGCAAAGTCTTTAATTCATTTGCTTAAATACTATAGACTTAAGACACTAAATTTCTTCCAGGAAGTCTTAAATGATTGTATATCCATCAGGACAGCCACCTTTCTTTTGCAGGAAAACAGACATATCATAAAATGAAATATGTCATATCAGGAAGGGTGCTTCTGCCAAATCACTTTCTTTGGGGTCCTTTAATTTTGCAATTCCTTTCTTTACTCAACCTCAAATAACGCCAGACTCCTGAGTCACCAGTGTAGTGGTGCTGCCAGAAGACTACTGAATGAAGTTTGTGATTCACATGCTTGATTCCTTCTCACACATATAGGTTTCACATTGAATAATCTATGAGCACTTATCAACCAGCTGTGGCAGAGTATCCATGATTACTCAAGTACATGCCTCCATACCTTGGATACTGTGCAACTGCTCTATACAATAATTAATCCATGTAGAAGTAATCAATGCTTAGTTAAGCAAAGTGCATATATTCAATACACACTCAATCATAATTATACCTAATAGTGCATTGTCTTGTTCGCTTGAAATATATGCACTTGTTCGAGAACTATACCTTTATTGAGATAAGGGTGCAGAGGCATATTTTTCAATGACCTCTCTAAGTTAACATTCCAGATTTGACTGCTATCAGTAATAAATGAATCTGTGCTATGAGCAAGACCTTACAAGAGTACAGGAGGACTTTGAGCCGAGGATGGGAATCCTGAGCAGTGTGCTATTATCCATGTGCAAGTTTGTCTGATGCTTCAGCAGGGGTTCCCAGCATCAGAAGGGACATAAGATTGCTATCACCTTTTCTACAGTTTCCATTATTTACTCCATAAATTAGTTAACCAGGTTTGAGTGACAGTGTCTTTCTTACTGAGATCCTTAAAGAACCAACACCTGTTTAGTACAAAACAATGTGAAACAAGTGTTGAATGAAAACAGATATGAGTATTAGAAGGTCATGACCACAGCTGAAAGCAACCTGCTTTTTTGTTTTGTCACTTAGGTTTTAATTCAAAAAGCCACATAAGCAACAGGAAGTTCTGTTATATTTAGACTCCTGGATAAGCAACAAGGTTCTTTTTTGGGTGCTACCCTAAAGTAATGTCTCTTTAATCACCGCTGTTTTTTAAATGTAGAACATCAAATAGATAACAGATTTTGATTTCTTATGCTACACACCTGATACTGAACTAATAGGAGGCCCCAGTCAGCAGTTTCTGCACTGACTGAAGTAGCCTCTACAAAGATTTGTAGGCAGGTTTGAAAAACATATCTGCATTTTTCTGGGTTTTACTTTCACTATCTTAGATTTTAGCATATTTAATTAAACCAGCATATATCTTAAGCAGTTTAACAAAGAAAAACATAAAAAAAAATAAATAATGCCAGAGAATGTTGTTAGGAAGAACACACAAAGTACTGGACTAATTTTGCATTATGTTTTTTTCATGCCTTGTACAGGAGTACCAGGAAGGATTTCACAGGCGTAGATCAGAATAGAAATCAGTCAACCATAAACCTCTACCTTGGGATGTCAAATACCTGTCTGTCATCTGAATTTTGGATTATCTCATTTCACCCTGCTAATCTCTATTCATATTTATATATGCTGCATTTTACTTTAAACATGTTATTTAAAACATCCTACAAAATTTTCAGCATTGCTGTGCCACTTCTTTGTAACTAAAGCCAGTATACCATTATGCTAATAGCAAAAGAAAGGCTAATATATTTCATTTGCACGTTAATGACTGCATTCTTTAGTCAAACCTTAAACTGTTTCCAGTCCAGTTAACATATTTTTCTCTTGATTAGAAAGCTGTGTCAGATGTTTTAAAAAACTTGAAAGACCATTTATCCAGGCTACACCTCTACCTGAAATAGTGAAAGTTATTTCTTACTACATTAGTCTAAAATATATGTACAATTAAGAAATCACACTTAGTAATTTCCCAGCTATTACAGCACTGGCACGAACAATGTAACAGGTTAAAATATGTAGCAGAAAGGACATATGGACAAAGCCTAACTCAGCTGTATACTCAACAGTGTAACTCAGCTATGTAACAGTTATTCACAGGTCAATCAGCTGGTTTTGTCATGATTGAACTCAAAGCCATATCATGACTCCTCAGAAGAGGCAAAGGAGAACATAGCCATCCTAAAGATAAGAGGTCAGCGGGAAAAGGAGGAGGAAAGCTAGACCTGTTCCTGCCTGCTGGTCCTGCATGCTTAACTGTGACTGGGGTATGTTTCCCCTTGCTGGTCAAAAAATATCTACCGCTCCCCCAGCTCTCTGACCCTCTTGGTAGCAAGAAAGTTGACTTTCCAAGGCTTTTATAGAGAGAAAGCAAGCAGGGCTGTTTTAGTGCCCTAAGAAACTGCTCATGTCAATCATTTTGGCAGACGGCTCTGGTCAGACTAGCATATCTACCAAACCAGACAAAAAGTTTATCATCATCCATGCTGGAGCAGCAGACTCGTTTTGAATCATCAGCTGCAAATGACTGACCTGCATAGCTGGGCTCCAGATTTTAACAGGATTAGATATCTCTTTTCTTGTTTCATGTGAAGAATATATGGAACAACTAGCACAAATAGGCTGAAAGTGAAACCATTATTAGATTTACAGATCATCACAATAATAAAACTGAACACAAATAGATAATAAAATACTGCAATAACATTAACCCTATAAGCTCATAATATCACTGCAGGAAAGCTACAATCTGCAGTGTGGCATCTGCTTGTCCTTCAGGTTGTCACATGTTAAAGAGAACCTGCGGACACATGTGGAGGGTTAAAACAGAAACTGTCCTTGCATGCACAGCGTGCAGCACCACATATCTTTATATTCCAGTCTGCATCAGGGACAAAGGAAAGCAGTTATTCTTTAACGATAAGTATTAGTTATGAAGTAGGATGCAGGGTGATTAATCAGATTTGCCACAGCTCTCTACGATTTGGGCTCTACACTTGAAAGAAATCTCCATCTGCCTCACTCTAACCTTTCCCATGCATACAGCGCGATCTAGGTAGAGTTGTAGCTGCAGTCTCCAGGCACGAGGCTCAGTTTAAATCTAATATTATAAGAAAACTCTTAAATGGAATTTGCCAAGTACTACCAAAACTATTTCGCAGATAGGAAGTGTATGTGATTTCACTTCAGCTGAGTTTGCAGCTTTTTGAGTGTGTTCTCCACAAATGTTCAAGAAGTGGAATATGGACTGCTGGCTAGCCAATAATGCCTATCCTGAATCATGCTGCATAATGAATTTAAAATTGCCTTTACCTTTGAAGGTTACTGATTCTATTTTAGACCTCAAGAAGGGCTTATAAGCCCTTTTTCCTCACTCTATCCACTAGGTCTAATCTAAAAAGCTACCACTTACAAATATTGCCCAACCAGTGATTTTAAGTAAATATTTTCAGAAAGCAGGACTGTCCAAAGAAAGAACAGAAATATGTAAATATTGCATCAATTTTCAGGCAAGTTTCAATTTTCTGTTCTCATGACAGTTTTCAAATTTACATTCAGCCCGCATTCAGAATTTACAAGCAGAAAGTACTTGGAAATATAGATGATTTTAAGACATTATCTTATGCTATAGCTATAAGATAGCTATAAGCCATTTTGTAGTTAGATCTGTAGAATAAACTAACTTGTCTGAAATTTATTTACAGTTGCCCAGTTCTACAAGACTTAAAATGCAGATGATTCCTCGAAGTTGTGGCTCTGGGCCTACATCACACTCTTAATTACCATTTTGAAAATTAGCAAATCTCTAAATTTTGTAGTACTGAGGAAAAACTGGAAAATGCACTGTCAAGTTTTTCAAGAAAAATAAAACAAATAACCCCAAATAAGGCCTTTTTGCCCCCAGTTTTCCTAAACTGCAAAGATGGACTCACAACTTTTAGCAGGATGAGAAGTGATCATCTGGCAATATATCAAGCTGGCAAGCAAGGATTCTGGCCAGCTGGCCAAGAGCACGGCTGGCTCCTGCCCAGCGCGCCTGCTGCCCAGCTTCCTGACAGCCTCCACCACTCTCCCTCTGGCCAGAAGCCTTATCCTTTTGCTGGCGGCTTGATGTGCCGCTGGTCTGCACTCTGGCTGCCTGGCTGGCTGGTAAAATGGCTTGAGCTTGCTCTCCAGTTCCCTGGATGCCCAGGAGCCCATCTGGTGTTTGGGATCTCCATCAGACAGATGGGCCAAAATGGACTATTCACCTTTGCCAGATTCCAGGCTGCTGACATTTCACTCCAATGTAAAACAAACCAAAGCCTCCACAACCCAGGATTGTCTGTGAAACAGCAATTCCATTTCCCCTCGCCCA
>JAVJGI010000040.1:77604864-77631335 GCA_035590275.1 Ibycter americanus | reverse complement strand
CCCGCCCCGGAAAAAATAAACCCCTTAAAGATTTTTAATCTAGGAAGTGTTGAATTCAAAACTTATGAAGGCAAATTAGGTGTATTTTGAGATATGTGAATAATCTATAACAGTACTTAGACAAGATCATCTGTTCATATTGCCTTCGAAATCTGCTATATAAACTAATAGCCACCTTATTAGCCAAAAATAGGTGTGTGGCATAACTTTCAATGTTAAGGTGAAATTGACATTTCAATGCATAACCTCATTGCACAATGTAACAATATGACATGCTGAAATGGTAAAATGCCAGCTCTCAGCTGCAGAATTGAAGAAGGAAAAAATTGTTTTGAGACAGAAAAATTGCTGTTCGGTTATACAGCAGCTGTCCTCCCCTCATCGAGCCCCATTTCCCTCCCCCCAATAAAGATATAAATTATTTTTATTGTTAAGATATTCAGCAGTGCCACCAGGAGCGTTATTACAGGCACCTGCACTTCAGAGGTTTTTGCACAGTTGTTGTTTCTGGGTAAGGAATGAAAGGGTTGTTCGATGTACTGAAATTTTTAACCCATTCTTCTATCCATTTTTTTATTTTTGTCTTTTAATGTAGCAGCTCCCACATTTTCCAATGACAGAATAATTTTCAAACACCCATCTTTCTTGCAAGATCAACGTGGGCACTGAGACTGACAGTTTGCAGATTTTTGTTTTAAACTTCATCAGCCAACTAGACCACTTTCCATGGCAGTACAAATCACAAAGACCAAACTTTGGGAATTACTGTGTTGGAAAACAGAATTTAGAAATAAAGAGAAAAGCCCAATGTGATTTCAGGCTAATATTATAATGGAAAAACAAGGAGGAGGACAATATTAATGGTTACTTCACAGTAAAATTTTCCAAATGTTTCTTCAACTTTCCTTAGACCTCAGTTAAGATGTGTCACCTTCAGTAGTGTGGGATTAGGACCAGCACCTATTAGCAGTCTTGACTCACCATGCAAGGTGCTGGTAAAAGATATAACTACATGGCAGATAGCCAGTATTTACACAACATATTACATTAATGTTCAATGTAAAAATCTCAATTTTTGTCTTGCTTCAGCATTGGCTAAAAAAATGCGAATATATTTCATAGTACTGAAAGTTATCTATTTGTTTAAAGATAGGACAAAGCCAAAACCACTGCATGATACTTATGCAAAGTCATATATATTTTCATTTTTTCCTTGGGGGTGGAAAAACCCCAAGACCTTGCTAAATTTGATGCACACTTCACAAAGAATGATTTAGACACCAAACAGCTGGCCCAGCACTCTTTCACAGGAAAATTGCAGTGCGATAGGCAAACTGAGCTCTCAAAGAAAAGTAGTTCAGGGCAGAGGGGTATGTGTACAGATTCCTTCACTTCTGTGTTCTTGCAGTAACAAACAAAGAAGTGATGGGAGCTTCTCCAAACCAGCTGCAGTAAAAAGACTAGGTCTTGCATATGTGCCAATGGGTCTTGCATGCTTTGTGGACCAGGTCTTGCACACTTTGTAGACCCATGGAGTTGTATGGATGGCCTCTTCCATGGAGTGATACTGGCGCAGAAGTACAGTATGAAAGAACCACTGAAAACCAAAACTGATGGTATTTTCCTCAGATGAATCTGTAACTCAGGCAACGAGAACAATGCAGTTTTTAAGTTTAATAGGGTGTCTTACAAATCTGCATGTTATCATCTTTATACCAGGTTGTGTCACCAGATATATGAAGGCATTTAGGAGGCCAACAGAGGGAAAAATAAGGAAAAGCCTGTTCCCATGATGAGCAGATTTCTTTTCTTCAATTTACCATTATTCGAAACAGGCAGAGTTCTATTTTTTCTAACGTATTTTGAAACAAAATTGAATCATTAACCCATTTTCCAAATTATTTTTCTCATCATTTGACATATGTGATTCAAATGAGTGAACTTCCAGAGAAAAGCATTTCAAATTTTGAAGCTGGGAGATTTTTTAATGAACATATACATCTTCAAATATGCATACATGTATATGTACACACATATAAATATATATTTATATGCATATAAACATAAAGACAAAAATATAAAGGCCCACATGAAAATAAAATATTTTAGTTTTACCAGAGTTGTGCCTATTAACCCAAAGCAATTAAGAATTTTTTACTGTTTTTTTTTTATTTTGTTCTGTTCTAGAAGTATAAACTACATATGAAATGGCAGAATATCTCATAAAATTGAAAATTCAGTTCTGTGTTGTTCTAAATCATTATTCCACTGTACTGTTTTGCACCTTTGTGATCAGCCAGAATTTATTCATTGCCCTCATGTTGCTTGTCACACAGTGTGATGGCACATTTGCACAGTGCCATCTATTCACAGGACTATTCATAGGACTCAAGGTACCACTCTTTACCCAGATCCTAAGATCTTTAAATTAAGACATCAGTCATTATGGCATTTTTACATAAACATCATCCAGAAGAGCACTCATTACTATTCACATTTCATAAGAACATTATTATTCAACTTATTAGCAACTAGATATCTATTGTTCTAATAAATAAACAGCAAACTACTGCATTTAAATTCTCACCCATACTACAGTCAAAATGACAACACACTACACGACAATACAGGCAATAGTCTGAGTATCTCAGAAGTTACAGTTAGGTTTTTTTCTAGCTTGAGGGCAAGATTATCTGACTTTTCTCAGCCATTTAGGTAGTTCATCTCTTCAGAGGCATAACGCTCTGAGAACATACAATTTTCTTTTATATTTTGTCAAGGATTAGCTTATGAACGATCAAATTTCTGCTTTTCTTCCTTATATTCAGAATAATTTTGCATTTTCTTCTTTGTCCTCCCTCCAGCAGGTAGCTGTCTTTGATGTCATGCTTTCTACAGTAGGACAGTCTACAACAGTTAAATATCAGAAGAAAGACAGTTGAATGCTAATAAGCAAGTAGGATCAACAGAGGCCATTTCAGGTGATAAAACACAAGACTCGTTCACTTTCAAGATAGCAATGCTGCAGTTAAAGTGAACTATTTGAGTTCCAAATTTCTATGAACATAAGAGGAAAAAAAAGAAAAAGAATTCATGTTGTTTGGACACCTCTATTACAACAGCTGGTGAGGACCATCATTGCCCAAGTCAATATATTGTATGCTTACATACAGATGTTTTCCATGCTCCTATGAAACACAGCATGTGGAACAACATGAATTCCAGTTCTGACAATCTTTTTTTCTAGTGCTAATTATTTTAAATATACTTCTGAACTACTAATATATTCTAAGACAACAGGAACATTGTTAAGTATTTAAATTTGTGCATACTCATTCAGAGATGCAGAACAACAGTGCTTTTTCAGTATTCAGTCTATTTATGATACACTGTGTAAGGATGCCAGATTTAGATAAAACCACTGAGCTTACTTGGCAGTTAATTTCTGCTAAAGAAGGCGGGCCTTGTCTCTCTTGCTGGCTTTGTCATCTTCTCCCATACATTTTAACTACTTTAGCCATTCTTCTAAAACCTCAGCTAAGCCAAAAGAAAACTATTTGCTTTCCTCCTCCCACCCACTGAGTTTTCTGTCAGCTTAGTGAGCTGAACTAGCATGCATATTAATTGCTCCAGAAGCATAAAGGAGCCATAGATAAAAGGGAAAGGCAAGAAGGCTGTTTGGTCAGCATCAGGAAGAGAAGGACAAGGGTGTAGGGCAGTACCACCTGTGCTGCAGGTAAGGTTTTACACTGGCTAATCTTTCCTTGTCTTACCACCCTGCATACACACATATAAAAGCTATCATGATCGTATTCAAGCAAAGCCAAATGGAAATTACAACTATTTGATGCATCTAAAATTAAGTTACTTTAACGAGATATCTACCTACCTGTGGTTTTAGGCAGCTGTGACTAACACCTTCTCATCTGCACTCCAATTGTTTTAAAGTACTGATAATATAGTCTGGTGCACTGCTGTTCCCTACAACAATGACTGTCATTCTTTCCATCTGCAGAGAAAGAGAAAAAGATACACTCAAGCAAGCTTTTAAGCAGAATTCATTATGGCTATGGCACTTGAAATGACCTTTGAAAATTGTTAGTGAACCAGTTATCAACACTTTATTCCTCTCACTGCATTCAGCATTTTTTTTAATAACTTTGCTAATTATCATTAAAAGCATTTACTTTGAAGTCTAAAAAGCTATACACAATACAGTTGATTAGCAGGCATGTCACTGACGTGTGTCTTTTTCCTGAGACCCAGACAGCTGTAGTAGTATGACCCTATGTCCTGAATATGTCAGTGTAATACACATAAATGAAGAAATACTTTCCTATTAGCATTGATTAAGATGTTTCATAGCAGCTAGTATCAATGGGTTATCCAAGATATTAATTTTCCTACTTACACCACTAGGGCTGGTAATTGTTTATATACCCTCTAAAACAAATAAATATATTGGCCATTGAGAATGGTTATGCTGAGGCTTCTTAGCTTTAATATACAACCCGTAAATCTTCTAACTCTAAATGCACACAATACCACAAAAATATTTCAGACCAGATCCTCTGCTGCAGTAAATCAATATAGCTCTGCTGAAATCAATGGAGCTAGTGTGATTTACAGTAGCTCAAGATCTGCCCTTTCGATTGCAGCCAGTGATATAAGACACTCAAGAGGGTTATTACAGTAATATTCAGGAATATATTTTCCAGTAAATTACAGGTTTTTAAATCGAGACCAAGGAAACAATGCAGAGGCACTGCACTATGACACTGCTGTAGCAAAGGATTAGCAGGACGGGCATGCAGTTCTTGATGCAGACTCTAGCTACCCGTAGGTAGGCACCAAGCCAGGCACCAGACCCCACCTGGCTGCCTGTTCCTGCTACAGTCCATTAAGAGAGGTAGGCCCTACATTTCTGCTGTTCCACCCACCAGTATAAACGTGCAGGGATGCTTGTTGGTTTCCCCTCATTGCAATTGAACCTATGCAGCTGGTTTACAGCAGACACCTAACTCCCAGACTGCCAGAAGAGTCTCATCACCAGCCAAGGTGCTGGGCTTCCTCTGCCTCTGTCCTCTACAGAAGCTCAGAGAAGCTGCCAAGAACTTTCCTCATCAGTCTTTGTAGGTGGGTCTAAATGTCTGCTGTGACTGCTAGTGCAGATGATCCTTAACTTTAGCACTTCAGGTGTCTAAAGCCAGCAAGTCCAGCCAGTGACAAGAAATTAATATAAACTGTGTTTGTTGGATAAACAGTAGGACTTAGAGGACTTAGAAATTTGCAGTACTTCACACTTTTTAAGCCAATGTAAAACTGGAATAACCTAAGAGTCCAGTAGACCATATTATGTAATCACACTGCAGTTTAGTTTAATGATATTTCTGCTTTTGAAGATTTCTTAATTAGTTACTTACCACTTGCAGAATATGCCCCGGCAAACTAAATACACTGGTGAATATAATTGTGATGTGGCATTGTAACATAGACTAAGGCTCTCTTGTTCCTTCTTCTTATAGCTTTATTCTTTAAAGGTGCTTAGAAGCCAAACATACTACAGCAAGTGTTATTCTTAGCCATTTTGCCAAATGTATTTAAGTGATCATACGCCTGTTTCGCTGGCCAGGCTCTGTCCTTCTGGTGGCTGATCAAATCACTACAGCTCATCTTGAAAACTCTGGTTTAAGAAAGCATTAAAATATGTTAAAATAGAGAGCTAAGACACCAGCTGTGCCCACAGCACCACAAAGTTAACTATGGCTTGTCATCTTTTTTTTTTTCCCCCACTGTAACATTAATGTAACTATCCTGAGTTAAGGAAATAAGCAAGGCAAAATATGAAAGGAGAGAGAACTTTCTTCCTACAGCTGGAAAGAGAAACAAAAGACCCTCTGTCAAGCACAGAAAGTTTTTGTTAGAGCTTGTCAATGTATGCTGTGAAAAAAGAAGAAAAAATCTTTAAAAAGACCTTTGATTTGCTGCTGACTAGAAATGGACAACATAAAGGTAACAATGAGAATTAATTCAGAAGAGTTCCAGCTCAGGTGAACATATGGTTTTTGTAAGCCAGCACTTAGCAATCTATAAACTTACAGGTGACTTTGGAGCTTTGTTTTTGTAAACATTTTGGCTCTTTAAAATCTGTAATAAAATAAGGGATTATTTCCTCCTTTGTTAATGAGGTTTCCACATCTCTTACCTCACAACTTGACAAGATTAGGGATTGGAGAGAGAATGTTTAATTACTTTCCCAGGCTGTTTAATGCTTGTGAAGGCTGCTTAGAACTGTGGATGAAAAGACAGTAATTATCACTTAATTATATAATCTTTGCAGAAAACAAGAACATGTTTCGTCTTCGAACTGTATGTATGCCAGATAACACAATACTCTGGGGTTCAAAAAACCCACAGAAATCACTGAAAAATAGTTGAGCATCTGGTATCTGTTATATCAATTCATTATATTAATACAAGTGCACTAGACCTAAAAAGACTACATGGAGCTTCCGTGATACACTATGCTCTGTTGAAACTTCATTTTTTTTAGGTAAGTACTTTCGATTGGCAAAAATACAATCACAGAGAGGAGGAATAGAATTTACACCCTAGAAGTGCCAAGGGAAACATAAGTAACATTGCTTTAATGGGTAAAGAAGCAATTAGGTATTCTTTGTTATTTCTTATACTGATTCAAAGTCAAAGTCCCAGCACATTCTTTATTGGCATTTTGAAGAAGACATTAACAGGAATTCATTGATGTGTTCCTTTTAAAGCAGGGGAGACAGGAACATAAGGGAATAGCTGTTTAATGTATTACAAATTGCTAAAATGCAGTCTCTTCTTTGGACAGATATGTAAACCTATGAAGTCATAAATTCAACATTCAGGTAAATTATTCATAATAGAAATAGATAATTCCAGTAATTGTAGTACAATACTCTACTTTGGAAAATCTGCCCTAACAGACCTTCTTTAAAGCAACACCTCTGTAACACTGCTAAGGCTGTACTTCATTGCTTGTGATTATACTTGAAAAAAATTAAGTCAATGGGAGGTTTTTTCTGTTGAAATCCAAAGATTTTTGCTTTATCGAAGGAAGAAAACAGGAAATGCTTAGACTGGAGAAAGAAGGAAAAAGAGTAGTACTTCCCAGATGGGACAAAATTTGCTTTGTTCCAGTCAGCCTAAGAATTACTATAAAATCTGGAGTTTTGTTAATGTGCCTTAAGGTGTGTTAATTCTATTCTAGAAACTAATCTTAAGAATTTAAGATACTTAAATGTACCTTGATGGGTGTTAAGAGTAAAACTGCAATGATCTATTACAGAATAAGTTAAAATCTAGCAGCTGGAAGTCTTGGCATATATCTTCGGCATTAATACTGTCTTTACCTTAATATATATAGCCACAGATATATATTTAGCTACAAAGCCAGCTACAGTGCACATTCATATAATACAAAATAACTTCATGATATTGTGATGGGTTGGACCCCAGTCAGCATCCAGGCACTCACAGAGCCACTGGCTCACTACCCCACTCCCTCCAGCAGGACAGGGGAGAGAAAAGGATGAAATCAAGCAAGAAAATTGTGGGCCAAAGTAAAGGTAGTTTAATAAGTGAAGGAAAGATGAGGGAGGTAGGAGAGATGCAAAGGCAAACAACTTCCCACAGCAGACTGATGCCCAGCCAGTGTCTGAGCAACGGATGCCCTGGAAGACAAACCTCCCACAGCAAGTATCTCCTTACCCTGATTTGTTGCTGAGCATAATGTTATATGGTATGGAATATCACTTTGGACAATCTGTGTCCCCCCATCTTCTCTCCCCTCATCCATCCCACTGACACTGAGCTTTGCATGCTCTCAATGTGCCCTTTTTCTCTGTCTTTGGACCCATACATGAACATGTTGATCTGTTCCTGTTAGGACTGAGGAAAGACATACGACTGGTTTACTCTCTCATCAACCCTCCATAAAGTATGCTCCAGGAGCACACAGTGAAAAATCTGCAGTTCTCTCTCTGCTTCTGCTCCCTGACAGCTGATAGTACCCACAGAGGTGATGTCATTATCTCTCTGAGTAGTAGTGTTGTAGGGCTTTGGGTGGTTTTCTTTCCCTCTTCCTTAAATATATGGCCTCTGGAATATGCTTGCTATTTGCTTGCTGGAAAATCCACCACTGTTGTGGATAAAATTTAGTGTACCATTAGAAACATTGGATGTATATTCTTCACTTCTAAATGAAGCCAGGATTTTGAAGAAAAGACAATGTATGTATTTCTTAATGAAGTGTAACCTTTTGCATCTAGGAGGTTCACTAACAAAGACTGTAGTACTGCTATGTTGCTTGGTATCAATGGGAGGCTGCCCTTCACAGCTGTGTGCACACGGACAGGGATTCAAAATCACATACATAACTGCCTTATTTCCTCTCTCTGATTTTGTGAAAGCACTCTGTCTTGCTTTTACCAATAATCTTACATAGATTAGTACACCTGCGAAGTGTCTTTCTAAGCGGCTGTGTAATCCTGAGAATTTTCTCCCATCGCTGGTTGCTCTCTGAGTCATTCAAACTTCTGGTTTCTGAAAATACATTTTTGCTGCATCAGATTTTTAACCTTTCACACTAGTAATATGCTCTACATTTTTCCCTGCCCCCAGTCTTGAGCAATTTTCATGTATCAGGACAGCAGGGGCACATGCTATTGGGTTTTACTGAACTCAGACAAGTATCAATATCCTCTGACGAGACTTCCTACTTCTACTTAGACATACATGAGATGCTCCCACTTGTTTTGCAGACAACTAGCAATACTGCAGACCTTTCTGTCAGTCATTCTTATTGAAATAGCATACACATCTCTGAAGTGATGTGAAGACTGCTTTCCAAAGCCAAACATACAAATGTAAATTCACATACCACAGCAGAAATTTAACTCTTCCACCAAGCAGTAGTCTATGAATGCTTGATGAGTATCTTCTTTCATTTCTATATATTTCACAAATTTTATAATAAATATTAAAAAAGTTACCAACAAGATCGTGATGTTATCCTGTCCTTCAGCCTTCACAACCAACTCCCCTCTGAAAACAAAAGGAAAAAAGAAAATAAAAAGAAGAGAAGAGAAGAAAAAGAAAAGAAAAGAAAAGAAAAGAAAGGAAAGGAAAGGAAAGGAAAGGAAAGGAAAGGAAAGGAAAGGAAAGGAAAGGAAAGGAAAGGAAAGGAAAGGAAAAGAAAGGAAAAGTAAAAGAAGATAAATACCTTGAAAAACTTGAGAGAGAGTTAAGCCATAAATATAAGGGTTTTGCGTCTTCCTCATTTCACTTGAGCCTACATAAGCCTTATATCTCTGAACAGCTGAGAGTATTTCAGGCAGTCGCAGACCTTTATATGCTTATCTACAGATCTTTGTATGCTAAGGAGTCAAATAGTCTAATTTGGTGTGTTAAAATCAAAAGAACACAAGACTTACTAGATCAGACTGAGGTCTAGCTGTCTTGGTATTCTATCTCAACTACTGGTCACAAGCAGATGATTAAAAAAGAGTAAAAACAGAACCAGTGAAGGACATTTCCTATTTACTCATGTGCTCTGCCAGGCTCCAAGAATTTTCCATACAGTGCACTTATTCAGTAGGGTGTGTTTAGTATTCTTATGAAATAAACAGTGTCAATTTATATTTAGTATCCTTAAATAGCTTTATCTCTCATGATTTTGTCCAGTAACCTCTGGTAATACTTCATCATCTGCAGCACCCTCTGGCAATGAGTTTCACAGCTCTACTGCCCACTCTGTGAAGAACTGCCTCCTCTGGTTTGCCTGAACCTACTTCATCTCAGCTCTGTTTGATTAGCCAGAAGTAAAACTTTTTTTTGCAAGTTGTTGGAGGCCTTACATAGACCTAACTTGAAATCCTTAATATCACTGCAGTAAGGGAGGAAAGCAGAAAACTGCAGTAAAGGTAGAGCCTAGACTCTCTGCTCTTTCACTCTTGGTGTTATATGAGGCAAGTTAAGGAAACCAGAGAACGGTTGTGATTCATGATGATTCAGCAGATCTCCAAGGAGAACAGTTTCACTCCTCTGACCCATCAAGGGTCATGTCCAACTCGCTCCATTTGCTCTGTGTTATGAGCCTGGCCATTAAGTGATTTTTTCATGGCGTAGCTGTCCAGATTCCTTGTCTATTCCCTGAAATGTCCCATTAAATCTTCCTAAAATGGCTGGTGCTTCCTCCTAAAAGTTCACCAGTCCTACTGTCCTTATGTTGCTCTTTTGATTTCCTCTTAAGTGCTCAAATCATGATAGGCAGGTCCCAGACATACTTCTGCTCTTCCTCATTTCCTCTCATGCATGCTAAATATATTGAAAAGGTTGGGGTAGAAAATTCTGCCAACGGCAAGGGTACCGTAGGACTTCTTTCATTCCTAATCACATCTCTTATTTTTAACCAGCTAGTAAGCAGATCACACTAGTATCTTCTTTCTGCCTGGAGGTTTTCCTTTTTGTGTGAAGCCTTGCAACACTCTTATAAATTCCAAAATGCTGTATCTTTCAGAATAATTTCATGGGATCATCTAATACCTTCCAGGCAGGACTTTTTGTTTGTTTTTGTTTTATAAAAAACAACAACTATAACAGACTACACACAAAGATTATAATCTTTTTCATGCTCAGTTTAATAACTGGGTGGAACAGGTGAAATTATGATTTATTATACATGTAATGACTATAGCATATACAGGAAAAATAGATTTTTAAATATGCTTAAAGCATATCTTAATTTTTTGGATTGCTTCTTTTCCTTTTGCATTGAAAACAATATGGGGCTGAAATATCTGTGGTGAGGTTTTTTGGGTTTTTTTGTTTGGTAGGGGCTCGGTTTGAAGTGATGAGTGCTTTCTTGTTCTCTGATGTTGGAATCATCATTTATAATTATACCAACTTTTTTTTTTTTTTTTTTTTTAGCCAGTCTGAAAGAAAATTTTCAGTGTTTTGCTGTCTATCTGCAGTTAGGGTCCTTTGTTACTACCTATCAACTCACATGATGCTGAAAATCCATTCATTTAACCCTGGTTAGGGAAATAGTTTGAATTCATTTTATGAGGAATAGATGTAGATGGAAATGTGAAATAACTGTTCCATTTCTGAGCCCAAGATTCATGCTCCATAGTGTGATGCCTGCATTACTCGTCAGCAAGTACCAGTAGCTGGGAATGTTGTGAAGATAAAAATGAGGCTTCAGATCTCCAAATGTACGACCTTGTGCTGATGTACAACACTTGCTGATTTTTATATCAAAAATATATTTCTCAGATGTCCAGTATAAGAATATGCAGTTCCCACACATCACTTGCAGTCACACAGTTTGTGGGGCACAGCTAATGATATGAACTACATTTCTCCAACCATATCTACTATCTGAATGTGACACTAAATCCATGGGTATCCTGGGTTAATCTACAGCAACATGGACTGCAAATCTGTAAAACTGATTCCCTTCAAGAAGCAACTTCTGAAAATATAAGAAACAGTCCAAACTGCTGAACAAACACATGCATCATCAAATCTCTGTCAAAGCTTTTTTGAAGGAATGAAAATAAATATTATAAAATGCATCCACAGGTACGCTGAATCTACAAATAAAATTCCCACTCAGATTTTGGGGCATAAAACAATATATTACAGGGAAGGATTTATTCCCTTACAAAATGAGGCCTAAACACTGACCTGCTACAATGAAACAATACAGTCTTAGTCCCTAATGCATTCAGTATAAAATAAATCTACTCAGATTTGAGAATATACCTGTGCAATTAGCAATGAAAGAAAACCAGATAACTTAGCTCATGAAAACCTCACTTTCAGATTCTGGCTGCTACAAGTCCAAGAAAACTACAAATGAAAGATTTTAATTTGTAGGTATGTTGGACAGAAACTATTATAATCCATGAAATATAACTGTATGTTTCTTTCCAGAAGTGAACCATTTATTATTCCCTTTGGTTATCAACTAGAATAACCTTGCAGACTGTGATGCTTCCCTCTAACAAACAGCAGATTTTACCATACCTTTTAAGCTGACTCTTTCAGAGAATGACACTATCAAAATAGTTTACCACTAGCCTAGATAGCTTGCAATGAGGAGTCAAATTCCAGCTCAGAAACACAGGTTGTTTTGTGAGATCAGCTCCTCCAAAGTGAAATAATTAGAAATGAGTCAAGGTATTCTGAAATCAGACTACATTTATAAACACAAACGATCCCCTTTCTCCTTCTTCATAATCATTAAAAAAAAAAGACAAAACAACACAAAAACAAACTCACATTAGAAAAAGCATTACCTAGATCTTTGTTTTTCCATATTAAAAATGGTTTTCATAAATTTAGTATCAGACATTATTCAGTTAGTCAGCAAAGAAATTAACACATTGACAAAAAAAAATATCTTTTGAAGGCTATAAAATACAGAAACATAATTCTGTCTCTAAAAGTACTTTCACATTGATCCTTGAATTAGAATTACTTTGTAGCATATTCCAGGGACATATCACTGTCTACTTGCCCCATTATTATATTAAGCATTCATTTTTGGCCAGTGTTAGACAGTGACAGGCTTTTCTCTGAGTCAGCCAGCCATTCTTACAGCACCCTTTTGAAGTTCTTTAACTCATTGGTATCCCACACTGAAGCAATTACAAAGTTTCATAGAATAACTTTAAAAACGCTGAGCTTATTCCCAATCAGGAAAATCCTTTTCCAGTTTGTGATAAAAAATGTCTTCTTTTGGAACTTCCTTCTTGCTCAACAGCCTGCAAAGAGTATCCACTTCACACTTGATATTCTTATAGATCCTGATGTTATCTGACCCAAGATCTCCTGGTTTGAAATGAAAGGAGGTTAATGTCTTCCTCTTCCCTCCCTCCATTTCATATCAGAATAAGCCTGTTCTTTCAAAGCATTTCTTTATAAAGAGGGATGATGGCGTGGTGAGAAGGACTGAGATTCAAGTCTCTCAATGACTCTTGAATGAATGAGGAGAAAGAAGG
This sequence comes from Ibycter americanus, assembly GCA_035590275.1. Classification (NCBI taxonomy): domain Eukaryota; kingdom Metazoa; phylum Chordata; class Aves; order Falconiformes; family Falconidae; genus Ibycter; species Ibycter americanus. The sequence goes on along the minus strand of JAVJGI010000040.1, from coordinate 77,618,280 downwards.
CAAAGGAGGAATGTGAATCTGAGCATACTCCAGGGGAAGTTACTTAACTTTACTATCTTGTCTTACTGAACCGTTTTTTTCTTCCACACTAAACTTATGAAGCCCTTCATGTCAGAATTCGCACGGGCATTCCCGAATACAGCTTCAGATGTCAGCCTCTTGGTTGCCCTTTTAGGATATTTTTTTTCTCAACAGCTTCAGGGTTTTGACATATATGTCACGTAAGAGCTTATTATACAGCAGACTCCTCCTTCTCCAGTCATGACAAGGCTGGAAAAGGGCAATTTACTACATACTTGATGAGACAGAAGGAAATAAGTTAAGTCTTTCCTTTCTTTGTCATCTCTGAGAGCAATAGAGGACTCTAGTTTTTTTCTTCTTGCCCTTTGAATCTTTACCATGGGGATCCTCTTGGAGCTGGGTGCTTTTTTCTTTACTAAATATTTTCCTCTATGAACTATAAAATAGTTCTCCTAGTCATTCTTTTCTTTCAAGAGAATGAGAGAGGCATTCTTTACAGAAGCAATAGATCTTCTTCCCTTCGCATTTTTCAAACAGAAGACAAAAAAGTAGCAATGACAGCAATATGTACACACAACAACCATTACTCTATGTGTATATATGTTATCTCTATGCTTACATTACTTAAAACACCACACTGTCCACACCAAAGAAAAATTAATTGGCCTCTTATTCAGTACTGCACATCTGAGTGCAAACTGCTACAAAATCATAATTACTATCATAATAACACAATAAAATCACAATAGCAATCACAATGTTATATCTGCTTTGCAGCAATTTGAGTACTTTCACACAAACAGTACCTTACACCTGGGGATGCATCCTTATCAGGATGTCCTGTGGTGCTCTCTTTAGGGAGGAACCTGCACCAAGGGGCGGAAGGGGCAATGAAGCTGGTACTATTTACTGCATACACTCATATGCACATCCTTCTGTTTTCTCAGCAGTTTGTTCAACAGGATTTCTGTTGATGTTGGAGGAGCAATGCCTGAAATTTGTATCAACCATCCTGGTGGTGCTTGCTATTTTATTGCAACAGGGTCTGAGAGAACATGCTCAAGAAAAATATTTTTTCTGATGATTTCAAAAGATAATTTGACAGGGTACTATTAAAAAGTAGTGAATTTTACAACAAATGCTAAATCAGTTCCTCCACCGCTGTCCTGTTAGATTTTCCTCAAGGTACCAAATACAACTAGAAAGATGACAGTGTAACAATAGGTCACAATATGGAAAATCTCATTTACTGAAATTGAACTGCATGCACTACTTGATTAATGGGCAGCTGTGTAAGAAGACAAAAGTACAGCAGGGACAAGAAAAAGATTTAATTATTTCTATAGGTGATGGACAAAAACTAACGTCTGAAAATGGGTCCACATAACCTAGAAGTACGAGGATCAGCCTACCTCTTGATAACTCTATTCACTTCATCTAGAAATATCAATCTGCAGAACAGAATCTAAATGACCAAAGGTATCTAAAAAAGTAACAAAGGTGTCCTCAAAAGTGCCATAAGCCATTTACCCGATTCTAACTGTGCCGTGACCTGTTATATGAAAGATCCCAGTTCAAGTTCCCTGGGCACTTCCTAGTTCTTTTATTGTAATGAAAATATGAGAAATTTAAGATGTGGAGGAGAAAAATCACTCTCAGGTAGTGCAGAAGTCTTCATTTCTTTGTTATACACAAAGAAAATGAATAAATCACACTATCTAAGTATGTCCTAACCATCTTCAAACACAGGAGGTTTTTGTTTCCATTTTTCCCTGTTGCAAACTTGACAGGTAACTTTAAGCCTGATCTGTGCTGGTACCATCGCAAAACAACTCTGGTAAGACAGCACTAAAGTACTGTTTTCTTACATAAACAGTTACAGGACGTCATAGAGAGGATAGAATTGGCAGCTGCTCATACATACAGTTAACAGCTTCAGACTGAAAAAATCCTGACAGTCTCTGCACAACCCGCTCCCACTCAGAGATGCACACTGCCTCCTCACCACCAAGCGTTCAGCAGAGACATCTGTCTCACAGATATTAGTGTGATGTCACACGATTTCACCCGGGTAGTCATTGCAGGATGCCTGTCTCTACAATCATCTAACACGCTCTTGTTGTCCTACACGTTAGTAAAAATTAACAGTGCAGCAAAAAAACCAAAACCAGAATGAACACAAACCACTGTAGAAATGCCATGCACTTGAAATTAACTTTAAATTGATTATTTTGCATATAATTCTGCAATATATTTTTACAGAAAATGCATCTTCATATCTGTATTAAGCTCAATTACTTTATATCAGTTGCTTTTGGTATATGTACATGTAGAAAATATGTTAGAATGTCAAAAAATCTCCTTTATCTTTAATAAAAATGATTGGTAACTACTGCAGAGTAACTTTGAACAAATTTATTGGTTTGAAACAAAATAACTTTTTTCTGGTCAATGTTTTATATATTCCTTTAAAATTTATTTCAAAATGTTGAAAATGTTACTTCAACTGTTACTTCGAGTTTGTCTTTCAAAAGAGTTTTAGAAGCAAGTTAAAAGCGGACATACCGATCTCAAATAGTGTTATCAAATCAGAAGTTTTCTGTTTCAGCTTCATACCTTCAAAATTAAACATTTATCTCAGGAGTCTACATCACTCTTAGACAGGCAAAGCAGCGTAAGCCTCAAGCCTGCATCCCAACCCATTTCCATTGCCACAGACAAAATCTGAAGAATTCACTGTCTGAATCTCTTAGCTGGGAAAATCTGAATTCAGACTCAAGCCCAGTTAACAAAGGCATTAGAGACATAAACACATTAGTTTTCCCTTATACCAGACAGAGGTATAAATGTTTTAAGAAAAAGGATCATTCATCCCTCTTAAGAGCTTTTTCCTCTCAACTGAACATCGCAGAAAATCTTAACTCTTTTGCCTTTTGCCCTTTTTCTATTACCATTGGTAGCATGGAAACCTTAATCCCCAGATTTTTTCTTCGCATTTTTAACAGCAATTCTAAACACCAAATGTGTATCAGTAACCAAAATGAAAAAAATAAATGTTTGAAACAAGCAATTAGTTTGAACTAGTTTTTCCTCTTCAATTTCCAGTTTTTCATCTAGCTGAAACATAGAAAGACAGACCATTTAACAAGAAAGCCAGATTTTGAAGATTTACAGCTATATTTTGCTGTCTCATTTTCCTGGTCTCCAGTTCCAGATGACATTTCCCTTTTGACTAGTCAGACTAACTGAAACCAAGCTACCCTGGTAGTACTGGGGTACCAGTACTAGTATTCTCCTCTGTCTTGCCCATTGCAGGTAGTGACATCGAAAGAGACAGGTGGACCCAGTTTATCAACACCTGGCTCTAAAGCTGGTGTCACCAGAAGAACTTTAGGGTTTTCAATCATGGGATGGTCTGTGCGACACCAGGCCTGCTGGGATTCACCATTCTCGATGGCAGAAAAGTATTTTTGCTCACGAGTTAACAGGGCGCTTTGAAAGAGTTATAAACTAGGTTTGAAGGTGGAGAGGGATAAATTCCGGCTTATTAGTGATAAGCCATGTGATGGCATAATGATATTTAAAGGACGATGTATAATGTGGGCTTTTATTCTGCTCTGCAATGTACTGAGCACATTGGAGTGCATTTGAAACGTTTGTACACTAGTGCACACAGTATGAGGAATAAACTAGAAGAACTAGAAACTTTGGGTTAGTCCTAGAGCTACAACATCAATGACATAAGTGAGATTTGCTGAAAAGAGTCCTGTGGCTGGAGTACTATGATGGATGTTTATAGGGTCTTCAGGAGAGCTAGGCAGGGCAGATGAGGTAGACGGGTAGCGTTGGTTGGACTGTACAGCACTTGGGGCTGGGGATGACATGGTTGAGAGCCTCTGGGTAAGGGTTAGTGGAAAAGCTAATAAAGTGGGTAATCACCAGCCATATGAACTGTAACAAGAACAAATGCCAGATTCTGCACCTGGGGCGGTGTAATCCTGGATGTATGTATGGACTGGGGACAAGGGACTGGAGTGCAGCTCTGCAGAAAGGGATCTGGGCGTTGATGTTAAGCTCAATATGAATCAACAATGTGCTCTGGCATTCAAAATGGCCAGCCATATCCTGGGGTGCATTAAATACAGTGTAGCTAACTGATCTTCACACAGGTTGGGGGGAGAAGGGAAAGAAGGGCACATGCAATCCTTGACAATCATCAAAAGAACTGTTTACTGCTGGGAGATCTTGCAGACGAGCCTGTGGGATGTCCACAGAATTTGTCCTTTCCCAGCTAGTGGTGGGTATGGAGGCTGGGCTCCTTACGGGGAGCTGGCCAGGCACTCCTCTAATGGCCATTGGTGTGATCTCATGGAAGGTAGCCCATGTGTGCTACGGTCATGTCAGATCAGCCTTGTCACAGGTGAATCCACTTCATCCTGAGGTGGATTCACCACCATGGGATCCACATAATTCTGTGGCAGATTGACACCCATGGACCCTTTGCCATGCTTTGGTAGATTGACATGCATAGGCTCCATGCCACCCTTTGGTGAGTTGGCATGCCTGGGCCTCACATCATTCCTTGGCAGACTGACACAACTGAGTCCCTTGCTGTTCCCTGGTTAGTTCACATCCAAGGACTCCACACCATCAGTCACGTGAGTACAGGCAATTACTCATATGCGGTAGGTGGTGTTCCTCTTCCACCAGTTCTTTGGTGGATTGACATGCCTTGGCCCTATGCTGTTCCCTGGTAGAGTCACATCCATGTACTGCACATCATTGGTCACATGAGCAATCACAATCACGGTCATGTCATTTTGGGCGATGGTCCTCTTCCGCTGATTCCACTTCCTCCTCCTGGGAAGTGGCTTTCTCCTCTGTCCCTCTCCCAGGAGCTGCCTCTCTGCTGGCCATATGCACTGGGCACAGGGACTGCCCTACACCTCCCCTCATGAATCCTGGGCTCCAGGCTCCTCATCCCATGCCTGGGGTCCCCTGGAAGAAGTGGTGGCAACAATATTCCAGGAGGGTCAAGGGTCCTCAGTGACCCCCCCACCAACCCACTGCCCTGCAAGCGGCACAGCCCCCCCCGCTTGACAGTGGATGAGAGGGGGCGAAGCATATGGACATCTCGCCAGCAGTAAATTGAGGCCCAGCCAGCCTGCACAGTCTGCCAGTACTCCATAAAAGAACTGCTGATTGCCATGTGTTGTATGGGCTTTCTTCCCCATCCCCTGGCCCTGCCCCTGGAGTGAGGAGAGGCATCATTTTTTCTGCACAGAGCCCCAAGGGAGAGGGGAGGAGAGGGCCTGCCATCCTTTGGGCTGCTGTGCCAGCACAAGGCAAGGAGCTGTTGGAGGGTCACCAAGGGAGGTCCCGGAGGCCTGGAGGTGCAGGTGGGTTCACTCTGAGGTGCACCCTTGTTCTCTTGGCTAGTACGAAGGACAAAGCTTTGCACTGCTTTTGTGGTCTCTTGCTTACCTGTTCCAAGAAAGAGTTCTTCCCTTTTGTTGGAAGACTCACAGGCAGCTCCTCAGCTGGAACCTTGCAGCAGGTTTCCAGGAAGAAGCGCTTGCCATTCTCAGACATCTGCTGGAAGATCACATGGAGGCACACAAAGGACAAGGTGAAATCAGGGAACACCCAGCACAGCTTCACCAAGGACCAGGTGTGCTGGGACCAACATGAGCTTTGCTATGAGGAGGTGACTGTCCTAGCGGGACAAGGGGGCAGCAGTGACTGCCATTTACTCTGACTTTAGCCAGGCCCATGACACAGTCTGGAACAAGCTCTCCAAGGAAGTGGTCATGGCCCCAAGCCTGCCAGTGTTCAAGAAGCATTAGGACAATATTCTAAGATATATGGTTTAACTTTTAGGTTGCCCTGTCTGGAATCAGGAGTTGGACTCAATGATCCTTGTAGGTCCCTTCAGACTCAGGACATTCTATGATTCTATTATATGATTCTATACCTCCTTTTTGCATTTTCACCCCTCTTTTTGCTGGTCTTTTGATGACGCTAAACATCAGTTCAGAACCCTGAGGAAGACTAAAATAATGAACAGATCTATCTGAGCTATAATACAAACCAAAAAGTTATATGCAATTCACCTTGAAAGTAGAAGCCATCATTATTCCTTTTCATGGCTATTTAAAAAGTGAAAAAAGGAAAGCTGCTGAAGTAATATTTTCACCTTTATACATTGTCCTAAAGAAAGTGCTATGGTTGAAAAATCATCAGAAATTCTATTTTCCACTTCCATTGTGAAATTAAGAGAGCTTTTGCATTTTGAACTCTATACACACACTGTAGCAGCAGTCCCCTGGATTGTTCTGAGTCTTAAATAGGTGTGCTTTGGAGAAAGTAGAAGGAAAAAATTCTTCAATAGATCCCACGCTAATGACATACTAAACTTTTAAAGAAGTTTTCTTTCCATATTTATTGAAGCCAGGCAGTTAATTTTGTCCTCACGGGTCCCACCGTATTCACATTTTCCTACAGGAGATTTGGATATTTCTCTGCTTGGACAATTGTGACTGTAATTATCTATTATCCCAGCAGCCTGAACCTTTTTGTGAGCATATATTAGTTGGTGGCAGTGCTCAAATGTTATCTGACACTGCCAAAGAACAATCTCTAGGCCTAGTTTTCCTTCATATATGCTGGTATGTGAATCAATAATAGCTCTTCAGAACTCAAAAAGTCTACCTCAGAGTGAGGTGGGAGTAATGAGGGAAAAATCAGGCTCTCCAGTTTGAAATAGTCTTATTAGAGAAACTAGTTGGTACTTAACAGTGAACTTTTTTTTTTCTCTCACCACCCCCCCACCCCCCGCCCCTCATCTGTGCTAATTGCAGGTCTGCTGAGGGTGAACAGGGACAAATATAGTCATAGTCATAACAAGACAGCTGTTGTGGACATTATTGCATCACATAAGTGCAAACTATGTGCCACACACGATGGTATCCTATTTACCCTGTCAGCAAGTCCCAGCTGGGAGGTCACTAGAACTTCTTTGCATATTATGTTTTCAGTTCTAAAATACTTCAAATCAGATCTCAGTTAAACTGGCATAGATCCTTCAAAACTAAGGCAAGGCACAGTATTCAGGAAGGCTTGTCTTCATCCTTACACTGAACGGTTGTGGCCTTGTGACCTAGCAGGCAGTTCCTTCAGGGAAGTCCCGGTGGAGGCAGGAGGGCAGAGGCGCTCTCCACGCCTGCTGAGTGCTGTGCAGTAATGTACTTCCAGCCTCTCACTCTGGCTGAAACTGTGTGGCCACAGAGCTCCACAGGAGTCCACAGATCTGCTGCGCTACAGGATAGGATGGGCAGTTTGGGCTACATCTAAACTGTGATTCAGTGGTGTACGTTGAAGGTCTTTCCTGTTTCTCTAGTCTAGTCTACACCTAATCTGTAGGAAATACTTAAAGGACATGATTTACTTAGAGCAGCTAGTGAGTTTCGTCACAAAGATGAAACAGCCTGTGTATTTCTAGTAATACTGGGCAACGATCCTCTTAAAATTACCGAGGTTCCTTCAAATCACTAGTCAGTTATGAAGGACTGGCTAATAAGACTGAAAGTAAGGCAGTCTGTCTCTTCCCTTCAGTCTTTACTTCCCCTCTCTGACAGGTCACTTACTTCTGCCCTGTAAAGAATATTTCTTTGGAAATGAAGGGTTTTCCACAACACAGTGAATTAAATGCAAATTCAAGAAAATACATTAAAGCTTATCTTTATGTCCAAGAGTTAGTTAACATAAGCACATGTACATTTTTTAACCCTCTTATGTATTTCACTTCCAATGAATTACTGATCCTTCAGCACCTTTCCCCTATATCCACTTTAGCGCTACAGAGTTTTAAGTCCTTAGAATAATTTAGAGAGATTGTACATATTTATGATATATTCTGTTCCTGAGAAATGTTGTATCTTGAAAATGCAGCAGAAACATAAATTTCAGGTTAATGATGGTAGAATTGTTCTCATTTTGTGTTCTACATTAACCGAATTCATTACCAGATTTCAAAGTTTGGGCTTAAAAAAGTTGCCCATGAGAACGAAAACACAGTGATTGCGTAAGTATAGGTTTAATACCAGGAAATTAATGTGGAAATGTTCTCATTTTTTCACCTGTTTTTGGTCCCTCTTAACTGATGTCAGTTACAGACAAACCACAGTCAGTCATTAGAAGCGTAAATTAAACAGGGATCCTATTGAAAAGTATTAAGGCACCATTTCCTACCTTGCTTTTTAAAATCCAAAGCTATCTAAAGCACACTTGCTGTGTGCTTGATCTCATAATGAAACTGTACATTGAAGTGAATTGCAGGAGTCCGTGCAATTCTGTTTTCCACAGCGTTAATTCATTACAGTCTGGAATTAAGTTGTATGTGTGAAATATAAAATACCATGGCTGTGAATTTGCCTATCAGAAAGGCAAATGTTGCAAGGATGATGAAATGAAAAGTTGACTTAGCATCTCAGTTAAACTCAGGATTACGTAAGGGGGGCCATTCTTCCAGGATTGAAGGAAACAGCTATGAAAACTTAAATACTATGGGAAAGCTTCAAGTATCTCTGCGTAGACTAACAGCACATTAGGTGATGGATGCAAAGTATACATTTTTAGGGATCAGACAGGAATACTTCTACAAAAAAAAATGTTCAGAGGTGCCTGACCTTTCTCCCTCTTTCCATGCTCTCCCCCTCCCCCTGCCCCCAGTACAATGAAAAAAAATGTATTTCTGAGTCTTGGATTAGACCTAAAATCTAGTTTAAGAGGCCACTACCAATGAGACCATACTGTATTTGATTTCAGCTTCATTAGAAAATTTCCATTCTCTCCTCCCCCATGAAAAGGGATCTATTTGGTAATTATTTAACAATAATATTTAACAAAACCAACAAAAAACAGAAAAAGTAAAACACTAATATAAAGTAACAGTTTCTGGTGGTGAGGACTGTTTTGAAAACCTGTATAGGATGCTCAGAATAAATGTAGGTCATCTGTAAAAAAAAACTTTTGCATCTCAAAAATCCACAGCAGTTAAAGGATAGAAGAAAGCAGTTGAAAAAGCTTTCTGAAAGCAGAAATGGTGTGTGATTATAGATTTAAAAAAAACACAAAAAAACCCAAACCCCAAAAACTTCAGACTTCATTAAGCTGAAATATAAAAAAAACCCAAACCAAAACCAATAAAGAAAGTCACAAACATTTTGTGAAGTAACTTTTCAGAGATATAAACATTTTCAGGGTAACACTGGAAAGTGAAATTTTGACAGAGAGTCAGTGACCATATTGGAAACCAAAAGGAGAGTGCAAAGACGATAAAGCCAAAACAGGCAGATGAATATGCTATTTGTACAGAAATTTGCTAAAAAAGAACCCAAGGAAGCTCCTACATCACAACTTCACTTCATAGAGATGGAGAATCATAGCTCAATTTACCTTGGAAGAGGCCTCTGGACGCCTTCCAGTCCAAAACCCTGCTCAAAGCCAAGCCAGCTTAAAGCACACTGACCACCACAGAGCCTCTGTGCAACCTGTTCAAATCTTAGACCACTCTCATTATGAAATTTCATTTTCTATCACTCAGTTGGCTTTTTTCAGGTTGTAACTTGTGTTGCAATCAGCTTCCACAATGGATGGTGGTTACCAGGATTGTTCACAATTATTCATACTGACACCCATAGTGTTCAAAAAAATTCATAAACTGTCTAGAAAATGTGACAGAATTTGCAGCTGACATAGAATAGTTCAAGACATTCAAAAGAAAATTTCACCCAGAGGTACTGCTGAACATCTCACATTACAGAATGACTAGGTGATAAAATGAAAGTAATTTTTTGTATAGGGAAACATGGGCAAAAAACAAAAACAAAACCGAAAAAGCACTAACCATACATATGCAGTCAGGAGATCTAAGCTACCACTCAGGAAAGAGATCACAGGGTGACTGTCAGAAATTCCTTGAAATGCCAGTTTAATTGGCAGCACTATTTCATGTCCCCAGAAAAGTTAGTTATTACTACCTGAATAAAGGGGCGGTAGTCAAACAGAAAATATCTGTATACCTTTGAATAAATTGGTAGCATGCTGATGCAGCATGGAACACCTTTTAACACAGGAACCCATTGCTGCAAGAAATAGTGAGGACCAACTCTATAAATAGATTCAGAAGACATGAATCAAATGTCCAAGGACAGATCCACCAGGAGTGTTACGTACAGTAACCCGGGGAACCTGCAGGCTAAATCAGTGCCTGTCAGGACCTTGAAAAGTGTACCAAGGGGGGCACATGCACCAGGGATACATCTACACCTGCCAGCAGACACTGCCACTGACAGCGTATTGACCCAAATGAATCTTTGCTCTGACCCAGGGTAGAATTTACGTTATGATTCTCTGAACAGTAAAATGTAAAACAGATTCAAATTTCATAATTCATTCCAGGGTTTATGTGTTAAGTTTTTAGCATAGCAAGTAAGGGAAAACTAAAATATTGTATTTAACAACCAAACTTGACAGAAAATAGATTTCTAGGGATTAGAGTGATTAACTCTTTCAAACATCATCTGGGCAAGTGAGTTTAGTACATTTTGAGTGTAGACACTTTTAAAAGATAAAACCAAAGTCTCAACTAAATTCCTCTTAGGAATCCCAGAGAGCTATCCAAGTGAGTTAGATGGGCTGGTATTGAAAGGAGAGGGGCTTAGTGCAGCCATCATCTCTCAGCATTCACAGAACACTTTTATCTTTCCTCAGAGTTATTCATTAAGACAGCTTGCTGAACAATCCAAAAGCAGATGCAATGATATGTAAAGAATACAAAAGAAATATCTTTTGCCTTCTTCAGTTAATAAAATGCATTATATTTAGCCTTAATTTATGAAACACAGTTTGTAAGGTGATAAAATTGTAAAGGAGAACAAAATATTGTGCACTAAACATAATCACACTCGATATTTTTACACTAGTAGTACATTAAAGATAGTGTGTTTCAGCTGTTCTTAAGCATAAATCTACTAGATGGGTCCAGCTATACATTAGTATCCAGCTTTCACTGAAGTGACCAGTTGATAAAAACAAAATTCCCTGAATTCATTCATGCAAGAAATGCCAACAAAAAAATGCCATAAAGAAACAAAGCTTGAGGAAATGGATTTTTCTCCTAAACTCACAGCAGAATACCGGGAGCTTGGCCCTTTCATATATGGGTTTGTGGCAAGTACTTCCATTTCAATAATAAATAATATTGACACTTGTGCCTTTCAGTATGAAAAAAGTTATTAGCATATGATGAAATGCAGTCAAGCTAGAGCAGCATAATAAGTTATTATTTAAAATTTAAGGCACCTTAGCTATTTTGTGCACACATTTGCAAAGAAAAAACATGCTAGCTTAAAATTCAGTAGCAGCAGTTTAATTTAAAGCAGTCCACCTTACAAGTTTACAGACACACATTATCTCACTGCTATTCTGGTGTGTTTATATGGTCAGCTACGGCATCTTAAGAACAGTCGCCTATTTAAATGTTGAATTAAATCATATTCTGTCATATACTGAAGCTCATAGGTCCCCAGAATCTGGCCTCAGGATTTTCAATTTATTATACTGATTTTGTATTACAGAAAATTAAGGCTGGCTACAAAATATACTGAGTTCATAAATAGACAAAATAACAGTGGTTGGGAAATTCATACATATACAACATTCATAGAGAGAGAATGAAGTATCTACTAGTCATGGTCAAACTGTGAACAAGATTCATCTGTTCAATTCAAGCAACCAGCTGAATGATGCAAATTGTTTCTGAACTATCACCCATCTGGCAGGATGAAATTGCTTTCCAAGACTTTGGGTTTCTCCTTGGAAGGTAGGTACTTCCATTTGGCATAGCCCCTTTCATCGCAGAGTTGTACAGAACTGCCTTCATGTAAAGGACTCATAGAGCTAAGAGACACTTTAGGAAAGGAAAAGGCAAGCTGAAAAGGCTGTCTCCACTAGTAATCAAAGGGAAATTGTTATTAATGAACTTAAGACTTTGGGTCAAATTACTCCAGATTCCAAATCAGGTTTTATTTCGTATGTATTTTTTCTGTGTCCAAAGAGTTCTGTGCTGCTCTTTCACCTACTTGACTGAAGACATTTGCCATGAGATACTAAGGCTTATTACCTTTATTATTATTATTTTAAACATAATTGTTGTTTCATTTATTTAAACACTACACAGCATCAAACAGAACTATTCTTAGACCTGCTAAATTCTCTGAACAAATACAGGACTATAATTTAATTGTATATATTATTGTAATGGTCTGAATGATCACTTTAAATGACCTTGAATCTGAAAAAAATTGACAATTATAACAAATTATAAGCTGCAGATTTTTAATGTTACTCTGCAAACTGTTTCAGCTATTCATGTTCATTAATATCACAGTAGGAAAAAAATTTACACTCTTATTTCTTTCGACAGGTACATGTCAAAATCATGTCCTCCAGCTGGTGAACATCTGTCAGAGTAGTGCAGGTTCATCTTAAGGGACAGACAGTGCTCAGTATTTCATCTTAGGAATTATATTTTGCAATCCTTAGCAATATTACTGGTGACACTGAATAGCTGCTGCAGGTCATGCAGTTGGGGAGTTTTAAGGGTCTCTCATTTCCAACTGTCTAACTTTTTTATTTTATATTTCAATAGTTATGGAAAGGGATAGTATCTCAGGGTATCTATATAAAAAACAGTCAGCTAACAAGGCTAATAAATAAACTCCTAGGTCATAACAATGCCAAAACAATCTTCCTTTAAGCACCACAGTTTCTTGCATGATAAAAAACCCAGATACTTAGTTCAAACACCGCTGAACTAAAGGGAAAATGAAGTTGTGTCCAAAGTTTTAAAACCACAGATGATATATGAGTTGAGAGAAAACCTGATGAAGCTAAATGTTCGTAAGTGCTGGCTTTGTCATGCAGGGAGAAACCGAAGGAACTTCTGAAATTATAGATGCATAAAAAGAGGCACCCTAAAAAAAACAAGACACACGCAACATCATTCAAGACCTAAAGTTAGGGCGTGGTCATAGAAATTGTCCAGGAATTTTAATTAAAAATCCTGGTTTATTGTTACTATGTGTATGCGTGCTTGTGGAAAACTGTAAACTACAGACAAATTATGCCTCTGACATAAGCAAGATGACTGCAAGTGTTACCCTGAGCCAAGGCTGAGAGGGAAAAACTTGGAGGTAAGCAGGAGAAAAAAAAAAACAAGAAAAAAAAACCCCCAAACCGATGCTTAATTTGGCTTGGAAGTTCTACTCATTTCATTAAACATGGAACTAAATTTCTTTTTTTTGCTTGGTAACAAAAACAACGTCAACCCCC
>JAVJGI010000040.1:77592084-77604764 GCA_035590275.1 Ibycter americanus | reverse complement strand
AACCCCCCCCCCCCAAAAAAAAAAAAAACCAACACCAAATTTCTGCTGTAATATAAACAGTCTGTTAAATTCAGAATTCTGGGTGACTTGATTAAAAAAAAAAAAAAAAAGGTCAAATAATACTGGTTCAGGAGTTTAAAAAAGGCAGAGAGGATCCATGAAAGGCAGCTATTTTCTATCCAAAATCAAGAGTCACTAGTTACCTCCTACCCCTCCCCATCTTTAGAAGATGCCTAGGAAGCTCAGGAAAGGTGTTCCTTTTTTTTGTTGTTGTTTACATCCTTATTTTTCCCAGCAGTGCTTTTCCCATTAGCATTTTTTTTTTTTCCTCAGGAAATCTGTGATGAACTCAGTAATATTGCTGCTCACTGTGCAGTCTGGAAAGCAAAAGCACAGACTACATGGAGGCTGCTCAGCAATTCAGCCTTTAGACACTCCCTTTTCTGGCTGATATATTCCATGTGCTCTGGCCAGAAACGTAGCTGTTCTCAGTGAGGTTCCTGCCACGGTTTTCCTGAAGACTTAAATCAAATTCTGCAGCCTCAGAGATGCGGACTTTCCAGCTAATATTTAAATTAAGCCTGATAAGCAGTTTCCATGCAGTAAGCATGAATAGTCCTATTATGTATCCATTTTTAAAGAGTATCTCAAATCCCACTTATACTAATGAAAGTCTCTACTGACAGCTATACTGTCATTCAAGATTTACAACAATATCAATGAAGTCAGACCTGAAACTATGCCACTGTATTAATATTTCTGGGTTTCTATTCCAAAGCACAATACACCTTAATTGTGCTTGCAGGATATTCACTGACATCATAATTCTATGGAAGACTACGACACTTCAGATGGACCTTCACTGAACTTGAGTTGCATAGGGTAAGTGATGTGTAATCAAAATTGCTTCAAGGACCTCCAATAATAGTACAATTTAATTTTTGATAATGCCTCTGAAGTGATGTTGGAACTCCTTCTTTAAGAAATAGGTAAACAACATCTGGAAATCTGCATTTATTTTTATACAAATTTAAAATATATCAGACCCAAACCTTACTGAAATAAATGGGAATCATCCTATCTGCTTCAGTTGCAACCCCACACATCTTTTTCCATACCATGATTGATATTAGTACAACAAGAAATAAATGCAGGAATAGGAGAGATCTAAAAACATCATTTCAAGGAATTCTTTCACTTGCTGTGGTCTCATGATTGACAAAATGGGGCAAAAATAGCTCCGTGGTTATACTTTTCATGCACTCACGGAAAAAAATAGTCTGTAACAATGGCATGAAATTCACCTTGGTGCAAAATGATTGCATTTTTAATACAGTGTCTTTTTTTCCAGAAAGTAAGTGCATGGAAGAAGGACACCGTATAGCTTCAGCCATGCAGAATTTCAGTACCTAGCCTGGTTTACAAAATTGATCATCAAAAGTGCCTCTGTTTAGACAGAGCAGATACATGTATCTACACAAGGACATTTGTCACGTTGTACGCCTGCTGAGAGAACAGTATTCTGCACACCTAAACTTAGTTTAAACACTTCTAGTAAATGTCTACAATTAATCTAGCCAAGCTCTGCCTTCCTTAAGACAAAAAAAAGAGAACCAGCCTTGTTTAAAGAATGGCTTATCAGGCCTGTTGTAGAAATCTGCTTCAAGGTAAGCAAATCATAGCTTGGATGCTGTTGACTAGATGGTCGTTGACTACAGGAAGAGTTTGGGGTAAATAGGTCCGATAGAGACAGGAACATTTAGACACAGGAATCTCACCTCTTGCTTATATATCTAAATGTAAGAAAGATCCAGCTTTTCCTAATTGATTCATGTTTCTGAATCAGCTCAGCTATCATAGCAACCAATCTGTCCTAGATTGCTTTAAAACATGTAATCTTGAAAATTAATATGCTTATTTGGTACTGGGTGAGTCATTTGCATTATTTTTTAAATCCAGTAGTTCTATTGTTTTTATGCTAAAAATGATCAATGACAGCAAAGATTTCAACACAGTTTCAACTCAGTGTGCAAAGACAAGAGACTCAAACTACTATCTGATCTTTCCACAGACTTATTACTAATTTATCCAAAATTACTCAAGGTCTAAATCCTACCAAGGATTCTACCACAAAATAATGGTCATTTTCTACTGGTGAAAAAGCTCGGGTGACTGAGAGATATGAAAGAAAAGGAGAAAGATGTACAGGCAAGTATTAAAAGGTCTTCTTTGGTTTAGACACAGACGGAGTGAAAGACTTAAGCAATCACCCTCAAATTCTTTTTAGGTTAATAGCATCAGTATATATCTGCTATATATACCGAAAAATTCAGTCTAATATTATAAAAAACTGAAGCTATACCAGTATATATACCAGTATATAGCATCTGTGGCTTCTCAACCATCCAGAAATTTATGTTTTATTGTTTTTATTTCTCCAGCATTTCGAAGAATGAATATAGCCTATAGACTGCAGTCTTTTCCATACATTTTGGTTTGGTCTAGTTAAAATTGGGCCAGATTTTCAGCTAGTGTTCATTGGCAGACTACAAAAAACAAACAGGGGGTTTAAAGCCTTACTGATTTATACCCCTTGAAAAATGTGATAAATTATTTTTCAGAGCAAAAATATAGAGATTCCTGCTGATACATTCTTGCCCTCCTATAAAAATAACAGTTTATTGTTCTCACATGACAGTAAATCAAGATTTTTTTAAAAAATAATGCCTTATATCAACTTCAGGACTACATGCCTGCTAACTTATTAATTAACAATTTATCAAACAGAGAAGGAAAGCGAAGCTGGATAGAAACATTGTATCATTTGAGCCTGACAACTTTGTACTTTCAAGACCTAAGCAGCACATGAGGTTAATTTGCCTGAAAGTCCATATAAAGTCTTTGATAACATACTTTTCACAACTTTCTATAATGCCTTTTCCTCAACATAGCTTATGAATGATTCGATTAAACTAAGGAGAGATAAATCACCAATTTGTAAAAGCAGTGCAAGATCATGACACATTAGCAGTTGCTGTCTCTAGTGACTTGGGAGCTTAGTACTTTCTCATCCCCCAAAGAAATGATACAGGACCAGTATTTGAACTTGCTATATATCTGTGGGCTCTCTTTGAAGACACAGGCTTAATACTTTATGAAACACTAGGTTTTGTTGTTGTTGGGGGTGGGGTGGGGAGAGTGGGATTTTCCCTCCAGGGATTTCTTTACATTTTCAGTTCTTCAGTTAGAAACACTACACCACCAAGTTTCTCCTGGAGCCTTTCCGTTTGTTGTAAATTACCATAGTTTCCATTGTTTGATAATGTAGTTCATTCAGTTTCAAAATGGTGCTGTTATTCTGTTATTTTATACATAAATAGATTTTTTTTCCTAAATCACAAAAAATATTGCAAAATGTAAGTCTCCATAATTTTCTTGCACGCACATGCACAAGATTAAGAGAATCTGAAATTAAAGATTTACAGATGCTTGCTATTATGTTTTGCGTGAACAATAAGCAGATACCAAACTAAATAAATGCCTTTTTACTTTGCTAATTACAACAGTGACATTTTCAAAATCACTTCACACAGACAGCATAGCAGTTACAAACTCACATATTAAGTAAGAAAACAACAACTAAGTTTGCAGGTCTCAGACACATCACAGGGTATTCACACGTGCAGGCTCATCTGCCTTTATGACATCTAACACAGAACAACAGGCATGCTGCTGGCATCCCCAAAATGCCAGAGAGCTCAGACCTTACCATCTCTCTTTTGATTCTAACAGACAAAAAGTATAGAGGAGGAGAATGTGTACACAGATGTAATTGGGACAGAAGTTGAGTAACGGTTAATATCGGCCCAGACTTCTCTACAAAGTAAACTGGTCAGCTTATTCCACTGGTCTCTCAGATGCTTTTATCCTCTACTGACAACAGGGTGCATTTGCCCCAGTTCTCCACCCAGCCCTGATTCTTGCCGAGGTACACGTACTTTTCTCCTGGAGCCTGCCAAGGGCATTTTATCTTCTTTTCCTGACACTGTGGCTTTTCTCCAGTCATCACTATTTTGCACCACACACTACTCATCTTAACAAAATTACCATCCTCAAATGTTTGTGACTGGACCTCCCGCAGGTCTCTCTAGGTGCCCATATAACATATGCATATGCACTCCCTGAAAACTTCAGTGTAGTTCAGCCTCTCCCTGCTGTCTCTGCTAACTAATCCTAAGAAGCAGTAGCCATCTATTCCCATGAGTTATTAAAACATTCTCTTAAAACCATACATTTTAATTTTCCTGCCCCTTGGATAGCCTGCAGTTACTTCTAATATATTATTTAGTTCCTATCCACCCACTCTGCATAATTCCTTATCCTTCCCCTGGTTTTTTATTAATATGTAGTGTATTTCACATTAACATAGCACTAATCAGTTCCAAATATAATGGCTGTATATGCATATTTAGCTAAATTGTACATTCTCAAATACCTTACTTAAAAAGTTGCAAAGATTAAAGTTTTAATCCACATATGTGTCATGCCATTTCCCAATGCCTGACTCTAAGAGATCTCCTTCACTGACTCACTTTCTTGTAAATCCTTTCCCCAGAGTGTTGACAAGGGGAATGATAACATGTCCTTTGCAACTGGGCCAAGACCTTCTCTCTCAAAAGCTGTCTGTATACAGTCTAGGGGAAGATGGTGTGTGGGGAGCAGAAATTCAGTCAATTATAATTAGTGGAACTGGGCTGAGGTAACAGCACATGATGAGACTTCAGTCTGAGGAAGAGGAGATGTAGTCCAATTGGTACATGATATGTGGTTCACAGAAAGTTGACACTCTTTTTATTGGCAAATTCAGGTAAGTTTAAGGTTGGACTAGTAAAAACAGGTTATTATCATTTAACTAACCTGTTTAGATCTCAGGTTTTCTCAACGACTTGCATACATTGCAATAGTGAGTGCATAAAACAATTCCCATCAGAACAATATACAGTCTATGCAAGAAATTAACAAACATAATATTTGCTGACTTTTTATAAGATAAAAGAGCAGTCAGAACTCTCAAACTCACTTTTTTGATGACCGCAGATCAAGTGGGTGTAACGTGGAAACATTTTAATTTAAATTGATTTGTGAGCTGGGGATTTGGTTATAGATTTTGCAGCTGTAAAGAGGAGAGCAGGAGTAGCATGACTCTACCAAAACTGCTGGATTACAGCTATGGAAAATAGGGTGGTTTCACTGACTAGGGGTTGTACCCAAACTTCCTTCAGTCTATGTAGTCTCACAGTACTCCCATTTCTATAACAGCTGAAGTTAGCACTTAGCTACAGTCAGAAATGTGGAGTAACTCCATTACTTATATTCTGTTACCAGTATAACAGCAGAATTTCAACTGCTTCCTTTACAACAGAATAAACCACAGGTATTAGTGTCTGATTTTTTCCCCAGCCTGAATGTTATGTCTTTTAGAAATTTTGGATTAGAGTGGTTTTGTTTGTGAGGCTTTTTGTTTATAAATCAACAAATTTCTGTTCTAAGATTTTAGCAAACTCCAAACTGCAGAAAAGTTAAATTTCCTTTAAAAGCATTGCACATGAGGAAACTGATTCCATTGATATAAATTAGATAATTAGAATCTTCTCAGGGTTGTCCTTTCCTTGGAGGGATTGCGAGGGTTGAAAGAGGTTGGATTTTTTTTTTTATTTAAATCCTTTTCCTTTTGGAGGGGAGGTTATAGGAACAGCTTCCTGAATACTAACACAGTTTTATCTAATTTTTCTGTAAGTCGGGTGTGATGGCATCTGTATTAGAGAAGAATCCACCATCACTGAAACAGGACTGTTGTGCTGCTTACTGAGTATTGGCACATTGCTGTTTCCTTCACAAGGCAGCCCTGCAAATAGGGCACTCATCCTGGAGACTGGCAGCTCGTTTCAGGCGCAAGCTGAAACAGGAACATCGACAGACAGCTCTCTTACCTTAAATGCTGTCTTTGGTATGAAAAGGATAGCAGGTTAAATATTAAAGTGTTGCAGTCTCCTTGACTTGATGGTGCTGCTAGTAATTTTCAAATATTCTGTGTGCGTGTCTGTGTATGTGTGAGACGAGGGGAGAGAAAAACCTGGAGAGAGACTGAAGCTTCTTGATAAAGAAAACAGTCTTGTGCCTGAATTAGGTAAGCAATGAGAAAAACAGTAGAAATTCAATCTATCTTACAAAATATCAATTATTTTAAATTACTGTTTTTCTACATTGTGATAATAGCCTGGCATTGGCAGGGTCAGCAGTCATTTCCAATACTGACAACTTCATGATATATAGAGGTTGTTTTCCCTATTGCTCAGTGTCTGTATGGATGAGTAGAGCAGCTGACAACTGCATGTAAGCCTATATATAGCTTCCAAATAATTTTTTAGCATTTCATCCCAAGGTTACCCTACTCAGCAAAACAACCCCTATCATGCCCTGAAACATGCAACTTTAAGTTCCATCAGTTGAGATGAAGAAAAAAGTAATTCTCTTTTACAGTAATTTTCATGGGTATGATCATTCATTAATCCTGTCAGGTTATCAGTACAGAAGCAAAGCTTATGTTTTTCCTCTCTTAATTGAGACAATTCTTAACCTACCAGCACCCACCTCCCAATTCTCTCAAAGTATGAGAAAAAGAGGAGAAATAATAAATTTAAGACTAATAATTTAGCAATACATGAAAATCTGCTTATGCTAGTATAATTTCCTTTGACTAATGTAATTTCATGCTGTTGCTATAGGCTTTGGGGGATTTCTCTCCAACCCATCATCTTCTAAAAACCTGAAACCTAGCTAAATTACTTTTTTCCAAGGAAGTGAAAGTTCAGGCTTGGCATTGGAGTAAAACTAATCATACTGTCAGTAAAATAAGTAACAATACATTTAATACACAAAATCCTAAAAATCAAGAGCTTGTCTACTTTGAATAAACATTAAAAGACATTAGTACAGAAAACCTTCCCTACAATTTCCACCCCCAGGTTATCCTCTATTTCCCCACCTTCTCTTAATCCTTCTAACATGCACTACAAACTAGAATACTAGATACTATATACTATTCCTCTTATAGTCACTCTCTGAGAAATTGTTGCATGATTTCTGTCCGCAATTTTTATTTTTACTCATTTGTCTTCAGGAAATGTAGTGAATCCGAATTTGGCTTACAGGTTAAAAAAAATATTTGAAGTACTATCCTTGCATTGGTGAAATGGTGTGCCTCCAATAATTTCTAAAAATGCTGGTTATTTTTATTTAGTTATATTTTAGTCTCATAGATGTAGCATGTCATGCAACAGAAAATGTTTATTATTTACAGTAATAAACCATAAATACTGGTTTACTATTGTAAAACAAATGTGTTTTAAACAAGACCCTATGCATTCTGTCATTTACACTAAAACAGACTAGGTTCACAGGTCAGTTATGCCTGAGCAATTGCTTAAGAAATTATCTTTTTATTGGCTGTTAATTACCACCACCCAGCTGAGATACTGCATCTGACTGCATGAACATTCCCTGTCATTTAAATTTAGTTTAGGCTAAAATGGTCACCTAAAATCACCATTGAAAGCAGTTTGACACTCTTGATTAAGGCTAATCTCATCAATTTCACAGTAAAACAGTCTAAAACTGCTAATAAAGACAACATAGGTGGTCACTGATAAATAGGTAAGGAAAAATCATTCATTTCTTATACAACTGCAATAGCCTGATATATTGCACAATATACCATCACACCAACTCTACTACAATGTCTGCATAAACACTACTTGAAGGCTGTTTGGCCTTCACAAATTTTGTCAGTTTCTGGTTCTAATATACATGCATTAACATAAGAGCCAAGCTAAGACCTTGGACTGCACCTAGCTATCAGCATAAATATGTTTCAAGATATTTTACACAAGAAATCTGAAATGAGACTATTACTTTAGAGAACTTCAGCCATGTCCCATAGTACTCACAGCTGCTGGTTATTAACTCTTTCAGTTGAAATAAAATGTATGAAAATAACCACACAAAATAGCAAAGTTGTGTGATTCACTTTTAAATACAGTAAAATAAGACCTAAGTGCGGCTTGAGGACATATAACAGCTTCCAGAGCATTTGTTAATATTTTCTACCAATACTAAGCTGACAGGACTAATTGCCTGCGTTACAAAAATTTGCTGAAGGAATGTAACAAAACTGACATATTAAAGACTGGGATCTTTAACAAGGGCTATCCAGCTTCATAACTGCAGCAGGGATCATCTATCTTACGCCATATCTCAGAGGCTCACAGTGCCCACTCAGTGGTGACATCCCTAATGAAAGAGATCCAGGACTGAAAGTGAGGAATAAGTTAAGCAGGTTTTTGGTGCAATATAGTGGCAAAACCAAATCCACACAGACTACATTTATTAGCTTTTTAACTATGCAAAAATCTCCTGAATTAACCAGCAAGCACCTCCCTGGTTCAGGCACTATGTAGTGCAGAATGGAGTGCTACTTGAAGAACTTCCAGCTAGACCCTTATGGAGCTAAGTGTGGAGAATTGCATGCCTGAATCTCAGCAAGTCTACACCTGATGCAATTAGCTCTGCAGCTCATAACTGCAGCCCTCAAATTAATGTGGTTGTACAGACTGCATAGAAATCTGTGACTGAGCAAGCACCTCTTCCCAGTGTGACGATGCTCTACAAAGAGATCTACTTGATGGCTCAGCATCATCTCAAGGACTCATAATGTAGCATGAGATGACTATGTTGTGTAGATATACTAGGATACCTTTTCTAGAAAAAAGAAATGTTTCCAGAAGTAAAAATGAAAATTAACAATTCCGTTTGTTTAAAAAGAGAAAACCACCAATAGCAAAAACCTTCAAGAGAAAATACAGTATATAATGTAAATGGAAAACGGGCTACTTTTTTCTAAGCTTTGTGTTCATTTTAGGTGGTTTCACAATGGAGCAATTCTAGTGACTTACCACGCTATAAAGGGAAAAACAAGCTCATGAATAGATAGATGGTCCTGAACAAAATTCTCATAACTGAATAATGCTGAACTTTGGGGCGTTTTATTCCATAGTTATCTCCTGGCAACCCTTCTGGGGTTTTAAAATATTGGTTAGATTCCATTTCTACATATGCCTCTTCATAATTGTATTTTTCTGAGGAAAACATGCAAAGAAATATAGATGACAAGGGAGAAAAGGAATACCACTCTGGGACATTTCTCAAAAGGCGAGTGCATGTCTGTGTAAATGAGAAAACAGTTGAAGGAGAGATTTGTGCAAGTAGACAAGAGAAAGAAAAAGTGTGCTCCGAGATGAAATGGGAAAGATATCTTTCTGGAAACATTAATAAGTTACCTTTAATTTGCTCTAAGATAGTGGGGGAAACATGGCAGTAAGACAGCGATTTTTTTTTCTCTATGTAAACAATGAAAACATACTAGAACTAAGGTCTCATGAGAAGACATCCTTTAAGAAAGAGTAAAGTAAGTGAAGAACATTTTGAGGTTAAACAGTATTCCTTTAACATTTCAAAGAGGTGAAGTTCCCCATGTAGACAAGCATTAACTGTAGATACAGCTGGCACTGATCAGTGAACAGAAGATAGTAGACTTATTTTTGTTACTTTTAACGTGCAACAGAGGATACATATTACAAAATAGACTAGCTTCAAGTAACTGAGCAGTTTCGAATTCGTAACAAACAAACCACTCATTTCAAAAAATCTGTACCTTCCTAGGATCTAGCAAAGAGCTAAATGTGAATCACAACAAAATATTTTTTTTACTTTGCTTTGGAACTCCCTCGTGTATAAAAGATTACAGATATCACTTGCTTTCACAGACAGACAAGGGAGGAACAAAGCTGGTCAACTTCAGAACAGGACTTTGGAGGAATTTCAGCAACGTATCTAACAGTGAAATTGTGAAAAGCCTTCTACAGGCACGTGAAATCCCCTGCCATGTGATGTCTGAGCTACTGCTTCTTTCTGACCATATCAAGAAGGGTCTTAGCAGCGGCAGTCTGGGGACTGAGACAATTCACAAGCCGCATCAATATCTATGTGGATACATTGGAAGGGCTCAGCCCTACAGCACACCTATCTTGTGCCTGCCCCACTAATCTTCACAGCAAAAGGTCTGGATGAAGTACCCTGACTGGAGTCAATAGTCTCTTTGGGAAACAGTTCCAGATTGTGTGCAAGATATGATACAAAATATGCTTGGTTCTTTTATTTTGCCCATTATGACAGTATGCTTAGCTGAGGAGGTAGAGTATCTGGGCAAGAGTAAATAGCAGGTTTGCAAAGCAAAGGATTATTGAGACACCCAGAGGCCTGCATAAAAAAGGTTGGGGGCTGCGTGGAAGGGCAGATAGTTTGAGAAAGGGAAAGTGACAGACTGAGAACAGACAGAATGAGAAAGTGCCACAGGTGCTCCACTACCTATAGGCTTGCTAGTCAGAAAGGGTAGGCTGGATTGGAAAGGGAGTTACAAATAAGATATGGCAGCTTAGGTTTATTACTACAGGTCAGATAAGCTTCATTAGTACTGCATTCAGGCAGGGTTAATTAGCTTTTTTAAGTATCCCAACTCCACTATTTATTTCTGTATGGAACATCATCCATAGTGATTTGTTTATATGGGGAGCACATGATGAGTCAGGGGAATAAAGCAAACCTTGCAAATCCTAGATTAGCACGATAAGCACTGGCACATCATCTAGAAGTGAAGCCCAACTCTCCTCACACCACTGCACATGCCGTTTTCCATTTTAATCTTCTACACTACTGAAGAGGGCAAATACTAACACTACCTTGTTTGTATCAGTTAAAAGCAGATCTGTAAGACAGAAAAAGACAATAAAACACAGAAATCCAGTTCAAAGCTCAAGACATCTCAAATTAATAGTATAGCAATCCCATGTAAGCACAAGACTATAAAAATTCATACTATCAGCATCATCAGGTACCTACAGCAATATTCATCACCCACCATCTGACTTCTGATTTAAAAAGATAGCTGCCTTGCTCCTTCTCACTGTGCAGCTCTTATAGCCTCCCCTCTGCCTTGCACTTCACCTTTATCAGAAGATCATTCTCACCTCAGCTCTTTAATGAAATTATTTACTTGGTGGTGCTCTGATATGCCAGAATGTCAAGCACATTGCTGTGATAAGGTCCCTTGAGTGACACCATGACCATATTAATGTTATGTACTGTGCTCAAATCAGAAACTACTGTTAGAGCCTTAACTTTCCTTGAAGTTTTAATTGTTCAAAACCAAAGCCCAAGAGTCTGTTTCTCTCAGTTAGCATTGCAGAAGGCTTCATTCCTTCACTGCAGAAGCACACTAACACAGCAAGACAGATTAGTGTTTAGCTGTTTCATTTATCCAAATATTTCAGCGGTAGAAGATACTGTCAGCACATTATATTAAAGACTGTTTTCAGTGTTAGTTATTACTAACTACCAGCCAATAATTTCTTTTAAATTTCACGCAGTCATCAAATACCTGTGATCCTGATCCCACTAAGAACCACAGTACACTATTCTTTCCTTCCAGTTTAGTAGGCAGTGGGGCAGCAGACCTGCTGCACTGTAATCAAGCCTGATAACATTCACCACATTATCTTCTCTTCACCCATGACCCCTTAGCAAATTCACACACTGGCCACTTCTTCAGTCCGACATTTCCCAAGACTAATTACTGTCTGGCATTATGTTATCCCACAAAGCTGGAAGGAGTGCAGCACACAGGAGGGTAGCTGAAGAGCTGTGCTTCACTATGTTATGTCCAGACACGGAGCTTGTCCCATATACTTCGATTTCAAGACTTGCATGAACCCTATAGATTTAGCACCTGATATTTCCTAGCTAGTGACAGAAGTGCCTCCAAGGTCTGTTTTTTCCCAACACCTCCAGACATGCAGATTATCTGATCCCTTCTTAATTTCTCTTTAATGTATAGAGGAGAATGGTGGCAGCAAATTCGTCTCATTTGTGTTTCCTGGCCTAAGACACACGTGTATATACACCATCACAATGCAACTCAGATTTTCTTTTATACTCCTAAGGACTGCTTTACTTCTGTGTACGCCCTCATTTCCTCATTCGTTGAGGTTTAACCCCAGCCACCAACTAATTACCATGTAGCCACTCACTCACTCCCCCTCTCCTCCCTGCCCAGTGGGATAGAGGGGAGTACTGGAAAAAGGTAAAACCCATGGGTTGAAACAAGAACAGTTTAGTAATTGAAATAAAGTACTACTACTACTACTACTACTACTACTACTAACAACAACAACAACAACAACAATAGTTGTAATGGAGAGGAAAAGAGAGGAATAAAATCCAAGGGAAAATGAAAAATAAACCAAGTGATGCACAATGCAATTGCTTGCCACTTGCTGACAAATGCCCAGCCAATCCTCAAGCAGTGATCCACAGCTCCTGGCCAGCTCCCCACCAGTTTATATACTCAGTATGATGTTCTGTGGTATGGAATGTCCCTTTGGCTAGTTCAGGTCAGCTGTCCTGGTTCTGCTTCCTCCTGGCTCCTTGTGTACCTGCTCACTGGCAAGGCATGGGAAACTTGAAAAGTCCTTGATTTAGAGTAAAAGCCACTTAGCAACAACTAAAAC
>JAVJGI010000040.1:77576278-77591264 GCA_035590275.1 Ibycter americanus | reverse complement strand
AAGTGATAATATACAGCATTATGTAGCAATCAACATCACACAATTTAATTTATTGGCTATTCTCACACAAAATCAAACCCCTTGAGGTACACTTTGGACTTCCCCATCCTCCTGCATTACCCACCAAGTGCACCCAGGTCCTTGAGCAGAAACAGTTCCGTGAATGGGTTTGCCTTTGAGGCATGAATAACCCAGATTATCTCCCCTGGCGTATTTCTCATGTGCACTACAGGAATTTTATCCCCTTCAACAGTATGCAAGGTTTTGGTTGGGCAGGACCAGCTTGATTGTCTTGATTCAATTTTCCCAGAGGCTGGTGCATGGTAGGGAATGTGATTACCCACTCAATGTCACGCTTTTTGGCCCAGGCATCTAAAAGGTTGTTTTGGAAATTAGTCCCGCTATCTGACTCAATTCATTCCAGAGTACCCTGTTACCATAATACTTGCTTTCCGAGGCCCAAGATAGTGTTCTGATCAGTGGCATGGGACACAGGATAAGTTTCCAGCCATCCAGTGGTACTTCCACCATTGTTAACACAAGGTGCTTGCCATGGCAGGTTTGTGGGAGTGTCAATCTGCCAAGCCTCCCCATACTGATATTTCAGCCATCGTCATCCATACCAGGGAGGTTTTAACCACTTGACTTGCTTAATTGGAGCACATTTTCACATTCACGAATGACCTGTGTAATAGTGTCCATGGTCAAGTCCACCACTTGATCATGAGCCCATCTATATGTTGCAAAAATTTCTTGATGGCCTGAGGTGTGATGGGCCTACTGCACTATAAATAATTCACCCTTATGTTGCCAGTCCAGATCCACCTGAGACACTGATCTTAGCAGCCTGACCTACCTGTTAGTTGTTTTGATGTTCTTCAGTGGCCTGATTCTTGAGTACATGAGCCTCTATGTGACATACCTTTATAACCAAGTTCTCCACCTGGGCAGGGACATCTTGCCACAGTGCAGCAGCCCAGATGGGTTTAACCCTGCACTGCAAGTTGCTCTACTTCTATTGCTGCAACGACCCCCACCAGGCATTTGCCACCACCCATGAGTCAATATAGAGGTAAAGTATTGACCGTTTTTCTCATTCAGCATGTCTAAAGCCAGCTGGATGGCTTTCAACTCTGCAAACTGACTCAATTCACCTTCTCCTTCAGCAGTTTCAGCGACTTGTTGTAGGGGACTCCATACAGCTGCCTTCTGCCTCTGATGATTTCCTACAGTGTGGCAGGACCTATCAGTAAACAAGGCATACTGCTTCTCATATTCTGGCAATTTATTATACAATGGGGCCTCTTCAGCATGTGTCAACTCCTCCTCTGGTGACATTACAAAATCTTTGCCTTCTGGCCAGTCCATGATGACTTCTAAGATTCCTGTATGACTGGGATTTCTGATTCAAACTCGTTATGTGATCAGTGCGACCCACTTACTCTGTGTAGCATCAGCTGTGTAATGTGTAGAGGAAAGCCCCCCTTTGAACATCCAACCCAGCACTGGTAACTGGGGTGTCAGGAGGAGCTGTGCTTCAGTACCAATCAGTTCCAAAGCAGCTCAGACCCCTTCATAAGCTGCCAGTATCTCTTTTTCAGTTGTAGTGGGCCTGAGATCCTCTGTATCCCTGACTCCAAAAGCCTAGGGGTTGACCTTGAGTCTCCCCCGGTACTTTCTGTCAGAGGTTCCAGGTAGGGCCATTCTCCCCGGCTGCAGTGTACAGCACAGTTTTTACATCTTGCCCTGTCTGAACTGGCCCAAGCGCTACTGCATGAACTATCTCCTGATTTGTTCAAAGGTTTGTCATTGCTCAGGGCCCCATTTGAAATCTTTCTTCTTCTGGGTCGCTTGATAAAGAGGGCTTACAATTAGACTGTAATTCAGAATGTGCATTCTCCAAAACCCCACAATGCCTAAGAAAATCTGTGCTTCTTTTCTACTAGTTGGTGGAGACATAGCTGTTATTTTGTTGATCACATCCATTGGGATCTCACGACATCCATCTTGACATTTTATTCCCCAAAACTGGACCTCCTCTGCAGGTCCCTTGACCTTATTTTGTGTTATGGCAAAACTGGCTTTCAGAAGCATTTGGACTATTTTCTTCCCTTTCTCAAAAACTTCTTCTGTTGTATTGCTCCACACAATGATGTCATTAATATATTGCAGGTATTTCAGAGCTTCACCCTGTCCCAGTGCGTCCTGGATCAGTCCATGGCAGATGGCAGGGCTGTGTGTCCACCCCTAGGGCAGTCAATTCCATGTGTATTGGTTGTCCCTTCAAGTGAAACCGAACCGTGGCCTGCACTCTGCTGCCAAAGAGATTGAGAAAAATGCATTAGCTATGTCAGTTGTGGCATACCATTTGGCTGCGTTTGACTTCAGTTCATATTGAAGTTCTAGCATGTCCAGCATGGCAGCACTCATTGGTGGAGTGACCTAATTCAGGTCACAATAGTCTACTATTAGACTCCATTCTCCACTAGACTTTCACACTGGCCATATGGGGCTATTAAAAGGTGAGCAGGTCCTGCTGAACACTCCTTGGCTCTCCAGTTGATGGATCAGCTTATGGATGAGAATTGGGGAGTCTTGGCCGGTGTGATACTGCCACTAGTGCATCATTGTGGTAGGGCTCAACAGCTGTTGCTCTTCAACCTTCAGCAACCCCAGAACAGAAGGGTCCTTTGAGAGACTGGGCAAGGGAGACAAGTGATTAATTTTCTCTGCCTCCAAGGCAGCTACACTGAAAGCCCACCGCTATCATTTTGGGTTTTTGAAATACCCTCTCCTGACATAGTCTATGCCAAGGATGCACAGAGCCTCTGGGCCAGTCACAAGGTGGTGTCTTAGCCACTTATTCCCAGTCAGGGTATTTCAGCCTCCAGTACAGTTGGCTGTTGGGATCTCCCTGTGACTCCAAAAATGCAACACGGGATCTGCCCCTACATAGCCTGATGGTGTTCGGGTACGCTGTGCTCCAGTATCTACTAGAGCCTCATACTCCTGTGGGTCTGACGTGCCAGGCTATCTGATCCACACAGTCCAGTAAATCCGGTTGTCCCTCTCCTCCACCTGACTGAAGGCAAGGCCTCTCTAGCCCTGGTCTTACAATTCTCTACTTATTTCTTGTAAAAACAGATTAGAATTCCTTCCATAGGATCAGGAATAAGAACAGCCCTTACACTGTGTCTGGGAAGCTGCCCACTGGAGACTGGAGTGCAGCCTTCCTGGAAGATGCCCCATTTGTGACTGTTTTTCCTTGCAATTCACATACCAATGCCTCTAACATTGAGGTAGGTTTTCCATCCCGCTTCCTTATGTCCTCTCCGTAGTCCTGCAGATAAAACCACAAGGCACCCCATGGTGGGTACCTTCTATATCCTCCCTCTTCAACAAAAGGATGCTTACTGTTAATAGCTGAGATGTTGATCTGTACTAGTGGGAAGTAAGCTCTATCCTTGTCGAGTTGTTGAACCAGTTTCTCCATAGTTGGGACCAGGGAGTAAAAGAGATTGTCTGTACTTTCAGAGCTGGCAAGCCACTTCACCCACCATTGGTACCATTTAGTCCCTACAGCTCATTACTGCCACTGAATTGGCATACAACGGTAGTGTTCTCCCTGTAAATTTCTGCCACATGGGTCATGTGCATTGGACTTCATCAGGATCTGTGGGTAACTGGCATTGTTCAGGTAATAAAGAGTAATCTCTAGCACAGCCAGTTTCATTGGGTACTGGATACCTCTCTCTACTGAAGTCCACTTGCTGGGTGACATGTAACATCTCCCTTGAAGGGATACTTCTCCTTCGTGCTTGACAAGAGTCACCTCCAGAGGCTGAGGACTTGTGTCCCTCTTCCAATTGCTTTGTCAATGCCACCTCCCCTAGAAAGTGATCCCAACTGTTTCGTTTCCCTACCTTCTAATTCCAAACTATTAGCCTTGTTATCCCAGCATCAGAGCAGCCAGGTGACAATATGCTTACCTGGATGGTGGCT
Source organism: Ibycter americanus (assembly GCA_035590275.1). Taxonomy (NCBI): domain Eukaryota; kingdom Metazoa; phylum Chordata; class Aves; order Falconiformes; family Falconidae; genus Ibycter; species Ibycter americanus. The sequence continues at coordinate 77,587,262 of JAVJGI010000040.1, read as the reverse complement.
GAAATCTTTTCACATTTCCTGCAGCCCACTCAAGGATAGGGATCAAGTGGTTACCTCTTGTTCTGCCTCTTCTTTTTGTTCCTGTGATGGCCCTTCTTCATCCTCCTTTATTAAATGAGCTGACTTTTGTGTCCATTTCATCTTATGTACAGGGGTGACTGATAACAACATGGGTCGGTCTTTTGGTTCAGCTGCATCCCCCATCACCAGGGTCTGAGTACCTGTAATACCACTTGTCAGGTTTTGAGTAGCTGCAGTGCCTGTTGCCATGGTTTGAATAGCCGCAGTGCTTGTCGAAGCAGTTGGAGTAGCCACAGTGTCTGTCACTGGGGTTTGAGCAGCTGCTGTGTCTGTTGCTAGTGTTTGAGTAGCTACAGATAATTGCTTAACCCTAAACAAGATCAGGACCACATTCAGCATTCCTAGAAACAGGAACAGGACCAGTAACAGGCTGGTCTCAACATCCTGAAGATATTCAAAATTTTCAAAATTCTCAAATGTTTCTGTGATTAGCCTGGAGAAGAAGGAAGATGTCAGAAAGAGGGAAGGAAAGGAAGGAAAGGAAGGAAGGAAAATGTAGAAAGGTATTTTCCCTACAGGTTGGCTCTCTGAGGAGTAAAGGCAAAAGGTGCAATTATTAATAGTTCTCACTAAATGACTCCCGAAGTACAGAGGTGACAGAAATGCTGAGTACACACACCAAATTAGTTTCATGACCAGCAATTCTATCATATCATAAGCCAGCATTATAAAGTACAACACAATGATAACCTTAGCCCAGGCCCCAAGGATGATAAACAGCACAGCAGGGAACATATACTGTGAGTAAAGATTACAGAATGCAACCCTGAGATCATGCACAGCAACTATGAGAGCAATTAAATCAAGATTTTAACCAGCGACCATTAAACTAACACAATGAATGCTTATAACATATTTGTTTTAACATGCTCTGGTCAGATCTGTTGTTATTTCAACCCTTTGTGTCCCACACTTGATGCCAAAAAGGACACTTGTGGTTTAACCCCAGCCAGTGACTTAAGTATCACACAGCTGCTTGCTCACACTCCCCCTCACCCTCGATCATCCTGGTGGGATGAGGAGGAGAATCAGAAAAAGGTAAAACCCATGGGTTTTAAAGAACAGTTTAATAATTGAAATAAAGTAGTAATAATAATAATTATGATAATAATAACAACAAAACCAACAACAATTGTAATGAAGAGGAGAGGGACCGAGAGGAATAAAATCCAAGGGAAAATGAAAAAAAAACAACCCAAGTGATGCACAATACAATTGCTCACCACCTGCTGACTAATGCCCAGCCAGTCCCCAAGCAGCGATCCATGGCTCCCGGCTAACTTCCCCCAGTTTATATACTCAGTATGATGTTCTGTGGTATGGAATGTCCCTTTGGCTAGTTCAGGTCAGCTGTCCTGGCTCTGCTCCCTCCCAGCTTCTTGTGTACCTGCTCACTGGCAGAGCATGGGAAACTTGAAAAGTCCTTGATTTAGAGTAAGAGCCACTTAGCAGCAACTAAAACGTCAGCGTGTTATCAAAATTATTCCCATACTAAATCCAAAACACAGGAAGCACTGTACCATCTACTGAGAAGAAAATTAACTCTATCCAAGCTGAAACCAGGACATCATTTCATTGTAATTTTAATCTAATAAACGATTCCTCCTTCAGTGACTGCAAGAGCACAAACTAGACACGGGGAAAAAAATTCTGAGAAAAACTTTTCTGCAACAAAAAATAAGATATGGTTTGACAGAAACTAGTCTGGTCCAGTCGGTTTAAATGTAGTCAGCATTTACGATGTTCAAGCCTCCCAGCCTTCCACTTTTTCATGGTTGAATATTTTTCATGGGGTTTTGGTTTTTTTGTTTAGTGTTTTGGAGGTGGGGTGGGCTTGGCAGGAAGGGAAGCTTCATTGTACATTTCTTAAAAAAAAAAATTAACCTACTGTTTCAGAATGCTTTAAGACTAAACTTACACGTGTTTATTCTTAAAAATACAAAACAGAGAACATTTTTTGATCATATGAAATAATGTTTCTGTCAATCTGAAGCAATTTGACTTTTGATGTTTTTGTGCTGCCAACGAAGGTAAAGAAACCCTTCATATTACTGTCATCATGACACCCTCTCTGAAATGATCTTATCTAGCCTTTCCAAGCCTGTCTCCTTCTAAACTTGGATAATGAGAAAAATATATTCAAACTTCCTCAGTGTTTCTCATTGTATACAGAGAAAAGCCTGCAAGTTTATACACTGTATAAGCTGTATATATATATACATATATATATGGTACAGTGTAAGGGCTCTTTCTGAAATCTGTGCAGGCTTTTCCTGCTTGCTCCTGAGCCCTGGATGTGGAGATAAAGGAAAGGCTTTGCTGGGTGCCAGGCTGCAGAGTGATTATGCCTTAAAATGTATTGAGGAAGCAATTAGCACTAAATCTGGCTCTCTGAGCTCACCTGCAAGTTAATTCTGTGCACACCTGCCTGCAGTGAGGGGCATGCCCAAAGCTTCCCACATTTTAAGGGATGTCCTCAGATGAGCACAGAGGGAGTAAACAGCTTGGTGGAGTGTGAACTGGCTGCAAAGGTGGTCTGCTGCACATAGGCATGTTCTGGGGCAGAACTTGGGTGGTAAGTGATTGTATATAACCAGCACTTACATATGCAATAAATGATCTCATGTGAGGTCCATGCTTTCATATGCCACAATACAGTGTATTTTTATGTAAAGCCTTCAATCATTTGCATGTTATGTAAAATTCTCTTCCTTTTTTAAGTGTACATGTTAGCCTATAGGTGAACTTCAAGACCGTCTTGCAAACCTGGTAAGTCATCCCTAAACTTTGGGTTGCCTCTTGTACTGTCTTCCCTAAACTTACTTGGAATCTCAGGCAGTACAGTTACTCCCTGCCCCTCATCACAGGCAAGATCAAGCGAAGTGGCTAACCTTATATCTCCAAAATAAAGAAAAAAAAAATAATACATGCAAAAGCTAAAATGATCTCTTTTGATAAAATTATATATACACTAGTTTTCTTCAGTGATACTTGATTGCATGAAAGACTTTCATACAATAAAAAGTGGGTTTTGTATGATAAATAACGTCTGAGTATAATGTGAATGGAGATTGTGGTGGGTTTTTTTTCTGTCCTTCCATTCTATAGGTTACCTCCCTATCTTTTCCTTCTATATGTATTCTTGCATGAACACGTGTTATTTACAGTCAAAAGGAAAGGTATGCCTTTCAAATTTCAGCAGGCTTTCGTTCTTTCAAACACATTAGAGAACACTGCAGTTCTATAAAGTATGATGAATCTTGACCTGACACACTTACCAGTCTTACTCATTGCCTCTGAGAAAAAGCTAAGTGTTCTTGTAATCACATTGCTTTTGGGGATTATTTTTTCTCTTTTCCCACCTCTGTCCCCCTTCTCCCTGCACCCCCCATCTGTCTGAGCTTCTTGGGATGGTGGAACCAGAATCTGACTTCAGGTCTTTTATTATTATTTTTATTGAATCCAGAGCCTCTGATGACCACAGATGTATCTCTGGAAGCGTTGAATCAGAAAAAGGCCCTGTTGATGATGTGATGGCACCCTTACTAAGAAAACTTAATGTTGTGCCTGCTAAATGTGATCTCCAGTCCTTTTCCTGTCAGGATTCTTCCAACATCACCTCTTGCCTCAATTTTCTTCCATGTGTCCATCCCTTTCCTAATATGAAGGCCACAGCATCCTACAAAGGGTTTCCAAATACTTGAAGTTAAAATTTACTGAGAATTCTACCTTTCTAGCCCCCATTCCCATGCCCTCATAACCTTAATGAGCCATTTCTCTGAAAACTTTCTAAAGACTCTTACCTTTTTGCCTAAATGCCACAAAACAATTCTTATTGTTTATGCCCTTAGGAGCTATATTTGTGTAATATTTTTCTTCTGGCATTTGGATGAAGGGAGACTGAAGACAGGGTAGCAGGAAAGTATTGCTTTTTTGGCTTTGGTTTCCTCCCCATTTTCTCTGCTTATCCATCCCTTTTTTCTTTCTGCTCTGCTCTGTCTTCAATCACAGCCTGATCTTGGGAAGATGCCAACAATGAAGAAAGTTTCTGTTAGGGATTAAGAAATGTTATTTTATATATAGCCTCAAATGGGTCAGATGAACAGCAGTTTTCTCCATGCTCCATGAGGCAAAGTTAAAGCGGTCTGCTAGTGAAGCCTGTGGTCTGCTTTTACGTCTAACAAAGGATGCAAGACAGCAATCATGAGCTAGTCTAAACATCCTGCTTTGAAGACTTATCAATGTGGAAACCCCATAACACTTCAAAGTGGCAGTTTCTCTCTTAAAAGAAAATAAGCAACAACTGGGTCAATATCCTTAAATTTAAAATAACTGCAGAGTTTCTAACCAAAAACCCATTGCAGAAAGGGTAGGGGATAGTATAATTTGAGTACATAGAAACCATGAAAGAGTAATTCTGAGCTACCACAGAGTTTTTAGCCAGAAATTCTCTGGCAGACATTTGCAAGTGTGTCAATGAATGTGAAATCAACCTCTGAGATGCAACAAATTAAAAAATACGCTCTCCCAGGTACAAGGTATACACTAATGTTAGGTTGCTTATAAATGTGATTTATTACATAAGCTTTGGAGACCATGAATACTCTAACTCTCTCAGCACATGTGCATGTATGCAGACGATTGCATGTCGCTCTCTCTCATCACTTTGGAGCCTGACAGCAAATTTTAATCAAATCAGATAAGCAGCTGAGGTCCCAAAGATGGGAAGTTCCCCCAAGTTTGACACAAGGCATCAAGAAAACCCCCTAGCATTTCCACCACTGAAGGAAAAGCTGAAGGCCACTCTCCTGGGACACCATGGAAAGACATTACGTGAATGTCCGAAGAGCAGTAACATCTCTGTCAGTGCTTGTCCCTTAAGGGATGTCAGCAAACCCAGCCACAAGAGGCTCAGGGTTAAGCAGTAACCAGCCTTCATTAGCTTTGGTGCTTATATTACTTCCTTTACTTGTTATAATAACAACAAGTATGTATATCTATAAATACCATTGGAGTATGGGCACTCTATATGCTAAGGGGTATACAAATATGTATAAAATTATTTTTCCTGGCCTATAGACATTGCCACTTCCCTCAGTGAGAGGAGAGAAAAAACATAAAGAATCAAAATCAAACCACACACACCTTTCATAAAGATGTCATGCTAGACGTTTGGGTGAGAATAGTTCTCAGATCCCCAGAGCCAGTCCAGAGGTGCATAAAGTACAGGAGACTGTTAATTCCCTCCTGGCTGCGTACAGTAACTGCTACGCAGTGGGGTTAGCTGAAGTCTAATAAGCTTAGTAGCTGATATGGTGCCTGCACCTTATCAATAAGTATTTTTTGATAACTCTAAGTCACTAAAATCCCCAGGAGAGAGGGTATCAATAACAGCCGTATCACAATAATTTCTTTTCCTTTCATTCTGTATGAGCCAAAACACTCAAAGCAATCACAATGAATCTATACATTGCAACTATGTAATTATTTTGAAGGTTTTTCTAATTCAAGTTTTTCAGATTTTATTAACTGAACTTGCAGGCTATAAAAAGGGAATAAAAATAATGCATCACACACTGTAGACTGCATTGGAAGTCACAGATCACAGCAATACTTAGGATTTTATGTATACAGGTTTTGTTTCTCTTTTACTAGATAAATCACACATGGACAGATGGGTTTGCATTTTCTCTTTGGTTAGCTACAGAGTTTACATTTCTTTACACAATTACCTGTTGCCTGAAATTTAACAAACGTTCATAATTTTTATTTCTATAAAGACTTTTTATTAAAATGGTGTGGATAGAGGGAGAGGAAGAATAAACCTAGTCCTAGATCCTCAGCTGATGTACACAGATACATCTCTGTCTAAAACACCTAATTTAAATTTACGTAATTTATAATATGTGTATTTTTTCTATAATGCACAATGCTTTTATTTAAAGTGAATAGGTACTCCATGTACAGTGGTGAAAGCCTATCAAGACCACATCTATGTAGCATTTAGAATAGTTAGAAAAAACTTTCATTAGCAAGAAATCATTCTGCTTAGGGATGATTGTTTAAATTATTAATATATACATATTGCCATGACTAAATTGCCAAGTAATTTGTTCTGAGATAAATTAAACATACTGAGAGAAATCTTGGCCTCCCTAGAGTCAGTGGAAGTTTCTTCAACTGACTTTGACAGTCCAGAACTTGAGCTGCAGTTAAGGATGGTGATGTCTCAGTACATCTGGATTTACAGCAGCAATATAAAGAAAATAATGCAAATTGATACCGATGTCTTATGATCCAACTGGTAATTATCCCTCTAAAAAAAGTGTGTATGTATATGTTACATTAAAAATTAATTGATTACCAGTTGACAACATTTACTATGCTTTGAAGCAATCTAATTAGTTTTAGACATATTTAGCCTGTGCTAGAAAGTTAAATTGTTGCCTGTCTGCTTAAGAGTTATCAGCATTTTATTCCTATTCATCACAGAAAACTAGGACAGAAAAATGCTGCTTTCTGTCAAGCAAATGCATCATAATTATTTCCTAATTGTCAAGATGCCTGATTACAACGTATACTATACCTTTCTAATTTATGAAAGATCTTTTAAGTTTTTGTTCCAGCGTGTAAGCATAGGTAGGTGGTGCTAATCCTACTTCATGGGTTTCTTCTGCCAGTGAAGTCCTAATTGGGTTTGTAAACTCCTTTTGTGATTTCACGGTGTGGGTTTTTTTGGTTGGTTGATTGGGTTTTTTCCTGGTGTTTTGGGTTGTGTTTCCCCCTCACACCCCCCTTCACAAAAGCACTTATTTTCTTTTTGTTCTCCTCAGCACACAGTCAGTGGAACACAAGAATACTAGTAACCTGGATCATTAGCAAAGAAATAAGAATACTTTCTTTTACTGCAAAAAGTACTATTTCCTTAACACATCCTTTCAGAATCTAAGAATTATTCAGATTTGAAGATAAAGCAGAAGCTCTTGACCTATTCAATTCCAGTCTTTTGATTCAAATGCCAAAAATTACTGTTAAAATATTATTTAAAACATAATTAATGAATAAGGAAAGAGAATCCAGACAGTACTACCAAGGAAACAATAACAAAGTAGTTGAAAACAGCTGAAGTAGGAAAATAAAAACTTCATCTCTGTTCTCCAAGCATCTTTTTATGTTCCCTTCTGTTTCTCTGATATGGATAAATAATTGTGCATGCATCCACAGTCACTTCGGTGAGACTGTAAGTTTATCCTTAGGCTCCTGTACAGAAAAGCATTCAAGTGTTTTGAGTGCCACCAAAATAAATGGTGGATTACTCACATCCCTAAAAAGCATGTGTTTAAGCTTCTGCCTGGATCAACTACATAGTTTATACCCACCTAGAGTTTGCAAAGGCAGGTGAAAATGTCAACAGTTGGAGCCGTCCTGCTCTCTTCTTGACATACTCCTATTCTTAGATGCTTGTAAAACCTTTGTAAATTAAGCCATCTGAGACAAAATTTTCCATACCCAGATGTCTGCCTCAATTCCCTCTCCTATCACAGCATACCCACGTATTGACTGTAACTCAAGATGAAAGCCAGCGAAGTGCTGTTTTCTCCCCCATATCAATGCCTTGATTTACATGCAAAGGAAAAGGAATATGCAAAAGGGAGAAGAGCAGAAGAAACATTGCTTTCAAAGAGTCCCTCAGTCTCCAGTTTCCCTGGGGCACACAATGGCACATTGCAGAAGATGGTCCAGATGCAAACCTATTTATCTTGATCTGTCAAGCTCTCAGAATGACTTTACTTGCTAAGTGTGGGCACTTCACAGTCTGCAAGGCAGACTCAGTTTTAGCATGTGCACTTATCCTCCTCTCAGAGAGGCACGTGATCCTACAGAGGTCTGTCCTAGCTACCAACCACTGAAACTTTTTATTTCCACACTCACAGTGCAACATTTTGACTCTGCAATGCGACCTTAAGTCAGTCAGAGCTGTAACGTAAACCTATCTACATTTTCTTTTTGTAGTTATTTCCTCAAGGATAACTAAAAAATCCAGACTTTATTAGAATGTAAACTTTAATACTGGCACAATTGGGTTTTAAATAGATAGACTTCAACATGGTGAGAGAGAATACGGGTAAGTAAGGCAGGTTTGGAATCACTTCTCACTGGGGCCAGTATGTCCTTGCAGCTGAGTACTCATTTCTAAGCTTTGCTTCAGTAAGATCTGTGACTTCCTGAAGATCAAACACTGCTCATTTTCTGGGGAGCAGCTAAGAATGTTGTAGGCAGAAAAGCTCCCAAGAAATAGAAGGTGTTACAAGAGAAGCAGGCAGAAAATACATGGAGGGGAATCCCTGCACTGAGGTAGAAGCAGAGGGCCAGACACATCAGAAGATGAGAGACAGGGAGCTCCCCAGGAGCCAGAGGATACTGTGCAACCTCCTTCCCACCAGGCATTTCGGGACAACACGGTCATTCTTCTCTTGAAGTTACATAACACACTGGTGAACATACAGGGAAAAACAAGTACTGTCCATCATAGGCTCCCTGAAAAGGTAGCAACTATATGGACTGGGGAAGGTGTTTGTTAAGGCTGGGACAAAGAGTCAATTTGCCCCACGATTAATCTCTGTCAACAAGGGGTGAATATAGCATAGGCTCAGAACTATGAAAATAAGTGCTGTGTACCCTGGCAAAGCAAAGATAACCACGTTAGGATACTGAGAGACAGTGACATGAGTGGAGATTGTGAGAAGACAGACAGGAAAAGAGTTGAGATTGTCATAGTGGACAAGATGACATAAATAGTGTATAAGGAAGCTGTATGTGGAATGGGTGGGTATTTGGTGTGGGAACTGCAGATGCTGTACCCACCAGTGAGCAATAAATAAGAGATGGGGATGGAGAAAGATTTTATTGTTAAAAAGCTTTTCCCAAAGAACATGGAGTACAACCTGACACCCTCAACTCACAACATTCCTACTTCAAATTGCCTTGCAAAATGTATGCTTCATCTGGCTAGATGAATAGCTCCCCTTTACAGAGGATGACGACTCAGTACAGCTATCTGCTATATTTACTCCCTTAGACTAAGTGGCACATATCCAGCTGTGCAACAAATTCAAAGACCGGCATTGAGTATAATGTGGATCATTTGTGGAATTTAACTTGCTTGAAAATTAAATTCTAACTGTACTGTTTGCTTTCATTGAAAAGGTTGGGAATTAAAGGACAAGATAGTTGTAAAATCATGCATTAAAGATATGACACTGTTGCCTAACCAAATAGTCAGAAAAGACAGGCAAGTTCAGACAAAATGTAGCCTATGTATGGCTTTAGCTCTGGTTCCTTAACACTTTACAAATTTGTTCAAAAGGAGACAAATATGTTAGTGAGTTCAATGTATGTGAAAAACACAATTTCAAAAATGTAAGTAGGCAAGACATTATAGTCATATGCCACAATATTCTTCAAAGGCAAATCTCTTTTTTAGAGGAAACTACAAATTTAGTATTTTGTCAGGAAAGCATTAGCATTTTTTATTATTATTATTTTTCCTGTATTGGAATCAGCAACTAAAGTGGAAGAAAGCAAGCATTATGGTCTGTAAGGAGAGTCCTCATGAAGCAATGCAGTTTAAATGAAGTTAAGTTTAGATTTGGGCTTACTGATAAAATCCCAAAATTAATTAAAAGGAAGCTCAAAATCAAAATTCAGAACAGTAGTAACTGTGACACACATGGCATATTAGTAATATAGGTAGATTGTATAAATAATTTGTATAAATTATTTATATATCATATGTTGTTCAGATTATAACATCATATATTAATTCAGATATTATCAGATAAAACTCAAGTTTGTTTAAAAATACATATATTACAAAATCCCCCAAAAGCTGCAGCATTTTATTTTCATTAAAGACAAAGATTATTTCTCTTTTTAAAATTTCAAACTAATATTTTGTAAGAAAGTGTCAGTGCTCATTCGCAAAATGTAGAGCAAGTCCCCCCTGCTAAAACCATCCCCCAAACCCCAGAAATGTCAGAGGCCTTTTTGTCACTTACCATGCTCATTTTTTAAACAGAAAATTTAGTCAGAAAGCTATTTAGTTTTATGCCTTTCATAAGCTTAGAGGAAGACCATCTCATACAAAGGCTACAAGTCAAGAAATACCTTGATGGTTATTTTTTGTCTGCAACCCCCTGGTTTTTTTTGTTTTTTTTTTTCTTTTTTCCCTCCTACCTCCATGCATGAAGAGCTCAAAGGTTTTCCATGGGACAAACTAAAACCGTGTAACAGCTTTCATTTAATATAAGGATCAAGATACAGGATATACAACTTTTAAACATGCACACTAAGCATTATTCAATTGTTAATGGCTGGACATTTTAAAACACATTTGGCTTCACATTATACAGTATAAGCAAAAACCTATCAATTTCCTCTTATCTTTGTATAAAATGACACCTCTTCTATATGACTTTATGTAGGACACAACTTACAATCTGTGAGAATGGGCACTCGAAAAGGGAACAGATTTTCCTCAAAATTGTAAGGTTTTACTTTTAACAGCCAATAAAAGGCATTGGGCAAGCTCAACATAAAAATACATCCTTTTATAAATTCGTGATTAATCCTGAAAAAGTAGTAAGCTGTAAAAACAACACCACCAACAACAGAAAAAGAGAACAAGAAATATAAATATCCTTTAAAGCACATTAACTTGTTACTGAAAGGAAAAGCCAGGACTACTCTTTCCCAGGTCCAGCAGTTTTTCCCCATCACACATACATGTACTGACCCATCCTCTGAGCTCATCCTCTCCATCACCATGATAGAAGGGGATGAGATAGTTAAGAGTTAAATAAGTTTTGTAGGGTGAGCATTTAAATAAATCTTGTAGGATAAC
>JAVJGI010000040.1:77563472-77576178 GCA_035590275.1 Ibycter americanus | reverse complement strand
ATGTGCGTCCGGCGCTGAATAAACATACCTCCTTTATAACCCTCCAAGGTTGTAAAGTTACTATTCCGCACGTCAACCATAGCAAGCGACAGGTTGAGGTTGTCTTTTGGAGGGCCAGGGCCATTCCTGGTGCAGGCTTAGAAGGTACCAGTGAACTGGCATTGGCATTCAAACCCCAGGTACTGCAGAGCTACAGGGAATATGACCAGTGCAATCAGGTAAAACATTATGTCCTAAGAAGGAGCCATAAACATGAACTATACATGCCTGACAGGGCTAGCACTAGAAGTGCTGATAGCCAGTGACTGTAGTAAGACTGAAAATATAACTGGAGGAAAAGTGACAAATCTGAGATGACATGAGAGGAGAAAAGATGATGTGCAATGAGTTTGCTCTTTTCTTCCCCACTGCAATCACTCAAAAAGATCAAGAAGGGAAGAGGGAAAAAAAAGCACTTTGTACGAGTTATAAGATATTTTTACAAGGATATATCATTCACTATAAGAAAAACTAGTAGTGTTGTGCCCCTTCCCATTCGGGGCTCAATTTAAATGCATTCAAATTAGCAGCCTCACTTGACATGCAGCAAAGATCTAGAGAATTATTACTGTCCTACAACATGGCATTGCAAAATATGCCAGGACCTCCTAGGGAGGCTTACCTATTTCATTGTAAAGTTGCATTTAATTTACTGCCCCATATCAGCCACAAATCTAATTTGTCACCATAGTTTCTAAGGTTCCTGCCTTCCACTGAGATTGTGCCACTTTCCCACAGTCTGCATTTTCAAGAGATGAATCTCATTTCGTTGTTTTCCTGCCCATCCTTCTAATCTCTCCAAATACTTCTTATTGTGTTTTTTTCCTCAGCAATATTTTCAACAGCTCTCAATTTAGTATCATTCAGGCATTCCATTCAAAATCTGCTATCTTTTCCCAATCATTCAAAAATATACTAAATAAGACTTATTAATATGAGATTTTTGTAGAAGTTAGACATCCTTTCCAACAGCCTTTCTGTTGCCTCTGCCTTTTGTTTACAGAATGCAAATAGAGGAACACTCTTCATAGACATTCCAAGGTTATTTGAAATAGAAATGTCATATAAATAGTAATGTCTATAAAAAAAAAAAAAAAAAAAGCAAGTTTTGTAAAGTATTCAGAGGAAAAAATAAAATCAAGGTATTTCCTCTTTAATTAAAAAAATTGCTGCTCTTATCCAAAAAGCTAAATAAGCAGTAAACTTGCACCATAAGCTTATTAAGGAAAATTTAGGTTTTATAAAACTATATTAACCTTCTGTTCTAGGGTCTCCTTACACCAGAGATGGCTACCTACTTTTGTTTTCATATTTGTTCCATCGCCTTCCTTAAGGAAGGAAGGGAAAATATTGGTCATACATCTCAGTATCTTTTTTTATTTGAATATCCCAGCATTTCCATGTTTTAATTTCCATTTTACACTTTAAGGTTTACCTTAGTATTCTGTTAATTGTTGAATGTGCTTCACAAATTCTGCAAACTCACTATGTGGTTCTCTCAGTGTCATAAAATCTGTGTCGTCCAGATCTGCTGATTGCATGCGTTCAAATTTTCAGCATCTTCAGGTCTTATCTGTTGTTAACCAGTATTTCACAGTAGATCTTGCTATTCCATCATAGCTGTCTCAAACTCTTGAATCCCTCCCCTTCCTCAGCAATAAAGACAGATTAAATATAGAGATAAGAAAAAACCCCTCAGTTTCACTCATTTTAAGCTCAGAGTTACTGACTCATCAGTCACCAAATAGTTTCTGAATAGGTGCCTGTTATGAAAACTGAGACAGTCTTATCTGATTTGTATGTTTAATGTAACAGATTTAATATATATAAACCATCTTAAAGTTCAGTATTTTCCTTTATTTATCTTATAATATTAAACCATTCTTTTTGCTCCCTATCACCACAAGGAAGAAAATTGGGAGGAGAGGTTTAATATAAACTAACTAAAATGACGTTACAGTCATGTATATACATACTGTATTCATTAGTATAGTATGAAAGCTCAACTCTTCCCCTATCTCTTCTCACTCAGGGAGAAAATGCTGCTTTCCACTGCAGCAAAATTGCTAGTTGTTACATTTGCACCTAGATCCAGGCCAGGTACAATGAATCCCTTCCCATGCAAACCTGCAGAAACCCAAAAGGATTCTGACAACATGCTTAGCTTCACATTCCCCAACACCCACAAACTAGTGACTGAATTACCTGCCAGAGTGCATTCTCTTTTTTGCACACCCAAAATTTGAAGTCAGCTATGGATTTCATTATCAAAAAAACTTCAGGGTATGTACAAACTGTATTTGGGTTAAGGGGCTACAACTTTGTGATTTTTCCAGTTTTATAAATCCAGGAGCATGCCTACTATACCAGCTAGCTTAAAAGAGAGGGAGAGGTATAAGACTCGTTAGTTCCCCCAATAAAACTACAGCTGGTGTAATTTAGAGTAAATGAGTGCTTCAACTTGAATTTTCTTAGAAAACCTATACTCACTATCCCAAAAATGATGCTGTAACTTTATTCAACATGAGCCAAATCTATATTACATACTAGCCCACTAGGGTTTTTTTTCAGGTTTGGAGTTATGACTCTTTCATTTATTGTTGTTTTGCTCTTCACAGAAGATGTCAGTGAGGATTACCACTTGCGTTTTTGCTTGTGATATCATCAAAATGTGCTGGTGTAAGGATTTATCCCATTTATATCACACTTTAATGATAGTCCTAAATTCTGCCCTCTGCAATCCATCTCTGTCAGATATAACTGACAAGTTAAGTACAAAGCAGCAGTTCTAGTACTGCATGGGACTGCCTCTAATGCAGCAGGGAAAAATAGCAATTATTGTGAACTAGACGCAAAAATTCCACAAAAAATGTTCACACTGAGGTGTTTTTTTGTTGTTGGGGTATTTTTTTGTTTTGGTGTGTTGTTTTGGGGGTTTTTTTTGTGTTTTGTTTCAGATTTTTTTTCTTATACTTTTTACTCAACCAGTAGATTAGGAAAAATAAATGAACTAAACCCAAAAGCAAAATCCCCCCAAACCCATCTGTTTTCAATACAAGTTTTGAATATTTACACATATGCTTTGCTCCTGAATGCCAGCCTTTGGCTCAAAGTGATTTTTTTAAAGCCAGGCTGTAAATATGCATTCAAGCACAGAAATGCTGGAGAACTTTCTCTCCAGCCTCACATCATCCCAGATATTGTGAGGAAATGTCAACCAAAGCACGAATTACTGCAATCCCAAATTTGGTGATAAAGCTGTAAATAAGCATTCCCACAGTCACAATCACAGCACTCCTGGCACTTACCTTTCAGTCTTACCCTTCTGTATTTTTTTAAATTGTTTTGAATAACAACAACAGTCTTCCCTTTACTTCTTTCAGGGTTGTGAATGCTTATTCAAAACAGACAGCAACTGCTCTTAATTACAATGAGAAGGGAAGGGGGAGAGGGACCAGAATTTCTGGCTTAGAGACTGAGTACAGTATTAGGTACACAGTGTCATCTAGAGGCCAAAGATCTCTTTATAAGCTTTATAGTGAAGAGCTGAGGTTTTTTTCCCCCACTTTAATAACCAACACTTATGAGTCTTTGACTGGTCACATAAATTATCTCTACAAACATCTTGAGCTGAAGACCCACTGCGGTCATTCTGAACATCTGTATTGGCACCTACGGATGAGTACAAGAGTGGTTCACTGCAAGATGCACATAAGTGAATGGATTTTATGTGGCCAAGTTTCTAGGGACAACACTAGCTTCATGAACTCTTTTGTCCTTACATTTCCAAGAAAAGTTCTTAGCACAGGGGAGAACTATTGTTTGTAACCCAGAATTGGCAAAGATGAATTCATTTGAATACATTTGTACTTGGACTAGGATGGACACCACAACAGTATAAACTGTAAATTCATGTCAGCTTTTCCACTTTTCTAGGAAAGTTATATAAAAAAAGCTTTCAGTAAATAAGACATAGTATATTTATAAATAAATACTCCATCATTATTAAGTATGATGCAAGAGAAAAATGAGATTTTTGAAAACAGCTGCTGCACAAGGGAATTTGAACTAACCAAATGAGAACATGATATATTTGTGTCTGCCTCAATACTAATTCATGACAACCTATAGAAAAAGTTGAGCTTTCACTCTATATGCAAGATTGTATACTTCTCATGTGTGTGCATACCCTATTCTATTGTTTCCAGCAAAATGTTTCCTACTTGAATACACACAAAAAAGTACAACCCATCTGACAACTATCTAACACTGAACTACACAGAGCTCTTACTGCAAACCAAGTCCAAATAGATTAGTATCACACCAAGAGAAAAAACATTGGCATACAGAAAATTGTGCGCACAGAAAGATGTCAGGCTTGGTACAGGCTTTGGGTAGTCTGGTTTCTGCTGGAAAAAACAGCTGGAGGCCTGCTGTAAAAGAGTGTGCAGACTGCTGTTACAGGGGTAGTAGAGGTAATACAGGCTCCATCAGATCTGGTTAAGAGAGAGCAAAAGTGGTAGAGCACTGCACTGAATCAGAAGAATCTCTTAATGCACCTGTACATCCTTGGGAAGAAGAAGGGGAAGGTGAGTTAGACACATTTTTATTCCTTCTGAACACTGAATGGTCACAGCTGCCCGCACCCTAAGGACGCAGTTCACCTGTAATAAATGAATCAAGCTTGGTATAGCATTTTCCAGGAACACTGTTGTCCAATCCACATTTATGAGAGATGGTATCTAGTGTCAAAACAGTACAGTTCATGTGGGAATTTAGGAGTCTGTGAGAACTAAGGCTTTCTGTGTTCTCAGTAGCATCAGTGTAGCTCCTTTTACCTTAGCTAAAACAGTTCATTTTCTCCTCCAATCTAAAATGAGCATTACCAACCCTATACCTTCTTGCAGGTTGGATGAGATCTATTTATATATGCTTTTTTTACTCCTAATAACATCTGCAATATTCAAAATTAGGTGGCAATTAAAGCCTAAGCATATATAGTTCCATAATATTTTTTTCCACCTGTTATTCAGTTCAACTGGAAAGAAGAAAAATAAAAAATAGAAAAAACGTGAGAAAAATAAATTGCAAGTAATTTGCCTGCTATTTCTGCCTCTATTTAGAGTGCATTAAACACGGGTGTATGCAAGAATTCTCTGTGCTGGAAGAGGAAAACACCTACTTGACTGTTAATTCTTTAGTTCAACAATGAAGTCCGTTGTTGATATAAACCTTATAAATACTGAACATATAGCAGGTTTTTTTGCTTTAAAAAAAGTCACTGCTACACTAGAAAAATAATCCGAATCCTAAAAGCATTTAGAAGCAATAAGAGTTATTGGAAAGAACAGAAATATATACTCCAACTGAAAACTTGGAAACAAGAAACGATCAGTACATTAGTCTTCTCCACCATCCCCAAAAGTAAAATGAATTTTAATGTAAATTGCTAAATTTTAAGATAGACCACAATAGGTTGAACACTTCATGTACACATAGATGAGAGTTGAGAGTGGAGCTGTGTTGTGTGCTCAGCACACAAAAGATGGTGAAAAGACGGTCACTAAAGCAGTCTGAAAAACTACAATTTAATAAAGTAACTGAAGTAAATCAATGACAAATAGGGAAATACAACTTCTGCAACAAATGTAGACACCCTGGACACCTTTCTCACTGGCTTATTGTTTCTTATGCTGACCTACTTTATGCAACACTCTAAAGTTATGGCTGGTTTGTTTCCCACAAGGTCAAACAAAATCAGAGACCTTTCTCATGCTCTCTTTCAGAGGAAATGGAAACCCATGCATTTCTTTGTAATAGGGGAGACACAGGTAATAGATGTCCACACAGTTTTGCAGTTGAAAACTTTATCTCAGGTTAATCACAATTAATTGTTTTTCAGGGTTCGCTCACCTTCAACTGAATATTAGACAAACATAAGTAATCTGTTTTCAGTGGAAAACCAACATAAGCCAGAGAAGAAAAAGTTTCCATCTTCAGATACCAGCAAATTTGCAGTAAAGTTAAATTTGACCTAACTTAACCAAGGAGATATTATAGGAGCTAGCACAGGAATCTTGTTGATATGAATGGGATTGTCATCTGTAACCAAACTGAAAATATTGGAAAAAATGCTTGTTTCTTTTTAAGGAAAACTTTTCATACTTTCCATTATACTGGTTAAGAGTACTACAGCATTATTCAGCCAAAACTGCACAACATTCATTGAAAAGATATGTGGTAATTGGATAGGCTAATTTACTGTCTCTCTGTTTCCCTGTTTAATGCCCATTTCCACTGAGGCTGGGCACCTGGGCAGTGCTGAAAATTCCACTATTGTTTCTTTTTATCTTTTCCGATAAGCAGTTTGAAAGAAATTTGACTATGTGACTTCTGAAGATACTGTGTGAAAGTAAAAATAAAACTTCTCCTATGAACAGCAGTGTAAAATTAGTCCATTTGTTCTGGTATAGATTCTCTTTAAATAAAGCTATTTAAAGCATGCTTTCCAGCAAACCTTAATTCTCATTTAAAAACTGACATGTTCTCACTCTATCTTTAAAAACTAGAAAGTCTTTAATGGTTGAGAGCTCATCACTTAAGAAAGGACAGTGAATTTCTTCTATGTAAAGGATCATATTTTGAACTGCAAAGAGGATTTCTTCTTTTCTTAAATATGATACCTTTAGAAATGCCACTTCACAAATTCAAAGTACAAACTTCATAGTCTGGTAGTTTACTAAATAGCAGCTCTCTTACATTAATAAGAGGGATCTGACATTAACCAAACTAAGGTACTTTTCCAGTTTGTTAGTATTTATACATTCATTTTAAAATTATGTTTTGAATGACTCCTATGCATCGAATAGAGACTTTTTTCACTTCCCTCCCCTCATACAATGAGGCCAGAGCACCGTTAAAAAACAGTTGGTAGCTCACTATTTAAAGTCACTAGTTGAAGAAGTGTGTTGACAAGGAGTATTAAGTCTCTTCCCATAGAAGTAAGAATTCTTTCTAATGAATTGTCAGTTAAACCCAAAGAGAATCCATGACATGCAGAATAAGAGACTTGCACAGACAGAAAGATTTGGGGTTTGGGTTCTTTTTAATGTAAGAAGTTTTGCCAATAGTGTCTTCTATAACTCTAGATAGAAAATGCTCCTGAGAATTCAACTTGCATAAGTATGAGAGATACAGTGATCACAGAGTTTTTCAGCATATTTTAAAGCAATATTCAGAAAAGAAAAACAGAAGCTATTTAAAGCATAGAGATGAACTCAGGGTATGCACAGTAAAATTTATTTTATTTCCCAAAAGAGCAATTCAGAGAGATGATTAATGGTTGCATGTAAAGGGCATTGAGGAAACATTACTAGAAAACATTTTCATTCCAAAAAGATCCATTTGCCAGCTCTCCAAGCAGACTATTATATGCTGTAGGTAATTGAAAGTAAAATAATAAGATTCACAGAATGTCTGATATTTCTATTTTATATCTGAACACTTAGGGGTTTACAATACCCATAACATTCTGTCTACAGTATATAATCAACCACTGGCATTCTCACTTGGTCATCCATGTATTTTAAAAATCATTCATCGCAAGTAGTTTTTGAATAATTTATGGTTTCTAGCTAGAGCAGAATTCTAGCCAGACTTAGCTGCTGCAGTTCATAGACCAGGATATTTATTTCAACTGTATGAAAAGTTCGATTTACGTTAATACGTTAACCTAAAATTACAGGGAAAATACCAGTTCTTCTGATGCCTCTGCTCTAGGCGTGTAACACAGCACAGAGCAGGGGAAGGCAACTAAAAATACTTACGCTCTTAAACTGAATCAGGTAACAAGATGATCAGTTGGAAATGGAGAGATTTCAGATTAGGTCCCAGGTAGTGGAAAGACACAGTTACCTTAAGAAATCAGAAGCCAGTAATAAAAATTCCATTAAAAAAATTCATCCCATGCGTTGCTGGACAAAGACATTAACACACAGCCCCACTCTTCCAACATGATGTTCTCACATTGCAGTGAAGATGATGCTCCAAAATTAGCTATTTAAAATTCAAAATCAGTGGCAAAATAATATGTAGTTGATTTTTTTTTCTTTGAACAGCAACTTTGATGAGCAGTTTTGTTAAATTCATTCTCTATAATGTCAGATACAACAGAAATGACTTTTATTCTCCATCAGCACAATGGAGGACAGCTTCTAGTACCCTCACCAACAGCAGATACCACTAGAATTACAGCAATGTTTCCAGAAATCAGAAAGACAACACCTCCAGCAACGTTAGAAAAAAGAAAATCATCTGATCCTACTTTTCCTTTTTTCAAGGCTTCATCTCTACACCGCTGCAGAAGGCAATTTCGTCTATATTAAGGTTATTATATAACCTTATATATGTGTGTGTGTGTGTGTGTGTGTGTGTGTATAACATCTTTTCTATGTTTAGGCCATAGGTATACAAAAGGAACAAAAAACACCCCCGTACATACTTGTACAAAGTAATATCCAAAAATTCCTAGAAACACCACAGCTTTTAATAAACTTTCAGCCGCATTTGCTCTAAGCAGTGAACGTCTCTCGCGCCGCACCAGAAAGGGGAACAGACAGGAGGCGAAGTGTTGCAGTTGTGTTGTGGATGTCACTGTTAGTCATGGCACTCCTACCTAAACTTTTCCAAACTCAGGAAAGTCTAATGTTTTCCTTATTTGTTGCTTGGCACAGGACTCACTCTCAGTGCACAACTTGCTCCCCAGAAAGGTAAAATGGCTTCTTCTAGCATTCCTCAGTTTCTTTTACAGCTGCTTTTGGGGAAAGAAGATTAAATATGCAATGGTTTTAATAATGGGAAAAACCCCAACTTTCTTCTTTACTGTCTGCCAGACCTTGAATCCTTCCTTGTATCGCAGGGATGATTTGAATTACAGAGTGCAACATTCATAGCTAAATCTTGTTCCTGCAACTGTGTTTTCTCAATTTTCCATGAAATTACATTGTTACCCTTCCTCATGGCTGCGGTGGATAAAAAGGACACCACTCTTTTTTCCCCCTAAATTTCACAGCAAACCACTCTTTAATGTTACCCACCTAGAAACCCTCAGACCCTGAAAATTCTAATATTTTTTCTTAGAAGGCCCTCAAAAATCAAAATTTGCTTTTAAGTATTTTATCTATGAGCTTTACTACAGTTCTGTAAAATGATTGCCCTTTTCATTTTGTGTGCACAGTACTTCAGAACAAAAATATTCTAGCACTTCTCAATCCCAAGGATCTAAAACTCACTCAGTTCTTCTCAAAGGTGGAGATCTACTTGTCTTCCAATACATTCTAGGATGCTGAAACAACAGAAACAAACAAACAAACAAACACCAAAACAAACACCTGTGCAATTTGCACATTTTTAAGTCTTTAATGTTATATGGACTCAGGCGTGGGTTTTGTATTTTGTCTTTTTCTTTTAATAAATAGAAATATAGCCAGTGGTTAATTGTTCTTTATTTATAGCAGAAATGAATACCACTATAATTCCTTTATCATGTATACTTTATTTATAAGATACTTTGATTACATTTATTAAGGGTTTTTTACACAGATGAACTAAGAATGGTAATTTAAAGTTGAAAATTAACTTCATTCTACAAGATGTTGTGATAGCAGAAGTCTTTTCTTATCTGCTGCCTGTAACATTTGACAAAAATGCTACAACACTCTTAGAAAACTTTTTTTTTTCCCCAATAGAGCCTGTCAAGTGCGACCTCAGCACCTTCACACGTTGCATTAGAAGAGAATCAAACTGAGTACTGGAAGTGATCACTACTGAAGTCATCTCCCAAAATGTTTTAAAAGTTTAGTGGATTTTGTTGTTACTGGTTTTTGATGTTTTCAAGGTTTTCAGGCATATGTAACCAAAACACACTGGATAATGGTTGTAATTTTATTTGGTCTTTCCACACTGTCTTGCAGCTCCTCTCGACCTTACAGTTTCACTTGCCTGAGAGAAAGCTACAGGTTGTGAAATTTCACTTGCTGTATTCCCTAAGCTATCTATAGCCATCTAGTTGTGTCAAAGACCATTTATATTTAAAAAAACCACAAAAATCAATTATATGTAGTTTTGGTGCAAGTAGGCCCTCAGAGAAGAGAAGAAGCCAGAGACAAACTTTATAACATTATATTGCAGCTTGTCTTGTTTCTGCACCAATTCTATTGTGCCAACATACTTTGGCAAGAAGCAGAAAGCCTGACAGAGTCATCTTGGGATATCAGCTCTTCAGCTTGCTGGAGCTTTTTTTTTTTCATTACCTGGAACATCATCAGTATTGTAAACTTCTTATACATTGGCAGCGCTAACTCAAAGAATTACCTTGCTAATTCTTTTGAGATTCTTGAATGGAATATTCCTTCAGAATTATTTATTTTATTTTTGTAGCTACTTTAGATACTCTTGAACTAGAAGGTACACCCAACTTGGAAATCTGAAAACACCATAAAGAGTCTTTCCACAAACATTAAATTAGTATTTATTCAAATATATCTGCTTTCTGAATGGATGTTCTCCCTTCTTAGCAACCTATCTAAATCAAAGCTAGGCTCTTTTTTTCCTAGACGTGCTAAAATGCTTATTCTTGTCCTTATCCTTATTTGCTGTAGAATTTCCCATTGATTTTCATTTGTCATCAGCTGTCTGCACTTCATAACTCATAACTTATAACCACCTCTGTGAAACTCTCAGTTTTTTATAACATACTATATACTTAATATGATAGAGACACTTTTACTCCTACTACCATTTCCAACACGGACATTAAGGCTTTATTATGGGTGTATCAGAATGCATTGCAGACAAGCAGAAAGGCACCAGTAAATTATTCAGGTCATTCTAAGTGAATGCCAATAAAATCTTCATATACAGCAGTACTTCTTTTGAAATTTAGCATTGGAGGCATTACTTTAGTTTTAAACATTACTTTTTGTAATGTGCATTTAACTTTCCTCCCCATTTCTCCATAGGTAAAGCCAAGTGTATTTAATATCATGAAAGATAAATTAGGAAAAAAATAATACTCCATTACATTCACTAACAATAACCAAAGAGGAGTCTTCTGCATAAAGCACTGCTGGGAAGTACTTCATCTCTCCAGAAT
Source organism: Ibycter americanus (assembly GCA_035590275.1). Classification (NCBI taxonomy): domain Eukaryota; kingdom Metazoa; phylum Chordata; class Aves; order Falconiformes; family Falconidae; genus Ibycter; species Ibycter americanus. The sequence continues at coordinate 77,564,987 of JAVJGI010000040.1, read as the reverse complement.
CCCAAGAATTGAAGACACATTGCATGGCCCATTAACGTCTGGCTGTTTTTGCATTCTTTATAATTCCCAAATTTATACCTATTTAGGGTCATGGTATCATGAACATTAAAGCTTGCTTTAAGTTAGTCTGCTTCACTATGCAACGCAAGACATATTTACTGGTGAGTGGTGAAAGTCAAACTTTCATTTCTAAAAAAGGGCAAAAGGGAATTAAATTAATCTTTCAAGGAAGCCATTATCCTCACTTAGGAATAGATTATTTGACAGATTGGCAATGAAGTTTAAAATGGCTATGGTGGAGCCAATTTATTGTATAGACATCAGCAATACACTACATTCATGGTCTGCTTCTTGGGTTTGTTACTCTGCAATGTAACAGAGACATCAAGACATTGTCCTGAACTAGGGCCACTAGACTTTGTGGAGCAGGAGTTTACAACTTGCTATCTCCAGGGATACAACAGGTCAATGTTCTCCTCAGAAACTCTATATGTCATGCACTACAACTGAAGAAGCAAAATTCATATTGGAAAATCAGAAGTTCAGTAATCCTCAAATACTGCCTTGCTAGGGATCTATGCTTACATTCTCGACAATGTTTTGGAGATACATATTGATAATAAAAATGTATGCACACTGAAGTTGTCAAATTAGGTTTTGACTTCAGAAACAAGTAAGATGCCTCTAAAGCATGAATAAAATTATTAATTTTGGTCTGATTATAGCACTTCCTTTTCGCAGTCTCTAGAAACACAGTCTTTTCACTTGGTCAGTAATGGTTAAATTTTCAACAGCCATCTGGAATTCGGAGTACCATTTTGAGTGGCCAGCTTCAATATGTGCTTTAAGACTAAATTACTCTAAGTATTTTTAGTATCTCATAGTTTCACTCAAAATTTGATTTTTAAGTGTTCACAAACGTATTTTTAAAAAGAGTTATAGAATAGTGGACTAGGCATTACATGCAATACCAAAGATCCAGACTAATATTTATATCTCCACTGAGATAACAGAAATACAGGTCATCCCATGGTAAACAAGAGGCAGCACCTATACACTAAAAGATTAGACTCTAATTATACTTAGGAATAAGTGTGACACTGTGAACACCATTTAGACAAACACCACGAGAAATATCACTTCACATTAGAAACAAGGGTGTTTCTAAAATGTTTTCCTGGGTCCTAGTTTTCATGATTGACAATGTCTGGCTTATTGTCTAAAGCAAATGTTCATGGCTTGCTACAATGGACTCAGTCTTTGATTCACGTTTCTAAGTTTTTCTTCCTAGTTTTGGTTTCTAATGGGCACACCAATCAGAACCCCTTTCTTCAAGCCCAGAGAACTGACCTAAGCTCAAAAGTTCAGGTTAAACTCTGGCTTTAACATAAGCAATGACTGAATGCAACCTTCTCCCCTCCCCACCAAGCACTCTGCACTTCTGATTTTTTGTTTTGTTTTTGACCAAGAATTGTATGTGTGTGTGTGTTGGGGCGCGGGGGGGGAGGGGGAGGG
>JAVJGI010000040.1:77495442-77563372 GCA_035590275.1 Ibycter americanus | reverse complement strand
GGGGAGGGGGATGGGGATATTTCCTGTCTCATAATATATTGTTATCAATATTTTTTCTTTCCCTATTAATGAATTTCTCTTCATTGTTAAGTGATTCTACAGTACCTTTTCCACTACAAATGCTGTGTTCTTCCCCCTTATTATTTGTTGGGTAGGAAATCCTTAAAAATCAGTGAAACTGCTACTGCAACAGTTCTGATAAAAAATGCATTGTCTTTAAAAGAAAATATATTTATTCATGAGATTCTTTTGCTGCCGATGTATCAGCTGCTCAAAACACTGCACTAACTATAAAGTGTAGGTGGTAATCCACTTGGGAACCTCCTCTGCATCTCCCCTAGAGTATTGCATTTTCCAGCTATGAAAAACCACTATGTTTTAAACTATAGACATTGGAGAATGTTTTGAAACAACGACATGAAAGTTTACATGATTCTTTCTACATACCTTCTTACAAAACATGATATACCTCAAATTACCTATTTCTAATGAAATTAAATAAACACACCATCTAGTGGTCAGCATGTAGTCCTTTCCTTATAAACTTCCCTGATTATTTTGACAGGGTCTATTACAGTTTCTTATAAATACAGCATATTAAGAGAACTCTGTATTAAAAAAAAGCCAAAAGAAATTACAAAACATACCACAGATAACTGTTAGCCTAAGAGGAGAGCAAGATGCATAATCTAATAATGTTTTCCTCAAAATTCAGAGAACTGTAAGGTTAGAACAGACTATGTTTACTTAACAGTCTTCTTTTGAAACTGGACTAGATGTTGCTTATAGTATTTCTATGAGTATTTTAAGGAGCATTCTCTCCTTATGGTTTATTCAAAAGAGGAAGTCAAATTTCATTCCAAGGAAATATTTTATATTATCATTAGACACTAACACAAGATAAGAAATCTATATTTAAAGAACCATATGAAGAAATTATAGATGGATAAGCCAAAGCATTTTAAAATCTGAAAAAGAAGATTTGGAATGTAATATTTAAACTCAAGTTTATCCCATGCAACTGAAAACTGACATGGTATTAAAAATCTAATTGAAATAAATCCTTTTGTTAAAACACAGTCCAAATGTCTTGTGTATGCAAGTACTCCTTGTTGCTAAGGAACTGGATTTCTAAGAAACTAGAAAGATTTTACTGGGCTTTTAAAACCTATAAAGTTGAGTTTTGTCCTTAGCTTGACACTAACAGCAGGTAAAGAAGCTTCATCGAAAACCTGCCCAGGATTTACCTAGAAGCAAGCTTCTACGTACATCAAAAAAATTCTTCTGGAATAACAGTTCACAAGTTACTTTGGTCTTTCTTATTTCAGTACAGAACATAGTCTCGCTGGTCTTCATTTGCTTATCTTGCAATACAGGTTCTAATTTCTACGTTTTAGTAGTCTTCTCTTCTAGTTTAAGTATTTCAAAGCTGAATATTTGAGTGTTGAAACTCTCCATTTTATAGACACACAAAATACCTACATAACACCCAAAAATATTAACAATGGGTAATCAGCACTGAGCCACAAGACACGAGGGAGAATTTTGTATGTTTTGGCTTCTGTGAGCCAGTTCGAGGAGTCTCCCACAGACTTGTACAATACTCTCCAGTAGCTTCTTTCATTTAAAAGCAGGTCTACTTCTTTTGATAAATAAATGGGCCTATCAGTATAAGAGTTGATTGCCAGTTCTTGGCCCTAACGCTGAGGACGCTTTTATTGCATTTTATTTCTGTGTGGTCTTTCACCTACAAGGAAAGGACTCCTGATTACCATGCATGCCTCTGTGATAAGAACATTTATACTTGGATCTTCACGTTTTGTTAAAATGACAGGAGATGTAGCTTTGAAATGCATCTCCATATACCCTCGGTTTAACTTTTTCTCTGCTCAAAACAAAAGATTATTTTATGAGTTAATAGAAAATTCTACCCACTAATTTCTACTTGGGATTTATAAGGTTTCTCAGGTGTGGAGAAGTCACTTGAGAGCACTGCATGTCTTTTCACATTAAATCTCTGACCCTTTTGAGGTTTCCCTGTCACTATTAATTTTTTCTCTGTGTGTGTGTGTGTGTGTGTGTAAAATCATTTAGAAATATAAGCTTTAAAACCGTCTCTCCCCTCTTCCCCCTAAAATAGGTTCTTTTTTTACTTTATAAAACACCATGAATCCTGAGGTGTGTGATCAGTCTCTTATTTCTAATTGTTTGTTCAAAGACGACTCCCAAAATCTCAACAAGCAGATTCAGCATGTACAGAGTACTCAGATGGTCAAAACAGAAGCTTACCAATGCAAATGTTAGTTGACCAGTGATCAGCGACCCATAAAACTCCCTCTTCCTACTTTTCAGATTTTTTTACCATTAAAAAAAAAGCTTTCAAGAAATCTTCTCATAGCTGTACTTACACTGTTCTAACACCTTCAATAGCTCATAATGGAGGAAGGTAATGGGAACAGCGTAATTGCTAGAATCAAGAGAGAACATGTCTAATACTGTACTGTTCAGTCAAGTGGGTGAACAAATGAAGATAGATAATGATGAATTAACTCTATCACAGTGCTGAATTCCTTTTAGCACTCAAACCAGCATTTCACAAAAGCTTATAATTTTTCACTACCTAGGGACCAAAACTTCAGTATCACAACAAAACAACCAGCATTATCAGATGACAGACACCAATAGGTAACTCTGGAGACTGCCTATAGACTGCTCAGCAGAGACAAAAAGTCATGGGAAAAGGAGGGAGCCCACTAGGCTCCCTGTCCTGAGACTCAACACAGGAATATTCAGAATGACATTGACAACAGAAAAGGAAATGTTAGGTTTGACAGCTAGGAACATGTAGTCTGTATCAAGATGAAAAGTGGTAAGCTGTTGATTTGCTCTGAGGGAGAGGAAGATAACAGGCTTCCTGTGTCATTTTTGGGGGGCTATTTTGCTGTTTGGATATTGGCTAATATGCAGCAAGTAGATGTAATTCCTATTTAGAACTTTTAGATGCTAGAATAATTTATGCATTAAAAATTAGGTATATTTATCTAGCCAGTTAAGGCAAAATAAAAAACAAGTGATAGACAGCACTCACCTTGTTAAAAGACTATATGCAGTATATGCAGATTAACTCATTTATCTGGTTGAGCAATGAAGAAAAGGTACTTGTTACTAGCAAATGGTACTTAAAATATATGCAGTTTCTGCAACGCAGCAAGAAAGAAACCACTGGAAGTTAAATTCTTTTGAGGTACCTCATTCATTCACACTGAGGTCAACAGTCAATGTAATAATGGTACTCATAGAAAAATACCTGAGATTGTGCAATCTGCTTTTTCTAGGTAGTTGCAAAACAAAACAAAACAAAAAGGAAATTTTAAAATAAACTTTTATTAATTATTAAACTTTTAATAATTAAAATAGTCATTGTTGCAGTTGGCAATCTGAAGTATATCACAAAACTTTGATGACACATGTTCATCATTATTTACGATAGCTTTGTTGCACAGTGCCTCTACCAAAGAAGATGTTACCTCCGTTGCCCTAAGCCAGTTTACAAACACATAAAACAAGAAGAACCCAACTAATGACTAGGAGCAGCAGATCAGCACACTCAAACCATTCTTCTTGTCTAGAGTCTCTTCACTGCACACATATTACAAAGGAGTTGATTGCATTGTCTCAGCTGGAGACCTGACCTTTCTAGTCTAGTTCTGATACAAATTATTAAAGATAGAATAAACTGTGCTTCCCACCCCGCCAAACTGCTAGCCTAGCCTGTCCTCCTAAAGCATCCCAGCTGGCACTGGATCTCACTGAATTGCCCCAACTCAGGCCCTTCCTCAGCTGGCAGGAATAACAGCTAACAGAGCAGGGACCCAGAACAATGCGTGTATCTCATCATGTTTGTCTAATAGATGGCCAAGGTGCCTGCTGAGGTGCGTTCAGTAGGTTTCCATATACAGCAACGAACCACTAGGAGCCATCAAAGAGCTTGGCCCAGGGCTGACGCATCAGCAGTAAATGAATGGTCAAACTGAGAATAAAATCGTGTATTTTCTTCTTTATTCTCTAACAAGCACAATAGGCCTTTGATCTATAAATCGCATTTCAGTACTTGTGGAACTAAAAAGCACAGGTTTAATTCAGTAAGCTGTCTGCATGAGAAATTACCACAACAGTCAGTACACCTCACTTCATCTTTTATGATTTTCACTGTTACCATCTACATATCCATGAGGTCAGTCTCAGCTAACATCAAAGTTAAAACCAGCTGCTGAAGTAGCTGTTCTGCTCCTAAGGAATTCAGTCTTGAATCCACTCACTAGTGATTCTGAGTTTAACTTATATCATGATTATTAATTCTTTAAGAGCTCAGAAATATGGTTTCTTTCAAATGTTTGCACAAGGAAATACATAAAAACACCCATGATAAAAATAACTATGAATCAAAAAATAAATCAAGAAAATGCAGCTGCCTCATGTACCTTCATATGCATCTCCTGAGAATAGTTGTGTAGTAGATTTAACTTCCTATTAGCGAACAAGAGGAAATGAAAAAGTCTGCAGGAGTATTTGAATTGGCTCAACTATTAGTAAAACAGTCAGAAGATACTAATCTTCCTTAATCTACTGAATTGACTAAATTGGCAAAGGACCTGAAGAACTGACAACTTTGAACTTGTTTTAAAAAATCCTCTGTTGCTTGCAGAGCCCAGGATTTATTTGCTTATTTTCAAATATCCTGTGGCTAGATCCAGTAATCACAGGACAGTAACACTCAAAATCATAGGGAAAAACAGCCAACAAAATACTCTCAAGAAAGAAAATGAAAGCATCGCTTGATTCAAAAACTGGCTTCACAGCTTTCCAATGTGAACATCTGACATTAAACTATTAGCTGCATGTATAAGCACCCTGAAAAAAAAAAATGCAACTTGATTTCAAACGTGGCAGGGACTGCCTGTTCATTTCATAATGTCCATCTCTGACCGCTCACATCGGCTTTGGTTTCTTTCTCCAGATGAGTAGGCCTAATCAAACAAATTTTCATCAGCTGAAGTAAGAGCAGAAAAATCATATCTTTTGTTGCATTTCCTTCTAGAAGAAACAGCTGAATGCAGGAGGGGAACATTTCCAGACAGGACTTTCCCTCTTCTGTGGCTGTAAACCACAGTGCGGCTGAATTTGGGCAGCGCTGCCTACAGAGGCTAAAGCTGAACATAATCCTCCTTCCGATTTTTTATGGGTTTTGATTTTTATCTTATTTTTAAAAAAAAACTATTCCAGAAAGCTTTTCCATTCCCACAGTCCCAGAGCTTCAATGCCAGTTGTGCCATGAAACAACTACAAGTTGAAAGAGCATTGTGGGTACAGACACACCTGTGCCTTCCGCGTAAAAGTATCCAAGGCATGCGACAGAAGTTCTGGGGAGGCAATGGCTTGATGCTTCCCATATGTAGGAAACAGAAAATAGGTTGACAATTTACCCAAGAGACCAAAAAGGATGTGTCTGCTCTTCACCACAGTCTGCAGAGAGGCATGAGCTTGTTTGTTGTAAGAATGGAAATTCAAACTCAAAGGTAGTCTTCTATGACCACCCTCAAAATTACTTGCATCAACTTAACCATGTATCATCTTCCAAAATCAGAAGACAAAAAAAAAAATAAAAAAAAAAAAGAAAAAGTGGGGGAACAAAAGAAACCTACACAAATGGTAATAGTTAGAGTGCATTTTTCCCATTCCATCATAAAATGGTAGATTAATGTGTTACACAAGAATCACGGGAACCAGGTAAGCTATAGAATAAGCTGCATGATATTAAGAAATTGACAAGGGAGAAAAGTACATCGTAAGATAAAGTGAGTGAAATCACTGTTAAATGCTGCCCACGGAATATGGAGGGATGATGAATTACATTTCTTTCATTACAGCTCTCCTATGATATTCAGATAGGAAATAAATTTTCCAACCCTAGAAATTGGATTGTTTGCAAGACACTAAAATAAGATTCAGAGATTTCATTTCCTTTTCTTCCTGTACTGCCATGGTCCAAGAAGGTCTCGCCCCCAGAGAAATGCAGATAATGTTGTTGACAACACCCTCTCTAAAAGAGAATTGTGGTCTAACCTGCTTACAAAATAAGAAGAATTGGTACATCTTCAAAGTCCTTCCCAGACACAAGCAATATGCAATTACTTGCCCTGCTGCCCTCATGCATACAGGAACTGCTGGCAGCCTTGTCACCAACCAGAGCAGGTAAAACCCTCTGGCTATACCTCTAATATAAGAGCTCTAGTCATATCAACCACTCTCACTCATTTTTCGCTATTGTTTAAACCCTAAATTAATTATTTTAAAAATAATTGTCAATTGCCATTGAGTTCTCACAACAAAACTGCTGTTACAATTAGCAATATCTTTCAGTATTTCAAAAACTGAAGAACCTTCTGAACGTTCTCTAACTTTAGAGCTGGACTAGCTTTAGAGTGGAATTCACGTCTAGCTGTTTATGCTGCACCAATCTTACCAAAGTCTGACCTCTGAAGACAGCTCAGAGCAGTTCAGGTTTTTTATTGGCAAAAGAGAGAGCAAAAATGTACTATACACTGTAACTGCACACAAATTTTGTAGACTTGATATGCCCACACAGAATACGGAGAATTAATAATTCTTCTTCATGAGAGGAACCAAATCAGCTAAAGCTTTGAAGCAGATCTAACTACAATTCCTGCCCTCACCCCCACCCCCATCACTTAAAATAACATCTGTAAAGGCAACCAAAAAACATTTAAATTCCAAAAGAACAAAGTCTTATTTAAAGGCTAATGCAAAAGAAGAATAAATTTTCTAAATCAAGACATCTCAAGTGACTTGCTCAGACAGAATAGAACTACATGGAGAATAACTGTCCCTGGTCTTGCTTACTGTGTCCTTGCCGGTGGGTCCTTGCTTCCTGGCTTGATTTCAGATGAATCAATGACTTCAAGTTGTAGCAAATGCTATACAGTCTTCTCTCATCCCTAGAAAGGTTATTTTCCTTGTTTGTGAAAACTGGCTCCCTAACCCTCAGCAGTCACTTTTTCTGAGTGAAATCTGAGAAATTTCTCAGTCCGTAGTTTCCAGACCCCTCTGAGGAAGCTGTCCTTTACAGCCTGTGAAAGTCTCTCTCTCTTCCTTAGCAGTTGCTTCCACAGAAGAAGAAATCCCACTTTCCTTCCATAGGCACAGGCATGATTGTCTTTAATGTTTAATTTAAATGAGCACATCAGATGAACAGTAAATGAAGCATAAAAAGTCCATTTTTCAGTTTCTATAAGACAAAAGGTTCATATATTCCCATATATTGCTATTACTGGCATCTGGATGTTTGAGACTTTCTTTTTCTTATTTTTTCTTTTAAGAACTCACAGAATAACCTGCCTTGTCTTTTATCATCAGAACTTCTTGGCCCCTGGAAGCACAGGTGCATGTTGGGGTTTTCCCCCCCTAATTAATCTCTTGTTCAGGTTCAGAATCGTTCATGATATTCACCATAAGAAGTGATGCAGCTTCCCAAATCCCTGAAACTCTCATTCTGAAATCAAGTTTTGATCACTGTATCAAATATTTTTTTCTTTTAATACACATAACATATAAAAAGCACCTTGTAATTCGCTTTTTCAATGAAATTAGTTCGGGGAACTTACCCTTTGAGAAGTGAGAGATAATGCCTGATAGCTATTACAAAATGAAACTTCGTACTACATCCTTTTGATTTTCAAATAGATATTGTATTTTTTCAGTATATGTTTCTATTAAAAATAAGCTTAATATATTTGTTGACAAAGTGTAAATTCTAGTAATCATAGAACAAGAATGTGAACTTCAGGGAAGTTTGAGCTAATGGGATTAGGTGTTTCTGTGGACTTTTTCTTTTTTTTTTTTCTTTTTTAATTGTTGACTATATTGTTTAAGCAACTATATAAAAATAAATAAATAAAGAGTTGTATGGTTATCTCCTAGCCTTCCCCAGCCAGTGTTTGCATGTCCATTAATGTTACTGTAGGTAGGATTTCAAGACGGAGATCAGTTCAGACAGCAACAGATCAAAGCTAGTAACTGACCCAAGAGCTGTGTGATGCCTCCTGCCCTGATACAGTGCTCTCCTCAGGGGACTGGATAAGAGTTAAAGTCCAAGATAAAATTGTAGGAACATACAAAGAACATAAAACAAAGTAGACCTTGCATAGATCTCCACGTCTTTTGTTAGATAAGAGAGTTTCTGAGGTTGTTTTCAAGAGATCTCACTAGGAAAAGAACCAGGTGGGCTGTTGGAGGCAAGCATGGAACAGATTACAGTATAGGAAAGCTGAAAAGAAAATTGTGACTGACCTAGGAGTAGACAAAGTCCCTCTACAATTTTCATCAGTGATGTAGAGCTACTGGCATGACAGTCAACCAAAGATGGCCAGCAGCATCAAGGGCTTATCTAAATCATTAGGTGACCAGAGATTTATTTGAAGTCATAAATCCATATACTCCATTAGTCCAGTTTTACAGACCAACTCCAGCAAAGTCAATGATTTCTAATAAGTATCAAGCTGTCATAGCGTAGTAGAAAATCAGGCCCTTTATTGTCCCTCACATTCTTACAGTCAAGCAGGTGGGGGAACTAATGTGTTGCAGATTGGAGAAAGTGTTTGATGTGCGGGCTTTGGGACATGGTGAGCATTTTTGCGAGGAAGTATTTTACTGTAACTTAACTTTTATTGTAAGGCGTGACGCAGCCTTTCCAGCTAATTGCTCTATTTCAGCTTTTAAAATGAACAGATCTTTCTTTCTTATGTTTCAGCTCATATATTGTAATGATATTACTCTTACTGTTAAAGGTGACCTGGAAATGATTTTAAATGATTTGCTTCTTGCTTCTTCATTCATTTACAATGAATAAAAATGCCTGAGATTCTAGACTATTTCTGAAGCACATTTCCCCTCCCCACCTGCTCCCCCTTTCTGTTTTTACTTTATATATGTAATCTCTCACAGTCTGGCTTTACTTGACTTAGGTCTGCACATGATATATCCCTAACAGCCATTTTAAGTTGAAGAAGTAATGAAGACTTTTGGACAAGTCTCAACTGTATTCCATGATCTGCCATACAGGATCTAATGAGTGTTGTGCTACTCTGGGGAACTATCTGGCCTTCATCTCTTCTGCATTGGGCCTGAAACTTTGCAGTTGTTCCACTCACTTGCTAGGCTCTTCAGTTTGTGATTGATGATTTTGGTATGGATTTGCTTTAAAGAGAGGTCAAGAGGCAACAGATGCTGTCAGAAGACCTGCAAGCTTCCATTGAAGAGCAGGCAAGTGGAGCACCCATGTACAAATGTATCACCATTTAAAACAAACAAACAAAAAAAAACCCCAAAAAACCAAACCCCCAAAATCCTATTTACACTACAAGATAAAATACCTGTAAGCGTTATTAAGATTTTTTTTTCTTGTAGGAAAGAGGTCTGGATGCATTTCAAAAAATAAGAGGTGAGGTGGATTCTAACTTCGCAAGGGGATTAAAAACCCACCCAGAATCCATAGTTTTTTAAAAGGCTGCTATGCAAACATGTTCTCTCACCCAAAGCCAGGTCAGAGAAGCAGCTGCATCTGGGAATGGCGAGTACTCCTTAATCTTTCATTTTATGTGCAGAATAAAGAGATCAAACCAACTTCTAAAACACCTGAGCAACAGTTTTGTTCTGCAAAGAATAGAGTTCTCTTTTTCATATCTGTTAAACTGAAGCATTTACAAGATGTAAAGTTCCTACTGGGAGTGTAATGTGAAAATCCACTCAGTGGTGCATGTTTCTTTAGGAGGTCAAAGTGCTATCAACTTGCTTAAATTAACTTCTCTTTTCCCATAAACCCTAAAAGATAAGAATATTTTGAAATGTACAGTGAAAATCCTTTATACAAAAGTGATTTTATTCTGTGCAAAACTAAATTAGATGACATTTTTTTGGTACAGAGCTGTGCCTGCTGTAACCATGGTGTATCACAAGAGTGTGAGGCTGCTGCACTCAGAGACTGTTTGAAAAATCCATAGGTAGACAAACATCAAAATGCACCTTCAGTTGCAAAGAGGTGTTGCAGAGGTGATTGGACAAACAAGTTAAACCACTGGAGTCCTGAGGCAACAGATGTATTCAGTATGATTGGTTCCACTAACACAAAACCATGTAACAGTTGCAAAAAACAGTAAGAAAGGTTCATCTTTCTCATAAGAAATGGACACATCCTGTTCCCAAGGGTCAGACTGGTACCATTTTAAAAAGCTGTATCTTAAGGAACTATTCAGAGCAGCACAGCACTCACAATAAGCAAAGCCTTGAGCAGCAATATTCATGATGTGGGTCAGGATAGATAAAATTTATATGCTTCGCTCAAGAACAGGTCCTATCAATTTCTATGAGTTTATACTGTCATGACACAGTTTAAATTGTGCATCCTCTACAACATCCCTCTTGACTTATCTGGAGGGAAAGGAAGGTTTTACAAAGGTTTTGACACTGTGTCCAGTAACATCCTCCTGGGCTAACTTAAGAAGCATAGGCTAGATAAGTGGACAGTGAGATTGACTGAAACCAGCTGAACAGCCAGAATCAAAACATTGGGATCAGCTGCACCAAGTTCAGCTGGAGGTCGGTCACCAGCTGCGTGTCTCAGAGATCAGTAATGAGTCCACTGCTGTTTAAGATATCATTAATGGCCTAGATGATGGGACAGAGCATACCCTCAGCAAGTTCACAAATGATACAAAACTGGGAGGAGTGGCTGGTACAGCAGATGGGTATGCTGGCACTCAGAGGGACCTCAACATGCTGGAGAAATGGGCTGAAAGAAGCCTTATGCAAGTCTTGTACCTGGAAAGGAACAACCTCTGTGCTGGAACCAACCGGTTGGAAAACAGCTTTGAGTAACAGGACCTAGAGATCCTGCTGGACAAGTTGAACATGAGCCAGCAATGCCCCTCATGGCATGGTGTCAGTCCCTGCTCCAGTGGCACCACAGCAGGGCTGCTGCTCTCCAGCTCCCTGCAGCCCTGCCCGCTGTGAGCCCCACTGAGCCAGGCCCATGGACTGGCACGGTGGCCTTGCCCGGCCATCCTGGAGCTGTCCCTTCACAGGGCTTGAATCTGACCCCCACTGAAGGTTGATGTCCCAAGCCAGCCTCAGATGTCCCCAGAGAGGTGTCGGCCTTGCCGTGCCCTGACAAAGTAACAGCAAAATAGAGGTTTCCCTTTTAGCCCAGCTTTATGTACCCACTTACACATCTATCAGGACATGACCACTTAAGACTGCCTAGACAAAACGTAAGAGATTTTCCCTCATACTGAGAAGATTTTTGTGAAGCTCTACTTGATTTTCTTTTCCTCCTATTTACATCGGGCCATATAGCATAAAGCAAAAAACCCCTTTACCTACCGCTTCTGATAAATAAATACTAAATATATTTACTAGGCACAAATAATACTGCAGTTTTTACCCCAGAAATTAATTTGCCAAGTATACTGGGAAGAGGAGAAGTCAATGAAACAGTGAATATTGGTGAAGAACAATTAGACTTTGATTAAGAACATATAGAATGGAAGATGGAGGAGAAGTGTGGTATCTTTGACAAGGTGCGAGACTTCTCTTTCTCCAAAATCAGTTCCTGCTCTTACGTTTCACAATATTTTTACTTTTGCAGGTAAGGTTGGAGACAAAGTTAAACAGCAACGGCAGGTGCATTTAGAACCATGTTCCACTACCAGAGAGCTCAGAGTATGTTTTATGAATTTTCTCCCCAAAATATGGCAGAAGAAGGAAAGAAATGACTGAAATGTTTAGGTCATGCAGGGCTCAACAGTTAGAAATAAGATGTGCACTCATAAGCCGAAGCACAACGCTGCCTTGTGAGGAAATTCAGTTGCAACACACTGAGTACTCTCTCACTGCCAGTCTACTAACATGCAGCTGAGTATCTGAGACCTCTAACCAAAGGGGATGCTACAGTTCTCCAGGCCTTTGCAGAGCTGCTAAAGATGTGCAGCCCCCAAAAAGTCTGCCATAGTGGTGTTTGAGGACAAGTTTTTTATTTCTCTAAACACTTTGTAACTTTGATCGCTCTTTTCCAAAATAGAAGAATAGTTAGAAAATACTTCCTATAGAGTGAAATTTAACAATAAACTGTGGGTCATCAAAACATTTCATTTCACCACTAAAAGAAAAAAGACACCCATATTTGTCTACTAAACTCTTTAAAACCATGCAACTATTATAAAGGAAGCTATGGTTCAGTTCAAGGAGAGGAAACTGCAAGTGTACATCATACAATAAATGCTTGAAGTTTATCAAGTATTTGAATTTTTAATACAACTAAATTTCTAATTGAAAAAATCTGATATACTTTTTTCTATAGTTTGTGATTTTAAATGTGATGCCATGTATGTATATGAACAGTTTCACAATAAATCTAGAGGTCTTCTAGACACTGAAATAAATTGTAAATTAGAAATAGTGATGATTTAGTACTTCTTAACCGGTTAATGAATTAATGGCAGAAGACACACACACACCCCTCCATAATTGTTACACCTATATACTGCTAGGCAAATTTCTTCTTATCCTTGCCAAAATGAATAATAGCATTTTTTTTCTATAACCACTGCTAAATATCATCTATTATATAAATAGTAAAATAGCAAAAAAAACCCTTCTATGAGACATATTGATGGAATTTACTGGAGGTGGTGAATTCTCTTAAGAATCACTTCTGCTCTGATATGGACCTTTTATACTTCAGTGCCCCAGGGAAGGGGGATGCATTCATGATAAAGACAGAAAAACTGAGAAAACATTTTTTACAGCCATTGAGATAAGTGTCTTTATTTATGTTTAATTAGTTTTCCAAATGCCTTATTCCATCATTGTTAGAATCTATCATTTCCTTAAAGTATTTATGGGATTATACAGATGGCAGAGTTTGTTTGTCATCAAAGGGATAAGATTAGACACAAAATTATAATGCTGGCAAAACATATTTCAACATCAATAAACAGGAGGGCAAATGTATAATAGAACTTTTAACTACATTCTTTTTTCTTTTTTTTTTTTTTTTTAATCTTCCTCTACTTAGAATGTTTTCTTACTGGCACTGATAATATGACTTTTAGACAGAACCACCAGTGCATTCTATAAAGTGATTGGAAAGATGGCAAGCTTTTGTTTGTTGGAGTGTTTCCACCTGTTTATTTTTGACAAGGTCAAAAAAGTCCTTTTATTTAACTTTACACTTGATTGATGATGAAAAGTAGCTGTATGCTTTGACATAAAATTATCCATAGATACCAGCATCAAGTAATAAATATTTTAAAACATTCCTACTAATAACGGAGTTCAGAACAGCAACGGAGCAGAAATATCCATCTCTGTCAAACACTGTGCTTCTGAAATGTTCTGCTAATCATTTGTAAGCACTGAGCATACAACTCACTGAAGTCTAATTCTATTGTTTGCATTTCAGATGAACAGTAATTCAAACAAAAAAAAATTAGAAAGTGTTGCAGAATGAATCTTTAGAACACTCCCTTAGAATAAAAATAAATAATAATAATAATAATAAAAACCCCCCACAAACCAAATACACCCCCCCCAAACCAGAAACCTATTACGAAAACACACACACAAATTATTAGTTCCTTTTCTTAGTTCCCACCCTTAGTGTCTGTTAAGTTACTGAAAGCACTGTATTACGTGTCAGATAAGACATGGAAAACCATGAGTGAAGAAGTTTAAATCCTGCCAAATCAACACCTGCAATTCAGAGACTCCACAAACACAGCTAAACTAAGCTATCAATCTTTACACTGGCAAAGACAGAAATTCTCTACTCATCACAGACATGCAGAATTTTTGAAGGTGTGCCCATCTGATTTCTTTAGACTCTTACCTGGGTGCTTCCACTGATACCATTTCTAAGAGTAAATAGAGCATAAAGCCCCTGACAGGGTGATGCTAGATTGTAAGCTAATATGTTCAGATCACAAAATACCAGTACTAAATAATTTTTGTTTTCATGTCTCTGAAAGCAACCACCATTTGTGTGAAAATGCAACTTAAATTCTCTGTGGTCACACAATAGGTCTGCATACACTTTATTTTCATATCTGAACTCAAACCAATGCTACTCTGAATGTACAGAAGAATAACCTGTCACAACCATTAAAGAGAACATGCCCTTGGATATTCTATCCCTTTCCTATTTCTCTGATTTAGCAAAGACTTTGACAGAAGTGATATTTTTTTATTAGAATTCAATAATAAATTATATAACTGACATCTGAAAAACCAGCAACCGTCATCTGCATGACATAACACTCACACTTGGCAGCAATTATTTTTCAACAAGGTCAAAATCTCCATCAGTTCTGCACCAAGTCTGGCTGGTGATGAATTGGAGCTGTATACTCTCGTGGTAGAAATCCTTCTTCATTAACAAAGAATAAACATTTCATCGTACCTGTAGAAGTGATGCAAAACGCGCATTGAGGATGACACCTGAGGAAAAAGAACAGCAAGAGAAAATGTTCTTTCCTCTACTGTTTCCAAAAGACTGACTTCTCCTATGTCCTCTGAGGCACTGTCCTTTGCTTTATATTACAGTTCTATTGGGAAAAAATTCCACTAAATATTATCTTTACCTTACCTTTATTACTTTCATAGCCATTAAATTGACTCATTATTCTTAATAAATCTGGATCCAGGTCTTGCAGTCTCAATTTACTTTTCACTACAAAGAGAGTCCTTTCAGCTGAGTGTATATCATTTGCTAAGCATGTCCTTTGGTGCATATTATACTTTAGCTGTACTATGATCTAAATTGTTAGCTTGTTTTTAATTTTCCTGATGCTAACTTTTTTAACACCAGATAATACTATAGATGTAATTCTTAGTCCATAAACCAATATTGCATCAAGAAAGCACCTAAGACAAAGCTGCTATTTTTAAAGAAAAATCATTAACTTTTTTTAGTTGTTTTGTTTACCTAATGAAAAGGGTAAGTATAGTCTTTCAGAATTTATAATGTGTAGAAAAGCATTTACGAGTTATAAAGAAGTGGGGGTTTCTGATACATTGGTTGCTAGCTCACCTACTTTCTTCTTTGTTAAAGTCTTTCACGTAATGAAAATAATGCACAGCTCAAAATAAGTTCAACAACTACAATTAAAGTAGTCCTTAATTTCAGTATCAAAATCTTTAACTTTATTAAGACAGCTCATACTTTGTATGGATCTACTTTTTTCAAGTCATTGGAGGTCAAAAAGCTTATCCTCTCTGTACATAATCTTTCACTAAATAGAAAATCGATAGCCAGCTCCATGCATTACCTGATCAGAGCAACAGACTTGCTCCCCACAGAGAAGTGTCTGAGAGGCAAAGCTGTGTTTCAGTCTCAGCGCAAGAAGGGCTCCCATGCGTATGAGCACAGCCCCTGCCTGTCACAGCTGGGCTCGTACAGCTACCAGTGCCAAAACATTTTCAATATTGGGTCCACCACCCCCTAGGAATCTTCCTTATTCCTTTGTTGGAAATGACCATGAATAGTAATCTCATAAATGGTACAGAAACCTAACTACATCATGTTCCTTAGAACGGTGCATACACTAAAAAAAAAAAAAAAGAAGAAGAAAAAAGAAAAAAAAGAAAAAAGCATTCCATATAGGCACACAAACTGAAAATTAAAAGTCAAACCAGTGATCTGGTGCTCATTAGATCTAAAAAAATTGAGAAGGATTTTAAATATTTTCATACATTTCTAGGCTACGATTTTTCTGAAAGACCTCTTCTGCTTTCATAACTCTTCTATCTCTCTCCTTTTCATTTTGCTGTTGAGAAGAGATGCAGTTCAGAGATGGGAAAGATAAAGAAGGGAGAATA
This sequence comes from Ibycter americanus, assembly GCA_035590275.1. Lineage (NCBI taxonomy): Eukaryota > Metazoa > Chordata > Aves > Falconiformes > Falconidae > Ibycter > Ibycter americanus. Next base: position 77,547,424 of record JAVJGI010000040.1, on the reverse strand, counting down.
ATAGGACAAAATTAAAAATTTTAAAATCCTATAACTTACTTTAGAAGCTGTCTTTATCTAATTCTGAAGTAGTAAAAGAAGCAGTAAAGTAGAATTCGACATTAGCCTATATGCCATTCATCTCACCCTTCGTATTAGGGTTCTTTCCTTTTATTTGTATTACAAAAGAAGTCTTCTGCTTGATACATTCTTCTCCATACAACAGCTGCACAAGTTTTACACTTCTTTTCTTTTACCATGTATAATAATCAGATTTATGTAATGGAGAGGCTGGGAGAAGCAAATGAGAAAAGCAAAAATGCACAAGTTCTGTAGCTCTTCTATCACAGCACAGCTAGATCAGTCTTGCGTAGTCTCCCAAACTCATTAGGCTTAACTGTTTTACTGATGTTCTGCCTTTCCTAGGTAAATGATAAAATGAAGAATTCTTTTCTCCACTCTTGAAGAAAAATAAATTTTTTCAACCCCTTAAAAGCAGACCCATAAGTGGCACCTTAACCCTAGCACACAGTGAATCATAACCAGAGCTACGATTCACCAAAATACCAGTAATTCTCTAGTTTACATTCTACCGACTGAGCAGCAACTCTACAGCAAATCCCACAGAAGTCTGCATCTAGGTTAGCCCACTGACTATTTTCAAGTCCCAAATATTACGGATATTTAGCTGCATATAGAGTGAGGTCTTAAAAGATTTTACATTATTCATTACATTAGTAACTTTTAATCAAGGAACTCATCAAGGAAGTAGGGCAAGGGCAGTCTGGTCAACCTGATGCTGATTAGCCCATGGATATGTTATCCTGCACTTTTTCAAGAGGTTTTGTTTGAATTTGAGAACAAAATTATTCCTAGCATCAAACCACATGTGTCATTTTTTTCCGTTTCCAACCTCAAGCTAGCAACTGTGATTAGAAAATGAAATGCAAACACTTCTGCAGAAACAAGATGAGGGGAACAATTCCACGATTTCCCACTGACTTCAGCAAGCCTACAGAAAACAGTGCAATTACTGTGGATTAGGTGAGCAAGGCAAGGTACAAGTGCGGGAATCTTTGCCAGGCAAAATTTGCTTAGATAATTTTATTCCACATAAGCATAGGCACCTTCTAGACCAAAAGCATTTCCCTCAGCTCCAGAAGGACAAACTTCTAACATGCTACAGGAATGCAGCCAAAATGACATAAAATAAGATTCTGTCCTCAGATTTCCTAAGATGTTATGCACCTTGCAGATATTTGCTATATAAAAATACATTTCAAATGTCAATCATATGAATTGGAATAACCTCTCAAAGTCAAATGATTATTTAAAAGCCAACACATACAAAAATATTATTAAATTATCTCATGACAGTTCTATAAAAGAAATCCTCTCAGCCATATTTAGGAGTGTAAAAAAAATGAGGAAATTGGCAAGGTAACAACCACTGGCCAAAGCAAGACTTCGGTGTTGTTCTGGCTGCAGTTTAGCAGGGTCTGGACATCACAATTTCCACTTATCTACTTGCCTCTGCTTCCCTTTCAAGTTACCTCTCAGGTTACCCCAATAACCTTGCATAAATAGAGGTACAGTTGCTCCCCGACCCCTTCACCAAGTGAGCTGCCAGAGCTGAACATACACACTTCTAATAGCAAAGTGGTCACCGAGCTGACAGGAAAGTATGCATCCAGGTATTTTGATATACCAAGGCAGAGAGCAGGCAGTAGCCCCCCTGCCCTCAGCTACAGCCAGGGCGCCTGACTCGACTTGCAGAAAATATTGCAGCTCTCCCGTCAGTCACTCCAGCCTCTGTGATCCAAGACCTAGTTTCAGTGCAGCCCAGCTGTGTAACCTTGGTTCAGACTTACGTGAAAAGCTTCTATGTTGCAGGCAAGATTGGTGAGAAAACAAAGAGTAGAGCCACACCAGGTAAGAAAGGTAAAATTAAAGACAGATGCAAAAGTGCTGAGGCAGGGGTGATCAGTAGCTCAAGGATTCCAAAGGAAAAAATAACACAAATGGCACAAAATGCTAAGGAAAAAAAACAGGTAATTGGTAATTACCAATAAATAATTAGCACTCATAAGTACCTATTAGGTAATAAATAATTAATTATTTTATCAGATTACAGTTCTTACATTGTATTCTTAAACTGTCAAGATCTGCTTTGAAAACAGTAAAGCATTTCAAAGGAGGCAGATAGAGTGGGTGACAATAAAGAAGTTACAGTTGTTATGTGTACCTATCCAGCTGTGAAGCTGCCTAATATAAACTGGGTTAAATATGCCAGTATCAATAGCACTTCGCAGTTTGAACAATGACGCTGTAAACTCAGTTTCCATACCATCAAAAATTAGCAGCCTTGGTGTATACAGTGGTAGCTGTACCTGAAAATTTCCTTTCTCATTTGGACTGCTGGAAATACATTCAGTTTTTCAATTACAATATACATTAGCATTCATGATAAGGCAAGAGGCTATATACTTGGAGAATCGTAAGAAAAGTCATTAATTCAAAAGGGTCTTTACACTTCTGCAAGTTGTTGCATCTTTCAGACATACTGTAAGAGGGGAAAAAACCCCAAACCTACCAAAACAACCCACACACACTTGGCCACCTTCCCTAATATTTTGATGTTCCAGAAACACCAGAAACATATTCCACCAAGTAAAAACTTTTCCAAATATCACCAATACTTCTTACTCAGGAATCTGAAGGATGCTGAGAACTGTAATGCTTAGTCCAGCAGCCATTGTCAGTCATTCAAAGCAAGACAGATCCATTTCAGTAAGCAGAAAATCAAGGGAAACCAGAGATTTGTAGAGCTCCTGCTGTACCTATTTAATTAGGATTGCTCAAGACAGAAAGCTGTACATATGCACTTCATGCAATTTGAGTTCTTGGCTCTATCCCCCCAGTACTTGAGCTTCTGCTATTAAAAGCTCTCAGCATCCACAGCCGTCAGTCTCCCTCACTTTTGGTGTGATAGCTTGCCTGGTACCCTCTTTTCCTTCCCAAGACAAGGTACAGAGAGCTACGTTGTATTTCTGATGCAGCACACCATATCCATTTTCCTCCTCTCTTTCCTACTTTTCACCCTATTCCCCTTATCCCTAGCACTGCTCTCATCTATAAGTAGAACTGCTAGATATTGGAGGAACAAAAAAAGGAACTCTAGAAGAACTCAGTGCTTTCATGCCTCCTCCTCCCCTTTCTGCTCCCTGGATGTTTAAACAGTTGTATTTTCTGCTTAACTCTTTGTTGCTTGTGGTTATTTCTGTCTCTCCCTGCCAATGACCTTCATGCCAGGAAAATAATCAGCTTTCAGATATGAAAGACTGATAAAATACATACAGTGTTTTTACTTCCTTTTGTTTTACAATACTTCCCCTCTTTAGAGCTGCAAAACTTGCTTGCTCCAAAAGTAAGTCTTAAAAGATATCAACAGGTCATTCTTTTGCCTTTCAGATCAAGTATTGTTAAGTACACTAAAAATATGAGCCCTGTATTCCTCCCCTCTTTTATTTCAGTGCTTTAAGTGTTTCTCAAGATAAAGCAGTAAAGTTTTATTCTTTTCGCAATTTGTTTTTGGTCTGCTGAGAGGAAATATTATGTTTGCAATATTTACCCCAAATTAGCTGTAATAACATGGTCTAAATAAAGACTGTTTCACAGCAGTCTATTACAAATAAGAACTATTTACAGTATTTTATGTGCTACACTGTTATTCTCAATTCTTCCCCTTCTGCAGAAACCAAGCTAACAATATGCATAGATTTTTAACTTATGAAACTGTATCTGAAGAAGCACAGAGCTAACTTTGACACAGTATCCCACCATAAGGGTCAAAATTGAGCCTAAATAGCTCACTGGATCCACAAAATAGCATACAAGAAGCCAATGAGCTAGGATCACCTCTAGCACATCTGATCACCTGGCCCAAATTAGAAGATAGTAAGTTTACAGCTGGTCTGACAAAGTAATAACCTTCAGCAAGCATCTGGAACACCACCTCAACTCATATTCCCAAATGCTCAAAGTTACTCTGAATGTTTTTGGTAGCAAAAGTGACTTATAGGGTTTTTTCATTTGAGTTGTCAAACATGAAATCATTATAACCACACAACTTCTAAAAGGGTGTGAGACACTAACATAGTTATTAAGGACACAAAAGTACGTATGAAGATATGTGGAAGAAAAAAGGAATGCCTCCACATCCCTTCCTCTACACAGACTCCAAACCAGTCATGACACATTTATGTATATGCCGTGTTGTATATCAGGTGCGCTAAACGATTTTAAATCACTGTCCGCTCTCCCTTCCCAACACCTGTTTTCAAATGATGTATCCTTCCCTTTTGCTGATAGAATCATAGAATCATTTAGGTTGGAAAAGACCTTTGAGATCATCAAGTCCAACATTAACCTAGGATTGCCAAGTCTACCACTAAACCATGTCCTTAAGTACCACATTTACATGTGTTTTTTGACACTTTCAGGGATGGTGATTCCATCACCTTCCTAGGCAGCCTGTTCCAATGCTTGACCACACCTTCAGTGAAGAAATTTTTCCTAATATCCAATCTAAACCTCCCCTGGTACAACTTGAGGCCATTTCCTCCTGTCCTATCACTTGTTATCTTTGGAGAAGAGACCTATCCCCACCTGCCTACAACCTTCTTACAGGCAGTTGTAGATACCAATAAGATCCCCTCTGAGCCTTCTCTTCTCCAGACTAAAGAACCCCACTTACCTCAGCCACTCCTTGTAAGACTTGTCCTCTGGACACTTCATCAGCTTTGTTGCCCTTCTCTGGACGTGCTTCAGAAACTCAGTGTCCTTCTTGTACTGAGGGGTCCAAAACAACACAATGTTTGAGGTGCAGCCTTACTGCTGCCAAGTACAGGGGGATGATCACTTCCCTAGTCCTGTTGACCAAACTATTTCTGATACAGACCAGGATGTTGCTGGCCACCTGGGCACACTGCTGGCTCATGTTCAGCTGGATGCCAACAAGCATCCTCAGGTCCTTTTCTGCCCTCCTTATCCTGCCCTCTCATTTCGTACATATGTACTCAATTTCTGAATTGCCATTAATGTTTTTTATATCAACCTTCAGCTGCTCCTTTGGGTCTCTCAAGTGTAAGAATCCATATTCTTCATTACAAGCTTCCTAGGCATTACACAATTCTTGCTTGCCTGCATCCATCCATCCATCCTAAACCCATCCAAGATTTGTATTCGTCGTTGCTTAGCAAGCTTCTTGCATCAAGGCAGAAATGCAACACTGTCCTTGTACATGAAGTTCTTCCCTGGTCTTCATTTTCACATCCTTTCTGTAGACTGTAAAGACTGGGATTCCCCTGGACAAGCTTGTCTTCCAAAACCCAGCTACCCACAGCTGCCTTGTATAACGGCCACCCCACACCTAGCCTTCTCCAAGGAAGAGAGAGCATTTCTCTGCCAAAGAAGCTGGTGTCACTGCCAAGATGAATGCACAGTTTGGCTCCCACTGAATAGCTGGAAGACGCCCTTTCCCAGCCAGATGTCACTTCAGCTGACACCCCCAACAAATCACAGCTTTTGGTGCTCATCTTCTATTCCCCTGGTATCAGGCTGGCAAAATATATTGGCTGCAAGAGACATGTTTTTCCTGAGGAGACACTGGCTGGACAATGTAATAAACAGAAAGGCCAAAACCAGATTTGTGCTGGAGTTTCTTATGACTCTTCAAGTTATAGTCCACATTTCCTCCCCATAGGTTATCTACAAATTCTTCTTCTCTTCTACTCTGTTGAATATTCTCCAAGATAGCAAGGAGTATGTGCTTGTGTGTGCATATACACCCACAAGGAGTATTTCAGAATAAAAATGGATGCATGAACTCTCCTTCACAATATGGCAGTTATCCTCATAGACTGATAGATTGCCTGGAAATGTAGATGTCTGTGCAAAGCCAGTTCATACAAAAATCAAAGTGCTATGCACAGCCAAAAGGGACATATCATAACGTCACCCATAATCAACAGTCAGAAGCATAATGCATTAGTTAGTAATGTTTTATGGAAGAAGTGAGTGGGAAGATACTCAGGGAGCACTATGTATGGTAATGTAAGGATAAGTATTTCAATGCAATGCTCTCTGTGTGAAAAAAATATATGTATGGGCTCAAAGTGACAATGCGCAGGGCACTCTTGCATCTTTCTCATTTCAGGAAAATTTAGATTTTAAATAATATGCTGGGTTGAATGCCAAGTAGGTGAGCCTATGAACCATAACAAAACAGGAATATTTTGCATAAAAGATTTCAAAATACACATAGACAGCAATACAGACTTTAGTTGCTAATCTCCTAATTTTTATTGCCAGGGCCTCTATGGTCTCTTAATTGGTTTGTTTTTAAACTAAAAATTAAGCCATTTTGTAAAACTTTATATAGTCAGTGAATTCTCCTCCTGAGTTAAGTCAAATTTCCTCTAGAGTCAATCATGTATTTCCTGCAGATGTGTCTGGGAGCCATCTGTATGCTTTAGTAAATAGCATTGGGGGTTACCTGATATCTCAAGAGACAAAGCAGCAGAATGCTAAATCTCTACAAATGGAGGCAATTGTTCTACCACAGAAGCAAAGGCCAAATTTAACACTGAAAATTGAGCTGGTAGCCACACTGTGTTCTATTCTGCAACCCCACATCCTTGTTGTCTTTTCTCCGAGCATGTAAGACCACTGAAAAGTGGAAGAGAAATGTAATGCACATCTTTGCAACCATAACTTATGGATGCTGCTGTCATCTTACTGACTTCTGATTTACTCACTTGGGAAAAAATTGGAAAAATAAACACTCACTAAACAGTCAGTTCGTAACAGATATAGACATTTATGACATTTTATAAAATCATTATGTGATTTGTCAACTTGAAACTTAGATGCTAATTTGACCTGAACTAAGCTGAGTTAAAGGCAATGCCATAAATCCACTAGTTCAGAATTCCATTGCTGCTAGCATCAACACAGGTCTGAGGGAAAAGATATTTCTTTAAAAAAAAAATCAAATTTAAAAAAAACAACGAAAAAACCTCACAAGTTTCAAAGGTTTGGTTTTTTCCCCTGGAAGTATCTTTCATCAGTAGTTCATGTTATACAATAGATCTTATCAAAGATAAAACTGAACTCGCGGCCCATGAATCAGTGAAGAGCTTTTTTGCCAAATCTTCAAAGGTAGTAGTAACCCAAAGAAAAGCCTTAGTCATCACCACATGGTAACTTACATGCAGACAGCCTGAAATGTAATTTGTCTCAACACTCCAGTAAGAAACAAGTATTGCATGCAATGGTTTGTTGTTTAAGTAGTATTTAGTAAAATTCCTTAGGCCCCATAGTGCATGAATGTCAATTTCTTATTTATGCATTTTGTTTTATTACCTTCTTCTAATTGATGACTGGTTCCTTCCAGTAAAGAAGCCTTCCCCCCCGCCCCGCCCCCCCTTCACTTATGAACTTTTTATCTTTGTTTTCATTCACATGCAGATCTTTACATTTCTTGAAATATGAGCCATCTAATTTTGTTGAAGTATTAACAGCTCATGTAGCCACCTCAGTAATCTGTGAAATGGGTGTTCTACATTGAAAAGAAGAACAACTACAGACAATAGAGAGTTTTGTCACCTAGATCAACAGGATTAGCAGTGGCATCGAATCATTTTGCAGTGTGGTTTTGAGTAAATAAATCTACTTCCAGAATGATAAATGCTCTTTTATTAATAGAGGACTGAGATATCCTTTTGAAAAATATTACTTTCAGAGGGGAATGGACTGGAATGCTTACAGTGAAAAATTTTGTGAACAGATCAAAAGGAAATTCTTGAGTTTTTAAATCAGTCTTTGAAGTACAATTAAGTTACTAGAGATTCTTTGGGGATTTCTTCTAAGAATTTGTTTTTTCAAGTCATTCCAATATAAACATGGCATTATGAGTGGATTAAGTGAGTGTTCTTTTGCAGATAAATAAACAAGCATAACAATCTCCGGTTGCCCTTAGACAGAAGAAAAAACCTGTTCCATATTGAGTTTGTACATGCACAGGAAGTGATTGGATCCTATAGAGTTCATGCCATTTACAGTGTCATTTACCCTAAGCTCTTAATTACTAGACTGTTCTGAAGGGTTGTTTTTTTTTTTGTAGAAAGAGGTAGTACAGCAAGTATGTGATTAACTAGAGCTATAGCAAGAGAGGTATCATAAACACCAAGTACATGCTGAAAATCTGAAGGGTATTGTTCACTGAAAGAAAATACAGCATATTCAATATATTTTTATCCCATTCCTTTTGAATTGGAAAATACCATGATTTCCAAGAACCCTGACCCTTTCACAATGACACCAAAGGCAAATGTCCTGTAAGAGTCAATGAAAACAATACCAATTGCAGTTATGTTACTTGTAGCTGGTATACTAGGCTACAGACTGACAACCCTGAACAGTTATCTAGAAAAATCATTGATTTCATGGGATTAAGGCTTCAGAAAACACCCTGTGAACAGGACCAAAATGCATTAATCTAACCAAGTATTACTAATCTCTAAACTAGTGTGTCACAACCTTAAACTATCAAATTCTATACCTTACCTATTACTATTGACATAGTAATTATTATAGACTATGAATCAGATCTTACGTGTCCAAAGTCATAATGTTTACGCAACAGGTGAATGAAGGGCTATGGGACACCTGGAAATAAGTTTCCTTTTGCAGTGGAAGGGCAAACTCTTTAGAACAGATGTTGTGCCTATGATTATTGGCAAGTGAAATAAAGTAAAAAAATATTTCATGTATCAAAATATTTTCAACATTTATGGCACAACACTAACACAAATATAACTTTATCTTTTGTAGAAGACATTTTCTAAAGATTTAAATCACAACCTCTGACAGATTCAGAATAATGGTTCAGGAACAGGTTGACTGAGAAATAACTCCGACTACTTTATAGGCCACTTGGGGTACCATATGTATCTATCAAAGAAAGCTAATGACATTTCACACGTCCCAAATAAAGGGGGTGGTGGTGGAATCAGACCATACGAATAGATATCTCCATTAATTCAATCCACTTTAAACAGCTTGTAGTATGATAAGTGATGTTTGGTTTTTTCCCCGTAACAACATTAATTACAAGATATGAATAAGTAATTTACTGCTCCTGCTTAGGCATAACAATTGCCTTTAGTTTTGTGTCTGTGCTTATCAAACATATCTTTAGATGATCTAACCATATTGATGCATTCTAACCAAGGAGTTGTTTAAAATTTGCATGATGTCCCAAAATGGTGTTCTTTGGTATTCTCTGTGTCCTTTATCAGCATGGTGCACATACTTCTACATCTTTCTCATGTACTTTCATGCTAACTTTAAATTATGATTTTCTCCTTAGTGAATCCACTAACATAACCTGATATAGCTAATCATTCTTCCACCCCTTTAAATTGAATGAGAATTTGAGGGAGGTGGGGAAACAAACCTCAAACCTATCATCAAAATTATCACTACCACTTCCCACCTATACCTGGCTTTGTTCTGACACAGAAAGAGCTTCCTGTGGGCAGCTAAGGATGACCAAGTTCAGCTTTTTTGTGAGCTTCTTTACATACAAGCTCTAACTTTCCTTGGGTAACAACCTGGAAACCATCCTGGAATACTTCTATATTCTGTAAGCACAAATTCTGAAGTTACACAGCTAAGGGGATACCTAAAGAAATGATACCTTTTCCTTGGTAGACAAGCCACATTCACCTCACTGTTCTTTCCTTTTGAATCCTTCAATTCCAGGATAGGTCAGTCAGTGCTACTGACTGGAGTTACTTCTGCTCAGAACAAAGTTAAATGAGACTATTTCCTGGCTGAATGAATGTTTCACATAATAAAGATTTTTGGATAAACTGAAACACTTTGCTACATCTTAATTAAGAAATACCAAACACCTGGGATTACTTTGTGTGTGTGGATATTTGCTTTATTACTAAGTGTGAATTTCAAACTCTGATCAGCTTAATAGAATAATTTTACTGGTTCCACAAAATAAAAATATATAGATTTACAGAATCATTTATGTTGGAAAAGACCTTTGAGATTAAGTCCAGCCATTAACCCAAGACTGCCAAGCCCATCAGTAAATCATGTCCCTAAGCACCGCATCTACATGTTTTTTAAACACCTCCAGGGACTGTGATTCCACCACCTCCCTGGGCAGCCTGTTCCAATGCTTGACCATATCCTCAGTGAAGAAATTTTTCCTAATATTCAGTCTAAACGTTCCCTAGCATAACTTGAGGCTGGTTTGTCTTTTCCTGTCACTTGTTATCTGGGAGCAGAGACCTACCCTCATGTGGTCTACAGCCTCCTTTCAGGCATTTGCGGAGAGCGATAAGGTCCTCCCTGAGTCTCCTCTTCTCCAGACTAAACAATCCCAGTTCCCTCAGCTGCTCCTCCTAAGACTTGTGCTCTGGACCCTTCTCCAGCTTCATTGCCCTTCTCTGGACATGCTCCAGCACCTCTATGTCCCTCTTGCAGTGAGGGGCCCAAAACTGAACACAGTATTTGAGGTGCGGCCTCACCAGTGCTGAGTGCAGGGGGACGATCACTTCCCTTGTCCTGCTGGCCACACTGTTTCTGATACAAGCCAGGGTACTGCTGGCCTTCTTGGCCACCTGGGCACACTGCTGGCTCATGTTCAGCCGGCTGTTGATAAACACCCCCAGGTTCTTTATCAGGCAACTTTGCAGCCACTTTTCCCCAAGCCTGTAGCGTTGCATGGGGTTGTTGTGAGCCAGGTACAGGACCCAGCACTTCTTGTTGAACCTCATACAGGTGGCCTCAGTACATCAACTCAGCCTGTCCAGATCCCTCTGCAGAGCCTTCCTAGACTTAAAACAATGTGACTTAAAACAAAAGAGCTAACAAAACATTATACTATTTCAGACGTCTGATAGCCATAAGTAACTGTGCCCCTTGCAATATTATCAAGTTTGCCAATAAACCACAGTATTAGTGAAAGGGGAGATACTGTTTAGGATTAAAGGACTACTGCTGTAAAAAAAATGCATCCCTATATTCAATGAGTAACAAACACACCAGAGTTAAAACTGCCTTGCATTGATTCTACCCTGAAGCTAAACCAACTACACTGCAATGCTGTAAATTCCTGCCTGGAAACAACTGCTATCTGGAAGTCAAAGTCACTGCATTCTAGTGACTAGAATTCTGTTTAGCTTGAAGAGACAAAGGCTGAATACAGATTTTACACTGCTGGAGCTCAATACTGAGTATAGTTAGCCTATATACTATATACTGAGTATAGTACACTTTTGCTAATACATAAAAAGGAGGGAGGAAGTGTGAAGGCTCACACAAAAATCTTACTTCTACTTCAGGATATAAAACCTAAAAAAAATTTTCAAAAACCCCATACAATATTTGTCAGTTGAAAATAAAAATCCCAGATCTGGCCTGATAATTTCCCAGAAACATGAGTTTCCTTGGGATGAAATTGTGACTCTAGACACAAATTGGAACTGTGCGTAAATGAACTTTCTTGTGGTTCATACATTATATTATTATACCATATCAACAGTTGCTGCAGGGAGGCACCGGCTGCCAACCTCAGACTAAATAAGACATCTATATCCTCTTACACACAACTGATTCAGAAAGATATTTCATCCTTCTTTATTCCCAAAGTAGAGACCATCCCTATCCACCTGCGTTCATTTCTAGGTGTTCAAAGCCATTGTCATTTCCATGACTGTATAATTTTTTAAGAGTTTTTGGAGCACTCCTATTCTTTATTTATCTCAATTACATACAGCATTTAGCACTGATATGTAGGAATCATAGAAGTGCTTATAAGTCTGAATGAGAGATTACACATTCATTTTACCAGTCAGTTTTCAAGAAAGACTCATCTTTTTACTTAGAAAAGCATACAGTTTGTGAGACAACTGATACAAACACGCAGGTGAGAAATCGCAAGGAAATATTGTTAATAGGGTTGTAGCAAGCAGTAAATGTTTTAAACAGTGGTACAACACAGGGTCAAAAGCAAAAGTTTAACTTTCAATAGGAGTAAAATAGGAAGAAAAGAAAAAAAAAAAGAAAATGAAAAACTGTAAAAACCCCAGGGGACAGCAAAATAAAGAAAAAAGTTGATTGCATTATAAGTTCTTCACAGGACTTACATAGTAAGTACTCACTTTAAGAATTATTTTATTTTTTAAATGGGTAACTTTGGAAATTTTATCATGTTTTATCATGAGATTCTCAAATGGATTCCCCCTCCCACTCCTCCAGACCTGAAGGATATTGAAATAAAACATCGAATATAACAGGTAAGTGCATTCCTGTTTGGTCATAACAGATCCCTTTTTAGTCTCCAGAATTTGTGGAAACCTGTGAGTTACTGGTAACTGGAAAAACTGGCTTTTAGAATAGACACTTATAAGCAAAATGTGTGAGATGCCTTTATCAGAGGTGGGTTCCTGCATATACTAAGGATTTTCTTAGAAAAATATAATACTATTGCAATTAATTTATATAATTGCTCTTATAGGCTATATATTTGTGTAAATATCTATATCTCTATCAACATTCTTACTCTTAAATCAGCATATCTTAAATTAAGCTAATTTGGCAAGATGCTACAAACTCTTCCAGATTGAATTGTCCACACAACAGCTTTAAGGCTGTAATTACAGCTGCAGAGTAATATCAGTCTGTTTCCGAAGCAGACAGACTTTAACACTTGTAAAGCAAAACTAGGTCCGTGGAATTACTCAAGGTAACATACTTTCACCTCAGCTCAATCACAATGAATCTGGTCAGGCCTGCCAATGGGCTATGTAGGGCTTTCCTTCACTGTTGTAAGACTACTCAATAAGTAAGCAAAACCAGAGGATACAGGTTTTTTCTATATGTGCTTTGCTCCCCACTTATCTTTCCAAAAGATAAACGTATCTTTGGTTTATTCTGAAGTCAGAATTAAAACAAACATCAAATGTTTATACAAGAGTGTCTTTAAAAAAATTAGATTTGCAGTACTAGTGATACCCTAGCAAAGTTGTATTTTAATGACAGTAAGTTATGTTATAGTAATGGTACATTAAGTTACAATATTATTTAAATAAAACGAATATATTTTTCATTGGACATAATGCATGCATATTGTTGAATAGCTGTAAGAAACAATTTTTCACCTGGGGGGCTATTCAGCAGATCAGAAAGTTTCAGCTACATCCAGCTTTAGATAATCTGTATACATGTATGCTGAAAGGAACTACATCACAAATGGTCAGTTCTTCCAAGGTACAGTTTTTTCTATAAATTACCTAAAACTTCTAAAAATGCCCATTAGTTTCCATTGTTTTGGTATATCACTTAGTACAAACCCAAGTATTTTAGGCACAGGTCTGAAAACAGAAAATCAAACATAAAGTTTTAAATAATGCAATGCCTGCATTACATGCAGACTTAAACAGCATTAATAGAAGATTTGCAACCAAATACTTGTTTGAATTTTGAAACAATTTCTATCAATAAAAATGAAAGCAAGGAAGTAATTAATCAGTTAAGTGGTGGGTTCTGTCAGAAAGAATAATACGGTAACAATAACCCCTTCAACAAAAAGTTTAAATATGAAAAACCATAACCACCCTAATGACTATATTTTTCCTCATGAGAGTAGAATAAAGGTGGCTGCTGAAATCCCAAACTAGAAGTTTCGTATAGGTTTGGCTTCATGAAGCTTGGCAAAGAGGATGCCAAGAGGCACACATTTGATGTTAATTAATAAACATTTGCTTTCAAAATTCACCATCAAGGACGACCTAAAAGCCCAAGAAGTTTGTAATTAACATTACCAAAGGTCTAGAAGATAGGCAGGTTTAATTTACTATTACAGCATGCTAAACAATGTTAAAAAGAACTCTCATTGCATGAAAGCAAAAACAATTCTGCAATAAACATTACCAATAAAAAAAAAGAAAGTCTTCAAAGGTTTAAGTAATTTTCAGGTTCTGAGATCCCAAACAGTGGAGGAAGTGGAGATCAGGATATTTGCTTGATCACAAAAACATCTGACATAATAATAAAAAAAAAAAAACCCACAAAACCTCATCAGTCAAAGCGACTGTTCCAAAGCCTATTCAAGTCACTGGCAGCTTTCCTCTATGTTTTTTGTGTTCTTCGGGCAGATCAGAATGAGGCTAAATCCTTCTTCATCTAGCAGAATCTATGGACACCACCACAACATGAAGCTAACTGGACAGAGGACAATATGTGAGTGCAAATTATGAATATACTATAGTTTAGAAAAATAAGTGTTTCAAGTTAAATAAAAAGGTTGCAACAGTGTTCCTAGAACAGCATCAAGCAGTTTTGCTTTAGGAAGAGAAATAACAGCATACGCTGTAAAAATAGGAAGGATCAAAATAAAAAGAACAGGCAGACACTTCTGCGAATGTATCTGAGTGAGAGAGGTGGCACTGCACGGTATGTATTTGTAGATTAGGTTATTAGGAGCATATGAAATATTTAGAAGTAATAAATTTAAATGCTATTTCTATATTAGGGCAAATTATATGTAGAATTTTTGAGATAGTTTAATGAATTTGTATCTAGTTCTTTGTCATACTCATTTTTCAGAATACATTTTCCTGATCTCCTCATAGTCTAAGGTGTTACGCAGAATGAGGACTGTCCTGACCAAAGAAATTAGCTATAAAATTTAGTTATGAATCACAGGTATCAATTATGCCTGTGCTCAAACCCAGCAGCTAGCTCTATTTTATCATACTGCACAAAAGCCCTACAGTGCCAGGAAATCATATGTTTATTATATTAATGATGAGCCATTAAGAAGCACTTTCACACCACATATGTGAGGTGCCTGACTTGGCCAAGACACCCATGTACTCACTCACTCATTATTGCAGGAGTAATCTGAGGTGCCCTGGACAGGCTGATCCTCACTACCAACAAGGAGAGCCAAGACAACAGATTTATTTTTTCGTGTTGGGTAGAATAAATGACTCCCTCTCACCATACCTGATCTGATGCTACGTTTATATACTGAAGCACAGAAGTGTGAATGAGGCCTGCATATCAGAAGCTAAAAGTGCAACCCACCTCGCTCAGTCAGAACAAAGCCCTGAAGAACTCAGTTCTCATTCTGAACAAGTGTTTCATTAACAAGTAAGAGATCTTGGCATTGTGTTTGTCTTCTGCATATCAAGCCAACTTCTCCCCACTGTGTCAATAAGCATCTTAAAGTCATTGTAAAAGGGATTTCGCATTTCTGCAAAATCGATTTTTTATTATTAAGCAGTGCCTTTTCCAGGCTTTCTGGTGAATGTATTTAACACCCATTTACTCTAGGGAAAGATGCTAAATTACTATTCATTTAGGTGTTATTACTTATCACTTTATATCAATGTCAGGTGAGAGCTCAGAATTCACGTGCCAAAAATCTTCCACTCCCTTTGATTGTTAAATGTGTCTCAGTTCTTGTTAGAAACAGCTGCATGAAGAGTCCTTCTCCCATTCTAGTGAGGACTACTGTATGACTATATTGACAGTTCTGGTGCTTCCTTGCTCATTAAAGGCTCATCCTAAAAAGCCCAGGACAGTCTCCACCACCCTGGATGTCAACAGAAACCAACAGAGATCAAACTTGGAGCAGCACATTACAGAAATGCTCAAACAAGGCCCAAGGCTGGTATTGCAGTTGAAGGCATGAGTAACCTTAATCAGTGAAGAAAGTTAATAAGATTATGCAAATAGGGTCATGGAATTGAATACCTGGAGCAGCTGATTTATAGTCAATGTGATACTAGTTTGCTAAATCACTCTTTCTTTCATTATTCAAGCACAGAAAACTGTATGCTCTGAAGAAACTTCTTGAACTGGTTTCCAGAATCGACTTTTCTCCGTTTTATCGCTTGTACTAGAAAAGTCTATAGCACATAATACAACACACTCTTATACTATGTGTCAGTTTTCCAGAAAGGACGGAAACCTCATACACTTCGTAAGATTGAATGAACTGTAAAATAACACCTGTCAGATATTTTGCATTTTCAGAAAGAAAGTTGTTTAACAAATTCTTCAATAAGAATATATTTTCTCCAAGGACTAGGTGTTTGAAATTATACCAAAACTTATTTCTTTGGGGAAGAAGTGTTGAGTGTGCTTTAAAAAACAAAACAAACAAAGAACCAAACCTAAAATTAAAGGAGAAAGGGGGACTGTTCACTTTACAGCCCTAAGCAATCATACATCCTAGTTTTTTGAACTTCACGTTTTCCCTGGTTACATATGCACTCCATTTTATGCCCCTTGCGTTTTTTATGCCCAGTGCCAAGAGAGACAGAACTGCTCTCAGGTTTCAGCTGAATGCAAAACAAACACCAGCAGCTCACTAAAGAAATTTATTTTGATTTCTTTAAAAAAAATAAACCAACTAAGAAGTATGAAAGCAAGATTAAATTGGACTCATAAGTGAAAAGGTGTGATCTCTTAAAAAATTTGCTTGTTTACTAAGGCCTGACATTTGGAGATGAGTCATGTAGGATTTGATTTTTGAAATAAACTATTAAATACAGCAACTTTGTCAATGAAATTTCACTTCAGATTTGGAAAAAAAAAGTATTTATTTACAAGATTACATCATGGGTTTTCTTGGGCCCCTTGCTTTCCCCTCTGTGTAGAACAGCTGAATTTAGCTGAACAATTTCTTTTAAATGTGGTTTGACATTCTCACTAATGCATGTGAAAGTTAAATGATTAAGCCAAAAGAAAGAGTGAATCCACTGCATGTGCAGGATTGCTTTTAAAATGAAAAACTAATGTTTGCTTGCTTTGCCAGTATAAAATAAGACTGGTTTTAAAATTATAAAGATTAATATCTGTTTCCAGACACCTGCAGAACATTTATTAAAATAAAGAAGGCTCTTAGAACATATCTGGGTGTAAAATTAGGCCTCATATCTAGAAAGCAATGAGCTTTTTGGCCTGAAAACTGTTGTGAAATAAGTTACAGAGAAACATTTTATTCAAAGAAACTGGGGGGAGCACATAAGTAAAATGTGCACCTCAATTACTTCAAATGTAGTTTTTTATGTCATTGTACTCTATTTGATATCAGACTAATATTTGTAGATAATTTTCTGCAAAATACCATGGGGGGAAAAATCACTCATCATTCTGATGTTTTTCCTCTGACATGTAAAGTGAGAAACAATAAGTAATAATTTTTCACAGATTTGTTCTTCCTTCTATAACTTTTCCTTTCCACTTTACATAGTAATACAATTCTAGAAAAACATAAATATTAAAAAAAAACAAAAACAAAAACAATCAGAAGTGCAAGTGAGGATGTAAACTTCAGGAGGATAACAAAGAATGTATTTTTCTTGGTTTATCTTTTCATGCCCTTCCTGTTTCCGTTATTGCTTTTGTAGTTTTTAGACTATGTTGTTTGCATCTGTGACAAATCAGGATTGTTCACCACTTTTGACTGATGTTAAAGCAAGAAGCAAATGAGCAGCACTCAGTTTTCTTCTTTGACAGATTTTCCATACAATGTCAAATGTATTCATTAGCATTTAAGTTCTACATGCAGAATTACAATATTCAAGAGCCCGACTCGAGTGCTTCCAGGTAACTGAAGTCAAAATTGTCAATACTGAACATGAGTCATAAAACAGAAACAAGGAGGAAAGTGCAAAGATATGTCTACCTTAGCACAGGGCAATGGGAGTCCACAGGAAAAATGAAATGTTTGTAGCTGGGGACCTGTGATCCACATGATAAGTATTTTGAGGTTTCACTTTTCACTAGTGAGTCTAGCCATGTGGATTGAACCCCCTTTAGCAGCTGAAGAACATCTTCTGATTTAGCTTATTTCAAAACTAACCCAATGCATGCACCCCAGAAATATGTCAGGATGAAAAAAGAAAAGTACAGTTTAGTGGGGACGAGGAGACATTCTTCAAAAAAATCAAAACTTCTTCTCCTAACCACAATGTTAATGTCACACTGCACATTTAATAGAAGAGAAGCTCAATCCAGTTATGCAGTATACAAGTTCCTAATAATGCTTTAAAATGTGATGTAGGGCATGGGGACAAAGCTAAATCTAAATATCTGGGATTCAAATACTCTGAGATGAGATAGAGGCAATACCATTACTACTGACAGAATGAAGGGGAAGATATTTTAAAAAGAATCAGATGATGTAGATACTGGTATAGAAGAATCTAGGGGTGTTCTGTATAACTTGAATTAGCGTGCCTAAAAAAAGAATTTCTGAATGTTGTAAAGTGAAGTAATATGTAATATGCATTTACAATGAGTTTACCTACATCAAAAGATCACAGAGGTGGAACTGCAAGTGAAGAAAGAAGAGAATTAATACATTTCTGGAGCGCAGTTTCTAGAAGACAAACCATGTTTCCAACAACCCAAGACATTTACATCTAACATCTTTCCCACTGTATAAGCCAAGATAACAGAATTCTAGAATTGTGCACGTGTAAGTGATGACTTACAAAAGAAAAGGATGCACTATGTTATATCTTACTTTCAGTAGATGCAGTATACAAATTCAAAGGAGTGTCAAAATATGCACATTCAAGAAAAAGCCAGAAGCATATTGCTTAATTTTAGCACATACTGTCTATTTGCCACTTACTGCTATTAATAGTGAAGACTCAGCTGCTGCTGATGATCCTAGAACACAGAATCTATATATAGCATAATACTTTGGACAAGGGTGATACAAGTTAATCAGATGAAGATTCACTAATAAATTGGTTTATGCTATCACTTACTGCTTATGTTTAAAGTGATTACAGTTGCACTTCTTACTGGTAAATACAAAGAAGCTGTATGATGTATTATACATTGACACAAGCTCTCAGGAAAAAACGTCTTCATTATTTTTAGGTTTTTAGTGCCCAAAACCCCAAGTTCAGTACTCTTCCGCAGGTATCTAAGAGATTATTACATCTTTTTACAATTATCAACACCTTTATTCTTTTGTTCACTAACTTCTCCTGAACCTGCTTTTTTTGATTCAGATCCCCAGAAGGTGTGCCTGCATTAGCAGAGCTATCATAGTCTACAAACCTGCAAAAGATTCTGTCTTTCCTATATAAATTACATCTGCTCATCCACTCTCCAGTATAAGTCATAGATCTTCCTTAGCACATCTACATTTGCCTTCCTTTTAAGCTGAAAAAGGATGAAAATGACCAACTTTAACTACCTGTCCTACACTGGAAGCCTTTAGAGCAAATTGTCCAAAAAGCTGTAAGAGGGTACTCCATAAACTCTTAAAAAAAAAAAAAAAAAATTGCTCCCTGTGATGGATTTCTTCCCCGCCACCCCCAATAATTTTGTAGCTGTGGTGGAGGTGAGATGTGAGTGCAGCTTACTCACACATTTTCTTTCATTGAAATACAATGTTCCAATTTCTACCTTTTATTCTCAAGAAGAAATGTGTCCTTGGTCTCTGTTCACTTCATGTATGTGCCCATGGACACAGCCTTTACTAAAGGTTATTGAAAAAAAACAAACAAAAACACGGAGACGACAACATCATGCTTCCAATCTACTGAAGCAGGCCACCAAAAATCAGAAAGATGCAAGCCCAGCTAGAAACAGTTAAAGGTAGGTATTTGTCAGCTGGGTGAGTTACCAATCGAGTGCCTCAATTTTGTGTTAAATTTGACTTCTGTGGAACCCTTAAGATCAGCCATGATAAAAGCAAAGACCAAGTAACCTTGGACTTTCTGGGACAATAAATGCATTTGAAAACACCATGGATTTTTCTTTTATTGTGCCTTAGCTTTGAAGAACATCTTCTGTTTCATGATTGAGCATTATGTGCAGTGCAACGGCTTAGAAGGAGAGAAGATGGAGGGGGACAGCTTTTAGTGGTCACTGCATCAAGGAACTGCTTTTCACCAGTTTGCATGGACTCCCCCTTTTGCTCAACACAAACTGTTTTTTACTGTCTTCTTCCACTGATAGGAAAACAAGACTAGTGTTACGCCATTTCAAAAATTAAGCCAACCAGCCAATCATTCAGAGTACTTCATTTCTCTAACAAGCTACGCTATGCTACTGCAGAAATTTCATGTACTTAGACTTCATAAATCAAACTTGCTGGATGTGAAAACTGTCACTAAGATCCTTATTTTCATCACAACTATGATATTGCAATCCTGTATTACATAACATACAATATGCCATTAAAAATGCATAAAATATAAATTTTCTTCATAACATATCTACAGGTAATGACCAAATTTACCATTTTATGTTTCTAACTGCTTTAGAGACATTATAATAAAGGCAAAGATTTCCCACTTAGCCTGTCATCTTTACTGTTTTCAAGCATACACAGCAGAATCGTGTTTGCCACTTGCTGCAGTTTTTACTCCAATTTACCTATTTTTGTAGCTTACCCAACAAGGTTTTTGGGTTTTTTTCATTAATCATTGGATTAATCAATCTAATTGATATTAATTAATCTCAGAAATTCTCTTGACTGCCCTTTTATTTTTACATCCAGTGATATCCAGTTGACTACTATAGATGAGATTGTGTTGGTAATTCAGTTACTGAAACTCAATATACATTAGGGGATCTATGCCCCCAAGCACCTCCAGAACTTGCTTTAAGCCCCAGTAGAGATTAATTGTTGTTTGGCTGTTCCTTAAACTTTCCCAACTGGTAAGTGATCCTTCTTACCTGTTCTTATCTGTCTCTTGTTTGTTATTCTGATAAGTCTTCATCTTGCAACTCTACATTAGCACTGACTTCACATTGCCAATTTGTAAATTCGATTTAGTTCTTGTACCAAATACTTTGATTTCTAAATACTGTTGCATTTAGTAAATACTGTGGACACCTTCCCTAGTCACTGCATCATTATTTCTTGATATCTGTGAAGGGCGGTGAAGCACCAAAACCCCCCACACCAACCCACACAAAGCACCATCTTTTTTCCTTTTCTTCCCCACCCCCCCGCCCCACTGATTTTATTCTCTGTTCTCTCTTGTCTTGTAGTATTTCTGTCTTTACAGAAATATTTTATACTGAATATAATCAGCAAAGACTAGATACTCCAGAAATTCTGACTGCCTTTCTGCTATTGGTACTACTGCATATTTTCTTATTTCTCATCTTGTGGCAACACCAAACAGTACCAGACAGAAAGACACACAGCCCAGTTTCATTCTGGTGCCCATATTAAGCTATTCTGTTCCATGATCCTCTTTCCATATTTGCTTGTGGCCATGATTATTAAAGTCTTAGCTGAGTATCCAGAGACCTGACATATAATCTTCAATATTGACTGTGAAATGCATTTCTAGAGTTATGGAGCTGATTAGAGGGTAAAAAACCTCACTTTGGGCTTTCTTCTAGGAAGGTTCTCCAGACAGCTTCCTCTTCTAG
Organism: Ibycter americanus; assembly: GCA_035590275.1. Lineage (NCBI taxonomy): Eukaryota > Metazoa > Chordata > Aves > Falconiformes > Falconidae > Ibycter > Ibycter americanus. Next base: position 77,525,929 of record JAVJGI010000040.1, on the reverse strand, counting down.
TAAGAAGTCTTTCTCCATAATTTATTCTCCCTTTAAGTTTTGTCCACCTTGCCTTAGCCCTTCTTCCCATCAGCATGGAAGAAATGGGCAAAACGGACTTTTTCAGTGCTGCAGTATAATAGTTCAGCAACAAAATTTGTTGTCATCCTGTTAGTGAGATTTCAGGTGAGGGAGTGAGAATGTGAAAGTACAAGTGCAAGAAGAGAAGCACAACAGTGAGAAGGAAACAAAGTAATATTTGTATTACCACAACAGTTTTTTATTTTCCCTTTATCCCACCCAAGAACTGGGGGTGGGGGGGATCTAATTAGAGACCCCAAACCTTCAAGTAATGTCAATTTAAAAAGCCATCAAGAAAAAAGCAGATCTCATTTAGCTTCAGTCACTGCTCCATTTTGAGAGGTTGTATTAAACCCTGACCCCAAGGTGTCTCCCATGCTGTTTCCTGGGTGGCTCATTCCAGGCACTTAACACCCACTCATGGACTCTGACTCATTGTCAGCATCCAACTCATCCATCTGCCCCAAAGCTCTGAACAATTCCCCAACACCACGACCACTGCCTTCACAACAGAGATATCAGTGGCCTTCCAGAGTTTTCACAGTTCTGCTCTGGGATCCAGCCATCTAAATGCATGTTTGACCCTGAGACATACATGGCATTTACTGATTATCCAAGTTTTTCAGCCATCATGTAAAAATTGCTCAGAATGTACACCTTTTTCTGGTCATAGTATTAGGGCAGGAGGTTTTACACATTTGACTGTTTAGACAGCTATGTTTCTATCATATCTTAGGTTTGCAAATACTGACAAATATACCATAGAAGCCTGCCTGCCCTTCCAGACACAGGTATTAGTACAGCTAATAGGTAAGAAAGGAAGAAAGATGAGAGACCAGCCTCACAGCTGAGAATTATTCAGCTACACAACCCTGTCTAGGTAAAAGGACACTCACACGCTCACACATGCTGAAGCAAGAAAACTAGAAAAAGTGGCCACGTACATAGCAATTAACATGAAAACTGGTAGAAGATTCAGTTCTCTATTAGATGGGGACTATAAGGACTAGTTATTGAAAATAATCCCTCTCTTTGAGCCTCTGTGCTTGAATGCAGGAGCTGCTGGTTAATAGTCTATGGTCCCTTTCTGACCTCAAAATCTATTACTCTAAAGCAAGCACTTCTCTCTCTGGTATCTGAAAGTATGATCTAATACCAAATGTTGAATTAAAAGACACAGCACTCAGAAGATAAAAGAAATTAGTTTCATTAATACATACCCCACAAGACACACAAGTATTTGCATTTGAATAATAATGTTAATATTAGGAAAACTATAGCATAATCAGTTGTGTTTCATTACACAGTCTTACTGTAGCTGCAGCAGTATTTCATTTTGATACAATTACAGAGACACTTAGCACTTTGAAGCAAAAATCAATTTTTCAGTTTATGCGCAAAGCCATTTTTTACTTCCCTGTTGGCTATGCCATTGGAAATATTATTAAATCTCAAATCAGTCATGTACAATAAGAAATCTCCACATGACAGTTACAAAACCTATTTTAAACATCTTTCAACACAAAAGTATCAAATAATTTTATTTTATTTTTTACTAAAGACTCAAGGGTAACAAGTGGGTAATGTTGCAGAAACCAAGCTTCCCTAGAAACACTCTTCACACTAACATATATTACAGTTCAGTCATGCCTATAAGAGCAAATTTACAGTCAGCATCATAACTTCTTTCATACTCATTTGGTCTTGGAATAAGGCAATATGACAAAGACTCAAAGATTTTCTGGGTCCCCTACAGTCCGCAAAGAAGGTTATTTTGGGTTTGGTTTGTTGTCATTTGTTGGGGTTTTATTTAGGTTTTTTCGGGTCTAGATGCAACTCAAAAATCCCAACAAAACAAAACCCAATATAAACAACCTCTTCCCCACCACCTTCAACACAGACCTGATTCTGACTCCTTCCCTACTGAATACACACAAGATTAATTCATTAAGCTGAAGGTAACCTCTGTGACTACTTTGCAGTTTGTTGTATTTGTTTAGATCTTGTGTTTCCCAGTTTAGTGCAGGTAAAACAATCTAAATGTTTTCCAGTAAGAACTTCCAAAGACAGACTTATAATGAACAAATACAGGAATAATACAAATGTAGATTTTGAGAAGGCACAAACTCCTGCTGACTTTTGTCAGTTAACAAAGAGAAAATGTCTTTTTTGTTAAATTTTCCCTGAATAGTGTATCTCCCACCCACCCCCCGCCCCCTTATCAATTCTGTCAAAATCGAATTTTACACTGGTGAAAATGGCTACGTAAGCTGCAAAGAAACATCTGTTCAAGTATACTTGCAATGGAGTTTTGGGAAGCAGCAGATTTAAGGAAACGGAATTGACAGAAGTAGTATTCAGAGTACCGTGGAAAATATGGTTTCCCAAATTCAATTTGAACTTGAGACACCATTCTGAATATGCAGAATGCTTGTGTACAGCTAGAATACAGGACCTGCTTCTTATACAACTTATATAAAGGGGACCTTCTGCCTTAAATCTTACATTAGCAGCAGCTGCTGTGATGAAGTTGCCGCTGAGAAGACTCAGTTCACAAGCAGGGATGAGGTGGCAGGCTGGAAGGAAGGCAGTTCATGAACATCTCTCCTGCCAGGACCAATCATCCATCCTTTATTTTATAGAACATGTCATACAGTGATGAGAATAGTATGTCCTGTGTCAAATCAATGAAGCAAGCACTTTGTCCTGTGCTTCAGCAACCATCATGAAAGATTAATCTGCACAGCCCGTAACTGCACTTCAGTCCAATTATATTCCCAGGGAGCAGATTCTTGATTGTGTCTCAACTCCAGGCAATGCAGGTTGGGGGCACCTCCAAGCAAACTGGGACCAGCTGGGATGCTGTAGCCTTAGACAGAGTTCAAACCAAAGATTATGGGGTATCCCACCTGCACACAGAATGCTACAGTGACTTTAAGTTTATTCTCTGAGAACTTCTCCTATTAGTTAGGGCTTCACAACTGAGTTAAAATGGCTGTTATTTCAAACATTCCTAATTTTTCTTGCTACGTTTGCCTACAAAGTGTTCACCAGCGAGTGGCTAAAAGTACAATGCAGGTATCAACACACAATTATGTCACCTTCAGTCACCTACTGTGGCAGCTGAATGTCTTCCCCCCCCCCTCCCCCCAAACAAAATTGATTTACTAGCCAATTGCACATTGTCCTTTCCACCCAGTGTGTCACATGCAAATTCAGAGATTGCTATCATATAAAACATGTAATTTGTTGTTTTGACAGGAACATGAGACACTGTTTGCTAGTCTGGACATGAAATCAGTGCTTGAAAAAACAGAAAGAACCTTTGTACACTTCTATTTATCTGCTGTGTTCCCCTTATATATTAATTTCTAAAGTTCAAAGACACCTGTCTTGAAAATCGAGTATTTCTAGTTTTGCTTCAACAGTGAAATCTAGTAAGCTATTTTCCTCCTGTTGCTGCATTAAGCACTGGGGATTAAGGGGCAGAAAGTTTTAAAAGCTTCACTGAAGTGTCAGAAATAGTCTTGGACAGAAAAATGACAATTCACATGAGCGACCTGGAGAAAACAGTATCTTTTGTGTCTATTTACATGGCACACTTTATATAAGATGTGGTTCTAGTCGTCTATAGATTCGTCATATCCTCTTTTAATGAGCTGCCCATTCTTGACAGCTAATGACTGCTACCAAAGCTGTAAAGTATCATTGTACAAACCTTACTCCTGAATTTTGACTACCAGACACTTCCTGATATTGTTAATGTATGGTAGTTTGTAGCTCTCCTCTCATAATCTTCCTACCCAGGGTGAACCTGATCCTCATTAATATGAGCCGTCTGCCTCCTTGATTTCCCCATCTGCTCTGATACTGTCAGCTTCGGATTTTCTAGAACTGTAGGGAAAGGTAATATACCAATGCTTTTATAAAACTGATTCAAAGTATTCTAGGAGTAAGAAATCAAATATGTGTACAATGGTGTCTTAGAAAGTAATTGTCAACTCTGAAAAGAATTTAATCTGAGATCAGCATGAGATTGTCTCTGCTCATTAAATCTTACAGAGAATGTGATCAGGTCTTTCTTTTTGGTTTTTGTCGTTTGTTTGTTTGTTTTTGGGGTTTTATTTTATTTTTTTAAACATGTTAGTTAATATATTCGGCTACCTTCCTTCTTTGGTTGAATTATTCCCTCATTCTTCTTGCCATTCTTTTTGGAGTTTTCCATAAAATGCCACACCATAACCCTTGGTGAAGACTCTTTGAACACTTGCTAACATATCTAGTAAAGAGAGACCCTTCAGACAGGCCTCTGGGTTGCCTCTGTTTCTGGTACAGGAAGCAGGAACTGCCCATCTGGAGCGGATCATCCCTCTTGTCTACCCAGCACAGAGGCAAATCGCCGTGCCTGGCCTCCTGGGAGCAAGGCAGCAACCATGCAGCTCACCGTTTAAGTTACCAGATGAAAGGTGGACATGCAACTGTTGCTGCTCCTACTGCTGCTTTATTGACCTGCCAAAGAGAAACACTCACAAAACCTAGCTGAGAATAATTCAGTTTCATGACTTCAAAAACACCAAAACCCATCACTCCAGTAAAATCTGTTGCATCTATTATTGTAGTGTGCCAGTGGTAATTCTTGTGAAGTGCCATTTCGGGAGCAATAGGTGGGATGGAAACAGCTTACTTGTTTGTTTTTTTTTTTTCTTTTTTTTTTTTTTTTTTTATTTTTTTTCAATTAATGTACTTAAAATGCTTTTCAGAATGGGAGAACCATTTCATATAAAATAATTGGACCTGAATCTTTCTGTAGATTTACCATTTTAATTAGAGGTGATACACAAAAAGATCTTCACTTTTATGTACAAATTGTCATTATTGTAAACTGTTCATTTACAGAAACTTCTAGTCAATCACATGAATTTGAAAAATCACTGCCAGTAAGATAAAAACAAGTAAACTGTTATACCTGATCTATACATTTGAATTTGTTCTTATCCTGTAACTTTATATGTCAGTTTTGATAAGCAGTCATTACATCGGAGAAAAAACACCAACCACAACAACAAAAGAAACCGATCTTCACAATTTTCTAAGAAAGAAGATTGTTTTTGTCAGAAGTCCGTATTAAAATGGAAGCCATAACAAGGTTATGCACCATTTCTAAGGGAAGAAGAAATTTAAGAGTCAGAAGTAAAGCAGACATTTTCTCAAGCTTTTTATATGCACGCTAGCCCAGTAATCGCCAGCTACAGAAATATAACTCGGCAGGTTTCTGTCAGGGATATACTGGAAACGATCCATTATCTCTGATATGCAGTAATTGTGTTAAACCAGACATGAATCAGGTTAGAGTAGGACTTGAGTTAATAATTATTTTCACCAAAAAAAAATGCTGGGTGCTGTCTGCATACAAATCTGTATGCACCACTGTCACTCCTTCCATGAATAAGGTGCTCTCTCCTGGAGGGGCTCCCATAACTGGGAATCACTAAACCAGCTGTTTTTCAGACAGAGATACAATGTTGTCTGTGCATGCAACAACCATTCTATGCCATCTGACTTCACATGCTATATACACATCAGTTCTATTTCTACTTCTAAGCATATGCAATTACAGTTCTTTTGACTGAGGCACATAAAGCAAAGATATTATTGCTCAGTACCACAGTACCATTTACTCCAGATCATTGTTATTAAAGGGCTTATGCTTAGTTCATAAGTGATGACAAAAAATAAGGCCACAGCATGCCTTGAATAATTTGCTGTTCTGAAAGTTTCCTAGGACATGTAAACAGCTCCTCTTCTATGTACAAGTAAGAACTCCTACAACTTCCTTAAAGCATTGGGTCTCTGCTGTGGCACCTCCCATCCCACTGCTTTCTCCCTCATCACCACCCTTACCTCCATAGTTACCACCCCACAAAAGCCAGTCAATACAGAACATAGGAGCATACAGGCACTTCGTAGTGCCAGGAACCTGCCATCACACAGCCCTGTCAACGGTACCTCCACGTGCTCACACAAGTGCAGCCCTGATCGTTAGGTTCAGATCTGAGTGAAGTGAGGACTATCAGTTAACTCAGGTTGCACAATCGCAGGCATCCTTGAGACACACATGGGTCACAGAATCACAACAAACTCAAACCACAAGCTGAGCACCTAGACCACCCCCAAACTCATTCTGAGGTTGCAGTGGTGACTTACAGCTAGCCAAGCATGTCGTAGGAAGTTGCATCAGGCACATCCCACCTACCAAGCCCGATATGAGAAAACCAACATGAGAATATTCTAGATATGACAGAACGCCATCAGCACCTAAACTAGGACTTCAACTGCTGCTAAGAGTTCAAGTCCAAAGCAAACTGAGAAGCCCTCACACAACTACTCACTAGTTCTGGAGGAATTTACACACAGCAAATGCTTTTTGTCTTTCTCATTAGCTAGTTATGCCCCTGAATACACCAAGGTCTGAGTACCACGTGCTTACTGACAAGCAGCTCAAGGTTCAACTACATTTAAGTCCAGCTTAAAAACAAAACATAAGGCACTTCACCACCTAATTCCTCAAAGGAGTCAAAATAATAATTCTTAACACCAAAGACACAGCAGAACAGACCTCCACAGCCACAGAAAACCAGAGGGGAAGTTAAAAACAGGGGTTCACCACCTATCTCTAACTCCCTTCCTGAGAAGACTCAAACGCAAATCAGATAAAAGAAGGAAAAAGCATTATTTTCTGACAATGTTCTGCAAGCAGTCACTTTCAAAAGAGGTTTCTAAGTAATAACTTTCAAGAACAACAAAACGCAGGTATTTCCTACAAGGTCTAAGTAAAACATGTACAGAAGAGGACTGAAGATTTGCCCATCCACTGCTGCAACTTTTGTAATTAGTTGCGTCTGCTACAGGTGGCCCCACCACTGTCAGGTCCTTTCTGCCTCTTCACCTTGCTGAGTGATCAGTTCCTCGTTTAATTTCTGTTACCCCCTTTATCAAAAGGGGCCCTTTTCTATTTAGTGCTGTAGCATGGCCAGAATCTCAATCTTCCTGTAAAAAGCAGATATTCTGTTCCTGCAGTAGCTACCGAATACTTGTTTTTACACTTCCTGGTATTGCTTTCTGGCAGCAATTGCTGACTCTAGCAGTATGGTCTGAAGCCAGAATTGGGGTTGCAAAAGAGCAAAAATCTAATGTCTCCAATTGTGATGCTAATTAGAAACCAGAAAGAATTGTCTGTCTTTGTAGGCCATGCCATATTTTAGATGTGAATGCAGCAAGCTGATGGATGTGAGCAGATCCCCCTGTGACTTCCCAGCACTATAGGAAGGAGAGGAAAATGACTGCACAGAACCGTTTGAGTAATTAGAGGCCTTAATTAGAAAGTAGAGCTATGCTTCCGGCATCCATATAATTTTGCCTGGTTTCCATTAGGAAATGTGTCTTCTAGTTTTCCTCCAGGTTGTCTTCAAACAAAGCTTTCTGGTTTTGAATGTGACTATTAAATTAAATTACTGTGTATTTAAGACTTAAACCTTAATTCAACACATTATTTAAGTATGTGTTAAGTCTAATCACATGTCTTGTCTTGTTTAGTGATGCATTAATGGGATATTTCACCGGGTCAGAGTTAAATTCTCTTTAAGTGCTTAACTTAAACCTTTAAGTCAGGTATGAGAATCAATCTTTATATTTTGTCCTTGTATTTATAATACTTCATCTTCTCTTTTCACTTCAGTAGAAAATACAGTAGCAGCAGTTTGTTGGCTGTCTAGAAACTCCGATTTCCCTTCCTTTTTAGATCATATTGATTTCTGTTTCCCACTGCTTACCACCTATATGATAATTTGCATTCCCTTTTTTTTTGGATTTAAAACATAGCAACGAGTTATAAACATACATTATAAAATAAAATAAATAAAATTTTCTGGGTAGGTAGGTTATTTTTAAGATCCTGTGACATAACATACCACCTTAATGTCAAGGTAAGACATTTACTAATGGAAATTGATCTGTACTAAGATATCGCTGTGCATTTTCCAATGTCCTGATTCTTTAATGTCTGAAAAGCTGAAGAAAATAAAAGAAACAGTCTGAGACAACCTCCTGATATAGTGGATCTGATGTGCAGTGGTTGTGCTGCTCCAATGCTGGGAATCTCCACAGCCTGTTCATTAATCAAGATAATGTAAAAATATTCTGTTTGCTTCCTTATTGAATTAGGACAGTGACATCTATCATTCAAAAAGTTTGCTGGTGGTACATAAGGAAGCTATCTCAAAATTAACCTACTAAATATTTCATACTGTAACCTCTTTGAGTGCCTTTCGAATTCTCAGACAAGCACAAAATCAAAGTAACAACCTATCCAAATGGGAGCAAAATATGTTTTTAAGCATTGCTCATACTTTCAGAAAGAACATTGCTCAAGGCTGTTTTTGAATCTATGTACGCATGCACACACATATTTCTACCGTGGGTCATGCAAGAACTCCAGCTGTAAGGTGTTAAAGCAGCTTAAAGTAATCTGGTTAAGAAAATTTCTGTGAATAACCAGTGACTTTAATGATGTTTTATTTTAAGTGTAAACATTGCCAATGCACCTGAGGGATAAGAAGAAAAAGAAAAATCCTCCACGAATACTTACTCCTACTCTAGGAAACTATTAAATGTTAAATATTTCACTGAAATCACAGCAACGATAAGACTTATGTAATTGGTGTTGACTAAAAGAATTGTCACCTAAAGCTACAATTTTAAAAGAGCTGGATGAAATTAAAAGACAATAAGATATGGATGCTTATATTCTAAAGTCTTTTTTGAAAAATCCAGAGTATTTCTTTTTCAAATTGTGTTCAAACCTAAATTCTGCTGTTCTGTCTCTCATGTTGCTGAGAACAGAAGATGGAAAGCAGATAAAAATATGGGACTTTCAGAAAAGGCTCAAGATTTCCAGCATCTGAAGTGTCCTATTTTTAGCTACTGCTCTTCATGGGGGGAAAAAAAAACCCCAAAACATACCAACTATCCATAGCAAGCACCATTAATTACAGTGAATATCATACATTTGCAAAAGTTTTGCTATTTATAAAAGAGTTTGGTAATTTACTGTACACTGTTAGTCAATATCACAACCCAGAAATCTTTTTTCATGTCTACATGAAAATTGGCCTCTCAAGACAGACTGTGTTTTTCAAAACTGGTAAGTGAAGCAAAAAAACAGACCATAATGAAAGTCAGCCTATGATATATACATATATACTTTATGTGTTGCATCAGAGTAGTCATTATCTTCCCTCCTATTGGAACATTTATGCTCTGAAATATGCCCACTAAGTTTACAAATATTTCTCCCCTAGAGTATTACTGACATACCAGTACTGGTAGTTAATGATAGGCTTTGTTTTGGAAATAAGACAAATAAAAACCTCTAACGTAGTAACAAACTGTGAAGTGGAGTCTGAGAAATGAATACCTAATAGTGGGTTTATTGCAGTGGGAATGGAAGAATTAATTTTGAGACTACAGTGCTTGCTTGCAATATTTCTCTATCTCCTTCTGGCATGTTGACAAGTAAAAGCAACTTGTTGCATTTTGTCACCACATCACCACTAAGAATTAGTCCTTAGAAAGCATGTGACATGGGCCACCAGCAAATGACAGTCCTTGCACTCTTCCAAGAGTGCAAATTACCCTGGAGCTGCTATGAAAAGCAACCAGTGTCTATTTTTGCACCTTCCTAAACCAGTAGAGCTCCCCAACAGTGAAGCAGGAACCTTTAATCTCTCTGAAATCTTCGTTCTTCACTACAGATCTGTCCTGTGCACTGAAATAAGGGAGAGCCTGAGCCCAAAAAGTAATAATGTAATTATACAATTAAGCAATATGTCTATAATGTATGCAAGGGCGCATAGGAAGCAAAATGGCATTCTGTTTCAAGTGCATGTAATGAAAAATAATGATTTAAGTACAGCTTGAAACTTTCACCAATTAAAAGTTATGATGTCAGCTAAGCCAGACAGTCTTCTGTTCTTCTGCTGTGGCAAATGCATGGTAATGTGACTTAGCTTGACCGTCTTTTGTCACAGGCCGTGTTAAGTTCCATTACCCTCTATTTCCCTTGAGCTAAGAATGTAGCTACTGTGGCTCAGCTGATGCATGGTAACTGACTGCAAGCAGCAGCTTGAATGTGAACTTGACCTATCACAACTTTCTTTTAATGTCATTCTTCACAGTTATTGCTGTGGGATTATTTTAATTTTCTGCAGGGGAGAAGAAGAGTTATGCCATTTTCTAGTTTTTTATTTTCACAGGAATACAAATGCACAGCTATTACATATAGCTGCAATGACATGTGTGTCAGGTTATTTTAACTAGCAGCAGCAGGATGGTTATTTTAGAGAGAAGAATACGTTCACACGGTGCGCTGGATTCAGAGGAAAGGCAGGATGGGCCTCTCGGGTCTGCAGGCTTAGAGAGGGTATGGCTCAGATCCTCTTGGCCAGACACAAGAGTGAGCAGTGCTAGCGAAGTGCCACATGCAGGGCTGCGGTGAGGGAAGCCCTCAGGCTCTCCTTTCCCCCACCTCCTTTCTTCAACCTCAGTCCCATGTATGATTCTTCACCATGAAGAAGAGGTAGGTCAGCTTGCACACCTCAGGTACCCATTCTGTCTGCCTTGTGAATGCAGCAAAATTTATCAGCCATGAAAGTTGCACTAGAAAAGGTCATGGCTGTCTGACGTAGAGCCTGACCATTTATCACATCTGTGCCTGCTGGTTGCATAATGTTCTTTTCTCAGTATTACACACAACAGAGGGAATAGCCACATAGAATTTCATGACAAAGTAAAAACGCCCCAAAAACTTGAGGCCATCACTGGAAAAGCTAGGGTAACTCAGAAATCAAACCAAGAATCTGTTATAATGGAAAATGTCACACAATGCCAATGCATGGCCACCATCCATCATTTCTATCATTGCTGTAACAATTTTTAGTAGGTATTTCATTTCAGAAGTGCACATCTCACCTTAGAAACCAGACGTTATATGCCATTTCCTCCAATGACACAGTGATTTGTTTGTCTCCAGTATTATTCTCCAAGCATTGTTGTCTTTCCTTATCATATTCAATTTTCATTAAAAAAATAATAAATAATGTTGGATGGCTGATATGGCTAGAAGTTATTCTTTTCTGAAAATGAAAAGTAATTTCATGTTAAAACTTATTGTGGCATTTACCCCAAAGCTATTGAAATGTGTGGAAGGAGGAGGGGATAAAATTATCTTTGTAGCTTTTTAGTTTCATTACTATAAGTTTAAAGAAAAATAAATAAACTTTAACAGCTTTTTACTATGGAAACAAGACATTTAGTCTCAGTGGGTATCCTGAGTGTTGCATTTTAAATTTGATTTTTTATTTTATTTTATTTTATTTTTCGCAAAAAAAAGGGCCTGTGGGGGAAAATTATTGGGATGAAAGGATAGGTCTGGAACTTCAGAATAATTTTAACAGCAGTTGTCAAACTTTTGAAGTCTCCATGAAACAGAGCCTATTGGGGAGTACTCTAGCATTGCTGGCTAATATGAAAAGAATTGTAGATAAACAGCTAAGATAACTGTAACCCTGAAGAAAATGTGATAAAGTTGTTAATGTAATATACAGAGCAAGGACAAAAAAAAAGGTGCCCAAGTCTTACGAAAGTGTTTACACTTTTTTAAAATCTAGAATTCATGAAGAGGCTTTAGATAAAGCTTCATTCTGCTTGAAATAAAAACAATAGGCATATCCTAAGGCTTTTGAGCTAAGAGAAAACTAGAAGATGCTATAGCAATGGAAAAACTTTTGTGCATTGTAACTGCAAGCCCATGATGCAGGAGGCAGTCAATGGAGTTAGCCCTCCAGCAAGTCAAGGGCCATCCAGGGCTTTATTTACAGTCTTCTCCTTCTCCTGGTATACTTTAGTCTGCTTGGCAGAAACCGCAAGGCTAGAGCTTTTATCTGTCACAGTTTTCAAGTGAAAGTCAAGTTTTTTCTGCAATCCAAGGTAGCAGCAGCAGCCTACACCGGTCTAACTACTGGTTGCCAGATCGCTGCTCTCCCCCTTGCAGCACAAAACCATCCTGTCCTTTGCACCAGCTCTGCCATTCATTTTTTTCAGTGTGAACCCTTCCAGCATAGCAAGCCATCTCAGAATTCTGTTTTGTTTGTTTAGTTTGATGGATTAGTGCACTGATTCAGCTCCAAGTGGGGAGGGAGGTCCCTAGAGTCAACGTAGAGCAGAAGCCATTACAACCAGCAGCCAGGTGGGTTCGTTTTGCTATTGAACTACAATTTCATCTTTAGTACTGAAGTGCTCTTGCTGCTACCCACACCTAAAATAATTATTAGTAAAAAGACAGAATCCCTAAACTCTATAATTTATGACATTATGAATTAATTCTCTGAATGTGTATTTGTTTCCTGACATTCTTATTTCTTTGTCTTCTGTGTTAAACTATGGAGGCTAATCCAGTAACACAAGCCGTGCTGAAGAATCAGTGCAAAAGTCTAACAGGGAACTGCTGGCTGAAATATGGTGATGATGACAAATTTTAATTGCTTCAGAGTGTCAGCTGTGTGTCAGCAGTTTCTCTAGGCCATTATTTACACATCCAGTGTTTCAAATAATGATTTTACAGATAAGGAGAAGGAGCACTCATATTGTGGTTTCTGAAATGACAAATGGAGGTATGTTTTTGAGAACAAATATTCTGGGAGCGCTGAATAGCATTATACTGTCTTGAATTCAACAGGGAGACCACTAGAGCTTTGTAACTGACATTTCATTTAAAAAGTAGCCTGTGCCTGAGTAGAACAAGAAAGAAGAAGGCTGTGCTTAAAATTGTAAGTAACGATTCAGACACTTCTTCCAATTTCTTTTCATTGACTGCAATATTAGTACCTGGTCAAGATACCTATATTTTCCCCATTGTGATTATGTGTCTTTACAAAAGCTGAAACACAAGAAGTTTTAAAGTGACATAACGAACCCAGTTATCCCTTTCTATTCAACATTTATATGACCCACATTAAAATAACAGCCTGTAGCATACAATAGATGTACCTGAGCTAGGTCAGATACTGAAGGAAAAGTTACTCACATCAATGCAGAGCTCAGGGTAAGTTACACTGCCTTGTTTCTGGGGTTAAATCCAGTGATTGTCACATGCCTGGATAAAGGAATCCTGTCTTTAAGTAGTTTGCCCAAAGTCACAAAGGGCTGAGGCAGCTACTATGGGGACTGAGCTCATGCTTTACTCACAGTGCTTAGTTGGCCTAGCAGTGATTTCACTACCCCTTGCTCAGCTCCTTAAGAATGGACCTGAGCTTTCCATGTCTAGTTCAAATGTCATTGCCTTCAACAGCACTCACAGTCATTGGCCACACTAGGAAGCTGGCATGTTAACAAAATAATAGCTTCATTCAAAGTCAAAGTAATCTTAATGGCTTATATGAGATGTTCATTGTTCTTCATGATTCTTTTTGTACCAGTGTTGCCCCGTCTTAAGTACTTTGTTTATAACTAATGAATGGTTGCTGGGTTATTCTGCAAATTAAAAAGCAAACAAACAAACCGCCAAAAAACCCTTTTGTCTGGGAACAATAGCTAGGCCAGGTGTGTGCATTATTAGTTCTATATCAAAGACAAGGTTCTTTATTTCTCCTCTTAGTCATCCCTTCCTTTACTTCCTAGCTACAGGGGGAAAAATCCCAAAACATACAGCATTTTATTAATGCAATCAAGTTCTCAAGGGAGAAAAAACAAAGCAAAACACAGTTCACAGACTGAAGAATAAGTATTGATCGACAGAGTGAGAAAGATTGTTACTCCAGAAATTGTTTAGTTCTCCTTATGGAGCCCTAATTGAGAAAGGATTGAGTAAGACCATATTTCCACTGCAACTTCTTCAAGGCATAACACTTGCCATTGGGTAAGAAAACAGATTTTTGTGTTTTTCTGCAGAAAGTATTACGGTCCTTGTCCAGCCTTTCTATCTGAAGGCCAAACAGAGGTCACCTTTCTACTGGGCACATTGTTCAGACAACTCTGTGTAGCAAATTGTGTTAAAATATTGACATTTGGGCTTCAGTGGGAAACTTGCTTGTTCAGTTCATAAAAACAACAACTGATAAACTTGCACAATAATAACATTTTTGCTTCTCACCCCAACTAAAATCAGAACATCCAGGATAAAGAGTAATGAAAAATGTTTTCCTCTCAGTTATCGAAAGTGTTCTGGTTCAAGTCTGTTTTGAATTTTAGATTTAAAGTTCAGGCCAGTTCTTGTTTTATCAGTACTGGTTCTTCTAGCTGTAATCCCTTTGATTCCTGTGTGTTGAGGATGCACAGACAAATCCCAGAAAGCTCACTAAAAGACAAATTGGACAAGGGAAAGTTGTTTGGCCTCCTCTCCTCATAAAAAGGGGTTTGTTTTTCTTCTCCTTGCATCTTACAGTAATTTTTTTATACAATATTCACATGTTGTCTTCCTGTGCTATTGTCATCCAGTACTCATACAGCTGCATAATATCTTCCCACTGTGTGCATTCTACAATGAAAATTGCATTTCAGTAAATCAATACCGTATTTCAGGCAAGCTTCAACTGCCTGGATGAGCCAGAACATCCCACTTAGTGTAAGAGCTGATTGACTGCTAACAATGGATTAGGAATTATGAATGAAATCAGTTTTAAAATTACATGAATTAGCAAAACTAATATACTCCCAATGCACAAGTCTCTCATAATTTTATTATCTAAAGCCCCTAATACAAACAAACACAATATATTTGATAGATCAGGCATTTAGGAACACAAATATATTGGAAGACATCAGGTAAGTTATTAGATCTATTTGTCTCCTAAACAATACAGCAGGATTATTTCTGCATTCCTATGATATAAACACTGCTGGTTTCTCCTCTTCTTTTTTATCCAGAGAAAGCATCAGAAACATGGGTGACTAGGCCTGGAGGCAGAATTAGTCTTAACTGAAAAACATTTTAAAAACCAGTAATTAGCAAATTAAAAAAGGAACTTTACATAACAGTTCCTTTTAATGGGTTAGGAATACTTTTGTGTAGTTTTATATGTAGATGGCATAAATACTGCAGGAAACTGATAAATCAGTCATATGCATACTTTATTGATGCACTTCTGTTTAATACATGTGCCTTTTGTTCTACTATGGCACAGTGATTGAAATAAATTCCTTGCTTAGGGGTGTCAGTCTGTAAATGATTTCTAGGACACGAGCTACAGATGGTGGAAAAGTGCATACAAAGTTAGACAGGTGAGCTTCGTTCAATCTGGACACTTCTATCTCAACATGATGGGAAAGACTTGCTGGGAAGATGACATTTCCTTTGTGGAAAACTCCAGATTCCGAAGCGACAGCTGAGACCTGACTAATCATACCAGTACAAGTGTTTAGCCCTGTGGTGAACCATGCCTTTGTGCCACAGTTTCAGAATGTAGATATTCACATCCCAGTTTGGAAGTATTGCTCTGTATGTACTGGACTAGAAAAGAGCAGTGGTTATTGCATGCGATTATGGGGAGTTAACTGTGAAAAAGCTTAGCACTTATTTTCACAAATATGAAAAGCCATGCTGTAGTTACATGGTTACAGTGATATTTCTGTTGCAGATGGAGTAGAGCCAGCATGTCAAACACTACCAGTAAGTCTTCACTGATCAAATTGCTGTACATTTTTTGTTCCAAAACCTCGATGAACAAAAGCAAAAGTAGGTTTGCACAAAACTGCAGGCACTGCCTGTCTGGGGAATTTTGACAATGTTCTGTGCTGTTCTCTGGCTCCTGAATTTTCTGGTGAGAGACCCTGGGCTGGTGTCAATTCTAATTATGAAACAGTGCCTTGATGAAAATATATGCCAGCCTCAACAAAATCTGTACATAGAAGAATTAACTGTATCTCTAAAACCTGTTGGATATTTTTGTTTCTCATCAGGTCAATCACCCACTCTCTTTTTGGTATTCCTGTTTATCTTAGGAGCTCTCCAGTACATTTAGAAATATAGTCATACATCAGCAGTTATATTGCAGTATAATTTTGCAAAATAAAGCAAAAACTAGTAACTGCTTATACACAGAAATATTATGTTTGGATGGAGTGACTGAATGAAGTTAAGTTTTCAGTTTTCTTTGTGTCATATACAATTAATAGATGTCTGAACTTCCATTGTTTGTTTGTTTGTTTTTACGTGCCTAGATATTATCAGTCCTCATATAATATTGGAAAGTACTAAGTGAAGGATTTTAAAAACCTCATTAAAAATATTTGTCCTGCAAATTGTGTTTGCCTTATCCCAGGCATAATTTGAATGAGAAAGGAAGCAAAAAGCATATGGTCCTACCTAGTGCACTCACTGTCCGTGCAGCCATAGCGAATTAGCACCAGCACCCTAATGCTAGAAAGCAATTGTGTCTTTTCTGAGTATAGTTATAATACTACCCTTCACTTCTGTTATTCATCAGTAAGTCTGCCCCAGAAATCAGTTTGCATTATAAATCCATCTCTTACCTGTGCCCACTTGATGGTCCTATTGGAGCAGATAGTAATTTACAAAATTATCTGCCTGAATTTTCGCCTAGCTCCCTGTTTTCCTGTTTCTCCTGCCTGTGAAGTATATTTTGCTCTGTGCTCCAAATTTACTTTTTTCTTCCCAGAGGTGCTTTTTCCTATGGTATTTTAATCTTACCCCAGCTTGCTGCCTCTCTTCACAACCACCATTTCCCCCCCCGCCTCCTCTTAAGAAGAGCATTCAGATTGTGGAGGCTCTGTTGCACTCTTCTCTGCCTCACCCACACATCTTTACATGTTACAGAAAAACAGAAAAATGCATGTTCCTTCTCTTCTCAGTTTTTAATGTCACTCTCTAAATAGTCAACATGCAAGCTGGAGCCCATACAATCTGCAAAGAGCTGAAGACCTACTCTTCACAACTGAACCCTTAACATCTCCTGGCAATACATCCATGACACATCATGCCTGTACTCTTACAGCAAGACACAAAATACGCTCCATGTCTTCCATCTTTAAAAAGAGAAAAGACTACCAAGGACCTGTCATTGCTTTTTATAAAACCTCATTTTTGGAACAGATAGCTCTTGCTGACAGAATGGTCATGGATAAGAATGATTTTTTTGTTGTTGTTTTAAATACTCACTTTAATCGCTGTATGTAACTTTGCCAGAGGACTTTTCCCTGAATTCAGATAAATATATATTAAAAAAAAAAAAAAAAGAAAAAGAAAAAGAAAAAAACGTTGCAGTTAAGCTGCTTGTTCAGACAGACAGATTCCTCCTACTACCTGACTGAATATGCTGGTTACAAAGCTAAAGTCACTAGGTGTGTTATGCCAAGTCATCAGAGTTTCATATCAACCTTTTTTGCTACGATACACTTTGTTTACCAATAACCAGACTGATCATGTTTTGGTGGTGCACTGAGGGCTGTCTAGAGTGGGACAGACTGAGAGAATCCAGAGTTATAACCATGAAAATCTCTGACCATCTGCTTTCTAAATTCTACACATGCTTTATTTTTTGAGTTTAAAATTCAAGTGACTACCTAGTGTCTTTGCACACGTCCATCCTTGATGAGGCAAAGCATTGAGTTCATCCTTGAAATCCAGTTTTATTCCAGAAATATAGCATTCTTCATGATATGTCCCCTTGAGGATACATACTGCTAGGGCACAGCTGACGCTCGGGAGATGCTGAGGCTTTTTGCATACAGCAGCTGCACCCACCACTTCCGTGTAAAGTGGGGTTGTAGGTAGTGGAGCTTCGTTGACGGAGGCTAGTGGTTCAGTCAGCTGGAGCTGGTAGATTCCCAGAGCAGCAGGTATACCCTTATCATCACCTGATCCCCTAAACCCACACAAGACAGCTCCTGCTCAGGGACACACTGTCTTGTTAAGACCCTCACCATCAGGTGAGTTCATGTTGTGTGGTAAACCCAAGCCAGAGCTAGGGTTTGACCCCTAACTGGATTCACAGATTTTTAATATTCTGACTCAGGACTTGGAATCCCTCAGGGGCCACAGGAGCCTGAACTCATCAAGGCAGGATTATTCACTACTTTTTGGTAGTCTACATCAAGGTGCAGGGCCAGCAGGGCAACTCCATGGAGAAAGCTCAGCCAAGAGCCCAGGTGATCCAGGCATGGGCCACGTCCTCACCCATGGGACACCATCCCCCAGAACCTGAGCCGGGTGCACTCAGCTGGGGTGGGTGATGGTCCCCCCAGGAGGCAGGGCTGTGCCCAAGGCAATGACAGCATAGTTCAGGGCAGGAAGGTCTGCCCCTGCCCGAGCTGAGATGGGAATGATGGGCCCTCAGATGGCCATATTAGTGCCTTCAAGACCAAGAAGAGACCAATTTTGGCAGTTTAGAAGCTGTCACCAAGCCATTTGACATATATATGAGGATAGCACTGCATGCAGGCATGAGGGGCAGCAGGAGGAGGAGGCAGAAGGGAAAGCTTGTTCCTTTTCCCATCTTTCCCTCCATTTCTCAGCTCTGACATTACCCCAGCAACTTCTGCACCACCAGCAGGAAGCTCAGCTGTCTGAGATCAGTCCAGGATCCATAGGCACACCAGCCATGGCTTAGGAGACTCACCAGGCCAGGTTTCATCAACATTTGGACAACCTATCTGCACAGTTTAACATTGTGCTCTGAGGCCAGACAGCTGAGAATTAGGCTTTGCAACACTGTGTTCCTAGGCACCTGAGTCCTTTTTGGAGCTCGTCTACAGCTATTTCTAGAAACAGAAATGGTAGGCAGAATAGTCAAGACATTCAGCCATCACTGACATATGGAAGTGATTTCAGTGTCTTTCCTATTCCCAAATAAAAATAAGAAATGCTTATTTTTGCTTATTTTTATATACCTTGACTTTCACTTTGCAAAACTATTAATTGTGCATTTTCTGTGCGCTAATCACTGCTGTTCGTGTCACTGAACACAGGATAGATAAATAAATTCATGCAAACTGAATCCATATTTAAGAACTAGAAAGACTGTTTCCATACACATTACTATACAAAGCTTATATTTTGACAAATAAGAGGCAAATTTATCAAGGTACTTAAATAAGTAAAATTGTTCTTCTTTTTTCCTCAAAAAAATTAAACATCTACAAACAGTTAATTGGCTACCTCTGAATACAATTTTAACTTTTCTCTTTAATTGCAATTCACAGTCTAACAAACTCCATCTAACAGGAAAATTAGTCACTTATAAATATATTGCACTGTTATTCTTTTTTAGGAAACAGTGTATTTTGGTAGCGCATCACAGACTTTCACTTCATTATTGGGAGCCATTTTCTAGAATTTATTCTGCCACTAATGCAGAAAGAATCCGCACCGGCAAAGAAAAGCACTCTTCATCCTTATAGAAACCACAATTTGACAGTCTTCCTCTTCTCCAACGTTCTTTGTTAGACCATACTTAGAGTTATTTTTAAAGTTACAGAGGAACTTTAAAAATTCTGAAGTCAACTTTCATAAAATTATTAAGCAGAATTTTAACATAGACATGTGCATCTAAACTAAACATGGGTTTTAAATTGTAAATTTTAATGTAAAATAATTAAAGCAATTCTTCTAGCAAACAATTTCTCAGTCTCAATCTTGAATTGAGTTGAAATAGATTAACATAAAATAGCTGTTGAATACTTCCAAGGAATGAAGATATTCTAGGAAGAAGCAATCATTTGCTAACAATTAATGAACAACAGAAAGCTCCGAATTTATGAAGAGATTTGTTTGCTGCAAATCATTCTCCTGGATCTAATCAAAAGTTACTTATCTATTTTCAGAGTATTTCAGGTGACAGTATACAAAGACAGGCCACTGTATTTCCAGACCTTTTTAAGAAAAATGATAGAGGGTTTTCAATTCAAAATAATAAAGGATTACATTGATTTTGATGCAATCAGCTTTCAAGTGTAATATGACAGGAAGCTGGTTTAGCTCTTTCTGTCCTAACACAGCACAGAGGAAGTAGTAACCTCTGCTTTATGGAAAAGAAAAAGAAACAAATCCAGCAATCAGGATTCAGTAGCAAGCTTCTTGGTACAGTGGCCTTTAGCTGTTATAAATTGTTCCGTATATGTTTTAAATCCATGGACTTCTAAGGGAAAAGAATAAAGTGCTGTCATTCCTTTCTCCTGGCCTGCTTTATTTCCTTTGACGTCTGTTTAGGGTACTATGATCTTGATTCTCTTACATGGTGGGATTCAAGTTTATCAATAACCATCTGTAGCTGTCATTTTGTTTCATGGTCCAAATCTAGCTTCTCAAATACTAGTCCCAATGTTTTCTGACTTATTTTCTTTCATTTGCAGTTCTCCTTGGGACTTTCATACTCAAAGATCAGGCAGAGAGTAATGTCTTTGATGTTTTCAAAGGTTGGAAAGATATTTCTGCCCCCAGCATTCTAAGTTTCATTTGAACACATGGAAAGAAGTCTGAATTTTATAGCAGAGTAATCTAGACAGTAACCTACTTGAACCAAATAGGTCCTAAAATTTTTAGCAAATATAACTTTTCATGGTTTCCCACACGCTTGTTGTGAAATTTTTAACTCCTTTGTATTGTGAACATAGTTTAGAAATAAAAAAACCCTACAGTCATTGTAAATGTAACCTACCAGTGAATGCATTCTGGTCTCTGTCCCCAACCCACAGAGCATGCGTATCTATTATGT
Organism: Ibycter americanus; assembly: GCA_035590275.1. Classification (NCBI taxonomy): domain Eukaryota; kingdom Metazoa; phylum Chordata; class Aves; order Falconiformes; family Falconidae; genus Ibycter; species Ibycter americanus. The sequence goes on along the minus strand of JAVJGI010000040.1, from coordinate 77,505,089 downwards.
CCCCAGCAGGGTAGCTCGGGGAAAGGTGGGAATTCAGCAGGCTTCTTGCCAGATTACAGTGGCTGAAAGATAATTTACAAGAACAGGACACACTACAGCCTCTGTTTGCATGAGAGTCCCAAGGCTATGTTAGGCTCCTTTCCAACATATCATTCATGTACCTAATCTTCCTTTGACTGCACTGGGATTCAGCACTGCAACAAATTTTCTCTGGTAAAAATACACTTCCTTTGTGTTATGATGGCATAGGTTATGAAGAGTGATGTTGTTATACTCTTTACTGTGCCTCCCTTTCCGAGACCACCACCAACAGCTTTTACAGGCACTTCACCCAGTTTAATATGGGCAAGTACACCTATAGTCCCTGCACAGACTTCATATAGATTTCTAAAACAGATAAGCCTTTCCCCACCACAAAATGTACATCTCAGCAAAACAATAACTTCAGCTTAAATTTCTATTTAAATTTTCTACTTTTTCTGTGCTTATGCAGCTTCCAGTTTGCTCTCCTAACCATGGGGTCACTGTTTGATCAAAGTTAACCTGATCTTGGTTTATCTGGTTGAAAGGACAACCTGTGCTCCAAAATATTATCAACTTCTGCTTTGGGTTGAAGTTCTATAGCCAATAATACTGGATCTGTCCAGTACAAGAACTGAACAAATATGATCTGAAGCAAAAGTGAGCACAGTGGCCTCATTTTTATCAAGTTAGCCAATGAACACAATGCACATGTGTATCTTCATACAGCATTAAGATGGATGGTAGGTTGATGCCAGCCAGCAGCCAATCACCCACAGAGACACAGAAAAGATCCCAGGTGCCTTAAAGTCAGATTTGTTCTGTTTGCTCAAACCACAGTCTTGGGGTCTTGCTTATGCCTCCAGGAACTTGTTATCATCTCCTTAACCAATGATACCCCAAAATATGCACAGCCTACCTTACCTTACCTTACCTTACCTTACCTTACCTTACCTTACCTTACCTTACCTTACCTTACCTTACCTGGTAATCATTAAGACTGGGTGATTGATGTTGTCCCTGATCTGTCAGGGTAAAGCTGGTAGAACTGATAGCACTGCATGGATCCTCCAGTCAAAGGTCTAATATCCTAACAAACTGCAGGTCATGAGTTGTGGATAAGAAAGGTCACTGAAGGAACAAAAATAGCTTGAAATGTAATCATTGCAAAAGGCCAATTCTTGAAACAGTCACAGAGTAAGCAATCACAGGATCACAGAATCACACAATGGTCAGGGTTGGAAGGGACCTCTGGAGATCACCTAGTCCAACCCCCTGTTAAAGCAGCTTCTCCTAGAGCAAGTTGCACAGAATCACATCCAGTCAAGTTTTGAATGTCTCCAGAGAAGAAGACTCCACAACGTCTCTGGGCAGCCTGTTCCAGTGCTCTGTCACCATCAAAATAAAGAAGTTTTTTTCTCATATTCAGATGGAACTTCCTGTGTTGCAGTTTGTGCCCATTGCCCCTTGTTCTGTTGCTGGGAACTACTCAAAAGTGCCTGGCCCCATCCTCTTGGTGCTTGCCCTTAAGATATTTGTAGACATTGATAAGATCTCTTCTCAGTCTTCTCTTCTTCAGGCTAAACAGGCCCGGTTCAGCCTTACCTCATAAGGGAGATGCTCCAGTCAGGCATCCAGTCAATGATAAAGCATATTGCCTAGGATGACTGTTCTGGACCTATATTACCTTTGAATGCTATTCTCCAATCCAAACAATTTTCCTTGGAGGCGTATTTACATGTGTGGATCCATGCTGATATTTTCTGAACTCTTGCATCATTGCATGAGTTTGGGAGTCTCAGAGCAGACCTGGGATCATAAGTCCTCGGTGAAAGTTTATATCATGAGACTTAAGCAAAGCCTATGCTAAAGTTACATATCCAAGCAAACTCTCTGCCTTTTATGTGCCTTCAGTCAAATTCATTCACTCTTCTGTCAATTTATCATAAAAAATGAATGCATTCATAGAAATTCCTAAAAGTGAGCCTACTCCCATTTCTGGGTAAAAGGAAAAGGTCTATTCACATGTTATAAAAGTGAGTTTAATGAAAGATGTCAATGCTAGTAGGAAACTCAGAAGTTATTAATATGCAAATTCATATTTCCAAAATTACTTATGTTAGGCAGAGTGTAGATAGCTTTGAAAAATTAACTGTAGCATAAGAAATATTAATTAAGGTTTAAAGAAGCTGAAGTCTGTGAACATGTTTTGTGACAGGTCAGTAAAATTAATTGCAACTGACTAAAAATCTAGCTATAAAGTAATTGCCAGCTTTCCACTAGGACTCTAATTCCTGCTACTGTAGTGCAGAAATGTCAATATGTGGGCTTCTGGCTAAAGACCCAGACCAGGATCCTGGCTTCGATCTATGCTGGTGGTATTCCTAGGACTACACCTCAGGAACAAAATGTGGGGACTTGGTTGCCACAGAGTAGTGTTGGGCATCTTCTGGTACTTGACTGTCCAGCCCAGGACAGCTTCTCTTCCTGGCTTCTTGTTAGATCTCACTCAACCCACCAATTGTTGCTATTCACATTCCCCATGAGCCTTGCTCCGGATACTGCTATGCCAATCCCATTCCTTATCAGAGTGAACTTCTGTGTCAGTCTATTACTTCCATCCTAACACCACAGTACTAAGTCTTCCTTGTACTTTCCATGGCAAAGTCAAACTGGTTTTCTTTCAAGCTATTCAAGCCTAGCATGGCATTTCTCAGAAAAGACAAATGACTATTTTTTTTTTCCCCTTCAGTTTCTTTGCATATGTCCCAAGCAGCCCACAGCAAATCTAACTAGTAACTTACTTGGGAAATTCTGCCCAGCTCTTTCTACCTTGGACTGGTTTCATACTCCGTTACTTCATGGATATAATGTCTGTTCAGAACAGTTATGTGTAGGAGCCATAGAAGACTGGATGATGTTCAGTGCAGATGGATTTTTTTTTTTTTTTCCATTTGACCAAAATTTAACGGGCCTATAAAATTCAGTGAAGATTCAGTGTTTGAACAAGAGCAATGAAATTCAGAACTCTAATGCATTGCCAAATTTTCAGTCCTTTCTTCAAAGGAAAGGACAAGAGACATTTTAGTGAAAGCTTGTATAAGTTGTTCTTACGATAGTCCTGATTCCTGGTTCCTGATTTTTTTTCCTGATTCCATTCTCAGAACTATCTGAACAACTAGATGATACTTGACCCAAAATCATAGTGTGGCAGACACCCAGCACAGAATATTTCAATCCAAATATCTCAAGTTTGGCAGTCATAAGCAACTGAGAACTTGATCTTACAAACAGGAGTTTCATCCAAAGTAAAGACTGGAAAAAACCATCAGTTCAGTTTCAAAGAATTACTATAGCAATTCTTTTCACACTTCTCATTCACAGGTTAGTTGTGTGATACTAGGATTCAAGTCTATTTTAAAATAATTTATTTTTAAACAGCTGCCTTCTACTGTTTCAGTCTTGAAAGCAACGTTCAGTTAGTTGGGAAACGCTATTGGACTCATTTACAGTTCAACATTTAAATTATGTCAAACATTTGGATTCAATCACTTGGATTCAATAACATGATTTAGAATAAATACCAAAGAGCACGCTTGGGGTGAAATGAATAATCCAAAATCAATCTAAAAGCAATTTGATTAAGCTAAAACTGTTTAAGGATTAGTGATAGGTATTTACATAGGAACATTAGATACAGGAATTACTTTTACCACATTTATATTTAAATTCTATTAGCAGATTTTTTAATCAACTAGCGGTTACTGAAAAGACTAAATTAGAAAATAAATACATACAATTAACTTTGTCATATGCTTACCCATTTGTTGTTCTGGATGTCTTATTATAGGTTCAAACATTCTAAGAAATATTAAACTCTGGAAAACACAAAGATATTTTAATACTTCAGCATATATCAAATGCAACACTGAAAATATGTCATCTATGGTTTAGCTCCCATTCCACACAAATAAAGCTATACAAATATATGAAATATATACACACACACACTCACACTCACACACACATATAGTATTTATATACAAATATAGAAAATTGAGTTACGTCAGATTGTGGCTGAAACACTGAGCTCTATATTCGTGTTGTAGAAGTGTGCAAGTCACGGGTCGTTTTCAGGAAAAGACTCCCTGGCAGCATACAATTTAAACATGGAAGCTGAACTAAAAGAAGTATTTTAAATCCACTGACTTGCCAGTAGTGGTTCTTTAAATGCAGTATAAGTAAGTATAAGTAAGTATAAGAACTAATCCAAAGTAAGATATTTTTCTACATGTGCCCCAAATACACTGCAGTATAGCATCATTAATGCTGTACTTTCAGAAAAAATGCTAGTGTAAGCTAGGGTGAAGCTTCTAGTTTCCTTGGCTGGCTGGAAACTGATGTAAGGTCAAGGGGGAAAGCTGCCAGCCTCATGTCAAAGTTGGAAGATGCTGTTGCTTTTGAAGGCAAGAAATCTGAAAATCAATTGAGAGAAGACATAGAGAGACTGAGAAAAAGAGATAGAGGGAGCGAAAAAAAATAAACCTACAAATCACAATTTTCTTTTTCTTCTTTTATCTGTCATATGGCCTCTGTCTTTACTAAGACCAGACTATAAAATTCCATTTTATAGGTTATGATCCAGCTCAATGAAAGCATGAAAATACATGGCAAAAATGAAAAAAAAAACCCCAAGATCCTGAAGTGATAACTGTAAAGCAGTTTTGACAATAATCCCCAGGCTCTCAAGGACAGCAGGTAGAACTCAGGGTGTGTAATGGGTGTAGCTGGCAAGGTTTTCATAGCAGGGGGTGAGCTGGGGGGTCTGCAGGGGTGACACCCATGGCAATAGGTCAGGGTCTCCCCTGTGCCACACACAGCCTGTTCCAACTTGGGGCAATAATAAAAAGGGAGGAGAGGTGCCCAGAGTGAGACTTAGCCTCATTTATTAATGCTAATTGGCAATAAATTAAATTAAAATCCCCAGATTGTCTGTTTCGTCTATGCCAATACTTGTTAAGTGATTTCCCTGCCTGTGTTTCAACCCGCAAGTTGTCTCACTCTTGCTCTTCCTATCTTCTGCGGGATGGCGGGGGTTGGTGAGCCACCGGTCGGATGACTGGTTGTCAGCTGGTGCCACCCCAGCACAGGATGCTGCTGCAAATATCAGTTCACAGATAAAACAAGCAACACACAGCCGTCCTTTTGCAATAAAGAATGTCAGTAGCAGGGAAAATGGGTTTGAGAAGGCATAGTCCTTCACTATCGCCCTTCATCCAAAAACGTCAAACCTGAATCTCCTCGCTCTTTTAGTTACATTTATTACTTTTATTAGCAATGATTACTTTTATCTTATGCTAAGCCTGTTCCTCTCTGCATGTCTGAGGGCTACAATAGGTTTGGGGTTTTTTTGAAATGCAATCTTTATTAACGAGGAACCTTGCGGAAAAAACCTCCTGATTTTACCTATCTACTGTATGTGATGCCACATGGGATAAAATAAATACAGATGAACTTCTAATACTTTTGTAAAACATAAAGTTGTAAGCATTTACGAATAAAACTGATTATGAATGTAAATATTTACATGGCATTAAAAGGGAAACCTTTTCACAGACAAAATTAAGGCCTATTTAGTTATTTGAAAGTATTTTTCTATGTTGCTTATTACCTGCCATGTGTAGTGGCATATACATATATATATAAAAGGCAATTTACTAACTAATATATAGAGCACCCATGACCTTATCTGCATTATAATAATGTAAGGGCTAATATCTGGCCACTTTTACATCATGCAACACAGAGAAGTGCAGAAACTTTAAAGAAAGGTGAGGCCATGCCTACTCCAGAACCAAAAGCACTATAGCTATTTCAGCACACCTTTGCAGCACAGCAGATAACTTACATTGAAGCAGAGATCCAGGCAGATACACTTCTATAGGGCCCAAAATACTACTCTCTGCACTGTTGCATGGACTTGCTAGCTCCAGTGGTTATTTGCTGAGTTATTTCTACATAGTCTTCCACTTTGCAGTATAAGCAGGTTTCAGAATGCCCCTGGTGAGCAACACACCAGTGGAGCGCCCCAGCCTCTTCATCAGTACAAAGTGTAGCCTCTTTGCTATCAACAGGAGATGAAAGTTTTCACAGGTGCTGTTCTCAGCAAAATGCAGAGCTGAACTACATAGTAAATCACCTTGTACAGAAGAATTGTCTTGATGTATGTTTTGGAGAGCAGTAAAGAAGCCTAAAAATCACACAACCCCACTTCTATCCAGCAGTGAATCAAGTATCTCACCTAAGCATATCTGAGTGCTGGGCTGCAAGGAAATAGCTCAGACAACATACAGTTCAAACCCAGTGTGATTAATTTACCTTCTTTTTCTTTTTCAATATGGTAAACAGAGTGACATATCTAGATAATATATGCAGCCACAAGCTGGGTTATAGCCAGAAAACATTAAATAAGAATATATTTTGTGTTTTGGTTTCATAAAAAATTGCCCTCGTTTCTTGCTAGAGATATGACTTTTTATATAGAACAAATAGCTATGATTAAGGAACAAATGGTTTCTGCTTAATTTAGTTTTAAAGCTGATCACTCTTTTTTTCTTATTATGTGAATTTTCCTTAGCTGATATTTGCCAGAATGATCAATGAGTACTGTACAAAAAAGGTGTTTTTCTTTCCGTGGAGTTATATGACTTTCTAGAATTATGCATATAAAAGATGAGTAAGATTTTAACATCAGAAACACTAGAGAACCTCTGTGTCCCTCTGTTTTTTAGAAGGCTGCTTGCTCTCTGTACAGTTCATATATGGTAATACGAAATATAGACAAAAGTGCTGAAACATCCCTGAATCCTAAAGGACAATCTGTAAGTTTATTCAGCATGGTTTGACTGAGAACGGGCCTTGAGCTTAATACTGCAACCCAGATCCTGAGCAGAACTTCCCACCATTTCAGTTCTTCTTAGACTGAAGTCTTGAGTTGGACCTTGAGTTGGATAGACATCAGGTCCAGGCACCACGTCTATGGTGTCTTCCCAACAGTGAAGACGCTTGGTTTTAATATTTTTTCAGGTGTGTGCCTTCCCCATCATCCTTGTCCCCAACACCCATCCCCAACATTCTCCGCCCTCTCCCACTGTATTTATCCCATACAGTGATATATTACTGTATCTTGCTGTAAGATTTTTGCACCAGACAGTAGATTGAAGTCATCACATTCCCAGAAACATTAGATCAGTTATTATCAGTTTAACTACTCCAACAGTTTATTTTTAGTGACTTCCAGGCTAAGAAACAAACCATGCTAGTGTGACAAAACTGCTTTTATAGTTAAGATGGAAAGCCATTTTTTTGTGAAATTCCTGGAAATTTCTAGCAATGAACATTCAAGACAGAATCATGTGGTACTGATTGATATGTAATCCAGTGACCAGTTAAGCAATCCACTTAAACCTTTATGTAGAGTGAAAGAAAAGATAGCCCTACAAATTTCTTCTCTTGCTGTACAAGTACTTTTAAAAGGACCAGTAATGAATATAGCTGAAATCCAAAGTTTAGTATAGTTAAAAGCTTTGATTAAGCAATTTTTTTACTTTTTTATAAATGAATATTCCAGAAAAATAATTCAAATGGTAACTATGATGCTATAAACTCTCCTGATGAATAGCAACAAAATAAAGAAAAGGATAAAATCTTAAGAGTATTACAACAACCAATTGGAAGGAGCAAGCTATATTAGCCAGCCACAAAACAACCATACTGAAGTTACGAATTTTAGTTGCTATCCAATTGAAAGAGTGAATCACCAGAAAGGCACATTGAGAAAAAAAGTTGCTACAAAAACTAAACTTACATCTAGAAAGTAGGACTCATTAAACAAAAAACAACCAACCAAACAAACAAAAAACCAACAACCCCTATTTTTCCTTATTCTTCAGTCTCATTTACTTGCTATAAATCAAAATAAATGACTATGAGAAATCATTCTAAGTCAGTTCCATAGATATTTTTTAATGCTTCAGAACAAAATCCAGCTAAATTCTTACCTCTTTTTTGATATTACTGCTCGTTTTCTTTGCCTTGTCTGGTCACGAACATCAGGTCTTTATGAGAATAATTTCCATGTAGGAGACTTCAAATGTGTCACTGAAACACAAGTCATAAACTGCTTAAGAGAATCATCTATTATTAGAGAGAGAAGAAAATCTTAGTTCAAAGTAAATTCAAAGTGATGGGTCCTTCTGCTTTAAAGTCTCCCTGCTACATTCTACAATGCTCTGCTAGTTCTCTCTTCTTCTATGAAGTAAAGTCTAATCATCATCCCGTAAATCAGCATAGTGCTAATGGAGACAATGGGACTCTGCTGATTTATACTGAGACAGGGTCAGGCCCAAAGCTTCTATCATGGTCTGTTCTGGATCGATAGCCAGAAAAATGTAAAGGTGCAGAAAAACACTTTTTGATGTAATTTAGCATAAAGGAGGGAGGAAATTTTTGAAAAGTGATGTGTTTGCTCATTTACTGTGCTCACTTTCTTAATATTGGAAGCAGTATTTAGGTTTGATACCTGTCTGGGGAAAAAAGGAATTTAAAATACCAAGTTTCCATCTAGCATATAATTCACAAACCTGAGTCACAGATGTAGTTTTTGTTAGTCATAGTACATATGTCTAAGACATTGAGTTACTTAAGTCATGTGCTGGCGTTACAGGACTCAGGTGAATTTCCATCCCAACTGTAGCTCCTTATCATGGGTTGTCATCACTCGCCCATCATCAAAACTGCTGTCAGAACTGACACTGCAATCTGCAGCAGCAAAGGTGAGAGTCTGAGACAGAGCTATCTGTAGTGTAAAGGTCTACCTATTCACCTTTAAAAATGTCAAAACTTGCATACTCTTAGTATTTAACTTTGCTTGACAGTTCCTGAAGCATCAGAGAGGGTTTAAACGATTCTGAAAAAGATTGATCATTGACACTCATTCTTTGCACTAAAAATTGATCTATGTTTGATTGCACATCTTTAAAATGTCTTAACTGGAATGCCTACTCCTGCATTTTCTAAAATCTGTTATTATCCAAATCATCTTCTTTTATGGAAGATGTTCAGAAGACTCTCATTTAGGACTGACAGTTCTGTTTGCAAATTTTGTCATCTGAATTCGTCACATGAGCAAAGAGAAGAAAAGAAACAAAGGGATAACCTATCTCCCTGACAACTCATTTTGAAGAACTATATTCCTAATTCTTAAATAGAAAGAAAGTTAGCTAACATTGGGAGGCATATTCTAGATAACTTCCCAAATGTGTTAAATTGTTAAACTGTGGCTTTGTTAATGTGCATACTTTGTGTTTTGTCTGGGATGCTATTGTTTCTATCACAGAAGAGGGAAAACAGCATTTCTTTTTTGATGGGCAAAATGCTGACCTCATTTACATCAACATCCAGATAAACTGACTGACTTTGGAACACTTTCAAACTGGAACCTAGCTCAGTTTCTATTCTTTCATATCTCAGGATAGGAACAGTTTGTTCAGAGGTCTCGCTTGCTCTTCCTTCATTGTCTTCTCTCTCTTAGAAGATTGGGGGGGGGGGGGGGGGGGGGGGGGGGG